>CM060976.1:216204404-217454404 GCA_030765065.1 Deroplatys truncata
GTAAGGAAAACTAGGAACTCAAGTGGTGATGTAAACTCAAGTGAAAGCTATTCAGGGGCCAAGCTTGATGGAGGGATTGTCAATGTAAAGTTGAATGGGTTAAATGAGCAGCCAACTAAAAAGTGTTTGCCAAATTTGCTTACAATATTTCATCAAAATGATCGAAGTATTAGGACTAAGCATACTAGTTTACAGGTACTGATAAATGATAAACTACAGGGTGTTGATATAATAACTAACTGAACATTGGCTGAAAGATAACCAAATTGAAATGTTAAATTTACACGGGTATATAAGGGAAAGCTCTTATTGTAGAAAAGTTAAAAATAATAATGGTTCCTGTATTTTTGTAAAAGAAAATATTACGGCAAAACCGATATACACTTTTGATATTCTAATGTGTGATGAAGTCTTTGAAAGAAGTATAGTTGAACTAAATGATAATAAGATTATACTAATTTGTTTGTATGGAAACCCCAGTAGTGACATAAAGGAGTTCATTAAGAAATTAGAGATTGTATTGAATCATTTTTATAGAATGAAAAGAAGTGGAATCGTAGTAGGTGACAACATAAATTTTATGGAGGAAAGTCGGGGAAAAATAAAATGACTATGGATTACTAAACACATTTGGTAGAAGCAGTTGTGAACTCCCCTACTAGAGTAGCTCAAAAGTCAAGAAGCACTATAGATCAGCTAATCTTGAACATTAATGATTTTAACTATAACACTGACAATTTTGATACAGGCATCTCAGACCACTATGGCCAAAAATTTACGTTAAAATTCAATAACATCAAAATTCCTCGTAACCAATCAAAATTTAAGAAGTGTAGAATTTCCAGTGAAGATTATATTAAGTATTTTAATTACTTGCTCTCCAATGAAAATTGGGCAGATGTGTTTCAATTTCCAAGTAATGTTGATGAAAGTTATGATGCATTTAATTAGATTTTAAAGCATTATTTAAATGTAGCCAAACCTATTAAAATAATGAAAGAAAATACAAATAAAAAGGCCAAATGGATTACTAAGGGTATTCAGGTATTAAGTGACAGGTTACATTTCCTAAGTAAATTAACTAAAGAAAATTGTGTCGCTGATAACTTAAAACAGTATTACATAATTTAAAATTTGAGTTGAAAAATGTTGATTCACATCACATACATGTATGTGATGTGAATCAACATTTTCCAACTCAAATTTTAAATACTACGCAACATCACAATAAACAATACTTCTGGTTTATTATAAAAAGTATTACATAAATTACAAAAAAATACATAACAGAGTAACGCGAATGGCAAAAAACCTTTATAATGGGAATCTAGTGAGTAACTCTATAAATAAATCTAAAACTATATGGAACATTATTAAGCATGAATCCTGGGATCATAAAAGGAAAGATAGGAACTTTAGCATAAATATAAATAGTAGGTTGGTAGCTCATGAGTTCAATTAATATTTTTCAACTGTTGCCAATAATATTAGAAAAAAAGGGAACTGTAATCCTCTACCAGGTGACCAAAGAAATGTTATTCGTGAATCTATATTCTTTTACCAACAACTGAAGATGAATTGCTCACTATAATTAAAAGCATGAAACCAAAAAGTCTCCAGTCTTGACAAGTTTTCAAATTTGTTAATCAAAAAATGTTCCTTGCATCTGGTAAAACCTTTGTGTCACATAATCAACTATCTCTAAAAGAAGGCTGCTTCCCTCAGAGTTTGAAGGTCTCAAAAATTAAATCGCTACACAAAAAGGGTTCAAAATCTGAGCTAGAAAACTATAGGCTTATTTCTATTTCTTCAGTTTTTTCCAAAGTGATTGAAAGGGTAGTGTACAATAGGGTAGTATCATTTTTAAGTAAATATAATGTTATATCGAAAGCCCAATATGGGTTTCAGCAAGGGAAATCTACAAATTCTGCAATGCAGAACATTATTGAAGAAGCATATAAAATTCTAGATGCAGGAAACCAGTGCTTGGGATTATTTCTTGACCAATCCAAAGCTTTTGACCTGGTTGAACAGTATATATTAATTTAGAAATTATGCAATTATGGTATAAGGGAAATTCCATTAAAGCGGTTTGAATCATATCTTAGCATGATACAGTAATTTGTATCACAAATTATTTAAATGTAAATAATGATTGTAATATGAATATGTATTTTTATGTGACATTGATTTCCGATGTTTATTAATTGTAATTATTATTGGTAAATAATAATATACGGCTTTACTGAAACTGTCAATAATAGCGCAATAATGCAGCGAGGGGGTGAGCTGTTTATCATTACTGGGAACAAGGAAGTTACGTAATGTTTCGCGCGCTTTCGGTAGAACCTTCTAGAATGTTTCCCTAAAAGCAATATGTATTCGTGGTTTTCATTGGATATTAAAATAGACGCTAATGTTGGCGCGTTTTATTAGCCAATAGCAGTTCATTTATAATCTTTAGGCATGTCGAGGAGTAGGAGTATATAAAGTCGAGTCCGTGGTAGATCGACCACAGTTCAACAAAATTCTCAATACCTTACACGTCGGTCGCCCAGTTCATCAAAATTTCGTGTACACTACATGTCGTCAGTCAGTCCTTCATTTCGTCAAGTTACGCGCAGCAGAATTACGAGAATTATTATAAAGTTAATTCTACACAAAGTTGAAATACATAGTTAAAAGTGATAAGTAAGAAGTTATTACAAACAGTTTCAGTTTGGCGAGTATCTAAATCAATATGTAAAAGTGTTCGTGAACGTGTTCGGCAATAAAGATTATAAAACAAATTTTCTTCATCAGTATAATTTCTGGATAAAAGATTCCTTTCCGATTCACAACCTGTAAGAGATACATGTTCGACCCAAAGAGCTAGCTGGAGGACAATATACAAAATTTAAAATTAATTATTTCAAAACTGATGCAAATTGCTACGCCAGATGGAGCTATGAACCAAACCAATGAATGACGTCACAAGATGGCTTCAACACTGATGTAAACAACATTACGTAAAGCAATTTCTCTCGCAAATTGGCTCCACAACGTGGGGCTACAATTAATGTTAAATAAATACAAAACATACACAATTAATACCGTTGCAAATTGGCGCCACAACGTGGGGCTAACAAATACAAAAACATATCACGTATACAATTAATACCGTTGCAAATTGGCGCCCAACGTGGGGCTAACAAATACAAAAAACATATCACGTAAACAAGCATCTTCCGTTACAAATTGGCACCCAGAACGTGGGGCACGATAACCAGGAAAGGAGCACGATGACCAGGAAAGGAACACGATGACCAGGAAAGAAGCATAGTGACCAGGAAAGGAACACGATGACCAGGAAAGGATCAGCATAACCAGGACGTGGAACGAAAGCAGCAGTGAAATGATCTACAAGACGCAGATTCCAGAAACAACAGGGAGGACAGACTACATGGATGATTGGACATCGTAATTCCGAGATTACATGGCAACAAGGAATTCAACTACAAAACAACAAGACGACGTAGATTCATCATAACACAACGCAGAAGCGACATATAACCTAGGAGAGCGGGGCAGGAAACTGAACATCAAAGTAACAGCAACAGACAGCATCAAAAAGGTTAGAGAATTTTTTTAGGAAAAAAAAAAAAAAAGGGGTAAACAAATTTAAATGTTACTTAGGAGTGGTAGGATAAAAAAAACAATGGCTACCAATAATACAGAAGAAATAATTATGGAGGGAAATAGTGTAACAGTTAGCTGTAATCCAATACAGGTTACAGAAAGAAGCCCAGACTTTTTAGGATTTGAGGATGAAAATGTTAGTGCAGAAAGTGAGAATAGAATAGCAGGAAATGTTAATTTTGATGCTAGTATGATGATGGAAATGCTGAAAGATATTGTTAAGAGTAATGAGAAATTAGAACAAAAACTAACTCAGAAAATGGAAATGAATAAGAAAGAATTAAGGGAAGATATGCAAAAGAATAAGAAAGAATTGAGGGAAGATATTAGTAAGAGTATTACAGATCAATTAAGGGAAGATATGCAAAAGAATAATAGGGAATTAAGGGAAGATATTGGTAAAAGCTTAAAACAAAACAGGGAAGAAATTGAAAAGAAATTCATGGAGCTAGATAGTAGTATGATTAGAATGAAAAATGAAAATCAAGAAATGATAGCAAATGAAATAGGTGAAGTTTCAAAGAAAATGTTAGACATGAGCAGGGAAATATCTAACCAAAAAAGTGAGGTTAACAATAAAATAGAGCATGTTAATGTAAAATGTACAGAGCTAGGTAGCCGAATGAGTAGTATTTCAAGTGAGTTAAGAGAAATGATGGAGGCTACAAATGCAGATTTAATACAGGTGCAAGTTAATTTCAGAGGGGAAATATCTGAAATTCAGAAGGAGTCAGAGACACAGAGAAATAAATTGTCTGATGAAGTTAAAGATTTGTCTAAAGATTTGAATCAAAAGCTAACTTCTGAAATTAACAAACACCAAACTGTTCAAAATGAGAATAATAAAAAATTGGAACAGACAATAGAAAATCTGCAAGGTACTGTAAATAGGTTAGAATTGAATTCAAGGGCAAATATATGTGATGTGAATGTATCAGATGTACAACATAATGATAGAGGTAGCTCCTCAGGTATGACAAATAATGTGAGTGATGCGGCAGCTCCATCTATAGCTAATGCTGAAACAGAGTGCACAAATAACACTAGAAAATTTAAATATGGGAGTAGGGAATTTGCAAAATTACAATCATATCTTAAGTGATTTTCCACTTCCAAAATTTAATGAAAACTCCAGTCCAGTACAGTTCATTGCAGAATTATCAGAGTATTTTCAAATTAAAAAGATACCTGAAGCATTGAAAATGATAGTTGTCAAAAGATGTTTGGACCAGAAAACTTTAGATTGGTTACAAATGGTATCGGGGGTGAAATTTCATATGAATCCTTTAAGAGATTATTCATGAACAGATTTTGGAATGTTACGGTACAGCAAGAATTCGAGCAATGCTTAGTCATGGTCAATTTAATCCACGAGAGGGAATATCAATGACTGATTACTTACTGAAACATGCAAGTCAGGTTAGAAACTTGACACCTACAATCAATGAGGAAGATTTTGTGAGTTTACTCGCAAGGCATTATCCTATAAGGATACGAAATTACTTATTAATTGCAAAACCACGGAACATCTATGAGATGACTGAATTAATAACAGCTTTGCAACAACAGGAAGAAGATATGTCTCGGGAGTGGGAGCATAGATTTTTAGATGTGCGAGATAGAAGAAATTACCAAGGTAGTTATCAGCAAATTAGAGGACAAGACAGACATCATGAAATTAATACCAGACAACGGTATCAATCATACGTTCCACAATTTGAAAGATCAAGGATAGATAGGAGACCAGGTCGACAGGAACAAATAAATTATGTCAGGACAGAAAGGTTGCCTGAAAGAGGACAAAATTATGGAAGGAGGTACATTAGACAAAGGGGAAATTTCACTCACTGGAGGGAAAATAATAACCGGGAAAGATCTGAGGAACGGCAAGAAAATTACGTGCCAAGGGGACATAATGTCAGAAATCGAGGATTTTGAACTCGAGGAAGGGGAACTCAAAACAATGGTAGCGACAATGAGATAGATTTAGCGCCTGTTAGGAATGGCAGTCCCGTACGTGAACATGGAAATAACCAGGAAAACTGTTAACAGACTCCTGTGCAGTAGGTTCTCAGGACGTCTTTAATAATTCAGTATCCATTACCAATACAAATCATATGCCTACACATACACCCTGTAATAAGATTACAGCAACAAAAGATAAGGGAGAAAATTTTGAGTCACCTCATGTTAGGATGGAAATTGCGAAGAAAGAGATCATTGCAACTATAGATTCTGGTTCATCAGCTTCAATTTGCTCACAGAACTTTTACATAAATTTGATTAATGAAGGTAACAAAATTATGGCTCTTCCCACTAGTAATTTAGTTTGTCGTGTTGCAATTGGAAGAACTACACAGGTCATAAAAACACAAGCTCTACTTAGCATACTTATCGGCGGAGAGAATTTTGAGGTTATGTTTCTAATTGTAAACCATGTGATTTGTGACATAATTATAGGATGTGACTTCCTACATGAATATGAAGCATGTATAGATTTTAAACATGAAGAGTTAAGAATGACAAAAGACGATAGAGAAATAAGGGTACCATTTATAAAAGAGAAAGTTTCTGTAATCGAGATGACAAAGGATGAGAAAAATATTTGTGACCAAGAGTTTTTTGTGCAAATAACAGAAACTGATAAAAATAGTCAGATAAAGCAGGTAGTCACAGAATATGAAGGGAATACCACGCCATATTTTCAACAGCTAGCAGAAATGCCAGAGAAAGTAGAGGAATTTATAATCCAAACAAAACACGACCCTGTGAGCGAGACAGACAACAGCTGGAAAGAGAAGAGAAATGAGGAAATAATACACAAGTGTGAAGAAGCTTATAATCTTACGATAATGCAAAAACAAATCCTTCATGATGTTTTGATGAACAATAGTTCAGTATTTAGTAATATCCCAGGCAGATGTAATGTATATCAGCATACATTTCAAGTAGAAGACGTACCATCATATAGGCACAAGTATGACAATTTACCTATAAGTCTTCGGGACAAAGCTAGACAACTAATAAATAGCATGTTAGAAAATGGGATTATTGAACAAAGTAATTCTCAGTATATAAATTCAATCTGCTGGAGTATTAAACGAGATGGTAGTTTGAGATTAACTTTAGACGGTAGATATGTCAACAAGTATATGAAACCAGATCATTTTCAAAGTGAGGGAATTGAACAACTAATTACGAAACTTTCAAGAGGGAGATTTTTGACATCCATCGACCTCACTGCATCATATTGGCAAATGGAATTAGATCCACAAGTGCGTGATTACACTTCATTTCAGTACTCAGGGATCCAGTATCGTTTTAGTGTAAATCCTTTTGGTTTAAAAAACTCAGGAAGTGGATTTTTGAGAGCCATTCACAGTATCTTTGGAAATTCTGCAGATGACTTTTTAATAAAGTATATTGACGACTTCCTAATCATTAGTCAAACATTTGAAGAACACATGAATAATGTCCATTATGTGCTAAATAAACTACAACAACATGGTATGACTGTGAACATACTAAAATCAAAATTTTGTGTCAAGGAAATAAATTTTCTGGGTTATGTAGTGGATGAACGAGGTATAAGACCTGATCAGAAAAGAATTGAAGCAATAATGAAAATTCCATCACCAAGGAACGTAAAACAAATTAGACGTCTCTTAGGGGTATTGAACTTTCAGAGTAAGTTCGTACCAAGATATTCGGCTGAAATAGAACCACTGCGGCAGCTTCTCTGAAAGAACAATAAGTGGAAATGGACAGAGGATCATCAAAAATGTTTTGAGAGAGTAAAGGAACTCTTTGCTAAGTCCATATTACTTGAGAGGCCCAGAGAAGATTTGGAATATGAGATTTATGTCGACGCATCAATGCAAGGATACGCCGGAATTTTAGGACAGCGAGACATCAACAATGACTTTCACGTCATTAGTACAGCTTCTAGAGGACTTACAAATATTGAGCGAAATTCTTCAGTGACTCAGCTAGAAATTGGAGCACTATATTTCTCATTAATTCGTTTTAAAACCTATATTTATCAGCAAAAGGTGAAAGTATATTCAGACCACATCAGCTTAACTTTCATACAGCGGTGTAGATTATGTAGTGGAAAACTTGCTAGATACTTTCATGCAATATCTGCATTCGATATTGAGATTATAAACATTCCTGGCAAAAATAATACCTTCAGTGATTTGCTATGAAGATTGAACTAAAACCCACAAATTCCCGAAAATATTGAAAGGCCTAGAAATGAAGTCAAAATATTGACAATTGAAATTCCTTTAAGCAAAGAAATGATTAGAAAATTGAAAAATATGGGGGAAATTCAAAATGAGGATGCAAAATTATTTGAACTTAAAGAAAATGCACCATTAATTGAGGAGGCAAAGAAAGAAATTATAGCAATTCGAGATGGGACATTATACAAGAAGCATGGAAAAGAAATGCCTAGTTGGAAGGTAATGGTTCCGAAAAGCATGGAAAAGGAACTAATTAAGAATTTTCATGAAGGGTTAGCACACTCAGGGACGGACCGAACAACTTCTATGATTTTAGATAATTTATACATATCCAAATTGCGTCAGAAAGTTCGGAAATTTATATCGTGCTGCAACCTGTGTCAGAAGGCAAAGCAAATAAATGCAGCATATGCATTTGAAACTAATTCGGTTATAAGGGATAAGCTGAGATGTGTAATTAGTATTGATATTCATGGTCCGATGCCTCCAAGTCAATTTGGAAATAAATATATATTTGTCTGTTATGATATATTCAGCAAATATGTAAGAATTTACCCTTTGAGAAAACCTACAGGTTTAGCATGTTTGAATAGACTACTTAAGTCATATGTGATAGAAGAAGGACCTATTCAATCTGTATTGAGCGATAATGCTTCGTATTTCACAGGAAAAAAATTTATGGATGGACTGAAAGAAAATGGCATTAAACAATATTTTTCGTCAAGATACAGACCGAACTCCAACCCAGTGGAGAGGGAAATTAAGGAAGTTTCAAATTATTTAAGGGTGTTATGTCATCGAAAACACACCCAATGGTATGGATATGTGAACTTCGTTCAGAATCTACTAAATGAAACCGTAAACAATGTGACAGGATACAAACCATGTGAACTTAAGTTAGGAAAGAAGATCAATACAGTGTGTAAAAAAATTCCAGAGACCATTCCAGATGCGCATTCGATACCACAAACAGAAGAAGAGATGTTCTGAAAAGCATTCGATAGGATGAAGAAAAAGGCCATGAAAAGAAAAATTAAACATGAAGAAAAGAAGAGAAAGGAATGGAGGATCAAAAAAGGAGATTTAGTTTTGGTTAAAACAAAAAAATTATCGGATAAAGCAAATAAACTTTATTGGCGAATGTTTCTCAAATACCATGGACCATATGAAGTTGTTGAAGTATATGGAACTAATACATATGAGTTATGTAATCCAACAACTCGAAAAAGCATAGGAAAGTTCCATATTGAAATGCTGAAACCATACAACCATGAAGATCATGGTGAAACAAAAGACAAAGATGATAAATAGTAAATGCTGGATAGTTAAAGACAAAATGCAGAGCAATGTATTGGAACGTAAGAGGGTTAAATAAATCTGTACGTCATAGGAAAGGAGAAATAAATTTTGGACATGACTAAATGTTTGAGAGGAAAATAACATTTTATTAGTAACTGAACATGTGAAATAAAGCATGATGTTATATTAAAGTAGAGTACATATACTATTCCAAGAGTATTGTTAAGCTAAAGTACAAAATAACAAAAAATAGTTAAAAAAAAAAAAAAAAAAAAAAAAAGTATTTATGTAGCAAACAGAAAATATGAAACATTGCCTAGATTTAAGAGATGTAAATATTTGTGTAGAGGGTGAATATTTTTTGGTAAATATGTGTAACAATTACAAAAATCTTAAATGTATACATTTTTGTCAACAATGTAAGAGAGTAAACCATTTTGAAACAATCATTAAATAATTTAGGGTAAAGTATTTGCTATAAAAAAATTTGTGATGTCAGATTAATATCTAAATTAATTAAACCAGAGCCAGTAAGTAGTGGCAAGATAAAAAAAAAAAAAAAATGTCGTGGGTTAAATGCGTGTGAAGTGTCAAGTGAAAGTGATAGCGTGTGTTCCAAGATTTAGGAGACTAAAAACCCAATTATAAAATTTCCAAACAAGTTGTAAATATTTATAATTATGTTTCTAGTGGGGCATATGATACGGTAATTTGTATCACAAATTATTTAAATTAAATAATGATTGTAATATGAATATGTATTTTTATGTGACATTGATTTCCGATGTTTATTAATTGTAATTATTATTGGTAAATAATAATATACGGCTTTACTGAAACTGTCAATACTGGCGCAATAATGCAGCGAGGGGGTGAGCTGTTTATCATTACTGGGAACAAGGAAGTTACGTAATGTTTCGCGCGCTTTCGGTAGAACCTTCTAGAATGTTTCCCTAAAAGCAATATGTATTCGTGGTTTTCGTTGGATATTAAAATAGACGCTAATGTTGGCGCGTTTTATTAGCCAATAGCAGTTCATTTATAATCTTTAGGCATGTCGAGGAGTAGGAGTATATAAAGTCGAGTCCGTGGTAGATCGACCACAGTTCAACAAAATTCTCAATACCTTACACGTCGGTCGCCCAGTTCATCAAAATTTCGTGTACACTACACGTCGTCAGTCAGTCCTTCATTTCGTCAAGTTACGCGCAGCAGAATTACGAGAATTATTATAAAGTTAATTCTACACAAAGTTGAAATACATAGTTAAAAGTGATAAGTAAGAAGTTATTACAAACAGTTTCAGTTTGGCGAGTATCTAAATCAATATGTAAAAGTGTTCGTGAACGTGTTCGGCAATAAAGATTATAAAACAAATTTTCTTCATCAGTATAATTTCTGGATAAAAGATTCCTTTCCGATTCACAACCTGTAAGAGATACATGTTCGACCCAAAGAGCTAGCTGGAGGACAATATACAAAATTTAAAATTAATTATTTCAAAACTGATGCAAATTGCTACGCCAGATGGAGCTACGAACCAAACCAATGAATGACGTCACAAGATGGCTTCAACACTGATGTAAATAACATTACGTAAAGCAATTTCTCTCGCAAATTGGCTCCACAACGTGGGGCTACAATTAATGTTAAATAAATACAAAACATATACAATTAATACCGTTGCAAATTGGCGCCACAACGTGGGGCTAACAAATACAAAAACATATCACGTATACAATTAATACCGTTGCAAGCAATAGAAAACACTCAACTGAAATCGAATCTGAAATAAGAAATTCAAAAGAAATTGAAGCTTCACTTCTGGTATGGAAAATGTTAAACGTGGAGTACCTCAGGGCTCGATACCGGGCCCCTTACTATTTTTACTGTACATTAATGACCTGGTCATAAACGACTTCCTAACACTAAATTTATTCTTTTTGCAGATGACACAAGCTTTTTAATTTCTGTAAAGATAAACATCGATATGGCAACAGATTATGTAGTAAATTGGTTTATTAACAACAGACTTGTCATTAATAAATATAAAAGTGTTGCCTTAGGCTTCTATCTGAGTTAACAAAAACTTAAATTTTGCCGAAGTTTATTCAAAAAATAAATTGATAACTATGTCTAATAAAATTAAATTTCCCCTTTGAGGCAGTATTTTTAACATTTAAATAATATAGTCGAATTATATAGTATAAAATATAATAACAGCCCGCCTTAAAGCAATATATGTATAATATATAAAATGTAACAGTCATTGTATTATGTTTATTTTTATTATGTACATGTTTAATAATGTTATGTGAATGTATTATGTAGTTGAACAATGTAGGAGCTGTGAGAATAGAGGCCGAAAGTTGCTAACAATGAGGTAACCTTGAGGCAATAATGAATAAGAAAGTTTAATAATGCTACTAGTAATTCTTGGAACAATAATGTTATATTTAAAACAGTTTATAAATAGCCAATCAAAAACTAGAAAAGCTGAAAGTTAAATAAAAGTATTCTATTGAAGTAAAATCAGCTAATCAGACTTGAAATAGAAAAATTGTACAAATTTAAGCGGTAAACGCCAGTCACTAGACGGCAATGTACTTGAGCAGCTCATTTGCTCGGTATGTAATCAATGCGAGACCAAAATTCATTACGGCGAGATAAATTATAAAGTTTATGTGTTAAAAGGTGCAAGTAATTAATAAATAATCTCACAGCTCTCTATATCAGTGAAGTGTTATTTAATCGTGTGAAGGATTAATAAAAGGAGTGAAGTAAAAATTATAATTTATGTAAGCCTTATTCTTTAGCTGCACCACACCCTGCTAAGAGGTACGTGTTTTAAATTAAAAAAAAATACTGATGCAGCCGAGGCAAAGATAAATATATAATATTTAAAGAAACATTCCAATTACAAAGTTGAGGCGAAGGCCACTGGAAAGTTTGTATCGTACATGGTTGCAACTACTTCAAGTTTTGGCTCCCAAACAGTGGAGCTACAATACAATTAATACAACTTTGCATCATACGTGGGGCGTACACTCCAAGAACAAAATTATCTCAAAATTGGCTTCCATACATGGGGCAGAAACAATACTTCCTACTACAAACAATAACAAAGTACTCTCACCTTGACTGGGGAATCCACATTGATGTACCGTCTAAAAAATTATCCCAAACATGTTTTGCATTGTATACCCTTAAAGCTTCAGTTAATCTTGACGTACTTAAAATGGCCTACTTTGCATTTTTCCATAGTCATTTATCATATGGTATAATATTTTGGGGAAAGTCCAGTTATAAAAATAGAATCTTTATAATAAAAAAAAAAGGGTATTCAGAATAATGTCAAACCTTTGTAGCAACAGAAGTTGCAAACCTTACTTCATACTGTTAAATATCTTGACTGTTCCTTCACTATTTTTGAAACTCTGGTAACAATGTATAAGCAGCAAAATGGTTTTAAACAAATGCTGATATTCATGACTATAATACTTTATAATTACAGGTCATAAAAGAAGCCTATATGAAAAAGGTTTATATCATAATGGCATTCAATTGTTTAATAAAGTCCCCACATATTTAAAAAAAGTTAAAACCCTAACAGTCTTCAAAAAAGATTTGAAAAAATTCCTAATACAGGGTTGTTTTTATTCAGTGGAAGAATATCTAGAAATGAATTAGTTTATAAGCTTTCTTTGATACGGTAATTTGTATCACAAATTACTCAGATGTAATTAATGACAGTAATATGAATATGTATTTTTATGTGACATTGATTTCTGATGTTTATTAATTGTAATTATTATTGGTAAATAATAATATACGGCTTTACTGAAACTGTCAACAATAACGCAATAATGCAGCAAGGGGGTGAGTTGTTTATCATTACCGGGAACAAGGAAGTTGCGTAATATTTCGCGCGGTTTCGATAGAAGCTTCTGGAACATTTCCTAAAGCATATGTATTAGTGGTTTTCATTGGATATTAAAATAGACGCTAATGTTGGCGCGTTTTATTAGCCAATGGCAGTTCATATATAATCTTTAGGCGTATCTTGAGGCAAGCCTATAAATAGTGTAGGTCCGAGGTAGCATTCCCCCAGTTCTACAAAATTCTCAGTACTATACACGTCGATCTCTCAGTTCATTTATTTCGCCAAGTTACGCGCAGCAGAATTACGAGAATTATTATAAAGTATCATACAGTTAAAAATTACATAAAGTTGAAGTATGCGAGTTAAAATTGATAAGTAAGAAGTTATCAAAAACAGTTTCAGTTTGGCGAGTATCCTGATTCATATGTAAAAAGTGTTAGTGAACGTGTTCGACAATAAAAGTTATAAAACCAATTTCTTCATTAGTATCATTTCTGAATAAAAGATTCCTTTCCGATTCACACCCTGCAAGAGATACAAGTTCTACCAAGATAAGATGATAGCTAGCCGGAGGACAATATACATAACCTTAAATTCTTTCAGAAACTAATTGATACAAATTGCTACGCCAGAGGGAGCTTCGAACCAACCAACGTATGACGTCACAAGAATGGCTTCCAACAACACACGTGATGTAAACAACATTACGTAAAGCAGCAACCGTCGCATATTGGCTTCCAAACGCGGAGCTACAATTAATGATATACAACATTAACACCGCATCATATTGGCTCCACAACGTGGGGCTCGACAACAAAAATGACATTACGTAAAGCAAGTTCTCTCGCAAATACGCGTGAAGTAAACACACAACATTATTTGTAATACCGTTGCAAATTGGCATCCTAACGTGGTGCTATATTAATGTTAAATAATTACAACATTAATACTGCATCATAATTGCCGCACCAACGTGGGGCTACAATAATGTTAAATAAATTATAACATATACCACTTCATCTTATGGAACATACTATGTTTACAATTCCAAAATTCAGTTTAGGTACCTACTCATGTAAGAAATTAGGATTTGTGTATTACATCTAATTAGACATGTTCTTTTTGTACTAATAATTGTATTGTTGATGAAGCCATTATTTCTGTATTGAAATCAAACGGTGAATAAAATTTTGAATTTGAATTTGTAAAACACTTAAATGGTGTAACATTTTCTACTGATGAGCTTTTGCCACGATCCTATTAATACAGAGTGAGCCAAAAGAATCTGAACCGCCTGCGCAGTGTTTTTCCTGTCCGCATCCTCGGCGCTCGTTGCTGCCTGCTGCTATCATAGAAAGGCGCTGATGAAACCATGTAACATACATTAGGTCCTTCTTCAATATTAAGTCTATTACTTTGAGAGAGCAGGAGGAGAGAATGTGTATCCCAAAAACCACTGAACTGGTTTACAGAGTTCTTTCACCATTGAAAAGTCTATTCTTTCTGACATGGAGCTATAAAACACCAAATTTCAATTAATACATTACTAAGGGCTGTATTCATAGATTTCACGTTGGTCTGGACTAACTCCAGACTAATTTGGTCTAGACCAAGATAGGCCGTGGATCAGCAAGGAGAAAATGTTACACAACGAAGAAAGGTAGTTCTGCGCATCCGCGATTTCAATGGAGCAGTACACTAACCACTGTTACTCTCTATTTTTTAACTTTCTATGATCATTTCACAGCTCTTTTTTCATCAGTTCAGTGCTCACTCCTCACCCTTAGCAAAAAATGGAGATAGCCAAGAAAGGTGCATTAAAAAGGTCGGAGGAGGAAAATGCCTGTTTTTCTTAACACAAAACATTAGGGATATTACTGAAAAAAAAAATGGTTTCGACAAATGCAAATAAAGAGGTGGCATGGAGGGAGATAATATATAGGCAGTTTTGTGCACAATTCTAGCCTATTGCCAGCCCTCCTTTTTTGGAAACGTTCTTATCCACCAGATACACAGTTTCATGGCATTGTTAATCATTTCCATACGAATTTAACTCGCTGGAATATTAACTTTTAACCTCAAAATTACCGAAATTTTAATAGCAAGCACAATTTCCAGTTATTAAAATGCTTCTCACCATGGATATTAACCAAATAATTAAATATTGAGTGATAGTAATTACACAGAAATAATTACAGCTTGTGTAAATTGTCGTGACATTCCATATGCGCAAGAGAGGAGAAATGAGTAGTAGTGATGAGAGTGGTGGGGAGCAATTGATATCAGAACTTGGAGGCAGCCACATACACAATGCATTGTAAACGAATGTGTAAGGTTACCTTGCATTTGAGCTCACAGCAGTTGGAACACTGACTCCCACCTCTCTTATTATGCAAGTGATCTGGTCAGTGCTATTGCGCATATGTGCTTCAGGAGTGGGGTACTGTCACAATGATTTACACAAACTGTACCTAAGGAAATCCTGATATATCAAACCTTCCAGGAGTTGTAACCCCCCTCTCCTCCTGGGAAAACGTAAGTAAAGCCTGAATTACTTTGAACTTAAGCTAAGTGACTTAATTCAACGCAACGTAACATGAAGGTCTTATACATTGCAATAAATCGAGCTATTTAAAGTTGTCTTAACGTGGCTTAATTTGACATGACATAACTTACGAATTTCGCAGTGTCAAAATTTTCCTTCCCTTTACATCAAGTTTAATGTCGCATGGTAATTGGAACCAATTGGCATGAAGCAGTAGCATGAAGTAATAAAAGAACAGTCAATCAAGATTCATTCCCGTTATGTTAAGTGCATCCTAATTAGACCTTTACTTCAGCAGAAATTCTTAACTTCATGTTACATCCCATCATGTTATGTAAAGTGCATTATAATCGCGGTTTAATGAAGGGAAGTCTGGCAATGGCACATGAGCCATTAGATATAAAGCGGCTTACTGACGCCTTACTAAGGTCAGTAGTGTTTTCCTTGACACCCTCCTCTTGCATAACACGGAAATGCTATAACATTCATATATCAATTGAGATACTCAAGCCTTGGTTATTGTCTCTGTCATATAGGTTAGGATGAACCAGTTTTATCAGCCTTCTAACTTTTGCTTTACTAAACCTTTATTTGTTTTAAAGTTTAGGTTGTCATACTTTCCAATTATGTCTAATTTTGGTAGATCATTTTACTCAACCGTCTCATTTTTGGAATTCTATGCACAGCAGCCACGCCCATAACTCCAAAGTCATCCATTTTGTAAAGATGATCTGCCTTTAATCTACCCCTCTGAGGTAGACCAAAACTTGGTCTGGACCAAGGCGTTTGTTCCCCGGACCAACACAAGTCCCGGTCTATGAATAAGAAAATCGATGGTTCGCTGTAAATCCACCAGAAGTAGCAAGTTGGTCTGGACCAAAATTGATTATGAATACTGCCCTTAAAAACTAAAGGATTTACAAAGCCTATACAAATACATTGGAGTTATAAATGAACAAACTTGCAAAGAAGAATTTAATTGAATCTTAAGTCGGTGGATACACTAAAACTTTACTTACTTTAAATTAATGGAACATGTTTCAAAAGCATCGCTTGCTTTCATCTTCAGCCTTTTTCCGACTGAGCATGACGGGAATTTGGGTCCATAGATTAGGTGGCGTGGAGGTGTCATCTGGTGTGTCCATGATGAAGCTGATTAGATTGTTGAGTGGTGGGATTTCAAAGTTCATTACAGTTTTCATGCATTTGAGTAGGTGTATGTTTTCCCAAACTTTAAAATTCTATTGGATTGGTGGTGCAATTCAGGAGTCTGACTTTCGGGTTGATACTGTGGTTGTGGTCCAAAAATGTTTGCTATGGCAGATTTCTCCATTTGTTTGTTAGATACACATCTAAAGTGTTCTTTCCTTCTGGTTTCAATATTTCTTTTTGTTTTACCAACATACACAATGTCACACTTTTCACGGTTTATTAGGTAGATGCCAGAATTTTATTCTTGTGGAATTTTATGATCGGGGAAGCTAGTAGGTTCTGAATTGCATGTTTATTCTGTGATACGAATATGTGAATTTTTTGAATTGTTGCTTTGGTTCCTGCGTACAGGGTTGTATTTTCTGTAATGTTCGTTTGGATATATATTACCAGGTAATAATGTGAGACCCATAGTTAACAGTAGAGACTCCACTTCATACAAACTTTCGTAATGGCCAGTCAACAGATTCGATTCTCTTTAAAAATTTGATCATCAGAGCATCAAAAACTCTTTTGAACAAGTTGAGTATCTCCAAAACACATCCATCAAGAAAGAAGATTCTATGGTGTCTTTTGATGTGAAATCCCTTTTTCCCAGCATTCCTACTTCCAAATTATCATCTCTCCTAAAACTTTGACTTTCTGACATTGGAATCGCACAGGATGAAATACAGGACCCATCCCCACTAATCTTTGCATCCAAAAAAAACTTCTTTCAGTTCAACAACAAATTTTACAAAACAAACTTTCGGACTAGCTATGGGAAACCCACTCTCACCATTTCTTGCTGAACTTTTCATGAGCCACTTGGAAACAAGAATTACCAAAGCCTTCCCATTGCTGTTCAAGACCTGGGTAAGATATGTAGATGATGTTTTTGCCATAGTACCTACAAAACTCGCAGATAATGCTCTAAAACTTAACCTACAAGACAGCTCTATATAATTCACACTGGAAATACAGAAAGACAGTTCCTCCCATATTTGGATTTAAAGATCTTCAAGAAACAAAACCACCCTCTCATTTGGCATTTTTAGAAAACCCACATATACAGACAATTATATACAGAGTAACAGTTTCAATCCAAAATCTCATCAACACTCCATTTTCAACAGCCTTGCCCACCGACTTGTGTACATTCCCCTCAACAAAGAGAAATATGAACAGAAGTAAATTGTTACAACTCCAATATAGTCCACAGCAAAGTAAAAAATTTCCGGAAACAAATGAACATTACAGGAAATACAACAGAAAATACAGAAAAATATCATTCGCATCAGAATAAACACATAATTCAGAACCTACTAGCTTCCCATGACATAAAATTCCACAAAACAAAAATCTAGCACCTACCTAAAAATTGAGACTTGGTGTATGTTGTTAAAACAAAAAAGAAATGTTGAAACCAGAAGGATGTATATCCAACAAATAGATGAACAAATCTGCCATAGCAAAAATTTTTGGACCACAAACCACTACATCACCCGAAAGTCAGACTCCTGATATGCACCACCAATCCAACATAGCTTAAAGTTTGGGAAAACATACACATAATCAAATGCATGAAAATGGTAATAAACTTTGAAATCCCACCACTCAACAATCTAATCAGCTTCATCATGGACACACCAGATGACACCACCTCCACACCACCTACATCTATGGATCCAATTCTCGTCATGCTCAGTCAGAAAAAAGCTAAAGATGCAAGCAATGCTTAACGAAATATGTTCCATTAATTTAAAGTAAGTGAAGTTTTAGCGTATCCACCGACTCAAGACTCAATTAAATTATTGTTTCGCTTCACTGTCTCTGAACTTCTGAATAACACTTTCTATTATTGCAAACACAACTTTGACTTTTCATCAAGATTACCATGGAGTGAAAAATAGTTGTTTTTCCACAGTAGATGCATGTCAAATAAGACAAATGCTGCGGATATTTCATTCCAAACAATATATATTGATGGTTGCAATTAATAGAAGACGCCTAAAATAAAAGAACTGAAACTGCTTATAATGCTACGATATGCATGTACTACCAATACCAAAATATTTTAATAATCCTCATGTAAGAAAGCTTTGTCTTTTTTCCTTTGTACTTTGTTGTAATCACTTTCATTAGCAGGACATGCTAAATAATTGTAATGACAGTGAAAATTGCTAACTTTAGCACATCAGTGATCACTTATTTTGTAATTATCCGAGAGGATTATTTTTCTTGATATTTGCAGACTATGTGCATTTTCCAAAGAGGCTGACTTAGTGGCTGGGAGTGCAGACTCTTCATTTTATTAGCTTCATCTCTACTTTTGAAATAATGTTAAGGGTTTCCGTATTATGTGAAAACTTTGTAGCTCTTATGTTACTAAATAACAGGTATGGGACTAAAGAGAAGGTACAAAGGTTTAAAATTTCACCTACTATAATTATCTAAAAATTACTTGATCATTCCAACTGAAGATTGTTCCACAGCCAAACGCTTATGCCGCATTTCCAGAACTTGGAATATTTTCAAGGGGAGATTAAGAAAGCAGATGTTTCACATCTTTCTGCGTAAATATCACGGAATTTTTAATTCATTATTAGAAATAGTTGGAGCTGTACAAAATTACAATTAAAAGGTTAAAGAGAAGGATTCAACATAAAAATCCTCTGGAATCACTATACAATAATTTCATAAAGAATGTGAGGAGATAAATGAAACTAATTTGTCATTCAAGTTTAAAAAGCTAACCATGCAAAATCGCATAACCTGCTAGTTCATACATAACCAAAGTTTGTAAGCAAATTCCTATGGTCAAGTTTGTTGTTTTTGGAATTTTGATGGTGAATACTTCAACCAATTTTTCAAAAACTATTATTTGCCTACTAAACCAGCTAATATTTGATGGATTATATTCTGGATCTTTTGTAGTAGTTTTCTGTTTACTTTGGGAAACAGTACAAGCTTAAGATACACACAAATTTTTGTGACAGTAAGCATATTTTAATTTTTCCCAATTTCTTAAGAAAGTTATGTTATTGTTGGTTTTGAAAAATCTCTCCCCCCACACACGCACGCATGCATGCATGCACGTGGCAAGACGGGTAAATAGGGAGAAAGAAGGACAAATGGCAAAAGAGAAACATAAAATGAGGGAGAAGGCAGGAAAGGAGAGTATATCTGCAGTTAACATAGTACTATATGTAGAACTGTGGATTCTCCTGGTAGGAAATAAATTTAAAAATACAGAAAATTACAGCTCTAAGCTTCAAATCTAAGCAGCAGTTTAGAGCCATAATCACTTTCCAAATAACTTTTATGCACTGCACTGTCAAACTCCTTCTTACCTGCCAAAGATTCTTTGTAAGATGTATTCAAATTTGTGGATTTAACTTGCTCTACCAATTGTAATAGTTTGGTTGCATCCTCTACTGTCAAATCTGTATCTGCACATTTATTATGGATTTCTCTGAAAGCATCTTTGAAGAAGCGTGGAGGTGGGATTGGCTGTGCAGTTGATTGTTTTTCCACCATGCTGCTTAGTTTCAATCCTGAATTACTCATTATGGCAAGACATTCTTCACGGTGAAGACGTGCCAATGCATTCTGTAACAGAAATTCAACACATTAAATGCACATCTTTTATATATCTTTCACATTATAGAAATATGGTTACAGTAAATGCTAATTTTATAAAAAGTCCTTAGCAGATTTCTATGCAAAATCAAACATCCCTTTTTTATTTATTTTCACCGTTTACACACATACTATTAATGCCTTTTTCTACACAATTTACACCTTTTAGTGCTTAAACATCCGAGCCTTGGTTAGGATAATCATTTGTCTCTCCATTTTCCTGGACGTTACTCTTCTACAAGGCAGAAAAATCTATGTGCAAATTTTCTGAAATTGCTAGAAATATCTTTGTTGCAAGGACTTCCTTTATGGCATCTGAGACATTGGATTATAACAAATTACAAAGAATATTTGAGCTCAAATTTCAGTTGAAAGAAATTATCTGGATAATGTTGTTTCTTGTGGTTTCCCAAGAGCCTACTTTTACATACTACTCAAATTCATTAAAACTATATTTTAACTCATTATCTGCAGTTGTTTAACTGAAAACATAGCATGTATGCATTTTAATCATCAAAACACTTAACCACACAAATGATTTACAAAGTTGTGCATATTTTGAGAAAAGAGTAAAAGTTTACTAAACTTCACTGTAGAGCACTTCCTGCAGATGATATTCTGCATCATTGAAAACCTGAGGGTTATCATATAATCTAAAGTTTCAGCAGGAGAAAATAAATAAGTTGTTTTTCTTATCCTTAGAAATAAAACACAATCATAATACAAAGACTGCACTTTGTTGTATTTTATTGAGTGCTAGCAAAAGGTAACACCATGATAGTCCTCAGTGGTGTAGTGGTTAGCATACTGTCAAATGAGATGAATTTGAGCATGGGGGTAAAGTTGGCGGAAAAATGATTTATATTATTTATCTATACACTAATGTTGAAATTTTATCTTTTTAATTCAGGTGATTAGTTTTTCAAAGCCTCTGTAACTTACAAGAAGGGGAATCCAGTATCAGCAGCAGTAAAATGCTGGCATGTTAATACAGCTCTCTGAAGAGTATGAAGATGGGAGTAGTAAAAATGTTGAGCAAAAAAGTACGCTAATGGTAACACAAATTTGGCTAGTGCTAGTGGTTTCTGTCTTAATAATAATACGAGTATAGCTGAACCTGGGGCCAACAGAACTGGATCAAGTATTGCAGACGTTGAAAAGTATAATAGTTATCTGAGCTAAAGGCAATGGAGAAACAGTTAAATATGAAAATGGACAATGTAGAGCAACTAAAAGGAGCACTGAAAATGCTAAAAGAGGTGGACCAAGAATTAGAAGAATGCAAAAAGGGAATGGACATAATGAAAAGATTGTGAAGCAGGATAATGCAGATTAAACGTGGTAATATTTGGAGTACAGGAGGATAGAGTAAAAAAGCTTGAAGTAATTGTAGGTGACGTTATAGAGAAGCAGCTTAAAATTAAACTACACTGATGGGACATTGTAAATGCATCCAGATTTGATAGGAAGGAGAAAAGATCTAGTCCAATATTAGTAAAAGTGGCAACATGGATACGAAATGGCAGAAGTTGAGAAATGCAAAAAAGTTAAAAGCTACATAAATTTTCATTGAGCAGGATTTTGACAAGGAGAAACAAAATTTAAGAAAAGCTCTCATAAAAATGAAAGAAGCTATATCAGAAGGGGGGGGGGAAGCATATTTGAAAGGACTTCAATTATACAGGGCAGTTTGAAGCTCACTGACAAACTTCAGAGGGTAATTTCTGACTGGAAATGGAGCACCATAGTTCATATCACCTTGTGTCTGGAAATGCATAGTTTCCACAGTAGATGGCACTAAAGAACGACATCAAACAAAGAACTCTGGCACACAGTACATGGCCCGAATCCCATACATACCACAACAGATATTCAAAGTGGTCTCCATGGGATGCACTGCATGCGTTCACACGTTGCATCATGGATTATCTCACTCGTTCAAATGTTCCGGGCTGTGCCCAAATATTGTCACAAGCTACATCGACACTGTTGAAGGATCTGATCATCAGAAACAGGCTCACTGTACACAATGCTTTTCAGATGCTCCCACAAGTAAAAATCCAGGGGATTTAAGTCCGGGATTGAGCAGGCCATGCAACAGGACCTCCATGTCCTATTCATCGTCTAGAGAAGACATTGTTGAGGTATTGGCAAACATTAATGCAGGAGTGGGCTGGTGCTTTGAGCTGCGGCCACATTGCCTGTCATATTGACAAAGGCACATTCTCCAGCAATGCAGGAAGTCCAGATATGTTTCTCCATTTAGGCATTATGGAAGAAGAACTGGTCCAAGTAGGCAGTCGCCAATTATCCCTGCCCAAACATTGATGCTGAACTGCTACTGATGAGATGCTTCAACCATTCCGTGAGGATTTTCTGTAGCCCACAGATTATACAGATTATACAGGCCATCTCTACCAAAGGTCACTTCATCAGTGAAAAGGACTGCAGACAGAAATCCCATAATAGTGAGGCCTGTTGCGCAAACCAGCAACAGAATTTTTCCTGTGGAGGAAAATCTGCCGGTGATATCCCTGCTACGTTAAGAGGTGATAATAGCAGTTATCATGTAGGATATAGATAATAACTGTCCTTTGGCTTACACCATGTTGGCAGGTCAATTGTCTGGAGCTTGTACCAAGGTTGTTCTCAATATCATGGAGAACATGTTCCTCCACATCTGGTGTAAGCACAGTCCGCAGCAGCCCTGAACATTCACCTGTCTCAAAGGACCCATGCTGACACAAATTCCAAAAAACGGCTCCAAATGTTGTGTGATGTGGGTGGTGCTGTCTGTCAGGATATGTGGGTCGCTAGATGCGTGCTGTCTCTCAAGCATTTCCACCTGCCTGGCCATACACAAACACCATCTCAGCTTGTTCCTGGAATGGATACCGGAACATTGTGCTTCTATGTTGCTTAAATCACACTATCAGCAACACACAAACGCATATTGCAAGTTATGAGATAATGTCGTCAATGCCATCTACTATGAAAACTATGCATTTCCGGACAAAAGGTAATAGGAACCAGTCAGGAATCATCCTCTGAAGTCTGTCAAATTCAAAACTCATCCTGTATATAGGAGAGAAATGGAGTGTAAGGAGAAATGACTGCCCCAGGAATACACATACATCAGCAGCTTTGCAAAGGTGAAGAATGGCAAGAGGAATGAGGGAGTCAATGTACTGACAGACAAAATGGAAATATCAGCTGAATGAAACCAAATCACAATGAGAGAGATTACAATGGGTAATGGAGGGGAAGGAGAAGCAGCTGGGAATGTAGTACAAGTGTAACTTGAAGAGGCAGTAGGGGACGAGTCGAAAGCAATGTCAACATCAAGACAGGGCTGGAGGGAGGAGAGAGAAGAGGGAGTCACTGGGGCAAAATCAGGTCAAATTATAAGAGGAGAAAATATACAAGTGAGTGATTTAAAGGAAGCGCAAGATTTGGTGAAAGGATTTAAAAATAGTGTCTGTGGAAAAGTACAGTGCAATACAAATAAGCGGAGAAAGGAAAACAGAAGGGGTGGGTGATGAGCCGAAGACAAACAAGATATAGGCACAAAGAAGATGGAGAAATTTAAACTTGTAGAAAGATAGAAATTGGAGCTAAAAGCGAGTTCTGGAATGTAGGATTAAAAAGTAAGGTATGCAGTGGAGAAATACAAAGGGTGTTAAGCACAATGGATATTGTAGGAGTGGCAGAAACATGGGTAGAAGGAAAGAAAACTATAGAGCTTAAAGACTTTTAAGGGTATTAGGAAAAACGCAAGTAAGATACATGATATAGTTCGAGAGTGTTCAAGAGAGATAGGCATGTTTGTTAAAAAATATACGAGAAATAAGTATAGACATAGTGCTAACAGAAGAGGAAATAAAATTTTATGGAGTTTTATTACATAGATAAAGGAGAGAAAAGTGTTAAAGATAGGAGTGGTATACAATCCTCCAGCAAGATCTAATTTCTCTGATAGGAACTTATTTGATAGATTGGAAGAAGATTAGGAAGAGCTTCCCAAATAGTGAGTTTATAATGATGTGGGATTTTAATACAAGAGTAGGTGAAGAAAATGTTAGATTAGTAAGAAGTGAAAGTCAGGGGAGGAGGGTGGGAAAGAGATAAAGTATATTATGAAAAAATAGATACAACATTACTAAAATTTTGTGAAAAAAATAATTTACTTATATGTAATGGTACAATAGGAGAGAATAGAGGAGAGTTTAAATTTGCATTGTTACAGCCTATATGATATGTAGGATCAAATTCATAGTCGTCGCTTATATATAAAGGAGATGTTTAAGCAATAAGTATTTCCTTTTGATACTTATATGCTTAATGCTATGTGCTTCCTTATTTAAGCACCACATATGGCAATATAGTTCAACTGTTTCACAGCTACTCGGATGTGCAAAGGAAGGTGTAAACGAACATGCAGGTGACCACATAGACAGTCATCATTTCCATTTTCATTGTTTTGTTCACAACAGCTGTTGAGCAAGTAGTAAAAGTTTGAGTGTTTTAAATAGTACATATATTACTTTATTTTAGTTTAAAATCAAGTAAATTATAAACTTAGTCAAGAGTTTGTAGTATTAGTTATGTTACATTAATTAGGTCAAAAACATGCCAAAAGGAAACATTTCAGTGAGGAGGAAAGAAACCAAATAAGTGAGTTGATGTTGAGCTAAAGACATTATAGGATGCAGGCAATCAGGCATTGTGTGATGTATTAACCCTAAATGTTATTCACTCGTGGACTGTTTTCAAACTGAAAACCCAACTTTCTAGCATGAAGTGTTAGTAATTCTTTTGATGATTCTTAATGAAGTGTTGAGCTTTTACAAATCACTTGGGGATGATAGACGTCGAGTCCTGGCTCCTTTACTGATCATACCCAAGCTTACAGTATTTAACAATCATTTGCATTAAGTTTGCTTTTCACTAACAGATTTCATCATTTATTAATTTACATCATCTTGCTACTTACTATATTGTTTAATATATTCATTAAATATCATTCATATTCTGTCTCTAAGATCTCCAATTCCTTTATATTAACATTCTCACCAGGTTATGTCAGCCTTGCTACATTCCAGTATTTCAGTCCCCAGTTCTGCCCAATTTACTTATAAATTTCCTTTTTGCTTGATCTTGCCCATTTAAGAACCTATAATCACTCTCTCCTTGTTATCCCTATTGCCATCAGGACACATTTACTTCCCTAAAGTGAGCAGTTTCTCGCATTGTTTAACTCATTCAAATATTTATACACGAGACCATTTCTTATTTCTCTAACACCCACCTAAGTGAGCATGGATCCCTTGTGATACCCTTAGAGGGTGATGATTTGTTTCCATCTAACGCTAATATACTTCCCTTTGGGGAAGATAATATATTGGCTTACTACACTTCACACTCCCTCTACTTCATACAGCTCGTTCCCCTTCTCTTCAGCTGATCTTGTTGCCCTCACTGATTTCCCCACTTCTTTTCATGTCATAAGGCCACCTCGAGAAGTCACTCCTCTAGTCTAGTTTGACATCAGCTGGTCTGGTACATCATCATCTGATCTGGGTGGCATCACATGTTGCTGGCTCCCCTCCCCTCTCCTCAGATGGGCAATTCTGCTCCACTCCTTTTGCACATGGAGATGTCTCCCCCTTCTTGATTTTCGCAAAGTTGTAGTTAGTCCTGTCGTCTCTGCCATTGTCATGTTTCCTATTGTCTGTGTTGTATATTGCTGACTCATTTTCTCGTATTTTCTATTAATGTCCCTTAAGTCACTTTCAATATTGTCAACCAGTCTCCCCATCTATCCAACAGTTTCAGGTTTCGTATGAAAGCTCAACGTCCCTCCATTCTTGCGTTTTTCATCTGTTCCACTAATTTCTTAAGTATTCTCTGTTCCGCTGACAGATCTTTATAGATGTATATTCTTGTTCTTTGCAGTTTCTTAGTTCTTTTCAATATTTCATGCATAATTTATGATGGTGTAAATCTCACTACGATGATCCGTCTTACGTCTTTTTCTTACACAATAGGCATCTGAGATTTCCCATCCATTAAGCTCCATTTCCATTCCTCTTTCAAGGATCTCCTACACTTCCTGGATTGGCCACATCTGATGTTATCAAATTAAATTTAACGTTGCCTTTCTTCCAACATTTCTATTATACTTTTAATACTTACAATTTGTGTTTGTATTCTTCACATGTTAGTTTTAATTTTTGTTTTTAAACATTTTCTCCTGTCTTCCATTTTTCCCCCAGCTTTTCTTTCATTTTCTCCATTCCAGTCAAGCATTCTCGTACTAGTTCTTGATCTCCTGTAAGTTTCGGGTTCACTTGACTCTACATATAATTAGTAGCATTCCAATCAGGTATAACATGGAAAACATTGTCATCACTTCTTCTACTTGTTCTTTTCCTTTCATCATATTCCTAATTTAGCACTGTAGCTCCATAAATTCACTCCCATTATGCCCTATTTCACTTTTCCTCTTCTTCACAGAGCTTGTGTGATACCCAACTGCTCTACACCACTAACTCAAAACTCCAAGTGTTAGTAGCTAAAAGTATTTACAACAATCTGCACACTCCGCATATGCATGTATGGAAATAAACCACAAATACAATTACTACACTATCTAACAGCAAGCAGGAAAGCAAGGTGGCCAGTAACTTGCAATGTTTGGCTTGAACAGCAGTTTTACATGTGAAATTGGTAAATCTGTGTTCAAGATTCTGATAATTCAATGTATATTTGCAAATTAATGGCAACGAAATGTAACTTGATAAGTTATACATTGCAATCATAGAGCAGCATACACCATGCTGGAGTAAATTGCTGCGGAAGTAACGTTTACTAAAGAAGTCAGTACTAAGGAAGTAGGTTACTACAGGAGCAATTTAGTCAGGAAGTAATGAAGAGCTCAATTACAATTTACTCTTTTAGTTATAACTACGGAAGTAAGAGCTCATTACTCCCGGAGGCATTGTTTTCCTTGCGCGATTTACTTGACGTGATCATAGATAAGGTTATGTGCGATGGGAAAAAGCGGGGGAAACATCAGCGAAAGAGATGTTTGTTGGTAGAGGTAAAAAAATCCATTTAAACAGTATAAGTGTAAAAAACATGTTATAAAGAATGCTGAAATTAAAAACTAAATTGAGTTTTATTTATGGATGCTCTTTAACTACTATGGTCCTTAGCGTGCCATTCTATATTGGTCGTGAAAGATAGGTAATTTTGCTCAGAGGCCTCTTAATCAGGCTTGAGATTCTTTTACGTGTCGTAAATCTACGACACGGGACCTCCGGCTTTACTTCCCTTCCGAAGGAAGCCATGCTAAGATTTTTACGCCTGAAAAAATCCATCGCCCTCCGCCAGGTTTGAACCTGCGACCTTGGGAAAAGAATGCTGAAAGAGAAATGCTACAAAGTAGTGAGGGACGAGTTTAATGCTTCGAGTGGCAGAAAAAGTACTGAAGAGCAGCTTAAAATTCTGGAAACAATGTTTCTAATCTTCATTTTGCATCGCAGATCACTTGCATGTTGATGGAGAAATACAGCCTCTGATTTTGGAAAAGTTCACCATATTTACAGATGGGCACAAAATAATAACACGCTGGAGCAATTCCATCCACAATATGTAGGAAATCTGCAAATGTGAAGAAGAATTGCCTTTTATTTTCTGAACACTCATATATTTATGTGTGTAGATATGTACCTTACTCTTAACCTCAAGTGCTGTAACAACGCGGTGAAATGCATGACCAGTAGACGCATGGTGAATATTTATAAGATCGCCTGTAATGCCGGGGTTACAATGAACTTTACTTAAATTGAAATGAGGTTAAGAAATGCTGTAATGTAAAATAAAGGTTTAATTGGCATGTCTTAACGTAATGGTAATGACTTTTGATTGATTTACTTTGACCTTTATTTCTTTGAGCTAGTGCTTCACGCCGATTGGTTCTAATTACCATGTGACATCATACTTGACGTAATGGGAAGGGAAAGTTTGACATTGTCAAACTCTTAAGTTATGTCCGTTAAGCCAATCCTAAATATCATTTAATACAGTGTTAAATTGTCATGTTACATTAAATTTATTGTAATGCGGGCTTAAGTATCTGAAATATACCAGTACGAAACACCTGTAGGGTGCATAACAATAATTGTAGTTTGGGTTATAGAGCTGAATTCCTGTCTGAATTTTGTTGTAAATGCTCTCCAAGCAGGTTAAAAAGGCATGTGAAAGATTCTTTCCTAATACCAAAACGTTCGTTAAACTCTCTCTCTGTATAAGTTTTTGCACACCACTATAGCATTCCCGTTTTCTTCGTCGAGGTCATCAACGCAATGTAAGTAATTGCTGTTTTCTTCACCGAGATCATCATTGCAATCTAAGCAATACATGAACACGTCAAAATATCTTCCTCCAAATACAATACAGTATTCTAGTTCAATCGACAGGTTAGTTACTCCATCCAGGTCACAAGAGTAAATTCTAACCTATATTTGTGCTCTATTTAATTCCATAGAGGGAACAACGTAGTCCACCTCCACGTCATGTTCCCTGGGTAACACTAAATGGACAACACAGGCATGCTTCCCAAGCCAAAAAAGTTAACTTTATATTGGGAAGCCAGAGGGAAAATGATGCAGATCAATTAATCCCCAGTGCCATTGGTGAACAACAACATTTAATTCCATAGTAACATACTATATGACGGTGCTCTCCGACATTTACTTCTGCGGTAATTTAACCTGGGAGTATCTGAAAGGAGTTAAATGCTTCAGAAGTAGTTTACTCTCGTATGGAAGTCGCCAAGTGTTGACTTGACTATACTAGGTTGGTGCATGTCGCCCATAGGGATTAGGCAGAAGAGGGAAATTGATGGAGAAAAGCACTGAAGAGATGTAATTTGTTTATTACAGAAATATTTCCACATTTTATTTTTAGGATTTTATTTAAAGATCTGAATGCAGCAGAATCTTGTTTTCTAGGGAACAAAGCATTTTGGACAAATAGGAAAATGTTTGAACAGAAAACATAGAGATAGTATTACAGGACTGAGATTCTATGCATCATCTTTTCGAGTAAGCCTGTCTCACATGACTTCATAACCTCTGTTTGTTAAGGCTACATTGTTTAGCAGAGGCATTGGATTATTATAACAGCAGCTTTGGTAATCTGATATCGCTTCTTAAATTCAGCATCCTACACATTTCAAGTGGATTCTGCAAATCATGAAATACAATTACTTTGCAGTAGAATTTCACTACGAAATTCCATATACTCCATGAAATCCCTGTTATTGTTAACCTCTGCTGAAGGTAGTTGATTCAAGTAGGCACTGGCTCTCCTTATTGCATATAAGCAGAGGTCGGAGCTTCCTTATATAAATAAACATTTCCTTATTCACCTGAAAGAGTAGTGTCTGTGAATTGAAAATTGCTGCTAAAGACTTTCTTGAAATAAGTGACTATGAATTCAACCTGTAGTTTCGAAATGCAGGAAAAGATTGTGAATTTCAAAATACTGAATGAGATAGTTAACTGTAGTCATTTCCCTATAATTTTGGAAATAGGTGGAAAAGTACAAGCGTTGAAGAAGCAAGAAAAAGTAATAAAACCAAAAATAATAACAATCTTTAAATGGACGTAGGAACAAAGGGATGGTATTCTGGCTAGACATAAATTCTAGGGCAGGGAAAATTCTGGAATGTGTTAGAGGGGTTGCTACAAAAGGGAATTTAGAAAAAGGCACTAGGGCTGATGGAATTAATACTAACTAGAACAGGAGCAGGAATGGAAGCAATTCAGGGAGGGAAACAGAAAAATAAAGGATGGTTTGACAAGGAGTGTGCATCAGCAAAAAGAGAGGTGGTTAAGGGTTAAATAGATAAGGGTAACAGAAAAAGAAAATGGGCAACATTTTCTGATTAGCAAATGGGGATGTACATGTTTATTACAGGAAAAGAGGAAAGTGTGACAGGATAAAATATGAAAAATGGTATAAGAGGCTATAGAGGAAGAAAAAAAGAAAACTGGTAAAAAAAAATACAGGAATTAGTGAGGACAAACAAGAAGGAACAACATTTTGCCAAAAGAATGGATGAAGTATTTTGGGAGACTGGGAAGGAGAAAGCGATGAAGTTGGAATTAAGGGAGATATGCAAAAAGGATAAAAAATGAAAGACTCGATGGACAAATATTGATGTCAGAAGTTAGCCAATGGAATTCCAGGAGAATTCTGGAAAATATTTAGTACAGTTCAAGAGACATGGAAACTATGATAAAATTATTAAATAAAATTAAGGAAAGTAAAAGTATACTTGAAAGTTGGGAAATAAGTATGATAGTACTGATATACAGGATGAATCCGAACTCGACCAACAAATCTTCACAAGTTATTCAGGGATATTTTCTGATTATTTTGATATACAGAACCCATGGTACAGATGGCTCATTACTGAGTAATTTCATTGTTTTCATTTTGTAATAGCTCAACCAACTTTGTATCTTTTCCTCAGAATATGACTGTTCCAAAACAAATGCCACTTTACATTTACTTTCTTTTTTTTACCCTGGATACATCGGAATTGGATATATAGAAATTTTACATTACAGCAAGTAATACTAAAATAATTACATGTTAGTTTCTTTACAAAAATACTGTCACAGAATAACAAAATTAAATAATTTATGTACTTCAATTATGTGTATTATGGAAAACATGGTTCGTTTAAATAGTCATTTATATGTAAATATTGCCTTTTTAGAAGTAGCTTTCTTAGTTTATCTTTAAAAGATTCTTTAAGTTTTTTTATTAAGTATCTAGTTTGTTATACATTAAGATACCCAGATGGGAAATGCTTGCTAGGCTTTTTGTAAGCCTCTGGCTATCTAAGGGTAAGTTATTGAGATTTCTTGTGTTGTAGTTGTGATATTCTGAGTTCTTTTGAAATATAGTTATATTATTATGAATGAAGTTGAAGGTTTCAAGAATATGTAGGCATGGAATAGGCAAAACTTTAAGTTCATTGAATATGTATCTCTTGGTGTTCTTATGGGTACCTTCAGAATTGCCTTTAAAATTCTTTTTTGGATTGTGAGAATATGTGTTGCTTTTGGAGAGGAACCCCAAAAGGGGATGCCATAGCTAATTTGGGACTCAACACAGCTGTGATACACTATTTTTAGTATTACTTTGGAGCACACATAGCCAATTTACAAACAGCATAACATAATTTGTTCAGTTTGACACTTAGTTGTATATGAGTTTCCCATGAGAATTTGTTATCAATACAGATTCCCAAAAATTTTGTTACACATTTTTTAACTATGGGAGTTTGATTTATATATGTCTAAATTATTGTTTTTTGATTGGTTATGGAAATACAGATATATTGTTTTTTTCTATATTCAATAAAAGTTTGTTCACTGTTAGCCAACATTGTAAGCTATTATTTGCTTCATTTACTACATTCTGAAGTGATGAGTATTCACTGCTAAAGACTAGGTTAGTATCGTCTGCAAACATTATTGTATGTGCTTTTGGAATGTTCAATGGAAGGTCGTTTATGAAAATAAGGAATAATAGGGTCCAAGGATTGAACCTTGCAGAACTCCATGATTTACTTTTAAAGTGTTTCTGATTGAACTATGTTAATGTCTACAATTTGCATTCTATTTTTACTTTCTCTACTACGTATAGTAAGTAGGGGAAGTATTGCATTCCACCCAAAAATTCAATACCGAGATTTCACCGGAAATACATGTTTTGAGACCCCCTGAATCCAAAAAAAGCATTTTTGGAAACATGTCCGTGTGTGTTTTTGAACAGCATAACTCAAAAACGAACACTCGGATAAACACCAAACTTGGTATTTAGGTTCAGTATCTTCCAGAGATGCGACACGAAGGTTTTCAAGAAAATCCCCCCACCCCAGACTACCCTTTACATGCAACATTTTTTGAAAATTTTAATTTTCTCAAAAATAGCTCTAACGATTTTGATGAAAATATCATATGTTTAAGATAATGTCATGAGAAATGAAATGTATATCCCGAATTTTCTGGGAATGTCTCCAAAAGTATTCTTCATTGTGAACGACTTTTGCATAACTGGTAAACCATAAGAGATAGACAAAATTTTACTACACAAAAAATGTAGATCGCGTTAAAATACACAATTTATGTTATATACATTTCTTTGTTGAGTGAACCATTTTCGAGATATTGCTTGTTATTTCCTTAAATTTTCCAATACTTATACTTTTTCTCAAATTCGCTATTCATTTTTTTTATGTCCTGGACATGCAAAGAAAATGGAATGCTCCACATAGCAACCAGCGTTAAAATATTTGACTATCGCTTAAAACCTACCATATTCCCCTTGCATCTACAAGAAAATTACCAATAAGATTGACATCTCGATATCTCGATTAACATGAAGCATATGGAGAATAGGCGTTTGTAAAAATAGATTGTACAAGAGTAGAGAAAGTCATGTGAGTGTAACACATCAGATTTTTTAGATAGGATGCAAACCAATCTTTTGCTATTCTCAAATAATCTAATTTGTTTAGCAAAATGTCATGATTTACTAAGTCAGAAGCTTTAGTAAGGTCTATAAAAAGGCCAAGAGTGTGTTTTTGTTATCTTTTGCATCTAGGACTTGTTTAATGAAACCAAATATAGCCTCATCAATAGATTTGTTCGTTTTAAATCGAAACTGGAAAGGGGAAAAATAACCGTTTGTTTCTAAAAATGAAGTAAGTCTGTTCTACATTATTCTTTCAAGAATTTTTGAAGGCATAGGCAGAAGTGATACGGGTCTGTAGTTTTCGATGTTGCTTTGATCTTCCTTTTTAAAGACTGGTATTACCTTTGCCATTTTAAATGCATCTGGGTAAACACCTGAGGAGATAGAAAGATTACAAATGTCAACAAGAGGTTTAATTATACTGTTTGCACATTTCTTAATAATAAGGCTGGAAATTCCGTCTACACCAAAGGAGGATTTATTTTTTTAAGCTATTTATTACATTTAATATTTCCTGAGAGTCTACTGGTATAGAAACATTGTTTTACTACTCAAGGGTATGGCTGCGGAATGGCACTTTGTTAAAGGATTGGAGGGGATATCAATTAGTTTTTTTACTACAGTTTTAAAATATTTATTAAATGCTTGGGCTATTTCTATAGGTTCTACTACTTTTTTCCCATTTTGCTCTAGTTCAATATTTTTTTTTGTGTTTAGTGGAACCTAACTCTGTTCTTACTACATTCCATATTGTTTTACTTCTGTTTGCAGATCTCAGGATGTACTTATTATTATTATAATAATAATAATAATATCGCTTTGCTTCTAGAATTACTCGTTTTAAAATTGCTACATAGTTCTTAAAGTAGGCAATGAATTGTGGATCATTTGTGCTTTTACTAATATCATGAAAGAATCTTTTCTTTCTACATGAAATAATTATTCCTTTTGTGATCTATTTCTTACTTTTTTTTGCTTTTGCCATATTTCTTTATTTGCTTTTTTAGAGGAAATGCAAAATTCATGTGGTGCTTAATAGTAGCAGTAAGCCTTTCTACTTTGGTGCTTAAATTTGCTTCTTTTATTACATCAGACCAATTTTCATTTTTTATTAAATATTTCAAATAGTCTGTGTTTTCCTGTTATAACTTATTATTTGCTGTGTTGGATACTTGTCTGTAACGCTGGGATTTTTAGCCGTATTGAAATGGAATTGTGATCAGATAAAGCAAGATTTGCATTTTCTGTTGAATGGGAGTAGTTTTTGCTGATTAGTATCTGGTCGAGGCACGTTTGACTGTTATTTGTTATACGAGTAGGTTTGTTTATTACTGTTTTAAGGTAATAGGATTGAGCTAGTGACAAATTCTAGGTTAGTTTTACTATTATTTAGAAAGTCTACGTCAGAAGTTTATTTTCTCTCACTAGTGCATTGAGCAGAATTTCAAAGTTGTATAGAAATAATTCCAAGCAGCCATCTGGGGGCCTATAAATACAAGCAGTCAACAACTTACAATTTGGCAGGCATATTTCAGATACTACATGTTCAAAATGTTTTTCTACATTTAGACTATTTGTATGGGTTTGGATGGATTTTAAACCATGTTTAACAAAAATTGCTGCTCCTCCGTGTATAGAACAGATCTACAGTAAATATTTGACAAATCAAAATTTTGTATACACAAAGAAGATACTTCATTTTCATGTAGCCAGTGCTCAGTTATACATAAAACCTCAGTGTTTTTTATACAACCATGCAAGAGTACCTCCAAATCCAAAATTTTAATAGGTTCATTAAGCCTAATATCACAATTAAATCTATGTGTACTATGTACTAAAATTTTAGCATCCACCAGTTCATTTTTTAGTTTCCCTTAATTACTGAATAGATCACTTCGTTGATTAATTTTAGAATTTATATGATCCCTTATGGTTTAGGTGCATCCTATCTCTACCAAAATCTAAATCATGTAACCAGTAATTTCCATCGACAAACAGATCCATTGTTTCGCCCATTATGTCTTCTGCCATTACTCTGCATCTGATTCTGTTGGTTCTGGCGTGGATCATTACTACTTTAGGGTTCTTCTGTTTTAAGTTCATGCCTTCCACCTTGTACTGTAGTTCGTTTATCTTTATCCCTGAATAACACACTTCATAGCCTTTCTTCTTGCAAGCGTCACCTAAAATTTTATTAATGAATCACCTAACCCTAACACTGGTTTTTTGTTTTTACATTCTCTTTGACCATCTTGAGATTCTGGTTATTTTGACTCTTTTTGTGGCATTTTCTTCCTCCAATTCTTGTAGAATTCTGAATTTGTTGCTGGTTGTGACGCGGATTGAACATCGTTGCATTGACTGTCGCATTGGTTGTCCCTTTTTTGTGACATCGGCACAGCTTATGTTCTCATTTTCTTTGTTTAACTTACTCTTTAGGTCTTCATTTTCTACTTTTAGTGCACATATTACCTTCTGTGCATTGGACAGATCCCTGTTCAGGAGGTGTATTACTGTGTGTAGCGACGCTATCATTTCGGATTCCCTTGTTAGTGTCGTGGGTGATGGCTGCATTCCATTCCAACTTTCATGACTGGAGATTTCTTTGTACATCTCATTGCCGTAGTTGCTAACACTTTCACTTCTTTCTTGGTCACTACTCTTCTTTTGGAGAGTATCTTTTCTAACACATTTATCTTCTGCAATGCTTTTGGAAGTAAAAAGCTGTTTGCCTGATCGCGTGACTATACCTACGACCGCCATCTTGTGAAGCATCACTCTAAAATTCACTGCAAAAAGTGCTGGTGCCTCATCATGTTGAAACCACATACACCTGCAAATTTTCAGCGGCACATTTTCCATAATAGTGGGAGGATATGTTGAAGGAATGTTTTGTAGACTACTCCACTCAGTCTGTTGGGTAATACATAAGGCCCAATCACAGAATCGTTAACAATGCCAACTCCTACATTCACAGAGAATCAATCGTCTGTTGGTAGGCTCATTTCATCACCACAGCACGAGAAAATCCATACTCCTATACTCCCATTGTTGAATCTTTGCACTTGGCAGTTTGTGTGGCTTCACGTAACGTTGGCTGTTTTGTGGTTGTGATGTTGCCAGAGTAGCTAGTAAACAACAGCTGATTGTTCTCCTTACTATCGTGTCTAAGCCGCATGCAAAACGTGTACATAAGTAGAGAACATCAATGAATAATATCTATTTCGTATTATTATTAATTGAAAATAATCCAGCATAAATGTTGCAACGTGTGTAGAATAAATTACACACTTTTGGCAATATAGAAACAGAAAACAAACTTGCCTGCCACAATGAGGAGAAACAAAACAAATTATAAGCTGCGTCAAAGTTATTTTCACTCATGCTGTGTTCCAGATGGTTCAGGAACTTTTTCTTCTTTCTCTTGGACTTTCACGCCCTTGTAAATAACTGTTCTCATGTTTAGTCCAAGAGCTGCTGCAGTTCGTTGTACGGCTTTATCAGCAAGAATAGAGGATGCCCGTGAACCTTCAAGTGCTCCTGTTCAAAGAATTCCCTGGTCCTTCTTAACAGTTCCAATGCCCGACTATTAAGTGGTACATCTCAATGCAAAGGATTTTCACTCATTTTTTTGAGACATTGTCGCACTTCAAATCTTCTTTAAATAATATGAATGCAATATATATAAATGAACACTAATAACAAAACTATCAAACAATAACCACAAATATAAATAACAATGAACAATACTAGCTTGCAAAGAACAACCCGACGCACGTGCTAGAGATTCACTAACTGAAACACGTGGCTGGAAATAGCTACATCCGGCAACAGAGCCGCTTCCGCTTTGTCATCAACCATCCAGAATGCTGCCTTGTGATTGGTTTAGGAAGTCTAATGGTTAAAGCTTTTCATCTGTTTTTTTGTGAGTGTATCAACTTAATCGCTAGCTGTCAATTGCAACATTTCAAAGGCCGGGGTATAGATACGGCTATTCTGACAGTTCAACATGCCAACTCTAGTGAACATTGCCTCGTCTGTGTAAAATGTCATAGCAGGAAAATGTTGGTTGTCTGCACATCACTCTAATAAACCAATTAGCAAACTGCACTCAACATGGAAAGTTTGCTGGTTGCAATGCCTGATCGCTCTGTACATGATATGGATTCAATTACTGCTCATGCAAGACCCTCAAAACGGTTGCTTCGCTTACATTCACCTCTCATATGATATGACTACTGCTTGTAGGGCTGCTTTTAAAACATCCTCTTCAAGATTGGGTGTTCTGACATTTCTCTCACAGCCAGTATCTTGCATATTAACAGGTGAATGACCCGGTTTCTTGCAGTTGCCTGTATCAGGAGGATGCTGTTGTTGTAGGAACAGCTCTGCATAGTGTCGTGCGCTGCTCTTCCATTACATTGAGTGAAACCATACATGAGGTACTTATCGGCTAATTCTGCATAAGTAAACCTATCTGCATATCACTAACAACAAACTACAAAGTAGTGTACTACAGGAAACAAAAGCTGAGAAAGGACTGAGCGGAAGTACAAGCTTGGTGTCTGACTGCACTGAAAACACATTCTACTATAGCAGCAAAAGGTTGTGTTCTGTTTGGAAACAATCATAATCTAAATAAATTGATACAAAGGTAGTTGAGCTGAATGAGACAAATGTAATGAAATTACCCGGTAATGACCCACCAGAAATCATGGGTTCCTTATATCAAAATACTCAGAAGCCATCCCTGAACAACTTGTGAAAGTTTATCAGCAGAGTTCGGATTCACCCTCTATAAAGGTAAGAGAGTGGTAAATAAACCAGAGAACTACGGGAGAATAAGTATGTTGTATATGCTGGGGAAAATATACTCAGGAATAATGGTAGAAAGAAAGACTACAAGAGTGGATAGAATTGGAAAGAAAGTTGTAGAGTTTCCAGTAGGTTTTAGGAAAGGCAAGCAAACAAGAGATACATATTATATTAATAATCCACACAATAATAAACAACTATTTAAACAGGAAAAGAGAGAAGGTGTATATATTTTTTGCAGATTTAAAAAAAAGGCATTCTACACTATTAATAGAGAAACACTGGACTGGAAATTCTATATGACGGCATAAAATTTAATATAAGATGTGATTGAAAACAATTATGGACATAATTGAACAAAAGCTAAGTTTATGACAAAGTTAATTTATTTATAGATGATACATTAAAAGAGTTGGGGAAAGTAATGGTCACTACTTTATTAATGAACATGGAAATACCAGGATTGCTGTATGCAAATGACCTAATGGTAGGAGTTATAACTGTAATGGGCTCACAAAGAGCAATTAATGAAATACAGAAATTCTTCCCAGAATGAAGAATACGAGTAAATGTAAATAAAACAGAAGTTATTACTTTTTAAAAAAGTTAATCAACTAAGAAAAAAGGAACGATGGTATCTGAATGGACAACAGAGGTAGAACAGAAGTTCAATTATCTAAGAGTAAGATTAAGTAATAATGGTGGGTGGGAAGCACATGGTATGAAGGTGATGGCAAAATGCAGAGCTGCTATGACAGGATTAAAAATAAGTACCTAATTACAAAATTGGAAATGTCTGTTAAATGGTGGAAAGAATGTACAAAGCATTGGTAGACTAATGCTGTATGCAGTAGGAATATGGGGACTTCAGAATTAGGCAAAAGAAGTAAATCAAATATGCAGAGTATTTTGCAAAGAGCTTTTGGGATTAATCAGGTCAACACCAAGGGAAGCAACATTGTTAGAATTAGTAAGAACAGGGAGGAAAGAAATAATTCTGGAAAGAATCTTGAAATAATTGGTACAGGTGCCTTCAAAGAGAAGATCAAGATACATTAAAAATGTGTGTGAATCAACAAAAGATAACTTCACAATTCAGCTAGTGGGCAGGGATAGGAAAAGAGTTACAGAAGATAGGAATTTTGGCAATAAGAGGGGGGAAAAAGGCAGATTTTGAAAAGTAGTGAGAAATTAGATAGAAGATATAGAGAAACAAGAAATCTGGGGAAGTCTTGAAAATAAAGACCGTAATTTTATATAGAACAATAAGGATATTGGGGGAGAGAAGGTTATGTTAACATATAATATAGAAGACAGCTTAGCACGGGTGAGAGCAGGGGCAATGTTTATACGATAGAACGTAAAGAGTTAGAGAAGTGGAGACAGGATGTTTGGGATTCAAAATGGGACAACCTTATGGAGGAAATTATATATATATTACAGTTAAGGGAGAAAAAAGTATCAAGTATATGGAGAAGTTTTCGAGGAAAAATGGTTGTTAAGGAAAGTAAAAATCCATAGGAAAATGAGAAAGAATAATAATGAGAAAGTAAGAATCAGGAAAGGTAAAGGGAAGGAAAAGAATAGCAGCTAATTGAAAGCCAAAGGGATGGGTGGCGCGCACTTAAAAGACAGACAAATTGGACACAAATTGTACTAGAACTGAGTAGCTTTAAGATATGACATACATGCATCTAAAATCTTTGTACAATGTTTGGAAAAAATAAATATTCTAAATTCTAAAAAAAGCTTGCAGTAATGAACAGAATTCTATTAACAGAATTTTGATCCGTTATTCAATAAGCATTTAAACATTTTTTAAAGTATTTTTTCTTAATTTTTGAAATGGGCAAAGTTAAAATATTACACAGATCTGAGATTTGTGTATGTTTTGTCTTAATTACTTGCAATGACGCCAAAGCAAGAAAGTAATTACATAACTTGTTCCTATGTAAACAGAGAGACAAATATAAATTTGTGCATAAATTAAGGAAAATTGGAGTGAAGTTGACATTACATAAATCAACATATGTTGACTGCATCCCAAGCAGTTTGTATTTTTAAAGGTTTTATGTTCACATGCTGGTTCAGTTATTTGTTAATGCAATAACAATGGTCAGTTATAAGATAATAATGATCAGAATGCATGCTTGCTAAAATTCAGATAACTTTAATTTGTTAAAATGCCATGAAGGTAGTGAATCATAAATGTATAACAAGGATTTACGGAAGCATCTGAAAGAAGTCTTGAGTGGAAAAATAACCATTAATAAGATAAGAACAATGCACAAGATACAGTAAGGATAATAGTTCTGTGCTGGTGAAGCCTGGATGCGCACTGATCATCAGGACAGTGAGCGAGCCCCAATTCTTGTGCAGGTGCAGTGAGTGCAATCAGTTCAGTCTAGCGGCAGCAGTAGTTCGAGTAACATCTCTTTGCTTCATAAGTTTATGCTATCTTGAACATTCTGTTTATAAATTAGTTCCTACATGTTTCTGTAGGAGCATCATTTCAGTTTCTGCATTGGGTGGGGTGGGGGAGTCCAAGATTGCCTGAAGCAGTTTCCCAAATTTTCCGGTGTATTTTAATTATATATTTAGCCTAAAAGAAAATGATCTTTTATTTCTTAAATGTGAAATATTTTTATTCAAAGTACAGATATCTTACATTTTCTTTTGGTAGAGCAATAATAACCAGTAACCTAATCATTTCTTGTAACTTAGGGGGGCAATTGACCCTCCTGACCCCTAAATGATGCCCCTGTGTTTCTGTAATTAAACTTGGATTGTATATATTGTGTATTTTGGTGTGTTTATCGGAAGTTCTTGCCTTCTGCAAATTTTTAATGCAAAGATAAAAAAAAAGTTAATACTATCAGAAAATGAATGGAAAAAAATACAAAAAATGGTTAATGGAAAAATTAATTCCTATCTTGCCTCCCAGATCTGTTTGGTGATTGATAACACACCATACCATAGTGTGCAGTTGGAAAAGACCCCATCTCATACCAAACTAAGATGCACGACTTGCTTCATTCCATGAAAGGATACTAAATTTGGAGCTTTACAACATAAGTAAGGGTCAAGTCTGTTCCGAAAATTTATGTTGACAATTTGTAGGTCATGCACACAGTTCTCCGATTACCACCTATTCATCAGGTTTTAATAGAACTCATCTGGGCTGATATAAAGCAATGGGTAGCTTGATAGAACACGACTTTTAAATTAGATGATGTTAGTTATGTTGCCAATATTAAAGTGGAAAACTGGGAAAATGCCTTTCAACACATTATTAAGTAGGTAGACAAAAAAAAATATATATATATATATATATATATATATATATATATATGTATATATTTTGAAGAAAGGCCTGTTTGAAAATGTCATACAGTTTTGTAATTCAGGGTAGAGAATATAGTGACAGTGAAAGAGAAAAGTGAAGATGAAAGGAAAAATCCTGCACAAGAAGATGGTGATATTTCTGGTGTAGTGTTTATCACACTAATAAAGCTTCTGCTAGTTTAAGACAATGCATTTGCATGACAAGTGTAATGTGTAGATATAAAAGAATGATAGAGCAACTGAACATAGTGACAATAAACCAGTCATTCAGTGGTGTGGTGATGTCTGTTTATGTCATGTCAGTGAAGTCCCAAGTCTTCCAGCAGACATACAGCCTGTAGAAAAGTTACTGGCATTAGGCATAGACTCTCTTCAGTGCACTAGGAAAAGTAGGTCACTGACACAGAACTACTGGCCCTACTGTACTGTTATAAAAAAAATTACAATGAATAGAAATTGCTTTGTCATGTCCATGGCAAAATCTGCCATCAGCCCAAAAAACTGAAAAAGGCATCCATTGCCATAAAAGCATAAAAAGCCCTCAGCGCTGTAAATTTTTCAGGTAAACCATAAAAGATGGCAAGTACATCCTCCCATCTGCTTGCCAGAACATAAACATGTGCAGCAGAGATACACGCTACTTCATTGTAACAGTAAAACCACATAATTTTCCAATCTATCAAGAGAACAGGCTTCCCTTTTCCCTGTGTATACTGATGCTCCCTCCAAGTTATTAAGAAATAAAACTTTCCCTGCAAGTTATATGTGATGCAGCTATGGCTCGAGCTATCAACTGGATGGTCATTTGAAGAGATACAGTGAGATAAGGGGGGTAGCACTCTTGCCCGGCATAAATACCTGAAGAGGTATCAAGAGATAATCAGAATCTTCTGTAAGTTTCCCTTCTCCCCACCTCCCAAATATTCTACAACTCTTTGGAAAATTCCAGTGGCAAGCAAACTCAAAGTTAGCCAGTTAGTAAGTGAGTGCATTTCTGATGCAATGAACAGTTCTACAAGTGTACTTGTTATGATACTTGTGTGTAGAGAGTGCTGCTACTGCGAGAGATTAAAGATGTCTTATGTTTGATTCCAAAGGTAGGGAACCATCAGAAGAGGAGGTTGCTTCGCATGTATTTCAATATGCCACTATGTAACAAAGAAAAATGAAGTGACGGAAAATTGCTATATCACATTAGTGAAGTGATAGTGGAAACTGGACTGTAACAACATTATTATTATTAATAATAATGATATATTAACAGGGTGCACAAATTACATGAGTAAATGCTGTAATAAAGCTGACATTACATGTTAAAACTGACTGCCAGATCAGTGAAGGAATGCTTAGGTTGAATAAGAAATATTTATGTTCACAGTAACATAAAAAAAAGCAATAAGACAAACGTGCTTTACAGTGCTACACATTACCATACACTTACCTGGCCAGATATGTTGGAATCCCTGAACTCACCCAAGAAATAAGCAGCTATAAAGTAAGCTACGCTGAAATGCTTGAAATCTTCTGTAGACAATAGCTCTTGCATAACTGCATTAAAAAAACAAACAAGAACAAGCACATATATTAAACAGAAACTACTCAAATCAATCACAAATGCAAGCAGTAAAGGCACCTGCAGATGACAATACTAGTAAGACAATTAAAATTCGCATTTCACCCTCTTTTTATTGATTATATACCAGGGACTTGCTATTAGTTTTAGTCATTCTCATATGTGGTGTTAGAGGTGTATTCAAACTTAAACCTGTACAATTTTTTTTTTTTTGGGGGGGGGGTGTTAGGCATCCTTTAACCAGTTAAGCCATATCAGATGAAGAATAAAAGAAGTGGGTGAAATAATGCTCAAATGTCCAGGATCAATATAACTTAAAAGTTACTTGACAGTCATTTTTTCAAGATATGGGAAAATCACAGAAAAACCTTATCCGGGTAACACACCATAACTAGATTTCAACTCAGGACCTCAAGAATGTGAATCAGACATACTACACCTACACCATAGAGGCAGGTAAAATAATATTTTGTAGAACAGTGTGGAGAGAAAGTCACATGAATGTAACACATCAGATTTTTCTTATGATGTTAATATAGCAAATACAATGCTAACTTCAAACAGTATGCTATAAAATAGCTACAAAAGCAGAAAATGCAAATCAATAGAAAATCAAATCCATTATCAATAGTCTCTTAACAGCTTCAGCAAATTATCTGACAGTCAGTGACATCAAGTTAATACTATATAATAATAATATACATAGTTAATACAATTGAGGCTTCTGGCAAAAGGAAAGGTGAATTTCTCTCTCGCTTTGTCAGTATCCTGTGTCACATGTCTCTATTAAGGTGATTTATGGTGCAGGATGTTAGCATTCCTTTTACTAAATATATTCCTCTCTCCCCCCCCTCTCTCTCTCTCTCTCTCTCTCTCTCTCTCTCTAATAGGACTATGCTCTTCCCTCATTAAATAAATGCCAAATTTTTATAAGAAAACAAGTGTTTATTACCCTCATTAACCCAGCTATAATGTTGCACTTTTTCTTCTGCTTTAGATATCCATCCATCTTCAACCAACAAATCAAGTATTATAAGATGTGGTTCACGTCCTGGTATCCCTCTGATGCCTATGAATAAATAAATAAATAAATACATTAATAACAATAATCATGATGCATAGATGCAATCTCATATTATTTAAACAGAGTAAAAATTTTCACTTACACCATTCATTACTTTTCATTTCAACCATGAGAATTTCATTAGTTCACAGTATTGTCAATACAAATAAGATATAATACAGTTAATATATACATAATTAAACAATAAATAGTACCATATAAGAATTCAATAGAATGCTTTAAGATAAATATTCTTCTATGGAATAAAAGTTATACTGCAATAACAAAGGTTTAAGTTTCTTTTAAATACAGTGTCTGACGTGGCAAGTTTTGAGTTTTTCTGGCAATTTATTCCATGATTTAATACAGTGTACTTGGTGCTTTTACTGTACAAGGTTGTGTTAGGACTGATGATGCTTGGCTGCTGTTTACTCCTGGTGTTGTATTTATGTTTTTCAAAATTAACTTCAAATTGGTTCAAGTGCTTTCTTATATATGTGTATATCACTACTTCTAGTATATAAACACATAGAAAAGGCAATATTGGCAGTAACTGAAATACATTCTTACGTGAATGAGATTTGCTCAATCCGATCATTAAACTAATTGCTCATTTTTGTAGTTTAAGATAATATTTCCTCTGTCAGAATTTCCCCAAAATATTATGCCAAATTTCAATAAACCATTAACATAATCCCATCATTAACCTAATTGCTCATTTTTGTAGTTTAAAGATCATATTTCCTCTGTCAAAATTTCCCCAAAATTTTATGGCAAATTTCAATAAACTATTAACATATTGTGGTGTATCAGTAAGCATTGTCATTACCAGATGCATTATTGTGTTGCATTGTCGATTGCATTATTGGGTTCCTTTGATTATTTTTCAGCTTAATGATCCCTTCTCTGGTGTGGAACATGCCAGAGAGAGGGCTTTGTTTGGAAACGGTCTGGTATGACGCCAACCCTGGCTAGCTTGGCTAGACACAGTTGGAGGGGGGGAAGATAGAGTCACATGTGTGAGCAGTTGAAGCAGCAAGTCGCGTGTATGCTCAGTCCTCAACTTCACTTCGGGGCATCTTCACCCATCCTGTTTTCCTAAGTCCACAATGTAGTCGCCAAATGTTTGTCAATAAATTCTAGGTAATGTGTGTTATGCAATGTTTTTGTATAATGTTAAACCTCACACCTTCATCTAAATACCAAGGTCCCGGTTCTCTTGCCGTTAACGAGCTACACTCCCCATGTGTGTGTTGGGGTGATGAAATTTAATCATTTTCTGTAAACCTTTTGGCCCTCATCCCAGAATTTAACAATATGCAAAGTACAAATTCCTTAAATTTACTACTTTATATCCTACATACAAAACAAATCTGACTTAATCTGGATGCCAGCTTTTCAACATGTGTGTTCCACTAAGATCTTCATCTATCTACATACCTAGGAATTTTGTAAATGGTTTATATTGTGCTGATTGTCTATTTTTATTTACTTCCTTCATGGGCATAAAACACACAGTTTAATGCTGAATATGTTAATATAACAAAAGTAATCTTATTAATAATAATTTAAACCTTCTAATCTATAAAATATATGGCTTCTTCAGAGGGATGTTTGTCTTGTTTTAATCTTATCTTTCAAGGATACCAATATATGTAACCAGATAATTACTTATTGGTGACCAACAACTACGACAGTGTGAACAAAATCTGTCATTTCTAAAAAGTTTTAAATTGAGGTTTTTATGGTTTCACTTAGACAGACATGTTTCCATTTAAAAAAAAAAGGCCATTTCCTCGGGCTTGCAAAACTTTCTTTTAACAAGAATGGGAATTTAAAATAAAGAGAGTTGAGGGTTGTTACACTACATCACTATAATATTCTTATAATAATAGAATATTATAGTGATGTAGTGTAACAACCCTCAACTCTCTTTATTTTAAATTATGACACATCACTGTTACTAGCTTCTAAATCTTCAAAATTAGTCAAGAATGGGAATGGATTTTGATCATAGTGACAGCAGAGTAGAAAGTGGATTTTTTAAATTGGGATGTTATTTGCTTGTAACTCCAATTCAACCAATGTAATGCAGGTTAGGCATTGTCAAAATTTGATGGTGTTAACATTTACTAAATGCAGATAAATTCTACTTCCACTTACTCTAGTCGTTTCAAGCTTTGTTTCTTTACTAATAGTGCACACTTCAGTTATTTGCTGTTCTTTGTTCCTTTCGACCAGTTTTTGCTGTCCTTTGTAGTTTTTGCCTTTCCTTTCTTTTTTAGGACAATAGCCAGTTTTGAGTTGTATGTAACAATCTACAGATGGCACTTTTGCTAAAAGAATTAACACTAAATGGACCTGAGGAGTTCAGGATGGACATTTGCTGGAATTTCTTCTGATTTCATTTTGCTAGCTTGCTACTCGAGAGCTCTGGTGGCCATTTCATGTCACAGTCGCCTTAAATAATTTCTGCAGAGAAGTGTCTACAGTGGATCTAATATGCCATTCCCAGGAATGAAAACATTAAAATTTGACTGTTTTCTTTCCCACTCCCAGAGCAAAGAAAGCCTTCAGTTAATTGCACTGTTCTTTCCCACTCCTAGAGCCAAGAAAGCTTTCTCTTAATTGTAAACACTCACATTATACTACATTATTTTAACATTTTTTGTTCTCATTCTGGTTTCAGTTCTCAATTGAGGAATTTTTTTTTTTTTTTAAATCCTTATGTCATGCTTTTTTTACAAAAATGAGTTTAACACATATTTCGACTGTGCTTAAAGAGCTCTATATTGTATGTAAATATCCCCTTAAATCAGAGCACAATAATAGTGGGAAATGAGATTTGCTTAATTGAGTTTTGTTCATAAAGTCCATATACGTCAGCGACGTGGGATTTATGCTCAAAACATTTGCATAGAACAGTCCTCTAGATAGGACTAATATGATTCGAATTATCAGGAAAAAAAGAAAAGGCCTATCCATTAGGAATGTAAATTAATTCAAAAGAAAAAAAGGGTTGATGACATTAAAAAGCTCAAACACTATCTACACAGGATGAGAACAAATTTTAGTTGGAAGTTTTTGCTTGGCCATAACTGATGATGATGTGGAGATGGACAATAAGAACAGTTTTATTTTTTTCTCTGTTTTTGATTTTGTCTGTTGGTAAGTGGACAAGAGTGATGAGAAAACACTTAAATGTGTAATGCTTAGGAACATGTGAGAAGTAGAACTACCTATATTTCATGTAAAATAATAATTCTGAAATTTGGTAAGAGCGTATCCTGTTTCGCATTTGTTTTTGGCAGAAACCCCCTTGTTCTTTTTTTTTTTTTTTTTAAATAATGTTGCGGCTACAATAATGCCCTCACAACATAAGTGAATATTTGAAAGGATCAGCAAGCACATCAAAATTGAGAAGTAATTACTCTTTAATTGTATTAAGCTTAATTTTCTTTTTTCTCCTGTAAAATTTACATTTTTGAACTTGCGGGGTTTCTGAAAAAACTAATTCAATTATTTTGAACCATTCTTTATCTTATTGACTTTAATTAAATGCTTACCTTGCACACATCTTTGAAATGCTGAAAAATCATAATCACTTTTCTTATTTGCTCTAGAAGATTCAGATTTGAAGTTTTCTATAAGCTGCAATAACAAAATTTAAAAATACTGATTAATATTACATTAATTATTACAGATTGAATACAGATACCTATAAATGTCAGATTTACTAACACACAAATCTTCCTAATGTACAAATGAGAATGCACGAACATTCTTTTTCAGAGCTCTCTTTTAGAGTATCTAATTAATTTACTTTCATAAGAATATCCAAGAATGCTATCACAATACACAGCTACAACTAAGGCACAATATCCCATTAATGATGAAATTCATTATCTATGGAATAAGACCTGCCTTTATTGTTCACTAATTCTCATCAAATAACTTCCTTTCATATGTATAAAAAAGGTAAATGTAATGTTTTATCACGCAAAAGCTTACCTCTGCTACTTTTGCTGCATACTTTCGTCCATTTTCCATATCCGGTATTTCTTCATTTCCCAGCCAATAATAAATGCTCCTAAAAATAAAAATTTGTCATCTTTATTTATGTATAAAATTGTTGCTCTTAGCATCAACTAAGAAAACAACCTGTCAAGCTGTTTAAAATATTGCTCTTAGCATCAAGTAAGAAAACATAACCTATCAAGCTGTTTAAAATATGTAATGATTGGGATATACCAGAGTTTACCAGGGTTTATTTTCCATAAATTTTACAAATTAGTAATTAATTCTTTACTTTCTTATCACTACAGTGAGTTGTTGTTTACCAGTTATCCAACAGATTCAAACCCTGTGGTTGTCGAGTTATTGGGTACTGCTTATGTCTTAAATCTAATACCTACTACTAATTGTTTAATTTTAGTCTTATGGCTCTTACTCTGCGCAAAAAGCTTCCAATTTTGTTTAAATTTTTCCTAGATTTTACATTCATTAACTTTCTTGGATTTCTTTTGGTATATTTACCCATTCCTTTTTATCTATCCTCTCCCTAAGCATCTAAGTTTCTTCATATTCTAAAACTAAATGCCATTCTTTATCCTTCAGGTAACACAAGGAGCATTTCTCCAAATCACTATCTCTTCTCAAACCATTCAATTTCACCACCCCTGTTCTAGCCCATGCAAAGCCTTCTCTTGAATGGGACATATGCAACATGATTATGTCTCATTTCCCCCCCTTTTACTTTATTCATTAGAGCAGTTATTTTCAAACTGCATGTTGTCAAATACTGGAGTCCATTTAAGCCTCATAACTTCATCAAAGCCATAGTGCATTTAGGCTTAGTTTTTTGTGTGCTACTCTACACTTCTATAATTGCTCCACTCTTAGAACCCACATGTCATTAACTAGACCACGATACACATGAAACCAAAGCACACCATAATGTATAGTACCTTAAATATGCAGGATTATCTGTGGGTTTTCTTGAATATTAGCCAAACATTGGCTGAAACTTTTGATTAATATGAAATAGTAAATAAGATTAATAATAAAATCTAAACAAGTTGTACCTTCTGTTTAAACCTGTGTGGTATCGTTCACCCTTCATCATGATCGGCAGTCAGTAAAGCGATAAACATGGTTGCTTCTACAAGTACTGTTAGTTTGGTGAGTGATAATAAAAGGCGAAATAATGATGCATTCTGAAGGTGAACAGTTAAAAGTGATGAGAAACAAATTGTGTTGAATGTTTTTAATAAACTAGTGCTGGAGAATTCAATTGCTGTTATGTATAATATTGCTAAGCTAGCTGCAAGTACACGGGAGCATTGCAAACAAGAAAGAAAATAAACATATATAAGCCAGAATTATAAAAAGTAGATGAAATTACCAAATGTGTTATTCATGAGTCATTCCACATCAAATCGAATAATTTCATTTTAACAAAAATTGATCGTTGTTTGTTTGATTTTCTTTTAAACCTCTCTACACATTTTATCATGACAAAAAATATGCATATATGTGTTTTAAAATACTATTCTCAGTAGTATTATCCCTGTTACTCAGTAACAGATTTTTAGAAATGGCACCCTCCTTGACATGTTTAAATACAACAGTTCCAGTCCTTTTTATGATACAGACTATGTAAGTATCACAATTGAAAGCTCAGAGAATGCACTTTCCTCCTATATTATATAAATAATTTTAAATGAAACATATATACTTTTAAAAAAGGCTTTTAATTTATTTAGGAGTTTAAATTTAAGTATGATATTGATCCTTTTAAAAAACAAAAATCACTGTTCTTGCTCCATGTTTTTGTATAACAGCATGCCAAATATCACGAAGGCGTTATTTCTGGTTTGTTTGGAATTAAATTATTTACCTAGTCATGTGGCACAGTGAAGTCGACTCAGGGCTGGACATCTAGAGTGCTGCTTTATCAAGTTGTGCCGACATCCACTGTAGCTGACAATGAATGGGAGAAACGATGCACAAAGCATTCAAGTTTGTTTCAAGGCACAGTGCTCTCAGGAAACAATCACAACTAGCATGGTTAATTTAAATGGAAACCTTTCTTCTTTCACTTTGAAACAATTAGTGTTTCACTGTAGCTTCAGATATTGATAATGGTATGAAACTATGTAGCTTTATTGAATTTCGGTTTTCATCTCTTTCCTCCAAAATATCACACTCTTGTTTGTGCTGATTAACACTAAAAAAATTAAATGTAGTGTTTATAATGTGATCCTGCGCCCAAGTAAATAATTTATGAGGTGTTGAGATGGTATTTTGTCCCAGCTGGAGACTGGCTTTCAGCACTGGAAGTTTAGTAGTGCCTCCAATTACATGACAAGGTCCCTTGCAATGTGAAGAGGAAAGGAAATGAAATGAAATGAAAATTCAGCGCTAACTCCAAAATCTTCCTCATAAAAACACATGTTTACAAATCTTATTCTGCTCTTGTACTGAGCGCTAGTGCCATAGAAAAGTAAATTATATTTTATTTAAAGGTGAGTCGGAATTGTAACACTAACATCACTTAAGTTTACTCACTTAACATGTTTCGGGAAACCGTTGTTCCCATCCTCAGAAGGTTAATTCGACTCAAATTATATTTTCCAGTCTCTTATTTCCTTCTTTAGGATGTTTGTTAACTGGTGTTGGTCAGATGAACAGGCTATGTTTTTAACTTTCTGATATGGTGCTGACCCCGACTTAGCTAATTTCCAGAATAAATAACCAATGCCGAGAAATCTTCAACTTTATGTGGAGTCTATTTATAATAGATGACCATGACATTTGTCCTGACTGGTTGATGGATGGCATATTATGAACTGTCGACACATTTGAAAACCTGGCTGAAGAAAGTGAAGTCTAAAAGATTAGCGAAAGTTTGCTACAAATGCTGTCCTGCACGAGGCATTTTTACAAGCCCCAAAAACCACTGGTGTGTAAGGAATAACGTGGCTTTTCAATGATGAGAGAATTATCAAAATTAGTTGAGTGGTCTATGACCTCTCCCTCTCCCTCCCCCTCTCCCTCTCTCTCTCTCAGTTGTTAAAGCATGATGTACTCTCTTACATAAAGGCAAACAAAGGCCAGTAAAATAATGAAACCAAGGTCCAAATGAGAGGCCTTGTAAAGTAGCCAAGCTAAGTAGTAAACATTCAATTACAGTAAAGAATTTCATGCCAAATAAAGCTACTAAAATAAACTTACCGGAAGTTTTTTGCAAAATACTTGTCAATATCAGGAAGTGAATTTACTGCACTCAGGCTAACTATCATTCTTGAGGTATCTTTTGATTGGTTCTCTCCAGTTTCTTGTTCTTTAATACTCCAGCCATTCTTAAGTATAACTGTAACACAAAAACTGCCATGTATAACATTACTACCTAGGACAACATGTGCTACAAGCTACTGCAATCTCTCATACTTCACCATAATGCCAGAAGTAGTCTTATAACTTGCTGTCCCTTTTCTTTTTGGCTCATTATTATACAAAAATACTGATACAAATAACCCTATTTGACAAATGCTATCCTATTTCCTGCCTGTCATTTTACTTTCTCTACTACTTATCTATAGTACACAGAGAAAGCATTGCCAAACTTATGATTAAGTCCAGCATATTCCTATGATTCAAAATGATTTTCAAGAAAATCCCCCAACCCAAAACTACCCTTTACATGAAAAAACATTTTGTTATTTTTGGTTTCCTCAAAAATGGATCTTAACAATTTTGATTAAAATACCATATGTTTCGATACTTGCATTACAAAATGCATATCTTGAATTTTATGGGAATAACCTGTGAAGTTCTCTTCATTCTGAATGACTTCTGTATAATTAGTAACCATAAGGGATTTTAATACATATTAAACATTACCAAGATATTCTTAATTATTGTGTTGAATTTTCAAATACTTATACCTTTTTCAAGTTGTAAGTTGCTATTTGTTTTTTCTTGTGGTCATGCAAGAGGCATGGAAATTCAAAGCCGTCATGTAGTGATTTGCTTTTTAAAATTTTGACTAATGCTTTAGCCTGCTGTATCCTTTCTATACCTACAATGAAATATGTATTGAAGGTTTATCTCAATTAACAAGATGTACGAGGAGTGTCTCTAAAGTAAGTTACATTATTTTTTTTAAAAAAAATAACAAAATGTTTAACTATTTTAAAAAAAAAGATATATTTTGAAAGCTACGTTCATTAACTATTTTTCTACATAATCTCCTTGAATCTCAATACATTTTTGGTACCGTGATAACAGTTTTTTTAATCGAGTATCAAACCACTCTCCCGCCAAACTGATTAGCCATTTTTGCACTTCTTGTTTTAACTCGCCGTCATTTATGAAGCACTTTTCACCGAGATGTTGCTGCAGCTGCAGAGAAAGATGCTAATCACTTGGTGCAAGGTCAGCCGAGTAAGGTGGATGACCAAAAACATCCCATGGAAAATGCTCAAACAGGACCTAAGTTTCACGAGTGGTGTGCAGGCGAGCATTATCATGGAACAAAACAACTGTTTTGCTCAACTTTCCCCTCCTTTTGTTTTGAATCACCCTTCTAAATTTTCTCAGCACCTTGCAATGGCATGCAGCTGTAATCATGGTCCCATAGGGCATATAATCTATCAACAGTACTCCCTTCGAATCACAGAAGATTGTTGCCATGACCTTGCCAGCCGATGCAACAATTTTCGCCTTTTTTGGTGTTGGCTCATCCTTTGTTTCCATACCGTACTTTGTCTTTTAGTTTCGGACACCCAGTGATGGATCCATGTCTCATCCCCAGTCACTATTCAGTCAAATAAACAATCTGCCTCACTCTCAAGATTTACAATGCAGCGTCAACTCTCTGCTCCTTGTGTTGTTCTGAAAGCACAAGAGGAACTCATCTTGCACACACTTTCGGTAGACGCAGTTCCTCACAAATGATCCTGTGTAGTGATGCATGGCTTGTTTCAACATTAGGAGGAAGTTCAAACAGAATGGCATCAAGCGTAAAGTGCCGATCGGTGTCAATGACCCTTCAACAATATCCAGAGATCTGAAAGTGGTTGGTTGGTCACTTTGTTGCTCATCATGTTGCTTTGTTGTTCTCCCTTCAATGAATGATTGATGCCAATGAGAAAGCATTGTCTTGACATAACATCTGTACCGTACACACTGCACAACTCACGATAGATTTCAGCCACACATTTATCATTTGCCGTCAAAAAACGGATTACAATGCAAACTTTGCAGTCGGTGGTAGGAGCAAGTAGAATCTCCATTGTTACTGCTGTTTTAATGTCCAGCGGTAAAGGTAGGTGCTTAGGCAGTTTACATTGCTGCCACTATATCCAGACAAAAGTTCCCCGCGGCTGCTGGACGTTTCCCACCTATCGCGCAGATTTAAAAACATTGTTAACTTACTTTTGGGACACTCGTAGAAAGAAGAAGTATTAGCGAGTATAATAAGTGTTATTCAGAAGTTCAGATAATGACATGAAACAAATTTAATAGAATCTTGAGTCAGTGGATACACTAGTGTATCTGCCGAACTCAAGATTCAATTAAACTTATTAGTGAGAATAGTTTGCAAAAGAGTGGAGAAACTCATGTGAATGCAACTCAAGTTTTTAGAGGATCAAAGCAGTCTAAAAGCACCTATCATGATGATTATCTGACAAAACCTTATTTTTCTATCTACTTCATTTTAATTCAGATCAACCTTTGCAGAAATAACTACATTATACATTCTGTTATAGATACAAAGAGAACAGTGATAGTCAAATGTTTAAGAGCTAGACACTATATGCTGGCCTTAAAATTCTGCATTTTTCCATGCAATTGCAAGAAATAACTGAAAATCGATGGGACTTAAAAAGAATGACAAAGTATTGAACAAATTGAACCATTACTAACAGATATCACGGCAATGACTGATGCTACGAGTTATTTGAAATAAATTGTGTATTTTAAAGAGAACCAAATTGTTTGTGTGGTAGGATTGCATCTATTGCTTAATGTTTACAAATTATACAAGATTATACAAAATTCCTTCCAAATGGAACAACTTCACAGGCGCTTCCTTGAAAATTCAAAATATAATTTTATTTGTCATGCAAATATCTACAATTTATAGTATTTTAATCAAAATTATTAAGAGCCATTTTTTTTAGAAAATCAAAACTTTAGAAAATGTTTCATGTAAAGGGTATTTTGGGATGGGGAGAATTTCTTGAAAATCTTTGTTGCATCTTTGGAACATACTGGACCTAATTACCAAGTTTGGTATTTATCCAACTTTTCATTTTTAAGTTTTGTCATTCACAGACACACAGACAGACGGACCTTTTTCTAAAAATGCTTTTTTCGTATTCAAGGGGCCTCTAAACGTTCTATTTCTGGTGAAACATCAATATCAAATTTTTGGGTAGAATGCACTACCATCTCTACCTACTATGTATGTGGTAAAGAAAGTAAAAATGTATAAAACATTCTCTGATTACTTGATTAATTACGGATTTTGTTTCCTCAAAGTTTACATAATTCTTAAATTACAACTTTTGAATTTGTTAGAATGTTCTATAATCATTATCAAATGAAACAGAGAAAATTATTCTAAAAAAAGGCCTCTATAAAAATTCCTTCTCTGTATCATCATTGAAACATACTTTCAGTGTAAAACTAATGATTAAAATGAAGTGTTTAACAGTGGAGCATGTCAATAAGATGTTAAAACACTGGTCAGCAGATTCATTAATAGCTCTGAAATAACTCATTAAAGGATCCCACTTTTGAATTATCCTATTAACTGCTCCAATTAATGACAGCCATCTCATAGGGACACGTCTGAGAATTTCACTCCATTGAGAATCTAGAAATTCAAAAAGGGACTTAAAAAAAACATCCCTTCTTCTTGCAGATATGGAGAAAGGACCATTCAATTTTAAGACTATTTTCCATACCAACCTGTAAAGTTTTGCACATTTTCACTGCATTATGAATTAAAACAATTAGCCCTTAGAATTTTTACAATATCATTCTTCAACAGTTTCATGACTGAATTGTACTTCCCAAAATTTACTTTAGCATTGTTTGCTGAATAGAAACTACAATAATTTGTAACGTCTAAGACATTAGATTTAAGAGAACTTGTCAACAAATTAAGTATGCGTATGCCAATAGTTATTTCATCACCTACTTTTTCAACTGCATCTAAAAGTTTATTTTGAACTCCAATGCAATGATCAAAATATTTCAAAATAATAAGTAATATTTCTGTGTTTTTGTGATTAGATGCCTCTGTTACAAGTGAGAAAAACACGCTTCTTTTATTCTGATCTTTTAAAATGTCAATGAAATTGCAGAACTTTTTGGTGGCAAAACATTCTTTACCACAAACTCAGCTTTTGTCTATCCACAGGGCATTTATTTTGCAACACATGAATCGCTGAATACTTTCTTGGAGAGTTTTAAATTACAGTCTAAACTCTTATAACTTAGATTGGTGATACACAAATACTAATTCCAATACAACGGCTGCACTAGTTTCATTTTGGGACGAATAATAGCTTGATATCTCGCCACAGCTGTCGATGGCCATTTCCATATTTCTGTAACCTACAGTATAAAATCAATATGATCTCAAACGTTGCTCATCAACACAATGATGGGTAGGATACAAGTAAGGATGGTGATTTTTAGCAATTTGAAATCAGAAATTTAGCATTTTGTAGCATTTATATATTTGCAATTTAGTTTAAAATAGTTTAGTTTATTTTAAATTATGGCACATCACTGTTACTAGCTTCTCAATCTTCAAAATTGCAATTTAGTATTTTATAGCGTTTTGAACAAAAACATATAGCTAATAAACAGGTAATGTCTTATAACATAATGTTAATATAAAACTAAAATTGTATTTCTAAAGTAAGTAAGTCTACTTCATTTTAATTCAGATCAACCTTTGCAGAAATAACTACATTATACATTCTGTTATAGATACAAAGAGAACAGTGATAGTCAAATGTTTAAGAGCTAGACACTATATGCTGGCTGGTTTTATTCACCGTTAAGAATATACAATATTCATGGCTTCGTCAATCTTGTCTAAAAGAAATACAATTAATGATTAAGTTACATGATAAATAAAAGTAAATACACTCAATCAAATACCAAATTGATTTACACATGTTTTCTTTATCTAATTAATTCTTACAGATATTTTCAATTAAAGGTACATAGATAGGTAGTACAAGAAAATGGACATGTCAAGTCACTATTTGCAGAATAAGAGATACAAAAAGAATATATATGACAAGAACACACTAACTTGCTAAATACTCCTGTATAGAATAAAAACATGCCTCACTTAAGAAATTGTGAACCTTATGTTTGAAAGTCCTCATTTTATCAACCTGTCTTATATGATGTGGTAACTTATTATATAATTTTGTACCATTATAAGTAAAGGAATGTTCATACAAACTGGTATTATGACTAATTGTTGATAGATTAGAGCTTCCTCTTGTGTCATGGTGATGTGTTGTTGAATAATTCTTAAAATTATTTATACTGGCTTTAACATGTAATAGAACATTGCATATATACAAACATGGCAGAGTGATAATTTTAAGTTCTTTGAAATATGCTCTGCAACTCACATATGATGGTTGATTAATTATTATTCTTATGACTCTCTTTTGCTTTCTAAAAACCTTTTCGGACATCTTTGAATTGCCCCAAAAAATAATGCCATAATTCAAAAGGGTATGAAAGTATGCAAAATTTGCAATTTTTACAGTGTTCACATCTGTTAAAATTTTTATTGCATAGCATTGTTTACTTAACGTTTTGATCAGTTCTTCTATGTGAACAGTCCAATCCAAGTTTTGATTTAACCACACGCCTAAAATTTTTGTGGTGCCATTCAAATAAAAATCTGGAAAAGTAATACTTTTATTAACTTTATGCCGAAAACCTATTGCTACTGTTTTATCTTTATTTAAAATTAGTTTGTTTTGGCCAAGCCTTGGCACAACTATTTCATCAATTTTATTTACATTCTGAATTATGTGACCTTTGTCGTTTCCAGTGATAAGTATATTTGTGTCATCTGCGAAGACTGTAAGTTTAACATTTTCATTATCAAAACTATGAGTTATATTATTTATATACACTAAAAATAAAAGAGGGTCTAAAACAAAACCTTGTGGAACCCCACATTTAACCATTTTCATTTCAGAGCATTGATTATGAAATATACTGGTCTTTACATTTTAAAATTCTAGTTCTACCATCTGTTTTCTTTCTTTCAAATATGAGGCAAACCAGTCATTTACAAATCCTCTGATAATAAGAATGTAATTTGGATAGTAAAATATCATGGTTGACCAAGTCAAATGCTTTAGACAAATTTAAACTTAAGCCAATGCAAACTTTACTTTTGCTATCTATATAGGAGTACGCTTCAAGAAACTAATAAGTGCTGTATCAGTTGATCTACCTTTCCAAAAACCATGTTGCTGATCTAACAAAATATTTTGTTTATCAAAAAAGCACATTAGTCTTTTTTACATAATATTTTCCATGATTTTAGTAAAAGCTGGTAGTAGAGAGATTGGTCTGTAATTTTCCATCTCATTTCTTGACCCTTTTTTGAATAATTGTTTTATTTTTGAAATCTTTAGACAGTCAGGAAAACTTACCAGTACTGAATAAGATTTATTAAATATGTTAAAGGTTCAGTTATATGTAATCACATCTTTTTATTAACAAACCGGAAAACTGATCTGCCCCATATGATTTTTTGTTTTTAAGGCTCTTGACTACAGACTTGACTTTGTTAACATTTATAGGTAAAAGAAAAAAGAAAATTTGGTACATTTTTAAACTCCTTTTCATTGCTATTCTGGCTAAGCTTTGAATAATGTTTATTTCATTGAAGTATGTATTAAATGAATTTGCAATCGCATTTGCTTCAGAAACTAATTTACCCTTATATCTTATACCTTGGACATTGTGAAATCATTGTGTTTGCCAGTCTCATCTCTAATAATGCGCCAAATAGATTTAGATTTATTAGCTGCCTCACAAATTCGCTTATTGTTAGATAACATTTTGGCTTGCTTGATACCTTTGTTATATATTTTCTTATAGTTCTGTAAATACCACATGAATTGCTGTGATATATTACTTTCTTTCACATATTTATGTAAGAATTAGCCTTTTACTTTATTTTAAAATTTCTGGAGTAATCCAGTCTTTACTTGATCTTTTAACAATTACATTGACTTTTTTTTAGGAGAATCGCAACATTAAGAGAGTGAGTGATAGTCATTAAAGAGTTTTTCATATGCACAGTTTACCTCCTTTAGATTTTACACATCTTCCCAAAGTTCACCGGACAACAAAGAGTTAAAATAATTGACATTTTCATCATTAATTACCCTGACTACTTTGTATACATTTTTATTAATTTTAGCTTCATTTAACTTCTCAAATTTGCGTTCAATAAGAACTAAATTGCCCAAAAAGGTCAGAAAAGCCTGTTTCTAGCACAAATGTAGTGTACTGGAATGCATACATGTTTAAAATAATTTGATAAATGGCAGTTTTAGCACTATTTTGAATTCTGTTAGGTTTATTTATTACAGCTGGAAGGCCATAAATGTTGAGCAAGTTTACAATCTGTTTCTTTTCCTTGTTGTCCTTTAGAAAATTAATATTAAAGTCCCCTGTTAGTATAACTTGAGTTTAAGTTTGAAATATTCTAAGATGATTTCCAAATTTTGAAGAAATATATGCAAATTGCTGCCTGGATTTCTCTACACACAGATAATTAATGTCTTATAATCAATTAGTTTTACAATACTAACTTCAAAATGCTGCTCCACATTTAAATGATCAAATTTTGTAACATTTTGGAAATTTATGCCAGATTTAACATACATACTTGTCCCCCCACTATTCATGTTTTATCTGCAGAAACAACTTGATAGTGAAAAATTAACTATATTGTAACAGCTCATTTATTCTTTCTTTAGCCAATGTTCCATAAGACTGAGAACATCTACCTTGTTTAAATCATCTTGCAATAAGATTTCTAAGCTTTCTTTTTTGTTTCGAAGGCTCTGTATATTTAAGTGGAAAATGCTTAATATTTTCCCTTTGTGGAGGAACATTTTTTACATGATTTAAAGATTTCAGATCATCAAAGGGTTAGATTATAAATTTAAATCAGAGATAACATCTAAAAGTGAATCAGAACAGGCATGACTACCTACCATTTAGAGTTGAAGCAAAAAAACCTTTAGTACTAGGCTTGCAAGTACTTTCTTACCTTCCCTGTTGAAATACATACCATGAGGAGTATAAAACTCCCTATCTGCATTGTAGGTGTTTTACTAGTTTTACATAGTTGAAACTTTTATAAAAATTAAGAGATGTTTAAGTTCACTTTTTCAACACATTTATGAAAGGGGAAGTTTGGGATGTCATGTCTTTTTGGTAGCTTTACGACGACATTTGTCTTTGAGAGATGGGGAATCACTGAATTTAGGCTGAACATAGTATTTTCACCAGAAAAATCAAGATTTACATCGTTTATACCACTAATTATAACCACACAGTCCTCAGAAGTGAAGTCCTTAGTTTCTTTAACCACTGATTTAAGTACTTTTGAAGTGCTTGCACCTGGTTTCACTGTAGCCCTGGCTTCTACATCTTGCCTGGATTTGTTAATTAAAGTTGCAACTCCTCAAGCATGATTTGTCACGTAAAAATAACCATTCTTCTTTTGGCTGTTTATACTTCCATCCTGCTGTGTGAAAGCTGTTAAAGTTTGAGCTGGGTTTACCAGGATTGCTACTTGTTTCTGTCTTTAGAGTATTTAAGATTTCAAACCTGTTTGAACATTGTAAACCACACTCTTTCTTTTGATTGATGATGACGTCTGAATCAGAGTGCCTACATCTTACATTTCTTCTGAGCCCAGTATTTGAGTAAAACCACCATTTCCTTGCTTCACAGGAGATGCTTTTACAGGAGGAGAGTTTACATTAAGTAATTTGGCTTTTAAAGTGCCATTTACTCTTCTTAGACATGATATTACTTCTTGAGCAACCTTCAAGTCATTATGCAAGGTATCAATAATTATATGAAGCGACGCTGCCATTTCATCCTATGTGTATTATGCTTTACGGAGGCAGAATTATTTCTTGTTTGTTTTTCAACTGCAAGGATTTCCTGATCCTTCCTAACATTTTCACAGTTATTAACAGCTCTGTAGTTTAAGTTAACAGCCTTTTCAGACACTATATCCGCATAATTAGCATTATTCACTGAAATATGTGAGCTTGCTACGCGTCACCACTCCACCTATGGTCGCCATATTGAGTCACATAGTGAAATCAAAATGCACAAAGTAAATTGGGCATTTTTAAAAAATTAATATAGTTAAGAGTAACAAAGAGAAAAACTGGACAAACTGATATACGCTAAAGCATAACCCAGGGAAAGAAAGTAAAAAATAAAAGGAAAGGAAGAAGAAGAAGAAGAAGAAGGAGAAGAAGGAGAAGAAGAAGAAGAAGAAGAAGAAGAAGAAGAAGAAGAAGAAGAAGAAGAAGAAGAAGAAGAAGAAGAAGAAGAAGAAGAAGGAGGAGGAGAAGAAGAAGAAGAACGAACGAAATTCTGATGCAAACCAGGATATTAAAATGACAATTTACAAAATTAAATAAAATCTAGCAAATTCATAAATCAGTAACACTGGTGAATGAAATCATAGAACATAACAATTTTTTCTGCCATTCCTGTTCTTCTGTCATTACAATTAATTGTACTTACTGAAATATTTTTCAGCATCTACACTAAAGGTAGGATCCCAAATACATTTCAGAACTGCTTAAGCAGAATCTGGGTATTTAAGCTTAATAGTCAACAGCATTTGTAGACAGTCTATATTTTTATTTTTGCATAGTTTGTACTACCAGTTGGGAATAAAATTTTCATACCCTACAATTAAAAAAAAAGAAGAAGAAGAAGAAGAAGAAGAAGAAGAAGAAGAAGAAGAAGAAGAAGAAGAAGAAGAAGAAGAAGAAGAAGAAGAAGAAGAAGAAGAGAGAGAGAGCAATTCATATAATAAACTGGAAAATGTGGGACCTTTCTTTCACTTTCCTTAAATCTTTGAAATATATTGAGAATCGAAGCCAGTGGTGACAGGATTACATTTACCAACCTTTCGGGAGGAAAAAAAATGTTTCTTACTTTTCTTCCATGTGACTGCTCAACCAACTTAAAGGAAACATTTTATAAAGCTTTCATTTTGCTTTTTACATTTTCATTCTAAAAAAGTTGAAGTCCATGAGTTGCAATACATTTCACATTTTGAGTCAATTTTGGATTTTATCGCATTTTCAAAACACATTATACAGTGTTTTATAGATAAAAAAAATGAAAATACAAGAGTACAAGCCCTTATGAGCATTTCACGCTAATTGCATTTGCAAAAACCACCGTCCCTATATATAGGAAATAAAACAAGAAATCTGAATAAACTACTTATTTAACATTTTTCCATGCTGAACACAATCATTATTGCCACCATGTGCAATGCTAAATTTCTGTTTGCAAACTAAACAAAACTCTTTGTGATGATTTCCTTTCACTGGCACAATTCACAAATGTATCTCCTTCCCAATTAATGTAAGAAACACACAGGTTTTTAATTTTCTTCCTTGGTGTTGCCGGTGAATTATTAAGAATACTATTAATGTTTAATTAATGATTTGATTACCATTACAATGAAACTAAATGAATAAACTTTCACTACACTTGTTACGTGTTACTTTCAACCTGTGTATATAAAAAAGAAAGGGTAAGAATGGAAAGGAACTGAATAAAATAAAGACAGTTTAAATGATGTCAGAGCGGAGAGCATAACAACTATCGGCACTACCAACAGAGAATGGTAATCCAAATGAAAAATGAGATAATTGCTACAAAATATGGGACCCAGGATTTGGATCAAAATAAAAGTTCAAATACAGGGTTTCCCAAGAAAAACGAAATTGCTGACAACCTAGCGGGAGTTGACTTTACAAGCCATATCGTCCATTACTGAATGTTCATACCCATTTACTGCTGGTTACTAAAAGTCACTAGTGGTGCAATGTTATGCATTTTCTTATAGCCCAGTGAAGGGGCATCACTATTGAGATGAAGTATAGACACACACATAAGCTCTGAACTATTATAGCACTGTATATCACTTACTGTGTACATTCAGTCTGTAATCTTAAGTTACAATGTAATGCAATAAGAGTTAATAATGCTTTAACATGTCCATGGTGAAAATATGCATAACTTTGAATCTGCTCATAAAGCCGTAAAAACATCCCACTTGCCGTAAAGTTGTAAAAAGACCTTTGCTCACATACATTTTACAGGCAAACCGTAGAAGTTGGCAGGTATGTTGTTACAAGTGGACTGAACATAAGCATTACTGAATTCTCAGCTAATCTACGGAGTCACAAAAATTAAGGGAAAGATATGAGGTGAAAGGGAAGTATTTAGCAACTTCAGGACACAGTATATAGAGTAAAAGATGGTAAAACTGGATACTAAAATAAGGGGAATTCAAAACAAATGAACATGATGGTAGATAAGCCTGGCAAATAACTAATGCATTTTCCCCAGTTCTAGAAAGCTATGCAAGTTACTATACCTTGATATTCAACCTGAATAACAAACATTTAAGGAAATTAATTAAATGTGCAAAAAAATTCTTACTTTAGTCTTGTGCTTACCATCTAGGACTTTGTATGCATTCTTTTCCAAAAACTGCATTACATTTGCAAGTTTCTTTATTACATCCGGCAGAAGCTTTCGAAGACTGAAACACCTAAAACATAAAAAAGGAAGGTGTCAAGAATAAAAACATGAATATGTGCATAGATACTGAGCAGTACACACATAGATGCTATACCTAGGGTGGCGTGCACCATGATGGAGTAAATTGCTTCGGAAGTAACGTTTACTAAAGAAATCCCCATTACGGAAGTAGGTTACTACAGGAGCAATTTACTCCAAAAGTAACGTTGGAGAGCTCAATTACAATTTACTCTTTTAGTTACGACCTCGGGAGTAAGAGTTCATTACTCCCGAAGGTATTGTTTTGTTTGCGCGATTTACTTGATGCAATCATGAATAAGATTATGTGCGATAGGAAGAGGTGAGAAATGTCAGCGAAAGAGATAAATGTTTGTTGGTAGAAATAAAGAAAATCCATTTAAACAATATGAGTGTAAAAAACGTACGTTGGTCTTCAAAGCCAGTGAGATACCGCCAACACTCACAGCGTGCGTTCCAAATTACTTTTTATTTTATGTTTATTAGTTTTTTATGTTTCTGATTTACGGGAGGTGTTAGGGTTAGGTTTTTTGTTTAAACAAGCTTAGGTTCCTGATTCACGGGAGGTAATAAGTTTTCAATGAAGACCCAAGTAATGCAAAAAAGCCAAAATGTGTTATAAAGATGCTGTACGAGAAATACTGGAAAGTCGTGATTGACAAGTTTAATAATTTTAGCGACAGGAAACCTACTGAAGAGCAGCTTAAAATGTTTCTAATCTTCATTTTGCATCGCAGATCACTTGCATGTTGATCGAGAAATACCCTTTCTGATTTCGGAAAAGTTCACCATATTCACGAATGCGTACAAAATAGTAACATGCATGTAGTCAATTCCACACACAATGTGTGGGAAATCTGTGAAAGTGAAGAAGAACGGCCTTTTATTTTCTCCACACTCGTGTATATTTATATGCGTAGGTACCTTGCTCTTAACCTGAAAAGCGTTCTAACAACACACTGAAATACATGGCCAGCAGATGTGTGGTGAATGTTTATTTATAAGATCGCCTGTAATACCGGAATTACAGCAAACTTTACTTAACGTAACATGAAAATGCTGGTAAACTAAAGATATAATTGACATTGCCCAACTTTATAAGTTACATCGCGTTAAGTCAATTCCAAATATCTCCATTTAATACAATGTAAGACTGTCACATTACGTTAAATTCACCGTAATGCCGTCTCAAGCTTCTGAAATATTCCAGTACGAAACAGTCATAGGATGCATAACAATAATAATTGCAGTTTGGATTATAGAGCTGAATTTGTGTTTGAGTTTTGTTGAAATGATCTCCAAGCAGGTTCAAAAGGTGTGTATAAGATTCTTTCCTAATACCGAAATGTTCATTGAACTTTCTCTCTCTCTGAATAAGTATCATATGGTTCTCGCATAGCACTATCGCATTCCCGTTGGTTTTTTTTTTTCCCCGGTCGAGATCATCAATGTAACCTATGTAATCGCAGTTTTCTTCATCGAGATCATCAATTTAAACTAAGTAATCCATGAATGCGTCAAAAATATCTTCCTCCAAATACGATATGGCATTCTAGTTCAATCAACAGGTTAGTTACTCCATCCAGGTCGCAAGAATAAATTCTAACCTATATTTGTGCTTTATTTAATTCCGTAGTAACATACTACATGATAGTGCTCTCCGATATTTACTTCTGCAGTAATATAATCTGGGAAAATCTGAAAGGAGTAAACTTCTTCGGAAGTAGTTTACTCTCGCATGGAAGTTGCCGAGTGATGACTTGAATAGTAGTTTAATAAGGAAGTAGAGCTTACTCCAGGTTGGTGCACGTCGCCCCTAGAGTCTTGTCGCAGACTATGACGACATTGCAGTACCTAGCAAAAACTAGTAGTCGTCCTCTGTGGACTAGGGGATCTGTGCTAGCCTCTAGTTCCCAAGGTTGCAGGTTCAAACCCGGAAGAGGGCGATGGATTTTTTCAGGTGTAAAAATCATTAGCACGGCTTCCTTCGGAAGGGAAGTAAAGCCGGTAGTACCATGTCGTAGATTTACGGCACGTAAAAGAACCTCAAGCCTGATAAAAGAGGCCTCTGAGCAAAATTACCGGTGTTTCATGCCCAATATAGAATGGGACACTAAGGACCATAGTAGTTAAAGAGCGTTCATAAATAAAACTCAATTTAATTTAAAACATAATCACATGCTTCCTAGTCAATCAGCAATAGTCTGTTTTGTGTTTGTGTGAACTTTCTTGATGTTTAACATATAAATTTGATAATTTCAAGCTATAATCAACTCCATTGTATAGATCCCTTATTTGGACTCTGAAGGAGAATCAAGCAACAAAGAATAAGAAACATATTATGCAGCGCACTAATGTTTACAACATGCCTGTGTTGTAGTCCATTTAGCGTTACCCAAGGAACAGCACGTGGTGGCGGACTATGTTGTTCCATAGTTCCTATATATTGGGAAGCCAGAGGGAAAATGATGCAGATCAATTAATCTCCAGTGCCATTGGTGAACAACAAAAAATGTGGTCTTGATTTGTGGAAACCACCATGTCCTTCCAACCACACCTTTCTTCCTCCTTAAAAGTAACTGTATATCCGGTAAGTGTCATTTATGACCTTCATTTGCAATGGAGACTATAGTTTTCCCTTGTTTTCCTCCATATCTAGCACCAATGTCTACTGTGCTCTTATTGGTTTCTACACACGTAAACCTTATTGTGGTACAAATACAGGGAGAGCCAAAGAACTACGAACCGGCTGCACGGTGTTCTTCCTGTCCACATCCTCGGCGCTCGTTACCGTCGGCCGTTATCTTAGAAAGGGATGGATAAAACCATACAACATTCTTAAAACTACTTTTAAAGGCTTTACTTACCAACCAAGGAGATGCTAAAACTGGCCACTGTCATTGTCCATACATTTTTAACACCTCTTTACGAAACTATTGCGACAGTATTAATGTTATTAATGTTTAACATTATTGTAGCCCCACGTTGTGGTAGCCAATTTGATGCGGCATTACTTATAATGTTTGTTTACATCACGTGTTGCCATCTTGTGACGTCATTCATTTGTTCGGTTCGTAGCTCCATCTAGTGTTAGCAATTTGTGGTAGTATTAGTGTTTGAAAGAATTTTAAGTTTTGTTTACTGTCCTCCGGCTAGCTATTATTTCAGTCGAACATATCTCTTGATCAGGGTTGTGTAAACGGAAAGGAATCTTTTATCCAAAAATTACACTGATGAAGAAATTTGTTTTACACATTTATTGTCGAACACGTTAACTATCACATTTATACATTGATCTTGACACTCGCCAAACTGAAACTGTTATAATAACTTCTTACTGATAATTCTTTTAATCCACGTACTTCAATCTTTTGTATAATTAACCTTACAATACTTTAGATCTTTCATAATTCTGCTGCGCGTAACTTGTGAATCTATATCCGATGTATGACGAACTGACTGACTGAACACGACGTGTAGTGTACAAAGAATTTTGATGAACTGGCAACTGAAGGCGACGTGTAATGTATTGAAATTTTCGATGAACTGAAGGACTGACTGACTTTACCTCTAACCTAGCTTCTATTTATACTCCGTCATCCAGATAAGCCTAAAGATTATAACTGAGCTGCAATTGGCTAATAAAACGCGCCAACATTAGCGTCTATTTTACTATCCAATGAAAACCACGAATACATATACTTTAGGGAGAAAATATTCCAGAAGTTTCTAAACGGAAAAACGCGCCAACATTACGTAACTTCCTCGTTTCCAATAATGATAAACAGCTAACCCCCCTCTCTGCATTATTGCGCGCTATTATTGACAGTTTCAGTAAGGTATTAAAAACTTACTTCTCAACAATATTTATAATCAATAAACATATGAAATCAATGTCACATAAAAATGCATATTCATATTACAATCATTATTTACATTTAAGTAATTTGTGATACAAATTACTGCATCACTATCCATCACACTCGCCTTAATTCACATTGAGAAATGCTGGCAATTTCCTGGCGGATATTTTGTTTTAATTCTTCCAGGGTGTGTGGATTTATCTTGTACACTTTATGTTTTAAATTACCCCAGAGATAGAAATCGCAGGGGGTTAGGTCGGGGGCAACAAATCTCTACTAATAATTCTGTCCTCAAATGCACTTTCAATTGTTCTCATTAAAATATTGGCCATGTAAGCTATTGCAAAGTCTTGTTGAAAAAAGGCAAACTCACGCTCCCTGTGTGTTAATTCTCTAAAAAAAAGGGGGCAAAATTGTATTTACATATGTACGGGCGTCAACTATTGACTCAAAAAAAATTGGCCCTATAACTATTTCTCCACTCATGGCGCACCATACACCAATTTTTTTCGTCATGAAGGGGTACTTCATGAACAATATTACTGGCTGCATGGTGTTTTTCCATTGGGTGTGTGGAAACATGATAATGCACTGCTGCTATAAACAAGGTCATACTGTTGACATGGTTTTGCTCTGCAGTGTGAAGTGCAGTATTGAGTTAACGGTGATGTGATGTAATTCAGTTATTATGAGTTATTTATTATTTTGTCCTGTACTTAGTCTCAAAGTATATTGTGACTCAGTATACGCTTTCTACTACACAAGGTGTATTTATGATTCATATGTATTAATTCAGTCAGCTCACCAAGTGAAAGTATGATTTGCAGAAAGATTTCCAGGTGTTAAAGTTCCAGGCCATACAACAATTCATGAACTTTACAATAAATTTCAGGCCACAGGAAGTGTTCAGAAAGAAATCTAAAAGACAGCAAAAGAGTTATAGGGGCAATTTTTTTTCGAGTCAATAGTTGAAGCCCATGCATAAGTGAATACAATTTTGGCCCCTGTTATTAGAGAATTAACTGACAAGGAGCGTGAGTTTGCCTTTTTTCCAACAAGACTCTGCAAGAGCTAATACGACCAATATTTCAATGAGAATAACTGAAAGTGTGTTCGAGGATAGAATTATTAGTAGAGATTTGTGGACCCCTCAGTCCCCCGACCTAACCCCCTGCGATTGGTATCTCTGGGATAACTTAAAACAAAGTGCACAAGATGAACCCACATACGCTGGAAGAATTAAAACAAAATATCTGCTAAGAAATTGCCAGCAATTCTCAATGTGAACTACGGCGAGTGATGGATCGTTTCTTAAAGAAGTGCCAAAAATGTATGGACAACAACGGTGGCCAGTTTCAGCATCTCCTTTCATAAAGTTGTTAAGTAAAGCCTTTAAAAGTAGTTTTAAAAATTTTGTATGGTTTCATTCGCGCCTTTCTATGATAGCGGCAGACAGCAACGAGCGCCGAGGACACGGACAGGAAAAACACTGCTCAGCCAGTTCGTGGTTTTTTGGCTCTCTGTGGTTCCCCATTTAAAACAGCTACTTGTCATCATATATTCAAGAAATCTTAAGAACATTCTGTTTTAGTCAGCAGATGAAAGAAGGGAGGGAGAGAGAAAGAATGAAGGGAGGGAGGGAGAGAGAAAGTACATGCATGCATTCATTGACTATCTGAAAGTTATGGTTATGAAACAGGTGGGAGGTTACCTCTCATGTTTCAACTTGACTCACGGTATATCTATGCATTACTGCATAGCTTATCAATTGTAGGTTAGTTATCCATTAAGCTGCAATGTGTAGCGGAATGGTTCTTACGTAATATGTTTTTACGTAAATTATTAGAACTTGAAGATCTTATATTGTGCTGCTTTTGTTTTGTTTAGTTACATAATTTTAACTGCCCCACGTATGGGAGCCAATTTGAAGTATCACAAATTGTATATGTTTTGAGCCCCACGTTTGGGAGCCAATTTGCGACGGTATTACTTACAAATGTTTGTTTACATCACGTGTGTTGAAGCCATCTTGTGACGTCATTCATTTGTTCGGTTTGTAGCTCCATCTAGTGTTAGCAATTTGTGGTACCTAGTATCAGTTTTTGAAAGAATTTTAAATTTTTGTTTATTGTCCTCCGGCTAGCTATTATCTTATCTTGGGTCGAACATGTGTCTTGATCAGGGTTGTGTAAACGGAAAGGAATCTTTTATCCAAATATAACACTGATGAAGAAATTTATTTTACACATTTATTGTCGAACACGTTAACTATCACATTTATACATTGATCTTAACACTCGCCAAACTGAAACTGTTATAATAACTTCTTACTGATCACTTTTAATCAACGTACTTCAATCTTTTATATAATTAACCTTACAATACTTTAGATCTTTCATAATTCTGCTGCGCGTAACTTGTGAATCTATATCCAATGTATGACGAACTGACTGACTGAAGACGATGTGTAGTGTACGACGACTTGTAATGTATGAATGCTTTCGGCGAACTGAAGGACTGACTGACTTTACCTCTAACTTGGTTTCTATTTATACCCCTTCATCCAGATACGCCTAAAGATTATAACTGAACTGCTATTGGCTAATAAAACGCGCCAACATTAGCGTCTATCTTAATATCCAATGAAAATTATGAATACATATGCTTTAGCGAGAACACATTCCAGAAGTTTCTACCGAAAACGCGCCAACATTACGTAACTTCGTTTCCAATAATGATAAACAGCTCACCCCCCTCTTTGCATTATTGCGCGCTATTATTGACAGTTTCAGTAAGGCCGTATAAACTTATTTCCCAATAATATTTACAATTAATAAACATCTGAAATCAATGTCACATAAAAATGCATATTCATATTACAATCATTATTTACATTTAAGTAATTTGTGATACAAATTACTGCATCAAATGGATTAATCCACAGACTATTATGCTGATTATGCCATTTAAATACCATCATGGCTACCTCAAAAATGTGATTTAATCCCTGTGCAGTGGTGCAAGTGCATTTTAGAGCTTAAAAATTTAATATCAACCAACATAATTTTTTTCATCAAATTTTGTATGCGCAATACTGGAAGCACTGATCCACGAATTTTTATGGCCTAATACGATTGTTGGGTGTAGTAGATCTCAAAACAGTTCTCCAAATGAAGAACATCGCCTTTTGCATTGCCAAGCACTTAACTATGTTTCTCCCTATTGTGCCATAAAAGATATCTTTTTGGTATAGTTTTTCTTTTCTGTAGGTATAATATACATGTTATAGCTTGCAGTCTCAATGGGATATCTCCTGCTGAAAGTCAACTTCTAACATTGTACTCTGGCAGTGTTACACTTTGAAGCAACTTATGAGCGACTGACTTAGTTCTGAAGTCTGTTTAGTTGATCTTTTTCATATCAGTCATCATGTAAACAGAACAAAACAATTTAATATGCACAATTCTAGCTATGCACCATATTAAAGCAAACAAAGATGTCACCTAATCTTGCAAATCAACACCTTCCATTCCTTTCTGATACTCAATAGCAAACTTTGGTTTCTTTATCTCCTCTCTGGGTGTATTAACCTTTACTTCTTCTCAGCTTGACTGTTAATGTAATGTCAGCAGCTTTGTGTTTCATTGATAGGAAACAACATCTTTGTTATCCCTCCAGAACAGCACATTCTTTGCAAGCATGTTTCAGTTTATTATCAGTGATAGTAGGAGTCCTTCCTAATTGGTACAGCATTTAGTTTTTCTGTCCATTAGTCATCTAAAGAGATATGGAGGTCCTTTGAACGCTACCTATGAGTTATAAATGCAAATAAATGTTTTATTGGTCAGCATATATTGCCAGCTGTGCTCATCATGCAATTTAAAAGCCACTATTATCTTATGCATGTATAGCTCATCATATAACTGAATAGCTTGAGATTTTGACAGTCAACATTTAGTAGCAGATGGTGTAGGGGATGCCTCACAAAATATGTTCTGCATGTAACGAGAGTGAAGCAAAAGAGTATTTCAGTCGACTTAAATTTTCTTAACATTTATATTATTCATAGACATGTATAAGTTCATGAGTTGCATTGTGCAGAATTGCTGCTTAATGACAGATGGAGTTACCTATGACCAATATCTATTAGCCATTGAGGTAAAGCATCGTAGTTTAGCAAATGTATATATGTTCATAAGTTTTCTTCTTACCAACAATGATAAATCAGGATACACGCTATTTAACTTCAGCAGATCAGCTCTTCACATATAAAACTTCTAAAATGTTTCCTAAAGCTATGTGAAGTTGTGCACGTATAGTTTACTGCACCTTTGAATTTGCTATCTGGGCATAGCAAGGGGCAATCAGCAGGATGACGACATCACATGCTCAGACTGATAAGAATAGATTGCTCCATTACTGAATACATCACTGTCAGTTGAATATTTTATTAATATTATTTATTTACATGAATGTATGTTCATTCCATTTACTCATGGCTGTGTCATGTCATCCATTGGTGTTCCACTCTCCATGATCTAGGAAAGGTGCATTAATGGAGCAAACAGCTTTTAGCCAATCAGAGAGAAGGGAAATTCTGGCATGTTTACATGCAGAGTGAACTTAGAAAAAACAAGATACATTTTTATAATTTACTTGTTTCACTTGAGATGAACATTAATAATAGTTGACTACCTAATCATAATTTAACTTGTTTTTTTTTTTATTTGTTTTTATCTGTTTTCAACTTATGGCAACATTTAATCAGCTTTTCTTTAACAATACTTCATATTTATTACTGCAGCTTGGACTTTACTGATTTCATTAAGTTAATGTGTACTTTACTTACATACTGGCCTGACTGTCCTGATTTTGGTGAATGTTCTCTGCCAGAATAATTGCCGCTTTGGCAAAAAATGCTGCTTCCTCAGTCATGTAGAGTAACTTCTGGAGTATGTTATGCAACTCTTTCTTCAGTGGGAAGTGTCGAAGTGGCTTTAAGTAATGGTCAAACTGAAATACAGTATTTGTAAGACACATTATTAAAAGTTCTTACTCACAGCAAAAATACAGAAGGATGCACTGGTATAAAACATCTTTGAAATTTTCATTTCTGAATTGTACTTGGCAATATGTTATTACACTATAAGTACATATTAAGCAGGAATACTCATTTTTGAGGGATACTGATAGCAAGAAAGTTATTTTACAAGTATAAAATATTTTTCGTACTTTTATTATTTTTAAGGAAACATTAAGTAAATGATACATGAAGCTTAGATCGCAATTTGTCATAAGCACATTTTACATATTAATTCAAGAATAAAATAAATTTAGCAGTAAGATGGTCATGTACATAGTGAAATAAACAACTGATCATGCAACTCAAATTTAATAACTTGCAATCTTATAAATCCTAATGGTTTGATGAATACATTTTTTGACAACCAAGATAGTTTTTCTGTGGTTTGATGAAAATATTTTTTTACAACCAAGTCATTTTCAGATAACGTAGCAAAGCAATTTTCATCAAAGGCACCTTTTCTGAAATGTGCCCAAAAAAATTTCTGTGTTAGAGGATGATGAACTGCCTAAAACACATAAGTATGCCTTTATGGAAACTTTATTCAAATAATTTTACATTAGCAGTTTAGAGGCAAATACATTGGTTTATATGTAGAAAGTTGTGAAATTCTATTTATTCACACTAAATTTATGCAGGCTAAGATGGAAAAGTGAATTAGATTTGAAAAAAAACAATTGAACTTGGAAACAAACCACTCGGTTTACACCACTCAGATTCAGATTTACCTGTAAATATGTTTTACAATGGTTCATTAGAAACATTAGCACTTCCGAAGTACATATCATCTGAAGAATAGAAAGTATTTTGAATAAAGTAGGATTTTGTTTTCCCTTCTTCATTTATCTTTCATTGTATAAGAAAAAGGATTGTATATTTCAGCATTACTTTCTATACATTTTGTAGCTAGTGAGCTTTGTACTCTGTTCCTAAAAAGGTTTTAATTTGTTCTTGTATTATGGTCATGTGAATTCCCATTTCTTTTAATCTTTATGGTATCTTATCAATATTTTATACATTTGTAAATACATAGATAAGGAAAGTTTTTTTTAATTATTTCATGTTTTAAATGCATGTCCATGTAATTCAGTTTTCTGTATAGTTTTAATAATTCAATTGATCGCTGCTGTAGCCTACATACTTTCAGGGTTTATTTTTTACTTACACTACCCATAAAATCAGTCCATAGTCAAAATGTACAGTACACTTGTATGATACTCTCTTCATATAAAATTTGAGATAATTGTCAAAGAACATATATATCATAATTTATCTTATTTGAAGTTTTCTCTGTATGGTTATTCATTTTAAATTTTATGACTAATCCTAAGAAATTGCTTTCTGTTACCTGTCTGATTTGCTCCCCCTTGAATGTTAACCCTATATCTGCTAGTGTGTTACCCTTTAAATTGATTTGCATCCATTATTTATGTTTAATGACATCTTAATCCTTCAGGATGCTTACTACTTCTAACATTTTGTTTGCTTAATTTTGTGTATCTGTTGCTGATTGTCTCATCAGCATATTCCTAAGCTAAGCCTCCTGCATCGCTTTAAATATGAGACGGTAATTTGTATCACAAATTACTCAGAGGTAATTAACGATAATAATATGAATATGTATTTTTATGTAACATTGATTTCAGAGGTTTAATAATTGTAACTATTATTGGTAAATAATAATATATGGCTCTACTGAAACTGTCAACAATAACGCAATAATGCAATGAAGGGTTTGAGTTGTTTATCGTTACCGGGAACCAGGAAGTTACGTAATGTTTCGCGCCTTTTCAGTAAAAAAAGCTTCCAGAATGTTCTATAAAAGTAATATGTATTAGTGGTTTTCATTGGATAATAAAATAGACGCTAATGTTGGCGCGTTTTATTAGCCAATAGCAGTTCATTTATAATCTTTAGGTGTATCTTGAGGTAAGTCTATAAATAAGCCAGGTCGAGTTAGCGGGTCCCCAGTGTGCAACAAGATTCTCGACACATTACACATCGTCCCCAGTTCGGCAATATTCTCAAAACATTACACATCGTCCCCCAGTGTTCAACAAGATTCTCAACACGTAACACGTCAGCTCCCAGTTCAACAAGATTCTCATGTCGGTCTCTAAATTCATAAAGTTACGCGCAGCAGAAGTACGAGAAATATTATAAAGGATTATACAGTTAAATATATAAAGTTGAAGTACGTGAGTTAAAAGTGAGAAGTTATTACAAACAGTTTCAGTATGGCGAGTATCCAAATTAATTTGTGAAAGTGTTCGTGAACGTGTTCTGCAATAAAGATTATAAAACCAGTTTCTTCATCAGTATCATTTATAGACAAAAGATTCCTTTCCGCTTCACAACCTGCAAGAGTTAAATGTCTACCTAAATAGCTAGCCGGAAGACAATATACATAACCTTAAAACTAATTCATATAGATTGCTACGCCAGAAGGAGTTAACAAATGACCAACGTATGACGTCACAACACACAAGATGGCTGCACGCGTGACGTAAACAACATTACGTGAGAAACATCCACAACGTGGTGTTTTAAAACATATCTACAATTTGTTGCTATTGCAAATTGGCTCCCATACGTGGGGCAGTTAAAGTAAAACATATATACCATTTGTTGCTACTCGCAAATTGGCGCCCAACGTGGGGCTAGATGACTAGGAAAGGAACAAGAATAACCAGGAAGTAGCAGAATTAACTAGGAAAGGATCAACATAACCAGGAATGCAGAGGTGAAATCATCTACAAGACCCAGATTCAAGAAACGACAGGGATGACTGACTTCGATCGTAATTCCGAGATTACGATGCAACAGGGTAAATCAACTACAAAAACATCGAGACAACGTAGATTCATCACAACACAACGCAGAAGTGACATACAAACCTAGGAGAAAGGGGCAGAACGCTGGACATCAAAGCTGCAGCATCAGACAGCATCAAAAAGGTAATTAAATGAGACTTAGGAGCGGTAGGAAAATAAAAACAATGGCTGCTAGCAATACAGAAGAAATAATTATGGAGGGAGATAATGTAACAGTTAGTTGTAATTCAATACAGGTTACAGGAAATAGTCCAGATTTTTTAGGATTTGAAGATGAAAATGTTAGTGTAGAAAGTGAGAGTAGAATAGCAGGAAATATTCACTCTGATAATAGTATGATTATGGAAATGTTGAGAAAATTTGGTGAAAAATTAGATCAAAACAGGGAAGATATGGAAAAGAATAGCAGGGAATTGAGGGAAGATCTTAGTAAGAAAATAGATCAAAACAGGGAAGATCTTAGTAAGAAAATAGATCAAAACAGGGAAGATATGCAAAAGAATAATAGGGAATTAAGAGAAGATATTGATAGGAGTTTAGAACAAAAACTAGATCAGAATAAGAGAGAATTAAGAGAAGATATTGGTAAAAGCTTTGAACAAAACAGGAAATCAATTGAAAATATTGGTAGGAGTAATGGGGTATTAGAGCAAAAAGTAGATCAAAGCAGTGAAGAAATGGAAAAGAAAGTTATGAAGCAAGATAGTAGTATGCCAAAAATGAGAGATGAAAATGAAGTAATAGCAAGTGAGATAGGAGAAATTTCAAAGAAAATGCTAGACATGAGTAGGGAAAGAGATAACAAAGAAAGTGAGGTTAATACTAAAAGTGAGGTTAATGTAGAATGTACAGAGTTAGGCAGTCAAGTGAGTAATATTTCAAGTGAGCTAAGAGAGATGAAAGAGGTTATGAACGTAGATGTAAATGAGGCGCAAGTTAATTTCAGAGGGGAAATATCAGAAATACAAAATGAGTCAGTAATGCAAAGAAATAAATTGTACCAAGATGAAAACTCCAGTCCAGTACAGTTTAGTACAGATTTGTCAGAGTATTCTCAAAGTAAAGAGATAGCAGAAGAATTGAAAATGAAAGTTGTTAAAAGATGTATTGTTCAAGAAGCTGTAGATTGTTTTCAAATGTTATCAGGGAACGAAATGTCATATGAATACAAGAGGTTATTCATTAACAAAAATTTGAAGGTTAGGTTACGGCTACGAGTAATGTTTAGCCACACACAATTTGATCCAGGAGGGTAAATAGCAATGTGATGTAAAGTAAATGCTGGATAGTTAAAGACGACTCGCAGAGAAATGTATTGGAACGTAAGAGGGTTAACTATTTATATATGTCATTTGAAAAGAAAAATAAATTATAAAAAAAATAAATAAATAAATAAATTTTTAGTAACTGTAACAGTATTTGAAAAGAAGAAGGTAATAATTGAAACTTAATATGATATTAAATTAAAAGTACGGAAATACAATTCAAAAAGTATTGTTAAAATAAAATTCAGAATAACAAAAATTGGTAAAAATAATTTTAAAACAAATACTTATGTAGCAAACAGAAAAGGTGAAACATTGTCTAGATTTAAGAGATGTAAATATATGTAAAGGGTGAATATTTTGGTAAATATGTATGGTAATTACAAAAAAATTCTTGAATTGATAAATTTTTGGTAACAATATAAGAAAGTAAACCATTTTTTGTAACACTAGTTAAATAGTTTAGGGTATAGTATTTGCTATAAAAAAAAAAAATTGCTATAAAAAAAAAATTTTGTGATGTCAGATGAATATCTAAATTAATTAAACCAAAGCCAGTAAGTAGTGGCGAGATAAAACATATGTCGTGTGTTAAACGCGTGTGAAGTGTTAAGTGAAAGTGAATAGCGTGTGTTACAAGATTTAGGAGACTAAAAACAAAATTATAAAATTTCCAAACAGGTTATAAATGTTTATAATTATGTTTCTAGTGGGGCATATGAGACGGTAATTTGTATCACAAATTACTCAGAGGTAATTAACGATAATAATATGAATATGTATTTTTATGTAACATTGATTTCAGAGGTTTAATAATTGTAACTATTATTGGTAAATAATAATATATGGCTCTACTGAAACTGTCAACAATAACGCAATAATGCAATGAAGGGTTTGAGTTGTTTATCGTTACCGGGAACCAGGAAGTTACGTAATGTTTCGCGCCTTTTCAGTAAAAAAAGCTTCCAGAATGTTCTATAAAAGTAATATGTATTAGTGGTTTTCATTGGATAATAAAATAGACGCTAATGTTGGCGCGTTTTATTAGCCAATAGCAGTTCATTTATAATCTTTAGGTGTATCTTGAGGTAAGTCTATAAATAAGCCAGGTCGAGTTAGCGGGTCCCCAGTGTGCAACAAGATTCTCGACACATTACACATCGTCCCCAGTTCGGCAATATTCTCAAAACATTACACATCGTCCCCCAGTGTTCAACAAGATTCTCAACACGTAACACGTCAGCTCCCAGTTCAACAAGATTCTCATGTCGGTCTCTAAATTCATAAAGTTACGCGCAGCAGAAGTACGAGAAATATTATAAAGGATTATACAGTTAAATATATAAAGTTGAAGTACGTGAGTTAAAAGTGAGAAGTTATTACAAACAGTTTCAGTATGGCGAGTATCCAAATTAATTTGTGAAAGTGTTCGTGAACGTGTTCTGCAATAAAGATTATAAAACCAGTTTCTTCATCAGTATCATTTATAGACAAAAGATTCCTTTCCGCTTCACAACCTGCAAGAGTTAAATGTCTACCTAAATAGCTAGCCGGAAGACAATATACATAACCTTAAAACTAATTCATATAGATTGCTACGCCAGAAGGAGTTAACAAATGACCAACGTATGACGTCACAACACACAAGATGGCTGCACGCGTGACGTAAACAACATTACGTGAGAAACATCCACAACGTGGTGTTTTAAAACATATCTACAATTTGTTGCTATTGCAAATTGGCTCCCATACGTGGGGCAGTTAAAGTAAAACATATATACCATTTGTTGCTACTCGCAAATAATGTTTGATATAAAGAACTAAATATGGCCTAAATTTGACCAATGTGGAATACTGTTATTCTCTTCAAATTTCTCTCTATACGTATGTTATCTCTACAGATTGATTTATGTTCTAAAGTTCCCTTACTTCTAAGGTAGTGGGCCCCTGCTGATCAACTTGCAAACTACAACATGAGACTACATACTTGCCAAATTCCTGAAACTGAAAAAACTAAAACCTGCCAAATTTTCCCCTCATCCAGAAAGCTTAATAATTTTGCAATGCATGAAGTGTAAAATGCATAAAACATTCAGTTAAGTAATCGTACAAAAATTACATATAAATTACATACAAAATATGTTTTATTGGGATGCTTGAAGACATGGTAGTACTGCTTTCTGTTGCAAATGCCGAAATTCTTTCTGGTACCATATAAAACATATTAAGGCAAAGAGCTATACATATATTTCCAGTCCATATTTTATGTTTCATATCATGAAATATTAGAAATTGTGAATTTATTTATTATTCACTTAGTAATACATATGATATTACTTTACAATCACTTAACCAAACAAAGTAAAACCCACAATACTAAATACTAGCAACTCTTTCTCGAGAGTAGCTGAGTAAACTGGTGGCCTGTTTAGTTTCAACCTTGCTGCTGCTCTACTATCGGGCCCTACTATCTTGAATGGTATACTCGGATTCTATCCAATTTAAATTATATTTCTACACTTTCTGATACCCAAAGATTGTTTATTTTCTTCCTCAATTTTTTATTACCTTGCCTAGATACTCCCCAAATTCTAAGATTTGCTGCCTTGATTTCAAATTCAACTTCTTCCCCTGTATCTTTATTGGTTAGCCCATTTCTCAATCATAAGTTTTCCTCTCATTATTTTGGTTTCTTTGCATTCCAGAATCACATGCCAATAATTATCTTGCATTCTGCACATTGGAAATTCCTGTTTTCAGATGCCCTCTTATTTCTTTCAGTTCCACTACCGGTGTTCGGGCCCATGCAGCTCCCTCCCTCGTCCCCTGGTTGCCTTTATCCACATAGTTCTCTCTACACCACAATTTTATATCCTCAATTAAATATCTCCTGGATTTCAATGTCCTCAATTCTTTGTTTGACTTCTTTCCAAAACCCCTTTCCCTAATCTCTCTTGTCACACCATGTCATGTCCAATCGATTTTTTCCATGGTCTCTCTGATTCTATTAACCCAGGTATTACTGCTCATTGTTTTGTCTTGAAAATTTAAGCAACATCTCAAGATGTTATTCTCTTCCAAGGACATGAAATACAATGACATATATAAGCTCTGACCTATCATAGCATTGTATACCGATTGGCACAGTGCAATCAGTCTGTAATATTATGTTACAATATAATGCAATAGAATTTAATGCTTTATCATGTCTGTGGTGAAAATCTGTAACACTTTGAATCTGCCCACAAAGTCATAAAAATACCTCCATTACCGCGAAGTCATAAAAAGGCCTCATTCCTGTACATTTTATAGACAAACTGTAAAAATTGACAAATATGACACTGAGTATTTACCCTGCTTTTTTTTTTTTTCCTCCTCCCCATAATCAGCCAGTTTCAGGATTCCTCTATACAGCAGGTGTCTTTACTAAAAGCTCGTTTGTTGCATCTTATACTATTTGGAACTTGTAGTTCACCAAAGATAGTTTAGTAACTCCTATTAGATAAGCAGATGCACATACTGTTGGAGTTGGTCTCCAGACTTATTTTATTTGTCTAATAGCTTATCCTGAATTAATAAGACAACAAATTACATATATTTAATTTACACTAAATAACATATTATGCATTAATAGCAACTTTATTGAAAGTTATTTATAAATTACAAGCATTAGTGAAACACAAGCAGATAGAATATATACAACATTATTTAGAAGAAAATTTGAGTCGGAGTTGAAACCATGTTTTTTGTCTTAATTGGTTTCAAGAGCTAATTGCTCCCATCATCAGAAGTGGCCGACTGTTCCTTGTGGTGTTGTCTGGCATGTGTTTGTGTGTGGTGACTTCTGGTAGTGGAGCGATGAATTTCCATAAGTGGGCTTGGTGGTGGCAATTCAAAATTCATTACACGGTGTTTATGTTTTGTGATTAATAACTTTTTCCATGTATCACTCTGTAGCATACCTGGCTGGAGTGTTATATTTGGTGAGATGTGATTTGTCATCCAAAAGTGGTGTGCAACTGCAGATTTATCCATCTGTTTGCATTTGATGTGTCTCATATACTCTTTTAATCTGGTCTCTAAATTTATTTTTGTTTTATCTATGTAGATTTAGTCACATTCTGGGAAATTAATTTGATATATTCCTGCTTTTTTTGTTCTGAGATATTGGTCCTTCGATTTGTTGCAGACTAATTTCTCTAGACTGAATTTGTTTTGTGAAACTAGACAGATGATGTGCTTTTAGAAGATGATGCGGAATTTAGAGTGAGTCCTTGGGACAAAAATGAATTCTTTGAAAATCATTGTTTTTTTTTTGTTGGATGAGCTTTGTAGTGTCCTTAATGCATTTTTGTTTCTTGTAATGTGCTATTTTTTTGTTGATTTGTTTGGTGAAACCACTGTTTATAGCTGTGTTAACTATGTGTTTGTATTCTTCTTTTTAAGAATGTAAGCAGTATTTGAAGAGATAATAGCTAACAAATGTAATAGTTTCCCAGACAAGAAAATCATAAAATCACTCAAATCCAAACCAGTAATTTATACCAAAACACACAAAAGTGGCAAATTATTAATCCTTGACAAAGAAGTTTACATTGCCAGAGCGGAAAACCTACTCCAAGATGACACACAGAAATGAACACACTCTAAAATCTCAAATAAAATCCTTCAATCTCTCCTTGAATAAAGTTAAAACCCTAACAGATAAAGAAAAATCCATAATCAAACCGAATCATTCCACATTAACAAGATTGTATACACACCCAAAACTCCATAAACATAACCCATAATAAACAATATTGATTCACTCACATATAATTTAGCAAAATGGCTTAGACAGAATTTCATATTACTACCTAAATACATCAACTTAAGCAACAGGAACTCTCAAGAATTAATTACAAAAATAGAACATATAAAACTAAAACTGGGAAGATAAACTAGTATCTTATGACATCACTGCCCTTTTCCCAAATATCCCAATAGAGGAAGTCCTATACCAACTGAAAAAATAGCTTTCCCAAAATAATATAACACAAGAAGAAATAAATAATCTTTTGAATCTCACAGAGCTTTGCATCACTCAGAACAGTTTCACTTTCAACAATAGATAGTATCAGCAGACTTCTGGTTTAGCAATGCAAATTCATCACTCCACCACCAGATGTCACCACATAAATGCACCAGACAACACCACGAGGAACCAGTCAGCCACTACTGATGATGGGAGCAATTAGCTCTTGAAATCAGTTAAAACAAAAAACATGTAAGTGGTATTAAGTTTCAACTACAACTCAAACTTTCTAAATAATTTCATATTCACATCACCGTTACTAGTGTATTCTTACATTATGGAAATACAACATACTTGTTAGTTCAAAAATTAAACACAAATTAACAATTGTATATGTTATATGTATAATAGATTATGCAATACTAACTTAAGTACAGTATTAACTTAGAAATTAGCCCAATGGTTACGTCATGGTTACAGACGTAACCATTAAAAATACACAACTATAATAAAAGAAAATGAATAAGCTTTAATATAACAATAAATACGTAATTCCTGCAATAAAATTCTATATACATAGTTACACTCTTATAACATATCAAACAATTTCTAAAGTGCATAATCCTTTCACGTTTCATTTATTCTGTACAATAGTTGCCTGAAAGTACTATCTTGTGCTGCTTTAATAAAATCGGGAAGTTGATATACATAATAATACCTATATTATATGTATTTTTATAGCTTGATATTTTGGTTCTGTATTCCTTTTAGTTACTGTTTCTTCCTTTTTGTGTCGTTTTGGTAATATTTATTTAATAATGTGTACTCCCTTTTTTAATTCTATTAATAGTGTGACTTATTTTAGTTTTAACTGTCACTTCACTATTGTGTCTGTTCAGTTTGTCACTTCACTTTGCGCATAGCAACCTCTTCTTCCTTCCACTTCATTCACTGAAGTATCGAGCACTGAACTTCTCTAATCACATGCCAAGCAGTACTCACTGTCCATAAAAAAAAACCCAATATCTCGCTCACTGGCTGGCGATCGTGAGCATGCTCACTCTTATATGGCTGCTGAATTTTGCAAAATCCAAGATCCAGGACTCTCTCCTTGCATCTCAAAAGTTTTCCTTGTTTATGTCAACGGGGAGCTTTGTATCTCTCTCCTATTAATCGGCTGGGCAGCACTGAAGGTCTCAAGAGTCCAGTGGCTGGCTCTCTCCTCAGAGCTGGTTGTACAAGCTCCACAATATGGGGCAAGCTGATCAATATGGACCTCCATCAGCTTCCCTCTGGGTTGACATCGAATGCAGTATACCACATCATTGATATGGGTGATTACCTTATGTGGGTCATCCCAGGAATGTTGCAACTATGGCAACTTCCCTTTCGTCCTAACTGGAACACAAGACACACACACAAGGTCAGCCTCCTGGAATCTGGTACTGTTTGACAGATGGTCATAGCATGCTTTCATCTGGTCACTTGCTAGCTTCAGGTATTCCCTGGCAAGATGGTGGATGTCTTCCAGTGCCCCGATGTAATCCATTGCCAGCTGGTTAGCATCACGAGACAAGACAAACAACAGATTGCATGCCAACTGTAGCTTAATCCGAATACCATGTGTGTCATGCCAGTAGACTGGTATACTGATGCCTGGTAAGTCATGAAGAAAAACAATACCTGCACATCTCAAGCTCGCTGATGGTTGGAAACCTTTTTCCAGAGGTGCTCCAACATTACTGCTGTCTGCAAAAGAAGGGGAGCACCACAGATCTTGTGTATCCTAAAGTGCTGGAGTAGCTATTGCATAAGGTTGGATTCAAATTTAATCCCCTAGTCACTGTGGAGCTCCTTGGGGATCCTCAACTGCTAGAAATTGTAGACTAGTGCATTAGCCACAATGAAGCCTCTTGGTTGGAAATCACATAAACCTCCAGCAACTTGATGAAATAGCCCATTGCCAATAACAGATGCAATTTCCTGCATATGTCCTTAGGAAAGGGCCTGCACGTTGACAATTCTGTTGAACAGTACTCCAACATTGAACTATTGCATTTGACCTCGAGTGCGGGTCTGGAACCCACAACTTAACACACAGATGTAGCATAGCTGGCACCATCTCCAATCACTTCGAAGATGTAACCAATAAAATTGCTGATTAGCCTTTCCAAGGTCTTCCTTATGCCCAGGTGGCCTCTGGTAGTACTGGCATGGCTCTCAAGGACTTCCTTCACTTTGTTCCTAGGAACACCAGCTGTTCCACCTTGGTTTTCCCATCCGTGGACTCCGACACTCTCTTGAACATACTGTTCCTGACCACCAAGGAGTCCCATGGTTCTCTAGGTTGGGTCTCCCGGGGCAACGGCCACCCAAGCAGGTTGTTGACCAGATTCTTTATCCATCAGGATTGGTCCTATATCTCGATCCTCCAGCTGCTCCCTCCTTAAGGTCTCTTTGTACTGCAGGTTGCACCGTGGCATAGTAAGGCTGTAACACCCTCCTTCGCCTCGACCTTCGCAGTAATTAGTTTTCCTGGAATGGTGTCTTCAGGAAACGACATACATTCAAATGGTGTCATCCTGCCTGGTGTATCGGGAAGCGAGAGGAGAGCGCGATGGCGCCAACATGGCGCTCTTCAAGTTGACTCTTGGCAGTTTTCCCTTAGGCGTACAGTCGTTTCACAACTCCTACACATAGTCTCCAGTTCCCACTTCTACATCGGTTAAGCTGCTGCTGTTGGCACTGGTTCCCATCATTCACATGCCACCGAGATTACTCCTCCAGCTGTCATCTTTGCTGCTTCAATGTGGAGTACAGCCGTCAGGGCATCATCAATGTTATGGTGCTCTGCTTAAATAGCTGTTGTTTCGCCTTCTGGTCCCTTATCCCGCTGATAAATGTGTGTACTGCCTTTTCAGAAATAAAGTGTGCTGCTAAATCCATCAGAGCCTTGTGTGCCAGCCACTCCACCTCCATAGCAAATTCTTATAAGTTCTCACCCAAATGTTGCACCCTCGCCTCCAGCTAGGCTCAGTGTGATTGTTCTCCATAGCACCCATACAACAGTTTAAGTTGTTGTCCCTGCAGGGCAGCCAAAACCTGTATCTTTTTCCGGCATCTTCTAAACGGCATCCATCCACAGTGGGTGGTAATAGCTCAAACTTCGTTTAACCACCATCCATGCCGAAGTGCCATTGAATGTCAGAGGCTTCCTTCTTGTTTGTTATCCAATTTTGTATTTGTAGGGCCCTCTAAACTTAGGCCATATCCTCGCTTCCAGGTCACAGTGCATACCCTCCACCACAGTGACCTTTGTCTCTTGCTTTCCTTGGTCTGCCGATCCAAGTGCTCTTTCACTGCGGCCTCTACCATCATCTTAATTTCCTTTGTCTGCTGGTCCAACAGTTTTTCTTGTTGATCTAGACACTCTTACACTGCATTAACTTTTCCTTCCATGTAAAGACTTAATTTCTTCTAACTCCTTTGCAATGTTTTCTTTCAAGTCTTTCTCCATAGGACAGACTTTAAAGAGTTGATATCACAACCGAGTTCAGATATAGTTTCTCCATTAAGATCTTCATTTCTGTTCCATCTTATCTATTCTGGAATTTACACTCTTCATTTCACTCCCTCTTGCATTCCATTTTCACCATTCAGGATTTCATGGTTTTCACTTCACTTATAATTGCATTGAGCAGCACTTAGTGTCTCTCAGAACTAGAGCTGTTTGTCGCAAACATCGCCATAAATGCACTAACCCACTCTCTGCCTATTTTCTGGATACTGTGTGAGAGAGAGAGAGAGAGAGAGAGAGAGAGAGAGAGAGAGAGAGAGAATATATATCCATAATTCTCTTCTTGCATCTCGAAGGTTTTCCTAGAATTTAAGTCAGCTGGGAGCTCTTTTCCACTCTCTGCTAGGTAAAGTTGAAGTCATGCCAGCCAGTGGCTGAGTCAGAATAGAGTATGTCTAAATACATACAGTGATAATACTGTTAGTATCTGCTGTTTGCTCTAAATAATATTTCTTTCACCAATTTACAGTTTGTTAAATTATATATGCTGCTAATTTAGTAAAACTTAAGTAACTGTTTTATTCATTTTTGTTAATGGTTTCTTTAATTAATTTATGCTTATTACCAATCATGAAGCTCAAATAGTATGAATTTTGTTTTGAGCAAACTAATCTGAAACTGTGGATTCTTTTAAAAGCTTAACATTTTTAACAACAATATTGAAGACCTATTTTTAAATGTTCAAGTGTTGTACTAAAGGCACTATCTGCTTGAAGGCTGTACTGGTAATTACAATGAGAGATGTGAGTGAATTAGGCAATAGTACAGATCCACTCACTTCAAATAATCATATCTATCTGCATAACTTACAGCATTGTTGCTGAAGAATTACACCTTTGAATCTGAGATCTTATGCAGTATGACCCAGAGTAAAGTATACCAAAATATAATTAATCATATACATAAGTTTATTTCAGTTTACAGTAACAGTTTTCAGTGGGAATGCAATGCAAAACCTTAATACAAAAATAATCATCACAAGATATGTTCCAAATACAAACCATTCAACTCAATATACAGCAGAATCTCGTTAGTGCTTTTTTGCAGGGATTCAAGGATTTGAACGTTATAGATGGGAAAATGTGTTAACGAAAATACAAAATCTGCGGTTTAAGAACATAATTATGTAATAAAATCTAATAATACATCTTACCTCCCAAATGGATGTGAAATATGTACACTATTTACACTGGTTTGAAATATATATCTCTATGGTTGATTGCTTTGTTGGTGTTAATGCCAAAATTTTACTGACCATCTTGTTTAAAGTTGTCAACTTCAAAACTGCACACATACAGCTTTGCTATCTCCATTGCTTCCATCATTTCCGACGCTGTAGGAATTGGCTCAGGATCTGGCTCATCATCACTTTCATCTCCTACTGACACTTCTGCTTTAATTTGTTCAAGTATTTCATCTATTATCGCTATTTCTCACACTGGAAATTCACTGTCAATGTTTATGGATGTTTCAAAGACACAGCAGCATTGTCTGCTATTTGGCACCATACTTCACTCTCGAAAAACTTATCTTCTGCTGTGATATTATCAACAAAAAACACAGCAAAACCCAGCTTTGTTAAAGCAGTTTCTAATGGTATCTGAAGTCACAGAATCCCAGGCAGTCCTATTGAAATGAAAATCTAGGAGGATTTTTCTTGTCGATTTCAGTGCAGCCAACCTCTGCGCCAGCCTCTTCCAATACGTTTGCTTCATGCATCAAATTATACCTTGGTCTAAAGGCTGTAGCTTACTCGTGAAGTTTGCTGGAAGGAAAATGATCTTTGTTTCTTAAATTTGAAACAGTTGATGGATGAGCGGCACACTGAATCAATGAAGAGAGCAATTTTCCTGCTGCTTATGCCCAGTCTTGCGTCCCAAGCTTGTACTAAATTTTCAAATACCGCAGAAGCTATTGAGGCTTTTCTGTTGGAAGTATACTTACATGGATAAGATCGCACATTCTTGAAGCATTGCAGACAGCATGCTTTTCCAATAACTAGTGGTACCAATTTCTCAGCTCTGTTTTCGTTAAGCACAACAAAACTGTAACCCTCTCCTTGTTAAGTTTCCTGCCATCACACTTAGTGCCCTTAAAATCCAGGGTTTTGTCTGGTAAACACGGAAAAGACCTTGCCAAGACCAGACTATGGTCTGTAAAAAGTATAATTTATTTCAATTAATTATATATAATAACAATAAAAATAAAGTAAAACCTTAAGAAAACCATAACCCAGCACTGAAGTACTTGTGATTGCAGGTCACCACTGAGATTGTCCTCTCGAGTGAGATGCCTTGGTGGTCTTTCTGGGAAACAATGAGTCAATTGGGGAATTCAATGTCCCACCAGCAAGTTGTCACAGTAGCTCAATGGTTAGAGCAACCGCACGGAGAGCGGGAGAACTGTGTTGAAATACCAGCTGTGGCATTGAATTTTTCAGTTGACTCTATATTAAAAACTTGCCAAGACCAGGCTAAGGTCTGTAAAAAGTATAATTAATTTCAACTAATTATATATTATAGTAATAATAATGCAATCTTTATACTTAATTCTCCTAGATGCTTTTAACATAAATTAGGCATAGGAGAAAAAACATTAAATATAAATTTGCAGGACAACAATCCTAACAAGTCACAAATATTACTAAGATGCTTTTTGCACTCATTCCATTGATGTATGCCATTTTGTAACAATAAAAAGGACAGAACAAAAGGAGTTAGTTAACATGAATTTCCTGTAAATCACAACTTTTAAGGTGGCTGTGATTAAAAACAATTTCCCGGTTAGATTGCAAACCAAACACTGCATCCAATCTTTTGTAATCTATAGCGATCACAAATTTGACTAAAATATAAAATAATACAAAAGACAAGAGCAGTACAACTATTTTCCATACTTGTCTAGCTCATAAAATATCCAAAGCAGTAATGCCAAGGAAAGAAATTGTAAAAACAAGAGCAATAGGATAGTAAAGAGAAATTCTCTATTGTTTGAATAATGATCAAACAATAAAATTACTATTATCATTATCATTACCAGTATCCCTTTTATCTACATATGTCACTTTTTTTTTATAGCGCCAAATGAAATATAAATTTGTCATTCATCTCTGGCTTGAACATGCAGAATGATTTATAGTGTGTAAAATAATTGCAGAAATTACATGCTTATTCTGTAGCATATAGTATCAATCATGAAGGTAATTCCTCTCTCAATAAGGCTACATTATAATACCGGGACGAAAACTCAATTCCTTCTCCAAGATTTGTAATGCTTCTACTAGAAGAGTTTATTGCGAGTGCTTCACTAAAACTGTCAAAATTCTGTGTCACGACCACACTGGAAATGTATGTATGACCAGTATTATCTGTTACAAGTTTTTTTGTATGTGAAGGAAGTCCAGCTATTTCACATGCAATTAGTGAATTAATATGGAGACATTTCATTCCCATTATTCTCAGCAACATTGTTGCAGTTACAACAGAAATGATAGAGAAGTCAAATACTTCAGTATCAAGCCTCAAAGTCGGAAAATTCTGCGATTATAACGTTATGGCAGTGAGTCACTGGATGGGTGATGACCAACATTCAGCACCAATGAGCAAGCAGCAGAACTAAGAGAGCAACCAAACTGACAAGGCTCATATGCGTAATAGTGGGCTATGGAACTACATATTCCATTACTTCTCTAAAAGGAATTGTAAGTTAGTTATGAGCAAGAGTTTGGATACTTCCTTTGTTAGATACTTGCTATTTCCCATCTGAAATGAGTAATCTGTGACCACACTGAACATTTTGCAGGCATGACTACTAAGGATAGGTTTCAAAAAAGGAGTTTTCAAAACAATCTTGATTATGACAATTTGAAAATCTTATTTGCTGTATATATGCTCTATTTTTAGGTGTAAAATTCTAACTTATAAAGAAGTTTGTTATGTATAATAATCATTTTACCTCATAGATTTTAATCAGCAGAACCTCCATCCAGTTCATGCACAAGGGCATATTCCAGGGAAGTCTGATTAGTGTAACTGCTGAGGTCCAAGTAGTGCCATCATAGAGTGTGTCATAAAAGTATGAGCTCAATGACGTTACTGGAACATTATAAATACAACTGTGATACAGTACTTGGAACCATACAGATTGAAACAGGAAGTTAACCAAGAATGCCCAGAAAAATGCCAAGGCATTAAAAAAAAAGCTTAAAATAGATTATATTAAATGTTAAATTTAATAGATATTCATTGATTTTTGTAACTTTCTAAGGTACAGTGTGCAAAAAGTTCATATAACCTTACATTAAATTCAAACTGACATGATATTTAGGTCCATACACCCATTATTTATTTTAAGGTTTTTCCTTACATCTTAAGAATTGAAAACATCCATGTGTGTCCTTCCATGGTCTCTGCATGGCTGATAATTCATTAACATTCAATGAATGGGAGCACTTTAATTTCAGGTCCAATTTCATGTGTTTTCACATGGTTGATTTTGGTATTCTCAGAAGCACGTTTCCTTGTTGATTATACTGGAGATGGTTTCAGGTTGTATCATCAGCACAAAGTTCATGGTCCGTGGATAGTCTTCCACTTCTCAGCACATCACAAACACTGTCATGAAAGTTTTCTTTTTCTTCTTTCTTTTCCCATGCCAACTAGGTCTTTTTTAGAATTCTTAAAATTCATAAGATTTGAAGCACTATTGAAAGTGAATATACATATTAAAATATATAAAGTCACATACTAAAACATACTTCACTTATGTTAGATAGTTATTATCATGAAATGTTTTTTGGTGACTTCAGCTGTTTGGTGACTTCCGTTTGGTCTTCTTTGTTGGTGCTGCCATTTAAAAGCACACAATGAAATTGTGCATGACATTTTTCATTGATTTTTCATTAATTGGACGCTCATGAACATACAAGGTGACCACCAAGCATTTCTCGCGTAATCGCTAGTGCTAGCCATTCCTTCAATATCTTGCCATCTACTAACAATTTGCAGTAACACGATTCTTAACATCAACAATGAAGTTGAAAACAATTGATAGTTAAAAATAGCAAGAGAAAACAGGAGAATATGTACCGATCTCAGCAAAGAAAGAACAGCGTGAATATTCATGTCAGTTTGAATTTAATGTCGGGGTATATGCACTTTGTGCACACATTGTATAGCACTTTAAATGTGGCATACATGGCTTGTGGTAAAACAAAACAAGTACTTAAATGAATATGTAAATAGTTAAGATAAATGAAAATTGATCACAGCACATTGTTGGAATAGCTAGTAGAAGAAAATGTAGGCTGAAAGAGGCATAAATGCAGCAACGAAACAGTTGAAGGACATTGCGATTTTGGTTGCTAGATGCAAAGAAAATCACCACCATAAGAAATGGCAAGAGAGGCACAGTCAGACTTTCATAGAGGGAGGTCGACAGGAGAATGAATTAGTAATTCTTGAGGTAGAAAGTAAAATGCATGCAAAAGGCTGTTAACAATGGGAAGATTAGTACCACAGCAAATTATTTTTAATACTGTGACTGCAAACAGTGAAGAGTCAGTAGGAAGTACTACACTCAGCAAGGGATGCACTGAGTGAGAAAAGACCCACATGTCAAAATAATTATTCTACTTTCAGCAAAATTAAATGTCAAACAGTAAAAAATTGTTAAATTTGTGAACACTTGAGTTTTCCAAACAGAGCATCCTACCACCATTCATGTAATCTACAGAAACTGTGTTCAAGAACTACTCCTGCAAAAGTAATAAAAAGAAGTTAACTTTCAAACTGGAAAAACAATTATTATTTAGCAACTTCACTCTGAAACAATTCATAATGAAGAACTGTTTTACTTCATATTATAGCTCTGCTAACACTGCAACAACCCATATTAAAAAACGAGGGAGAGAGAGGAGAAAATGAAAAACTTTCACACTTATTACTATTTATTACAGTACAGATGATCAGGTATTTATTTTAGTTAACATGGGCAGGCAAAAAGACACTTAAAATATCGAAAACAGACACTTATTTAAAATGAAAACAAGAGACTAATCCCACTCTTTGGGAATGCACCACTGAAATTAACCCAAAATATCAAAAAAGTTTTATGTTCCCAAAAAATTCTCCATTGTTTGTAGTTTTAAAAACCATCTTTATTTTCGGCCTGGAGGACATTTCAGGATTGTTATTAGACTTTTTAAATGGTCTTGCACACTTGGTTACAGGTCTTTATGTTTTCAAAACTTGATTTTAAGGCATATTCAAAATGTTCCACATGATGCAGTTTTCACCCCATCATATTGAAATTTTTTATGCTTATTTCACAAACCCAAATAAATAATAATGTCAAATTATTTTTCTGTGCAATAACTAGTTATTGCATTGCTAATTTTTTAAGATAACAATGTAAAAAGGAACAAAAGAAAGAAAAAAAAGGCCATTATAAAACTTAAAAACTCTAATAAAGATAAATAAATCATAGTCTAGGATAAACTAATTTATTAAATTTTTTTTCTCTTGATCTAAGAATGGCAGAAAAAATGATATGACAAATTGAGGACAGTTTTAACAAAACTCAACAAATGCCATTTTTTTCAAAATTCATTTAACAGATTCTATGGTTTAATATGAACCCCATACAATGGTTAATAGAAAATATGACAAAAGTGAATATTTTCTGTTGTAAGAGGCACCTGAATGTAACAAATTTTCACAAAACTCAACATATCCATTTTTCAAGATTTCACAAAACCCAACTAATCCTTGTTCTATACAGCAAGGTTGACAATGATTATTATTTAAAGGCTAAATTTAACAGGCCTTACACTTGCACATGTATACTGTCGAGCAATCGCATAACTGCGACAAGAAAAGTCATCTGTTTGATAAGTGATTTTTCGACAACGAACGATTTTCAGGGTAATTCTCTTTCATGTTCAGCCACTGTTTCAATATAAGATTAGGAGTAGTTGTCTCTTGTGTGGAACATCATTAATAAGAGGTTAGAAAATTCAGAATATTCCAACGGTTCAGGAGGTGAAAAGTGGAAGACAAACTAGGAGCTGTCAATGCCAAAAGAAAGTGCACAATTGCACTCTCAAATGAAGATCTGAATATAGACTGCAACCATATGAAAAAAAAGAAAAAAATGCAAAGCAGGACATTTGTGTTTCAAATATCTTATTCATTTTATAGATAGCCTGTATATAAATAAGACAAACGTTGAACAGAACCATTTCTTAAGACACATGAGAGTGAACTTGCCTAAAAGGCGCAGAGGGAAGGAACACAATAAAAATAAACAAAGAGCTGTGTCAATCTCGTAATATAAGAGAAGGTGGAGGCCGAGAAATTCCTGCATGTGTCTCAACATTCAGAAAAGTGACAGGCAAGTTTGATTTTATTTATGCCTAACAAAAAGTTTGCAGAATGAAAATAATTTTTGGAGCAAGTTATACTTATTTTATATGTATTTTTTTCAGGAGTTTCCGGAGACAGACTCAGGCGCATTGCCAAAAGATATAAGCTGGAGGGTGTACTTACTACATCAGGAGAATTGAGGTGGATGAGGTCGCAAGCTGCAGGAAAGGGACGAAGAGCAGACACAGCTCATTAAGAAGGATATACACAAGTATAAATGCAGTCCCTCTCATTACTCTAGAAATAAGGTTAAGTGGTCATATCTTTCACCAGAGCTAAATCTTAAAAGAATGCATGATAAGTACAATGCCTCTTGAGTTACACAAGGCTTGCTGGGCTACTCTCTTTCAAAGTATAAAAACGTATTCTACAAACATTTTAACCTGGGTGTTGAAAATCCTCATACTGATAGTTGCTCAGCTTGTGCACGGTTTCTTGTTAAGTTAAAGTTAGCTGAATATTTGGAATTAATTCACAAAAGAAAGCGGACAAAGTAGTTAACTACACATGTCTTGAGACAGACTCAGTACGGGGAGCAAATGAAATTGTATCTGCTGTGAGACTATTTAACTTCTTTAGAGCAGGGTCTAATAAATGAAGATGCAGAAAAGTTTAGTCTCAGATTATTTTCTGATTCTTGTAACTCACAAAACCAAATCTCCACTATGATGGCAATGCTTATGAGTAGGTTTTATTTAGGTTTTGACCTATTGTTTTCCATTACAGCCTATTGAGCCTAACATAGATAATTACACATATAATTGACCTAAACGGGTATTATAGTGCCTATAGGCACCTTTTTCAACATAAATGCCTATTTCTGCCTTTTGGTGCCTATAAATGCCTTTTTTTTTAAAAAAATTCCAATGAATTTATTCACTACACTGTTGTATTCAATAAATAATTATTTAATCATCAACAAACCTTTCATTGACTGGATTCTTATTTGATTTCTGTTTGGTAAAATGCGGCATGGTGTCACTTTTAAAAGGCTTAGCGCAACAATACGTGAAATCTTAAGTTGCTGCATGCGAAATTGGAACTTCAGCAATGGAATACAATAACAATTGGCCCACGTCTGGTTCTCAGAAACAATTATTTGAAAATAAGGCAAACTGTCAGTTCGTGTTCATAATAGTATAACTATAATAAAGTCTTTGGTTGGTGAGATAATTTATCTGCAAGTGCTGCAAAATGCCTAAGAACATGGAATTCGGATTTGCAGTTTTATACAACAGATGGGAAAATAATCTTCTGTCAGGTATGCAATAAAAAGGTAAGCTATTTACTGTATTTTCTGTCATTTTTGTTATTCACATAAGACCAGGTATGTTAACTACCGCAATTAATTGTACCGTATGACTTTTTCTTCTATCTGAAAATATACACAAATTTGTTTGATGCATTTTATTGAGTCCAATGCTGGGGTCTAAGAGTACAACAGATCAAGACAATACTAATTTTTTAAAAGACAATTTTTTTTTTAAGTTATACTAATTTTTATGTAAATTATATTGGTTATTCATTTAAAATTTTAATTATTTTAACAAAATATGATTTATCGACATTAAAATATATTTATAAATATATTCTTCTATTTAAGGTTTCTGCCGAAAAAAGGAGTCACTTGGTGCACCACGAGAAAACTTCAATGCATCAAGCAAATTCTAAAAAGAAAGATTCTCTGAAGCAAACTCTACTTACAGAGCCCATGCACTCAAAAATAAAATCCCACTTCTATTTTTACTTTCTCTACTACGTATAGTAAGTAAGGAAAGTATTGTATTCCACCCAAAACTTCGATACCGAGATTTCACCAGAAATACATGTTTTGAGATCCCCTGAATTCAAAAAAAAAAAAGCATTTTTGGAAACATGTCCGTGTGTGTGTCCGTGAACAGCATAACTCAGAAATGAACAGTCGGATAAACACCAAACTTGGTATTTAGGTTCAGTATCTTCCAAGGATGCGACACGAAGGTTTTCAAGAAAATCCCCCCACCTCAGATTACCCTTTACATGGAAGATTTTTCGAAAATTTTAATTTTCTCAAAAATGGCTTTAACGATTTTGATTAAAATATCATATGTTTAAGATATTTTTATGACAAATAAAATATATATCTTTAATTTTCTGGGAATGTCTCCAAAAGTATTCTTCATTGTGAACGACTTTTGTATAACTGATAAACCATAAGAGATAGACAAAATTTTACTACACAAAAAATGTAGATCATGTTAAAATACACAATTTATGTCATGCACATTTTTTTTATTGAGTGAACCATTTTCGAGATATTGCTTGTTATTCCCTTAAATTTTTCAATACTTATTTTCTTGTATGGGAATTCGTTATTCATTGTTTTGTCTTGGATATGCAAAGAGTATTAATCTGTGGGAAAGGGAAAGGTGCTGCACCTAACAACCAGTTATTAAGAGATATGTATGTGCTTAAAGGCTACTGTATTTCCAAATTGCCCTTGTAAATATATTATCCCCTTACATCTACAAGAAAATTAGCAATAAGATAGACTCTGCAAATGTTTATCTCGATTAACATGAAGTAGATGAAGAATAAGCGTTTGTAAAAATAGTTTGTACAGAGTAGAGAAAGTCACGTGAGTGTAACACATCAGTTTTATAAGTGTAAAGCATTTGCTGCAGCCAACATTTCTTGAATGTAGTTGAAAATACAACAATGAAGTCATGTTTAGAAAAAGTATTGCAGAGAAAGAATACCCTCTGAATTGACACTTAAAAAAATTATCTTGAGATGATGTATGAATCACAGCTGAATGAAATAAGGTCAGAAATAGGGGATTCCTACATCTGGATTTCCGTAAATAGTTTTCCAGAAGAAGAATCACAGTGTATTAAGGTTGCCCAGAATGTCCTACGAGAGAAAGGTTTGAGACGGGATCTGTCATATATTCGCACTAATTTCACAGTTTTAGCAGATACTATAGAGCAATTACAATCATCAAAGCTCAGTCTCACTGAATCAATCGCATTATTTACAAGAGCAGAAAGTCAGTTAAACAAAGCTGTTGGTGAGGTTGGGAGAAATTGTTTCCAAAAAACTACAAATGGTGCTCGCAAAAAATCCTGGATATACCGTTCTGAAAGGAGTATCAGATATTTTAAACAGAGTGAGGCAAATCTCCCTACAAGATTTTATCTGCATATGGTTTCTCTTTTCAAATATGTTGAAGCCACTGCCGCAAATGTTGATAGATCTTTTTCAGCATTTAAGCTAATTCTGACCGAGAAAAGACATAAACTTACCGCACATCAGCTGGAAATGCTTCTTGTTATTTATTGTGGACAAAATTATGACCAAAACTGAAATTGAAGAATCTGCCATTTAAAAACAACAATGTTGCATTAATTTTTAAAATTCATGTAAGACATAATTCTATCCTTTATATTTTAATTAACTGACAGTGACACAGATTTTTTTATAGAATGATTGTTCAATTACTATATTATCTTGTCTATCCTACTGTATTTAAGTGTGTTTCGAAATAAAACATTAATGATGTGTTTTGCATGGTATGATGTATAAAATTTATTTATTTATTGTGCCTATTAAAGACCTACACTCCACTCAAAAGTTTTTGAACACACCTCATTTTTAGGATTTATTGAAACAATGGAATAAAAAAGACAATTTGTAGTCACAACAGTATATTTAATGAAAATCAGCAATACATGTTAGATTTTGCTTTCTTCAAAGTAACCTCCCCTTGCTTTAATTACAGCTTTGCAAACTCTGGGCATTCTTTCTATTAGTGCGCCAGTGGATCTTCAGAAATATCCCTCCATATGTTTTGCACATGACTCCACAATACATTTACATTAGTGGGTTGTTTCTTTCTTACCTCTTTGTCCACATGATCCCAAAGTAATTCAATAGAATTGCAGTCAGTACTTTGAGGGGGGCCAAACCATGTTCAAGACTTGTCTCTCTTCCAATCGTTCAATGTATCTTCTACAGAGTATAGATGTATGCTTGGGATCATTGTCCAGCCGCAGAATGAACCCCTTGCCAATTAACCGCATCCCAGATGGTTTGGCATGGCATTGGAGAATGTTGTGATAATGCTCCTTCTTCATAATTCCTTCTATTTTCACAATACCACCAAAACTACCTCATACCAGCACCGAACCATCTCCATGCTTGACTGTAGGGATATGCACTGAGGTGCCATGCATTCACCTTTTGCACGTCGAACAAACTGGCGACGTTTTGAGCCAAATAGCTCAAACTTAGATTCATTATATACCCATTTTGCATATACCCATAACTTTATATTTTGAAAGTTAATAACTTGAAAACTAATGAAGATTTTGGGTTGAAATTCATAAAACGATTGTATCTATACAAGACAGACATCTGGTTAAAATTTTAGCCAGATTGGATGGATAGTTTTGAAAATAGCATTTTCAGTGGTGCAGTGAATATAGCTATCTTACATGATTTATTATCACATAAAATACTTACTTGTATTTTTCTTGATTACAAGCAACAAAATGTTTTCACAAGATGTCAACTGTCAATAGTCAGGCTCCCATTAGAGAGAACGTTTTTCATCATGGAAAAAGAAAATTCTACTCCCAATGAATATTTAAAAAAAGCTATTTCAGAAGGACTCATATCAGTTACTACAGAACTTTAACCTTTCAGGACATCACAAATGATCTTAAGTTTTTCTAGGCCCACATTAGCACTCATAACAGTTTACTTTTCCACTAATACTTTTTCCTTTCTCTCCTGGTACTTGCAGCAGTTGATAAAGATCACCATGGATGACACTAGTATATCGTCTTTTTTCCTCCCACTTAAGATTGCTTCCAGTAGCACACTATATTTGCTGCTCAGGTGTGCTCTCAAAGCAAGCTCTGGTGCGTTCTTAAAAACCTGCATTCGGGAGGGTGATTTTAGGAAGACCATCTTGACATTCAAAACCAAGGAGGATTCAAACTTCTTACTTCTTCAGTGACTGTACAACCTGTGGGCTAGACATGGATGTGAAGCAGAGCATTTTGGGGAAGAGAACTTTCAAGGCTTTAGCAGCCTTTTTCATGTAAGGTGCCCCATCTGCAGGATACTATCATGTATTCCATGCCATTCCATGTGGCCCCAAAGTAGCATTAAGGAATTGTAAACAATTGTGCCACTGTGGAACTTTTTGCTCTCTCCATCTCTTCCATTGTCAAATAAAATACTGCAAAGTCACTTTGCAATGCTTCCATAGCTCTAATGATAATTTTGGCCATGTACTGTCCCATTGCATCAGTTGTTTCATCAATGGAGATCCGATTTTCTTTGCTGCAATCCCATTTCGAATCTTCTGCCAGACCTCTTCAAAGCAGATATTTAAGTAAGTTTTTCTTAGTGTGGATTCTGATGGAATCTCTTCTTTATGTACTTATGCAGAAACATCCTGAGGGATTGGTTTTCCAATTTCCAGAACAAAATTCCAGAGTCCAAGAAAGCCTTGTATACATCCAGGAAAAATTGAGACTGTCTGCTGGATGTTGCAGCTGCTGTTGATACTTAAATTCTCTAATACCCAGCCATTTTAAAAAAAAAAAAACTACACCTGTAATTTACTATCATTGAGTTACAAAGCACATTTTTTTTTTAATTATTATCATTATTCATAGATTCTTCACAGATTTTCACAAGAGTATTTCCACCAGTAGAAAGTGTGTCTGAATGGAATTTGTAAACAAAGCCATATAATTTACTACTCAACGATGAACTCTATTTTGACTGATAAATCAGCATGAACACTCAATTTGCCTTTTAACAAGTTATTTGTATTATTATTTTACCTGTTAAGAGAACTATTTTCTTCCTTTTTCTGAATCTGATACCTTCTCTCTTTGAAATCAGGGAGGGAGAAAGGGAGAAAAAATTGTGTAACATCAGCATCACAAAAAGCATGTGAGAAACAATTAAATAGCTCATGGGACCAGACCTATTTCCCTCCTCTTATCTCTTTCCTGGTATTCTTATGCCCGGTGTACCTTACATTTCTTTCATAGGTTGCGGCGGTATTAATGTTGTATTTATTGTAACATTATTTTAGCTCCACGTTTGGGAGCCAATTTGCAATAGCAAATTTGTATATATGTTTATAGCACCACGTTGTGGAAGCCATTATGAAGTAGAATTAATGTTGTATTTGTGTATTTGTAGCCCCACGTTGTGGAAGCCAATATGCGACGGAATTAGTTACCATGTTTGTTTACCTCAGTGTTGGTGGAAGCCATTCTTGTGACGTCATACGTTGGTTGGTTCATTTGTTCTGTTTGTAGCTCCCTCTGGCGTAGCAATTTGTATCAGTTTTAAATGTCCACCGGCTAGCTATCATCTGATCTTGGTAGGCATGTATTTCTTACAGGTTGTGAAACGGAAAGGAATCTTTTATCCAAAAATTACTAGTGAAGAAATGTGTTTTATTATGTTTTATTGTCGAACACGTGCACTAACACATTTACATATTAATCTGAATACTCGCCCAAACTGAAACTGTTTGTAATAACTTCTCACTTTTAAATCACGTACTTCGACTTTGTGTGTATTTAACTGTATAATATTTTATAAGATTTCTCGTACTTCTGCTGCGTGTAACTTATGACGAAATGAAGGACTGATTGGCGACATGTAGTGTACTGAGAATTCCGTTGAACTGGGGGTCGACGTGTAGTGTACTGAGAATCTTGTTGAACTGCGGGGCGACCGACTTCGAGCCTGGCTATTTATAGGCTAGCCTTAAGATTCGCCTAAAGATTATAAATGAAATGCCATTGGCTAATAAAACGCGCCAACATTAGCATCTATTTTAACATCCAATGAAAACCACTAATACATATTTCTTTTAAGGAACATTCTAGAAGCTTTTACCGAAAAGGCGCGAAACATTACGTAACTTCCTGGTTCCCGGTAACGATAAACAACTAACCCCTTCATTGCATTATTGCGTTATTGTTGACAGTTTCAGTAAAGCTGTATATTATTATTTACCAATAATAATTACAATTAATAAACCTCTGAAATCAATGTCACATAAAAATACATATTCATATTACTATCATTATTTACATTAAAGTAATTTGTGATACAAATTACCGTCTCAAGGTTTTACTATTTTAAGAGCTTAACTGAATTAAGGAGGTAAGTTTTCGACTGCTTGAAAACAAATAAATATGCATTTATAAGGGAAAAGATTCCCAATAAATATTTTTGTGACGCAAATGCAGTATTTCATTATTTGTGTAACATTTTTTCACTTTCATACATTGAAATTCATTAAGTGCTTTTTAAATATGTAAACAAGCCATAATGATCCTAAGGACAAAAAAGGCTCTAAGCCTTAAAAAAGGCAACAGAAGTCCCCCTCAAAAAAAAAAGGAAAAACGATAACTGACTATACTGTCCCTAAATGTTCAGAAATACATTTATATCTATTTAACTCTTTATTATATCCATGTAAATTAGAAAAGGATTTAGGGCATTACTGATTATTATAAGGCTATCATTTAATCCCTCCCCCTTCTCTAGTTACATCTTTTTAATTCTTCTTCTTATCATTTGCTGTCCACCATGCCTCAATGCTTTAGAGGTAACATGGACATTTAACAGTGTTTTTCCCCAAAATTCAAGTAAATTATTTTTAGTAAACTTGTATTTGTACTACTACATATTTTTTTCCATGAGGTTATTATTTTATGAAGTTTTGATAACTTGCTTGAAAAGGTTTCTGAGGTTTCATCGCTACAATCATTAAATTCTAGTAAGCTAATTTTAACAACAGTTGGGATGAAAAATCTTGCGAACACAGGGACTAACTTCAAAATTTAACCTACTGGAAGCATCTGTATTTAATAGTAATAAAGTTCACAGGCTTCAAGTTCAGTTTCAACATTCTTGTTTACAAATGAGGTTACAACATTAACTGCTATTGCCTCAATTTTTTCTTTTTCAACAAGTAAACATATTTATTTTTCTATTTTCTCACGCAGTCAACAGAACTGAAGCTCAATCCATACTGATTAGAATAATAAAACAGAAGTTGCCTCTCAACTTTCAATAAGGGATAAATCCATATTTCTCAACTATCAATAAGGGATAAATCCATAGTCCTTACTTGAGGGACTCACTATGGTAACCAGAACCATTTACTTAAGTGAGATGATAGTGAGGTGAGTGGCCACTCACAAGACATTAATTAACCATGGACAGACTTTCATAAGTCAATAATTTTTGTGTTTTCCACAACCAGCGTTAACTCTGAATGCTAGAGAGGGCTGTGAATTCTGTAGTTGTTGCTTTATTCACTGTATTCACAGTTTTCCACGTGGGCTGTGTTGTTCATGACTTTCATTTGTGGATTAAAATTTTGAGATCTCTAAGATTTTCTCCACAGAACGAACATGTGCTTAAAGAAGGACTGAACTAAAACTTCACCTATTTTACTTAATATTCCAGATCCTGGATTGTGCATAATAATGTTGAAAACCACAACAATATGACTTGCAATTCAGGATCTGCACGGTATTTTCCACACCAGCAGCACACTGTGGTGTCATCATGCGGCTAGCCAGCATTCTTGAAGCAAGCAGCTCCTGCTATAGCAGCTGATCAGTCATAGCATTGAATTTCAATAGGAATGTCAAATATTTTCATAACTGATTTATCAAGATGCGATACATCAAATTCATGGTGCATATGTGGGCATTTCTGTTTCATCAAAGCTCTAAGACCTGTGTGTCCAACAGGAACAATTTTGTGGGCAGGTTTTCAATCATAGAAGTCAGTATTATTTTCACAAGCAACTTTCTCAGTATCACCACTTACGAGTATCTCTCTGTACAATTAGTCAAATATTCTATTTGTTGCTAATCTCTTTATAGAATGTGTCACATATTTAGTAGAAAATCCTGGGGAGTCGTACTTATCCATCCCCACATAAACATAAATTTGAATAATTCATGGCAATTGCAAATTACTTTCTTTTTGTTTTAACCATCCTTTGTGTACAGAAAGGAAAACAAATTTTTTAACAAGTCTATAAAAATATAATTCAGGAAAGAACAATAATTTTATTACTTTTGAAAATGCCAAAAAACAGCTAAATGTCATTCCACAAACATACATGCCTGAAGCTATGCAGACCTTACTCTTCAGACTTCCACTTCTGCCTCCAGAGGAGCACTGATCATAAGTGTGTCCTTTTACACGAAGAGTTATAATTTGCATTAATGCCCTTCGAGTGTTAGATTTTCTTTCAGTGACAGAGCATTTACACATACAAACACAAAAGAATGTTTTCTGGATATACTTACATCTTCTTCTCCATCTTCACTGGATTCCCTCAAATATTCATTCGGTTTATAATCTTCATCTTACAGCTGAAGATTCGCCTTCTTCATCAATCATAGTTTGGTTCACATTAGCACAATTTAAAGCACTAGAAGTTTCATTTTCCAACTCGCCTGTATTTCAGCATCATTTTCAACTCCATATGTTAAGACTCAAATTAGTGTATATAAATTATCTGTAAAACTTACTTTCATTTGAGTTTTTATTTTCTTTTTTTCAGGTGGTTTTTCTTCTAGCCCTGCTACAAATTTGAAGGCAACACATTAGTTGTATGTCTAGGGCTTTTGAACTTCACTCATTAAAATCACTTTCTTGGAAATGAATTCCACACTCTAGCATTTTTGCATTTCATTGCAGCAACCCTGTACACACGTCAGTTCTTATCTTTATCAGGGAATGAGTAATAACCAACATTTCTGTTTATGCTGGAATTATTTGCACAACCGTAAGCACCAATGCAAGCACTAACTAATGCAAGTGACATTCAGCAGCCTGGTACAATCGTAGCCTCACGATTCCACTGCGAGGTGAGCTTCAAACATAAAAGTGCTTCAAGATTGAAAATGGGTCATAGAAGGAAGCAGTTTTCAACAAAGTGCTCAAAATTGTTTATATTGTATTGTTAGAGGTCTTTAAAAATTTAGTTCAGTCCTCCTTTAACACAATTGCAGAGAATAGCAATGTTTCAGAAAATAGGAAGTAGGAATATATCAGCATTTCAAAAAAGAAATCCACTTAGGAATTAATGGCAAAATAATTCTCATACCTTTACTGTTACTCATTTACAACAATACAAGCTAGCATCTGAAACCAAAACTGGCAGCAATGTTTACAACAATGCAAGCTTTACCAGTGTTAACTGTATATTGCTTTGTTAGCCTCTATGCACTGGATGGCAATGAGGATGAAGTATTATGGGAGGAGAATGAAGAAAATGGCGAGTGATGAAGTGAATACTTATAGTGATGACACTGAATAATGCAAAATATGCCAATGTGTTTGGTGCCAATGTGATGTACCATGTGCTAGGAAAAATGTTTACATACATGTAAATAACAGAAAAACGTTTACACTCACCTTTCTTGCCTCAATCCAGATGTGGCTTATTTCGGTGGCAAACTCCCCCCCCCTCCTGACTTTGAATTTTAAGGGTGTGGCTTATATCTGATGTGGCTTATTGTAGGGCCAATACAGTACAAATCAGTTTGCTAATGTTGCTGCCAAAGTGTGCAGCCGCACAATCATGCTAAACTCTACCAACCCTACGCCAGGAAATCAGCAAAAATTAAGAAAGCATTGGTAATTCTTAACACCAGTACTGGAATGAAGAGGGTATAAACAAAAGGAGACGTCACATGATTAACGAGCAAATGAAAATGAAGTGTAAAAACAGCGTACCATAATCAAAAAGAAGTATGGAGTACAGAATTTGTTTTCCTTTGTTTGGTTTAAGCTGCTCAGTTGTTCCAGTTGTTAATTACTAAGATCCGCATTTAAAATAGCATTGGAATACTCAGTAATTTGCAGAAATCAATTTAAAGTAATTTGGATTGTTAAAGTATACCTTTGTCAATAATTACATTAGTACATATAACTGTGTAATGCAACTTTGCATGTATTAAATAAACATATATTACAAAATATATTCACATTTTAAGGTTAACCACCCGTTGCAGAGGTTCTGAATTAATAACTATTTCAATTTGTCATACTACTAATGTCTATATAATGGTTATTTGTTAAATAAACATATATAACAAAATACCAGGTGAGTCAGCTGCCCCTATTTATTTGTATTTATGCAACCCGCAGTTTATAGTCTAATATGAAAACACTGACCCTTTTAGCAAACAAACTGTTATTGTAGCTCTGCCCTTCTATTCGGTACTATACACAACTAGTATTAATGATTAAAGGCCTGAATGAGAACCAAAGAGCTGCAAAAGCCTTAAAAAGCTTACAAGGAGATAGAAGAATATTTTCGCAAAGAGCGGGAGGGACTGCATGGGTTCTGGCCGAGTGGGTGAAGCAAAGGTTAGCTTTGGAACTTCGAATCTGATACAAACATGAAATTGTTTTGGTTGTTTTATTTTCTGTATTTACTAATTTATTTGTTTTTGTTACTGGCTCCCTGTAAGCCAAAGACACAAGAATTACAATCAGATAATTGTGTTTCAGGTTTACTCTAATATCTGTACCGTATCTGGTGTTGTAAACAGTGTTACGTAGTTAGCTTTCATTCTTTTGGACGCATATCGACGATATTAAATATAACAGTTTTTGTTTCATGTTTAAACCTTATGTTTCACTTCTTCTATTGACAAAGGAGTTGTAAATGTGCTAAGTTCACGGGTAAACAGAATAATAAATTATTAAAGAGTGTGGAAGTAAATGTTCAAAATGACGACCCCCTTCATAAATGCACATTTGTGTATGTTGCCAAGGAGACCTTCTTGCATGCTGTAACATGCGCAGTTTAATCTGCCTGCATTCATGTATGAGTGTGCCCATATATGATTTGGGCTTTGCGTTCTTCTTCTTTGCGGTGGAAAACATGACGATTATTCTATTTTGTACACACTTATAATGTTATAAAAATGTTATTTACATCATAATATCAAATTGTAGGCCCAAAGAGACAAAACAAAAGGTAATAAAAAGTTTGAAATTCACCTGAAGGATTTGAACCTGAATTAAAGTGGCACAGTGTTAAAGCAACCATGATAATACCATTCAGCCAATGCTACCTTGCGAGCTCAGGTTCCTATACGAATTAATAATTGCAGAACTAGACCTACATACGAGGTTAAACACAGAAAGAAGAAGAAACAGTTTTATAAGAGGGAACCTACACACAAGAAACACATCTATTCCAGCTTTATTTTCATTCTCACCAATGCATTATGTATGGAGCTCGTAGCAATAAGCACTAAAAGAGTTAAAATAGTAAAGCAAATACACACTACAAGCTCAACATAGGTACTATCAGCAATGATAAACAGTGAATCAAGCACAATCATTTATTCATTTACCGCTTAAAAATACATTTTGACATGGTAAGATATATCAAATAGCCATATATTAAATTTAAATTTACTCAATTCCACTATTCTCTTAATGAGTGTAAACTGTTAACATTCTTTTAAATTTTCACTCTTCAATTACTATGTATTTTTTTTGGCAAACCCCATTATCATTTCACTGTTGAATATGTTTTACACTCCCATGCTGGTTTGTAATTATCAAATTTATTGTTGTTGTAAAAGGCAAGTTGCATTTGCAATTAAATAAGTCTAGTCTTTTTGGGTTAGTACAGTGTTTTCTAGCCATTTGGAAATTAGAAAACAATAGAGCCATGATATTAATACTAAAATGATTTACTAGTCATAAACCAATACTTTGTTTGTAGTTGATCATTTATGATATACTTTATTGTGCTAACTAGCCACTATTTTATTATTACATGAAACAATGCAACTGCTGATGTTAGGAAAGAAATGTCGGTATTAAAAAGTTTCTCAGGCATGTTGTCAATAATGGCTCATTGGGCCAGAGCTCAAAATATTAATTTCAATACTAAGTCCTACATCATATTAATAAATAATATTAATAACTGCCAGTAACAAAAATAAATAAAATTATGACAAGCAAAAAACGTTCATAAGAGTTCTCCTTACAAAAGAAGGAAAAGAAAAAAGCCATAATAGGCCCTTAAGCTAAGGAAAGGCACATACAATGAAAATAAGACAATTATAGGCACTATAAAATTACTAATTATGTATCTGAAATCTGGAACCACTCAATGATTTAATTACTGGAACCATACAATGATTTAATTATCTCTCTGCTCAATGTAAAAGAAATATAGTATATTTTATTCAGCATATATTTAACATGCTGTAAGTTGTTAATTTATTTAAATAACTCACTCCGTTAAATTATGAAATTAAATTTTTAATTCAGTTCATTTAAGTTTCAGTACAAAATAAACCAGAAACCTTTTTCCCCACATTAATGGTTACTGTGCTGTGTATGCTTTACCACAATGCACTTCATAATCAATTTGTATTATATATCACAATTGTCTTCTACATGAACTTACCATTCTGTGCAACAACCTTTTGGTCCAGAATCAAATGCATTACTTCAAGCAGGCCCTTTGATGAACCTTGATGAAGATGAAATCCTGAAATAAAACAGTTTGTGAAGGCTGCAATCACATAGGTATTCAAGAACAGAATCGATACTATAAACTAAACATTTGATATGCTGCACTCGCATAACTTTCTTTACTCACTCTTCTACAGACTATTCTTTAAAAAGTTTTCCTTCTATCTCCTTCCTTTTAATCTAGATAAACTTTCATTACACATTTTGATATAGTTGTAAAAAGAATACAGTAGGCTAAAGCAAGTCAGATTCTTAAAAAGGGATCACTTTATGATGGCTTTGAAATTCATGCTTTTGGTATGACAAACAAATTAAATTAAACTGAGTTTTATTTGTGGATGCTCTTTAACTACTATGGTTCTTAGCGTCCCAATCTATATCAGGCTTGAAAGACTGGAAATTTTGCTCAGAAGCCTCAGGCTCTTTAACCTGCCATAAATCTACGGCATGGGACCATCAACTTTGCTTTACTTCCTTTCTGAAGAAAGCCATCCAAAAAAATCAATTGCTCTCTGCCATGTTTGAACGTGCAACCTTGGGAACTAAAGGCTAACATGGTACCCATACAACATGGAGGATGATGGTATGAGTACAAGAGAAAACATATAGGGACTTACCAGTTGAAGAAAGTATGCATATTTGAAAATTGAAAACAATAATATAGAATTTCAGTAATGGTTAATGCCACAAAAAGTGTTGACATCAATTGTATGCATTAATGAGATCTACAATTTTTGTGTATTAAAAGTTTGTCTATTTCTTATGCTTTAATCTAATATCTGTTCGTTCAGAATAAATAGGACTTCACAAAACACTCCCAAAAATTCAAGATATACACTTTGTCGTTCAAATATCTTAAACATATGGTATTTTAATCAAAATTGCTATGAGCCATTTTGAGAAAACCAAAAACAACAATTTTTTTCCAATGTAAAGGGTAGTTTGGGGTATACTGATTTTCTTTAAAATCTTTGTGTCACATCCTGGGAAGTCACTGTGTTTAAACACTAACGTTGGTGTTTATTGGCTTTTCATTTTTGAGTTATGCTGTTCACAGACAGACACACAAATAATTTTCTAATTTTGGGGAGGGAAGAAGGGGGGAGCGGTTCAGGCAGCCTCAAAAAGTGCATTTATGGTGAAATCTTTGGATCAAATATTTGGGTGGAATATAATACTTTCTCAGCTTACTGTTGATAAGTAGTAGGGGAAGTAAAAAGAAACAAAGAAATTTAGAGCAGCAGGAAAGTCAATGAAACAAACAGAAAAACAAGATTTATATCAGTAAAACTCTGTACCTGCATGCGTGCAAGGAATTGGTTTGGTTGGGACTGAATTGCATTTGCCACTGGTAGAAAGGAGCAATAGAGGTGATGCTAACATTTATGTTTACCTAGCCACTCAAGGTATGCAGAAATGATCACATTAATAGGTTTGTGTAATGAAGTTTGCTTTTAATAGTAATTTATAAGCTGTATCCATTTACAAAAGCATAAATGATTGGCAAACCTGAAGATCTCTCTCTTTTTGGGGGGGGAAGGGCAGGGGATGTTTCAGTTCACCTTAAAGTATTTATGTTTATTTCCAGTGAAAGTTTATAAATTTTTGATTGGAATACAGTACTTCCTTTACCTTTAGAAGCAAATGCTACAGAAAGTACGGGGAGAGACAAAAAACTGTGAACCGCCTGCACAGTGTTTTTCCTGTCCGCGTCCTCGGCACTTGCCGTCTGCTTTCATGGTACAAATAAAGCAGCCTAAAATATAAATTTTAATATTATTACATTTGGATACAAACAACTCGGGTTAGGAAAAGGAACAATAATTCAGAATTCTTAGTTTTACAGTAGAATGAGAAGATGCAATCTGAGTGTGAAAGGCCTTTAATTTCTGGGTTTTGCCACATCTGTGTGATCAAGCTTTGGACTACATGATGACAATGCCATTTCTGTAGAAGCGGATTACAATACATTGAAAAATGTTGTTCTTGTAGCAACTGCTTGATTCAAAAAAAGGTTATTGATTTGCAATGGAAATATTTAAATATTGAAAAGTTGGCATCCCTTTTTATTTTGTTTCTGCTTCTGAGTCCTATCATGCAAGACTGAGAGCCCTGCTATCAACATCAAAGTTTTTAATTATAATGCATTCCTAAAACAGTGCAGATAGATCATACCAGAAAGTTGTTAGAATGATTTGTATGAAAACATTTGACAATACTCCCACAAAATGAAGGCAGGAAGCGCATCACTGAAAAACCAGAATTGGGGATTGTCAGTCAAGGCATTCCAGGGCCAAGTCATAAAGCACAAAGGAAATAAACACATAATTGCAGTGTCGTAAGTTATAGGATTATATATAATTGCAGTCTTCCTGAAATAGAAACCCGTAAAACTTTCCCTCATCCACTAAAGCATAATAATTGTGCAATGGCATGAAATATAGAATGTAGGTAATGTTCACTGCAGTAAATTACAAAAATTATACGCAAAATAAATGTAAAATTCTGCTGAACACCTGGTAGTACTACTGCTTTCTGTCATGCATGTTAAAATTCTTCCTTGTTCATTAATAAATATGTACTAAAACAAGAACACCACTTCCCAGGCTAGTCATAGATCTCTAGTCCACATTTTATGCTTCATAACTAGAACTATAAACAAATACTGTCACCAAAAATGGGAAACATATCTTGTAGTTCAAAGAATGTGAATAAGATAAACAATTTACGTGAGAGAGTACTTTACAATTCATCTCGTCCATCTCTGAAGGTTTGTGCCTGCTTACTGCTGGTTAACAGAGGTCACGTGGTGCAATCAAATTTTAAACATGCGCACTATGCATTTTGTTGCAGTCCAGTGAAGGGGGGGGGGGCGCGCGCCCACACACACACACACACACAGGTAAGCACTGGCATATCATAGCATTGTATACCAGTTAGCATGGTGCATTCAGTCTGTAATCCTAAGTTACAATATAATTTAATGCTTTGTTATGTCCATGGCCAAAATCCATGATAGGAATGTGACAAACAGTTATTTTCAGGTAACAGTTGTAACTATCATAGTTATGGTGCATTAATGGTTACATGTAACAGTTGCCAGTAACAATTGGGAACAAGCAAGACTGTTAAAAATATTTTAGATGAAAAGTTTGTCCTCAAATTAACAGAAAATGATATTGCACTGTAATGTTACATTCTTTCGAAAGCAAAGGAAAAATATTTTAAAAGTCCCATTTTGCAAGGCTCTCGAAAACACTTTGAATATAAGTAACCAAGTTGTGATATCACTGTCTAGTACAAACTGAAAACATGCTATATGCTACTAATGATGGTGGATGTATATGGTTAGTTACAGCTTTATTTTCAAATCTTTTTATCAAAATGATGGATGGAGGTTTTAAAAAGGCAATTGGATAATCTACAATGCATGATGCATTGATGATAGTATAGTTTTTCAGAAATAACGAACGTTTTGTGGTTCCTGATATTCGTGTATCAAAAGCATATTGATAGGTAACATACCCATCTATTATACACCTGATTATTCAAGTTTGCTAAGTTGCAACAAATCTAATACTTGTACTGAAAAACTAAGATGTGCTATTGATTAGTTTTAGAAGAGAACAGTGAAGCATAGTAATCATATTTTTCATTCGTGACTAAGTATTAAGTTAAACAACTGGCTTAAAACTGTTTTGCATTAGACAGCAGAGCTTTTGCCTATTAATTTGCATTACATAAACATAGAATGCCACAAGGATAATTGTGGAGAATGAAAATAGCTGCACCTTGTTGACACTATGAAACATAAATGTAATCCTTAAAATGCTCAAGACATCTCTAATTCTGGTGTCAGGATAACATTAAGAAAAGAGCAAATAAATCAATAAAATTTTATTTTGTTACATGAAGATGGTGATCATAACGTGAGGACGACAGGAAACAATTTCTTAGCATAGAATGATCAGATGTTTTGATTTTTACCTGATGTTTCTTAATTGGCATGAGAAAAGCTAGGTAATGTTTGGATAATATTGTATTCATTGCTATCTTTTATTAAATAAGAACAAAGTCAACTGAAAGGTTAAATACAATTCTTAAAGAGGTTAAAAGTGGCAAATAATTGGTTTCAACAACTTGACATTAGAGAGGGGGGGAGAAAAGGAGAAGAAAGAAAGAAAGAAAAGAAAAAAAAAGCATAAAAATAAAAAAAATGTTACAATAAGTTTACCTTATATCAAAATGAGCCTTGCAACAATACATTGTAGATTTCTCCAAGATATGGTTGAAATTTCTTTGTCATATATCCCTTTCTTCCTGATTTCAGATTTTTAGCATGTGAATAAACAATTCATTGGAGGTATGCAGTGTAATGTGAACAGAGGAACTACACGATTTGTAGCTTTTCTGCTTCAAATTATGGTGGAAATTCATGCTGATCCCGAAACAAAAACATTCTGCTGCATATGCTACACAAAAACTGTACTCAAGTATACCATTCACTCACGAAAAAGGAAAATAAAACACAGTGCATCTTTGTTTTACATAGTATGTGTTTAATTCTTTCTGCTTGGAACCACGAACATAGACGGTGATGTTAGACCAATAAGGATGAGTAGGTACATCCAAAATTCACATTTGCGATAACATTAATTTGGGCATTTTTTTAAAGAATAATGCAAATTTAGCCATTTCTAAATGCAAATTATGCAATTTAAAAAAAAAAATTATTTGTGAATGCACCAAATCAATTGTAAATAATGTATATCAATCTCATGACATGTATGGATGAATACCAATGATCATCTTTTGATGTTAGGAAGCACAGTTTACAGATCAAGTTATTTACTCCGTTTACTCCTGTGTTTGAGCGCATCTTCCACTTCCGTGCAGGTATCAGGCAAAGCACAGAACAGGTGTAAATCAACAATTGCAACTGCAAAATTTTCCTTGTTCATTTTGCTCTAGCTTGTCTTATAGACCTGTTGTGTTGTGATTGTGTGAACATGCCGAAGCCTGGTGTAAATGTGAAAGTTTGAGAGAGAATTTGTGACTGACAAGATTACATGCAAGCGAAGACGCTAATGTGCAAAACAGTAATTGTAGAGTTTCTTGAGAAAGAAGAAATATGTGCATTAAGCATATTCAAAGTGAAAAGCATAAAGCTTCTTCGACCAAAGCAAATGAGACAAAGCGTCAGGCATCAGTTGCTGTAATGTTTCAGCCATCAAAGAGAAAAAAAGATGCAACTAGCACATTTGCGAGACACACTGTAGAATCTTATATGAAAGCAAATATTGCCATGGAAAAGCTGGATGATTCAAACTTAGAAAAAAGGTTTTATTTATGGACACCCTTTAACTGCTGTGGTCCTGGCATCCCATTCTATACTGTGTGTGAAAGACTGGTAATTTTGCTCAGAGGCCTCTTTATCAGGCTTGAGGTTCTTTTACAAGCCGTAAACCTATGACACGGGACCGCCGGCCTTACTTACCTTCCGAAGGAGCCAAACTTAAGAGGATGGCTAAATAAATACTGTGAAGGTTGGCATGTTTAGGTAATACTTTCTTCCAGAGTGTAACTCACAGTCACTTTGTTATCTATGAATATGGAAGTAAAAACTTTTAATACGTTTACTCAATGTATTAAAAAATGCCCAAGTCCACTTTCTGTACCGACAAAAAACCCATAGAAACAAGTATTCAGTTTGATCTGAATGTCAAATCCAATATTCTTTTTGTGTATACATAAGTAGCATCAGATTGAGGACTATTGTAACAGATAGGAGTCCTGTACCTATGTCGTTCTTCCACATTGTTAGTTGAATTTGTGGGAACTGAAATCCTGTGTGTGTGTGTGTGTGTGTGTGTGTGTGTGTGTGTGTGTGTGTGTGTGTGTGTGTGTGTGAGAGAGGATAGGGAGGGAGGGAGAGAGAGAGAGCTATTTTCAAATCTTATATGTAACAGCATAGACCACTATTCTTTATGATTACCGGATTTAGTATTTAATCTGAATTTGGACATGTAAAAGATTGATAAAAATGGATTGAAGCACTTCCAAGCTATGTTCAATGGAAGAAATTAGCGCTATCATCACGCATACTGTAAATTCAGGATACCCAACATAATGGTTTTAAATGTTTGGAAAGGGATTCAAATCGAACTTAACACAGATTGTGCAGCGCTACCATAGTTTGCATAGTTTCTATTGAACGTGTATCGTACCACTGGAAATGAACACAAATCCTCCATATAAACGTGGTTTGCATGAAAGTAATGCTTGCTCCAAACGCAATTATTATGAAATGCAATTTCTTATTAATTTGATAAGAAATAGTTTTAACACAAATAAATAATTACTATTATTAATATTATAACATTGCATTTCATAATGTAGTAACGATTATTTTCATGCAAACCATGTTTATATGGGGGATTTGTGTCCACTTATTGTTTTTCTCCACTTCCAGATTTCTATAATTTTAAACCTTGAAAACTTTTTTGCTTAAGCAATATTCACAGTTTAATAAAAATGGTTACATACTGGTAAATTTCAGAAACTCACTTGAAAAACTGCTTATTTTGTTTGATGAAGTTGAGGGATCTTATGACAGTTAACTTAAGACAGGTGCCTGTAGTTTTATATATTTATAGCTCTTTTATGTTTTCTAATATTCTCTTCAGAAGCTGGAGATCTGCCATATGCAAGAACGCTGAGAGAGAGGTACATAGCAGAGGCAGCTGAAAAGCTGAAGTTCTACTGAAGGTGAACGAAAAGAATATTTACATTTTCTGTGGGGAGTCCATAGACAGGTGGAACATGTTTGTACAGTCTTGTTAAGAATATTGTGCAATTCTGTTCCTGAACTAGTGGTTGCTGATGTACATTTCCTTGAATCTGCAAATGTTACCAACTGCATTAGGGCAATTCTTGATTCCATTACGAAATATAGTGTAGGTTATGGATCAGTGAAACTGTATGGCTTGCTATGTGACAAAATGTGTAGAGGGTGTAAAACTAGTTTTAGATCATTTAATACACATTCAATGCTAGGATCATAAACTGATCCTTTTTGGCAACATTTGTCCTCAAGAATTACCACAATTGAATGCTGCAGTGACCAAAGCTAAGGGTTTATTTCTAAACACCAAGCAAAGAAAACATTTTTATTCCACCTTTCTCAAGAAGACCACAGCAAACTGCCCAATGTTACCCAAATTCCAGTGGTTACCTGGAATTCATGGTTCACCAGTGTGTTTTATTTGGCAGATTATCATTTCCAAACTATTTTCCTCAGGTAACACTTTCAGTACCTTGTTGAACTGGTAACCAAACAATATCCTACTACTCATTTTCTTTATAAAGAATTGGGGAACATTGCAGATACAATTCAAACCATAGAGCAGGGTGTAATTTTCAGTGTCACAACAGATACACTTGCATCGATTAGCAGCAAACAAACAGCTGCCATTAAAGCCTCCTTTAAGCAGGTTGCTTAAAAAAGTTAGTGAAACTCAATCTACGTATTGCACAAGATCCAGCAAGGGATATTTTTAAAAAGGTGCTGTGCTGCATCCGAAAACTGCCTTCCTAAAATAAACAAATCCATCTCTCCTGACAGACTTCAGCAAACTTCCGTTTCTCAAAGAACTGGACCAGGATAAGTTAGTTTCAGATCATACTGAACTGAAGGACTATGTAGTTAAATGTGGCCCAACTTGTCAATTTGACATGAGGACTGTGTTGAAAACTGTATTTCAAAATGAAACTTTGCCGAGAAATCTACGGTAACCTTGTGCAAATGTGGACTCGGCAGTTTTTGTGTTGCTATAACAGCGTTGTGACAGATATACCGGCAAATCTGAATGAAAATAATCTGTACATAATATCAGCTTTTGCATTTGAAAGCTAAGTGTAATGAGTGCATCAAAGGTATACCATATATGTTAATAAATGTCCAAATAAATCATTTGAAAATAACGTTGCTTTTTGGAAATAACCTCACTTTTGGGTAAAAAATAACCTCCCTTTTGCAGGTCCCTACTAATGAAACCTTTTTGCAGATTAAACTGTAATTTAGTGATATTTACAGCTATTTCTACTTCCTGGTATTATTTTTGGATTCTACATGAAATTTTTAATCAGAATAGCTCATATGTTAGCAATGTTCGCAGTTCATTACATTAATGGTTACCAGTAAAGACTGGTTCACAGCTGCCCGGAATGGTAACAAATGGAAATGAGAACAGGAAGCAATGCATCATACAAGATTTTGGTTCACAACAGCCTGGTAACGAGGGCAGGAATGCATATCAATGATCATCTAAAGCAGAAAGTAGATTTTACACTTTGGGATTTCATGTTTTTTAACTGACCAATGATATTTTTTCACCTACTTCCAATTTAGCCAACTTAATGCAGCCAATGTCAAAATTCAATAAGAGTAAATATAATTTAAATGCATATCCATTACATTTCTGATTCCTCTAGTTGTACCTTTATTTAATGGCATACATTAAAGTTGTTTATTGCACTTTTGTTAATTTCTGCCATTTTTGCTATTCTTTGTAACTTTTGCAATTGTTTGAGGCAATAGCCAGTTTTGAGTTGCATATAAACAAATTACAGATGACACTTTCACTAGAAGAACCAATGTTCAATGGATCTGCAGGTGTCAGTATTTGAGGTTAGGAAGCATAATATTACTAATTTCTTCCAGTTTCATGTTTCCAGCTTGCAACTACAGAGAGCACTAGTGGCTGTTTCATGTCTCAGCCGCCTAGAATAGTCTAACATCACATTATGGATCTAATATGTCATGCCTGAGAATGAAAGTTAAAACTTGAGCAAGCCTTCTTTCTCGTTCCTGGGGATCGGGAGGCTTCACAACGGTTGTGAATGCTCCCATATGAGTACATGTATTTCAGCTTTCTCATTCTCGTTAGTTGTGAATCAACCTTAATTTAAATTTAAATTGAGTTTTATTTATGGATGCTCTCTAACTACTATGGTCCTTAGCGTCCCATTCTATATTGGGCGTGAAAGACTGGTAAATTTGCTCAGAGTCCTTTTTATCAGGCTTGAGGTTCTTTTACGTACCGTAAATCTACGACACGGGACCACCGGCTTACTTTCCTTCCGGAGGAAGCCATGCTAACGATTTTTGCGCCCGAAAAAATCCATCGCCCACCGCCGGGTTTGAACCCGCGACCTTGGCTTCAGCCTTAATGATTAGCTATTTCAATATGAAAGTTTCTCTAGCCTTGTCAATGCTTTGAATACTACGGTGGTTTATAATTGCAAAATGCATTCACACTTACTTCTACATTCCTGCACAAGGATCTTAAATGTTAACCTCACATGATGCAGACAGAGCAAAGGAAAATGCATCACTATTGCCAACACCCAGAGGCTCAAATTAAGCAAATAATAACTTAAATATTCTAGTACTCTTTATTCTTTTATTCTAATATTTTTACATATTTGTAGGTAAAATATGGTAAAGACATTTTGAAAGGCAATGTTGCTAGATAAGAGAAACATTAATGTCTACACACACAGTTTGCCTAACATCACAAAATAGAGAGATAATCTCAGTTGGTTACATATACAAGGTGTCATCAAAGGTAACAGGAATTTTATTTTTCCTAAAGAATTTTTATTTAATCAACATCAACTTTGTCTCCTTCAAAGTAATCCCCCTCAGATGTAATACACTTGTGCCAGCACTTTTTCCAATCTTGGAAGCACTTCTGGAAATCACTTTTCGTTATGGTGTTCAGCTCCTTCAGCGATTCTGTTTCTATCTCATCAATGGTGGCAAAACGTCCTTTCATTGTTCTCTTCATCCTCGGGAATAGAAAGAAGTCGCAGGGGTCCATGTCTGGAAATTCCAGTGACTGAGGCAGCATAATGGTTTTGTTTTTTGCTAAAAAGTCACGAAGCATTGAGATGTGAGCGGCTGCATTATCGTGATGTAATTTCTACGGGTGGTTTTGCCCAATTCTGGTCGTTTTCTTCGGATTGCTTCACACAAACAGCACATAACTTCAGGTAGTATTCCTTATTGATCGTATGACCATAAGGCAGGAACTTCTGATTCACTATCCCATTGTAATCGAAGAAAACAGTGAGAAGAATCTTCACATGTGATCAAACTTGTCGAATTGTTTTTCTGTCTTGGCTCTACAGGCAGTTTCCATTGAGACAATTGGGCCTTAGTTTCGACGTCATATACCCATATACATATATGTCACCTGTTATAAGCTTCTGGATTGTTTTCGACTTCATTCAACAATTCCTGAGTGATATCTACAAGACATCGTTTTTGGTCGAAATTCAACAATTTCAGAACAAACTTTGCTGCTACACGTTTCATGCCCAAACCGTAAAAAAAAAAAAAAACGCTTGGTATGAGCCAAAGGATATGCCAACATCATCAGCAACCCCTCTGATGGTGATTCGGCAATTTTCCAGAACCATTTTCTTTACTTCTTCCACTTTGTTGTCATTAGTTGATGTGCTAGGGCAACCAAGGTGGTCGCCGTCTTCTCAACCCTCTTTGAAGCATTTATACCACTTTTAAACTCTCGTCTTACTCATAGTGATTCACCAAAAGCCAAAGTCAACATTTCGAATGTGGCACTGCACTTTTTTACAAGCAACGTTTAATGCAAATTCTTTGATCCATCTTTTTCGAAAGTAAAAATTCGCAGAGCACTCTAAAACACGTATAACTTTTTCCACTGCCAGCAATAAATTAAATAATCAAAACAGCTGAAAAGGTAAACATACATCACAAACATACGTACCAACAAGATAAAACAAAAGTTTGGAACATCGGATGTATAAAGCTTGCAAAATTAAAAAATTCATGTTATCTTTTGATCACATCTCATATGTAGCAAAACGGATAATTAGTAGACATTTTTCTTGCCGGATGGTATATTAGATTGCCAATGACATGGTGATCTCTTGAGGAGGAGATTGATACTGCATAATGAGTTGAAGTAACTAGTTTCTGATAAGCGATACCAATGCACATGTAGTGAATGTCACCATTATTTTGGTAACCATCAATAGGATCACTAATTCATGTCTGTTAATTTGGTAACCATTATTGGGTAACTAGTTACTTTGTATTCATTACTTTTTATAACCATTAATGGATAACTAATTACTGTCTCTTGCCATTACTTCTGTAATCATTACATCATTTTCTGCCCCTTCAGAATCTGTAACAATCTGTAAACACTTTGAATCAGCTCACAAAGCCATCGTCATAAGGTCATAAAAGGCCTCCGTTTCCATACACTTTAAGGGCAAGCAGTAAAAGTTGACAAGTATGAGAGTATGTTTTAATTATCATCATTGTATAATATTAGTATAAAATCTGCAACATTGTAAGAGAAGTTGTAAGATGACTCCCAAATTTTCCCAATGGCATTCTCCTTTACAAACTCCATGATTTCCAAGTTTCCCCTACAGTCAGGGCCATGTTTAGGCAAAATGTTGCCACCGAAAAATTATTTTTGAAAGTATAATGTGCATTGCATTAGCGTTCAGCTATTCAATTATTTATTGGCAGTGTGTTGACAAATATTTCTACCTGGCATTAAATTTATATTTTACTAAGAGTCCACCTGTATGAGCACATTAATCTCTTAGGCTACAGTACGAGTTAGCCCTCCATGCAATCGCGTAGCCTACGAGATTTTGTGGCGTGTTCAATTCTTCATCCATTCATGGTTATGTTGGCAAACACAAGTGGCTTGGTGTATTCATAGTTCCATGCCTTCTTACCTTAAAATTAAGGTATGTAATTAAAGTACTAATTGGTCACAGTGAAGTTGGTTCTGTATTTGATATACTCAAAAGTATGTTGTTTCCAATACTCTACATCGCAGATTATTCCCCCCCCCCCAGTTCATGGTAGCGGTATGGATGGACGATCTAGGTTAAGTGGTGCTGCATATCAAAAGAAAGCTGAAGAAAAAAGACAGAGAGATAGTAAACTTTTACAGAAAATACCTCGATTGGGCTTGTATTTTAGTTGTAGCTCTGAACATTCAGGTGAAGTTGTGGTTCAAAACAGTAAACAAAGAACAGTGTAGCTCTGAAAGTGAAGGTGAAATTTGAGTTCTAAATGGTTAAACAGAATGAGGAAGTTCCAGCTTTCGGAGTTACGGAAGGATGTCAAGAATCTACTCTCTCAAGTAGAGGATTTTTTTATTCCCAGTAATGATCCTTTTTATTGGGAAAACACTAACCAGACACTGGATTAGTTTGTTAAAAATGGTATTAATCAAAACAAAAATGCTGATTTTTCTATGTCCTCATAGCAATACACCAACAGATCTCAACGATTTTGCAACAAAAAGTTGTTCCAGAAGGTTTAGGTGATCGCGGAAATTATCAACCATGAATATCTTGCACATTCACCTAGCCAAAGATCATCGTTCTGTGCATGTTGTAAATTGTTTGGTGGTGCATCTCAATTTGCAACATCTGGTTGCAATGATTGGAGCCATGCTGGAATACAAATAGCTGAACATGAATTCTCTGTCTCTGTCTCTCTCTCTCTCTCTCTCAAAAAACAGAGGAAACGAGATGAATAAAATTGACAAATGGTTGCTCGCCAGCATGAACCTGAAGTTACGTATTGGAGAAATCTGCTAAAGAGAGCTGATTCTGTGATTAAAAAGCTAGCTTCTATGGGTCTAGCATTTCGTGAAGACAAAGAGGTGTATGAGCTCTGTGAAAAATGCAAATTTCATAGTGTCTGGAATTAATTTCAGACATGATTCTCTTTTGGCTGACATAGCAAGGTTTGGTAACCCCGGAAAAGGATTTACTTCATACTTATCACCAGCAACTTATGAATATTTAATACGCCTTATGGGGAGGTCAGCGACCAAAAAATAAGATAATGAAGTTATTTCTTCCAAATATTTTTGAGTCATAGTAGATTCTACACCAGATTATCCCATTAAGGCCAGTTAAGAATGTTCATTAGATATGTAACTGAGGATGGGCTTTCAGTTGATAGAATCCTGTGTTTTATAAAAAATTGAAATAGAATAGGGAGGGAGAGTGACTATAGAATGTATAGAAGGGAACAAATTAGACAAAGTAAAGACAAGGTATTGATAAGCAAGTGGTACATTTTATGAAATCGTCAAGTGAATGATTTAGATATAAAGGACGGTAAATACGAGAGGGCTAGGAGGGAGAGGTACATTTCTTAGTATGAACGAGCAAGAGTTATGGACAATCAGTACGGGATACAAATAAACATTCTCTAAATTGCATCTAATAGTTCCCATTTCCCGCTGATAGGAAGTATTAAAGACAGCGGAGGAAGCAAGGGAAGGAGATGGGAAGGGGAGAAGAACAGTAAGCAGTATAGTGAATTTAAATGAGAAACGTTAGCGATATGAAGCTAACTCAACACACATGCTTTGTAAATGCGGAAGCTTGGGTATGATCGGTAAAAGGAGCCAGGGCTCGACGCTGATCATGCCCAAATGTATTGTATTAGCTCAACACTCAATAAAGATATCATATCATCATATCATAAAAAATTGCGGGCCACACTGGAGAAAAGCTTTCTGAAGCAATTTTGAATTCTTTAGAACTGCATGGATTGAAACTTGACAACTATAGAGGTCAGTCATATGATAACGCATTCAACATGCCTGGTGTATATTCAGGCTTCAAGGGCAGAAACACACTAATTGTCTTCACTCCATGTTCGGCTCACGAGCTGCACAGCTGCAATATGGTTTTTTTTAGTTAATTCAAGGTTTATACAACTTCTTTGCAGATTCTACAGGCAGATGAAACATCTTCTGATTCTGCAAGTATGACACAGAAATCACTGTCAACTCGATGGTATGCACTTGAGGATGCTTATAAAAATTTGAATGCAGATTGGATAGCAGAGTTTTCTGGATTGAGCAATTTCAGAAGATGAGAGTGGTAGAATTAGATGTGAACCTGAAGGTCTTATTAGAAAGTTAAGCAGTATTGAGGTAGCTTTCATGACATCAGTGTGGGTTGTATTCTCCAATAGTTTAACAAAACAATGTAAAAACTGCAAGCCAAGGATGAAGACATTTCTACTTCTGCTGAAATTTATGACTCTCTTACAATGTTTTTAACTGAGCTTCAGACATCTTTTTCAATTCGCAAGGATTCAGCTAAAAAGAAACTTGTGGAGATCAGGAATTCCAAATCAGTTGCACCTCCAACTGCTGGAAACCAAAAAAGCATCAAATTAAGCACAAGAGATTTTTTTGATGAGTCATCTAAGTCAGAAGAACCCAAATGCTCTGAAGAAGAAACAGGATCAGATTGTGTTGAGATCTGGAGAAGAATTTCTTCGGAATGAGTTACAGAAGGGAGTTATGTCTACAAAGAATATAACTTAAGATTTTCATTTCTCCCAAATATCACAGAACTAGAAGATGTTCAAATTTATAATACTGCAGAGAAACTTAGGCTATTTATAATTCTAACATAGAGAACCTATGGTGATGAATGTATACATTTTAAAAGCTATCTGTACGGCTGCTTGTACACGATAAAATTCTTGTCAAATTCAATACATTACAAGACCTCTCAAGAGTTGTCACAACTTTACAACTTTTCTTGTCAAATTGCTTCCAATACTCTTAGAAAGTCTTGAAAGCAAATAAGAACATGCTCTAAATGATCAAAGATTTGACAATGATTTGATGGCTTTAGCCAATGAAATGCAAGTATTTACAGTGCATCACGAAATCTGCAACATGGCAGAAAGCGAAAAGTAAACAAAACTGGCTACCCGGCCAAGGCATGTCGTATGCGAACTGATTAGGTTATACATAAGCTGGTTCCGTATGTCTAGGACTCCATGGATTACCACAAGATGAAGCAGATGAAGGCATATGAAGGAATAATTGCCAGGCAGATTTCCGAACTAGTATACATTAATGCAACGTTATATAGTGTGGTTAACATATCACTTGGTGCTATTTTCATTGTATTCCATAATCATAATGTGATTTCATTGGATATAATACGTAAGTGCTAAATAGTATTGGTATAGAACAGTATTTCATTGCAAACTGTTATCCGTGACGCAAATAGTAAATTGCTTTGTGCTTGATAAATTATCAATGTTTACTGAAGGGTTTCAGTTTGAAGAGACAACTTGTAAATACAGGTCTTGTCCAATCTTGTCACATATTGAAAAATGTTCGACAATATTTCTTATAAACTCTTGAATTGAAAAAAAAGTTTGGTCGTGTAAAGGGGCTTAAGATGATGACAAGTTGTCCTCTCTTCCATTTCTCTGTAAATGTTTGTTGTTGTTAATAATAATAATGATGATGATGATGATGATGTCCAGGGTTAGGACTTTTAGGTGCGCACCTTTTTTCTTAGGGTAAGTTAAAGCTGTGCGAAAACATATCACAGTGTGAAATTTTGTTTCTAGTTGCGAAAAGAGGCATTTTTTCTCGCACTTTTTTCCCTTTTTGGTACCTATACCCCTTTTTGGCACCTTTATCCCATTTTCCCCCAACTGCCCATAATCCCCTTTTTCTCATAAGTTTCATTCTAATTTATTCTTTAACTTTCAATTAACGTCTCCTCAGCTTGCTGTGTATGTGCGAATAGTAAGCCTACTTCTTTCAGTAAACGCCGCACGGGAATTGAAAGCACACCTGCAACAATGGAAACTAATTGTGTGTTCGACGAAAACCTCTTTCTCTCGCTTTACCACTATAAAGTAGCCCGCAATAATGCAATTGACAATGAGTGATTCTATCCCACCAGAATCAGTAGCCTGCTGTTCGTGTATGTGAGTTTGTTACTGTGATAGACCTCATCTGTTTGCGTGGAGGTGAAGGCTGGGCATGCAGAGACGGCAGTAACCTCACCCGCGCAATTCCGAGAATTATTAAGACTGGGTTCTGCTTAAAACTACTAGAAATCGCTGAGACTGAAGTTCCAGCATGAATGAGAACATTCTGGTAATTGTCGCAATGTTATAAGAGTATGTGGATAGCGAATGGGTGCAAGAGTGAGTTGTGTGACAGTCACATTGTGTTAGCAAGTGAACAAGTGTTAGCTCTTCAAACAAGTGTACTAGTACTAGATTTTATCATGCCAAAGGTGTCCAGTGCTCAATTTATCTTTCTGGCTGAGGAATTCAAACAAGATTTCATACACTGATGGAACTGTTATGCGATGTACTATTTGTGATTCAGGAATCTTGTTAGATGAAAAACACCAGTGAGATCGCATCAAACAGCACATTTCCAGTTTTAAGTATCAAATGAACAAGACTCTTCAAGCAACAAATCACGGCAATCTCTATTACAAAATGTATCAAAAGAGTTCTTCAAAAAGCCAAAATTTGAAGCAATTAAACATTGATTTGTGTGCAACTCTTACACAAGCAGAAATTCCACTCAATAAGGTGAACCATCCAGCCTTCAAGGGATTTCTTGAAAAATGCACAAAGATGGCAATGCCCGATGAGAGTACTTTAAGAAAAAACTACAAGGAGCCTGTTTACTAAGAAACCATAGAAAGAATCAAGGAGAAAGTGTCTGATTGTGATGGAATCATTGTGGATGAAACCATAGACTCAATGGAACGGTATGTTTTGAACATTTTAGTTTTTCCCTTAGCAGGGGAGAAAGTTAAGCCCATGTTGTTAAAAATTGTATGAACTGCAGAAAGCCAATGTCAGTAGAGTAATGCAATCCATTATGGACTTCTGCCAAAAATTCTGGACTACTGGTATCGGGTTTGAAAAACTTCTTCTTGTGGTTACGGACCAGGCTCCATACATGGTTTTAGCTGTTAACCAATTGAAACCTTTATTCCCTAACTTGAAGCATGTGACATGCTTGGCTCATGCCATTCACAAGGTTTGTGAATCCATAAGGAACGAATACGACATCAATTCATCTCTACCCTGAAAAAGATTCTACTGAAAGTTCCGAGCCGTGTTGTTTACTACAGGGAAATCAATGGCCTGCCCCTTACAAATTTCCTGGTCATTACTCACTGGGGATCTTGGATGGAGTGTGCTGCTTTGTTGTGTGAAAATTTTGACAAAATTAAAGAGTTTGTGCTTTCTTTGCATCCATCCGATGCAGGTGCAATTTCCAAGGCACAGCAACTTAAGTACCTGCCTGCAGCTATTAAATGATTGGAAGAACAAGGTCTGTAAAAGGAAAAACAATGGGATATTTTTACTTCCGTGAGGGAGCAGTTAGATGGCTTTGCCAAAGACAAACATATTAGTCTTCAGAAGAATCCAGAGATTGAGGAATTCGCCACATCTGTATAGTTGTCATTCCGAGTGAATACAAGGTTTGCCCCACTGGTTTCTGTGGTTGTTGAAAGAAGCTTTAGCATCTACAGACATTCTATCTCCTAATAGAAACAGACTTACTTTTAAAAATGTGGGAATGCTTAATGTCTTGAAGTACAACAGCTTCATGTTTTTTCCTTCTTTTGATGAGTGATAATTTGATGTACTTGTTTGCAGTTCAATAAATTAGAATAGAGGAATGAGAAATCATTGAATTAGTTAAGGGAATGCACAACTGAAATTAACCCAAATCTCAAAAAATCTAAAAAAAATTCTTCCCCAAAATTTCTCCACTGCTTGTAGTTTTAGAATCCACTTTTATTTTTGACCTAGCAAATGCTTCAGGATCATTTCAAGACATTTTAAATGCCCTTGCGCACTTGTTTGCTAGCTGTTTATACTTTTAAAACTTCATTTTAAGGCATTTCTTATTTTCAGCATTTCTGCATATTCAAAATGTTCCACACGATGTAGTCTTCATCCATTCATATTGACATTTTTTATGCTTATTTCAAAAACCCAAATAAATAAAACTGTCATATAATTTTTCTGTGTAATGAATAGTTTTTGCGCTACTAAGTTTTAGATAACAGTGTATACACAAAAAAAGGGGAAAAATGCAAATAGAAAACAGCAAAACTTTCTTTTCTCTTAAACTAAGAATGGTAGAAAATAAAATTATATTACAGATTCGTAGTTCCTTGACATAGAAGTAACATAAGATTTTTTTTTTTTTTGAAAGATGCATGTGTTGCATTTTGCATATACCCATGATTTTATATTTTGAAAATTTCAGCCCAATTGAATGGATAGTTTAGAAAATAGTAATTTCAGTTGTGCATCCCCTTAAATAAACCAGCACCTTATTGTCCCTTTTTTCACCTTATTTGAGCACCTTTTCCCTTCCTTTTTTCATCTGAAATTTGCACCTAAAAATCCTAACCCAGGTGAGTCTTTTCGAATGTGCACACAGCATTGAACTGTTCTGCTGAAAGGCCCTTTTCTGTTTTAAGACGCATTAAGAATTACCTATGGACAGCAGAGAACCAAACAACTGGTAAATCTTGGAATACTAGCCACAGACTCAGACATGACAGTCAGTCTGGATTTTGAGGAAGTGATAAATAAATTTGCAAATACAAAAGCGAGAAGTCCTTTCTCCAAGTTTGCTAAGTTTAGGAAAAGGCCAATTAAATGGTATTATTATATCATGTATTTTGGACTGACTAAATTTCACATTTAAATGAAGTAATTTTTGTATAGGGTATTAAACTGTAGTGATTTTCTTTGTATTTTTACCATATATTATGTCCAAGTTTGGTGTTTCTGTGGCTAGTTTTCAGTAAAAGGGGCTATTGAACTGTAGTAGTTATTTTAATAATTTTTTAATCTATAACTTGCACATGTGCTTTGTGTTATACATTATTCAAATACTTCAGTAAAGTTTAAAATTGAAGTTAAAGATTCCGCAGCTTTATTGTTGGTAGTCCATAAACAAATTATAATGCTGAAGATTAGGAAGGGGGTGTAAAATAAATTACTGCACAGAATCGTTACACACCCTAAATATGGCCTTGCCTATAGTTATTTATGTATATATTTCTCAAATGCTCAAATTTGGGAATACAGTCTCGAACTAATGAGAAAGTGTCAAAACTTACATCAATACAGAAAGTAATTTTAACAACTACAGGATTGTACCTGGAATAGGAGGGGGATGTAAAATAAAATTACTGCACAGGGTCGTCGTACATCCTAAATATGGCCTTGCCTACAGTTATTTATGTATATATTTCTCAAATGCTCAAATTTGGGAATATAGTCTCGAACTAATGAGAAAGTCTCAAAATTACATCAGTACAGAAACTGATTTTAACAACTACAGGATGTGAATCTGGAACTAAGGAAAAGGACTCAAAACTTACATCAGTACATAAACTAATTTTAACAACTACAGGATGTGTAGCTGAAACATTGTTAACAGAAATATACAAAAACAATTGTGACATATGTTTCAATAGATGTGAAAAAATGACAAGCGAGAGTGGACAATAAGATTATTTCTTCAGCAATGCTCTTTGATGTTAACACACTTACCTCTGAAGTGTTTCTCTATTCCATCTTCTCCATACCAAAAATTTGGACCAAATGCAGAATGGTAGAAACTAATGAATGCCTGACAACATAAAACACAAACAAATTCAAATAATTAACTTCCTGTAAGGATTATTTGACAAGGTCATGTGACTTTAAAATTTAAAAGCATTAATAATAATCTTTGCTTACAGAAGGAAAATATTTTTATGTTGCATATTCATTGTATAATATGGTCAGCAGCTTCATAAAAGTGAAAAACATGCAATGATTTTCCATGTCAATATCTCAATGCAACAGTAATTCCAGGAAAATTCATTTTCTTAATGCTGTTTTGTAGGGTAGAACAACTGTGTCACTACTGTTACAGTGAAATATCTCAACTGAAACTAGAATTTGAAATATTTATGTCTCAATGTAACTTTAAATTTGAATCCAAGAGCTTCTAGTACAGCAATGGCAAACCTTTCCCATCTAGCGTGCCGAGTGTGTAGTGTGCCACTTATTATTCTTCCTTTAAATAATCTCAAGAAACCTTAACTTACTTCTAATGTTTGATCAGCTCTTACAAGGTGTTAAGCTAATGAATTGATCCACCTGTAAATGTATTGGACTCTCATTCCATTATTTAATTTTTCTAATTCCGTAGGCGTTATATTCAAAAGCATTGTGAAAAAAGTGCTTTTTTTTTTCTTTCTTTCATCTCATAATTTCTAAGAATGCAATAATAACACTGAAGTAATACCAAACTTTTTTTTTAATGATGCATAATGTAAGGAACAAAGCAATATTGTCAGTGGACGGACAGTGAAATTTAATAATATGTATTTTCGGACATTCAGCATGAAATGTGTACCCAAGTTGTATCAGCAATGAATTTACTAGTCAGCCATGATATGAATACATGTGGTGGGAAGAGGAACTACATAGTTATGAAATAAGCTGGAAGTGCATCAGAAGGACAGTCGGGTAAAGAAAACATGTGTAGTTACATGTTGCATTTACTAGCGAGGCTGAGGCCTGCACATGTAGTACTGTTTTCATTGTGCAACTGTACATTTATTATTGCCCTACCCTTCACTCCCCGCTGATCCCTAGCCTTGTCAACTAAAAACAGTGGCGCCCTCCATCAAGCACAATCATATTGTGGCCCACTAGTACAAAACAACTTGTTTGGGGGCCCCTTCCCTTATTTGTATTGCACTGCACCCTTCCACATATACTGTTTTTAAGCCTTTTCTTTTTGTCAGTTCTTGCACTTCCTTTAAATCACTCACTTGTATAATTTCTCCCCTTATAATTTGACCCGATTTTCCCCCTCAGACACTTATGCATGTATAACCAATGCACTCAAAACAATTAATTTGCAAGCATGAACCCATTTGCTCTAGGTTCCGGATTGTTGGGATGAGTCTGTACAGGCTCGGGCTAAACTCTCAGGCTTCAGTCACAATGAAATGTAAGCACAGACGTAGCATAAGCGCAAGACTTTGCATTCATGTCATTTAATGGAAGCATTCAGAGTCGCACAACGCAAGAGTTCGCAAACTCCAAACTTTATGCTTGCATTGCGTGCATAGAGGAAGAATTCTGCATTTCTTTCTCTTTGCATTGCCTGCTGTTCAACAGCAGACGATCGCGATGTGAGACTTTAGCCATCTAATGTATATGCATGCACTCTTCCATTAGCCATGCCACACAATTTGTGGGTCACCATCTCTCATTTCTCTCATGAGGTTATGGTAGTCACAGAACACCGAAGTATGGTAGTGTCCTTACTGAATCCTCTTTCATTTAGTGGATGAACCCGGCATCTGTGCCTAGATTTCATGGCTCAGGTGAAAGAGATAATGAACATTGCATTAATATAAATTGTGCAACTGTATCATCACATATATAACTTGCTGCATTTCTGAACATTATTCCATACGTGGGAAGGAGATATAAAAGTTTAAGAAACTTGCGGAATTGGGGTTTTTTAATGTGCAGAGATGATTGTGTAATATCCTGGGTTCTTAAATTGTGTAGTTTTTGCTTTATCGAAAACATTGAGCCCTTCTTGGTGACCGCTTAGCTTTTGCAGAAATCTTGTCAGAAGATATTGCAAACGTGATGAAAAAAAACAAAAATGGCTAACGTAATGTCGCGAAGCAAGGAAAATGTAGCTAAAGTGGATTAATCGAGTTTAGACGCACAGATCGCACGGCTGTTCTGTGCCTACGGCCACGCACTGTCGTCGCTCCGTAGCTGTGGCCCTTGCGGCTTAGGGCCCATGATGTTACAATGTTGGCAGCAGAATGCCAACAAAAGCAATGCTAACATGATGCAAGTTCACTATGGACCTCATTTTGTTGCCAAATTTCCGTATTTTTGGTAGTGCATATAACCTAGGTATGGTGGGAAAATCTGGTTTAATTCTGGATTTTTCAGCTTTTGTTAATGTTTTGGTTTCTAACAATGTGTTTTGGAGTGACTTGGTACATTCTTTTAATGGCTTTTTGTTGATTTCTATGTACTCTAGGCTGTAGTAATTGCATAACCCTAAACATTTTTCACTATAAGCTGAAAGGAGAAGTAAACAAAACCACATGACAAGAGGGCATCTCATTGGCTGGTGGACAAATTACAACTTTTCCCGCTTAGCATGTCGTCTCTTCCTCTACAAAAAACAGTTCGGTTCATATCGTAACATTTTGTGGTTATTCTCGTGCAAAGAAATTAAAAAAAACTCAATAATAACAGTTAAATTTTTGACACTAAATGTGTTTGTTAAGATTCACCTATAACAACATGAACCGTTATATCACACGGTTTAAAAGGCTATGCGCAGGCGCTGCAGTTTGTTTCCAGTTTCCGGCTGATGAGAATCTTCTGCCACAGTGGAAAACATAAACGAGGGAAATGGAAAGAAGACAATTGTGTTAAATGCTTTTAACAAGTTCTGTGAAAAGTATCCACCTTTAATCAACAATGATTATGGTTGGTCATTGTTTACCAATAATTGAACTTCTTTGTTAGTGGTGCAGAATTGTTGCTTGGATAGCTTGGGACGCGTTTGTTTTCTGTTGTGTTTTAAGCTATAGTGCTAATCGTTATTAAACTTGTTCACTCATAAAATGTTAAAGCAAAGGTGGTATACTGATATTAGTGATTAAATGAATGATTTCTAAGGTCTGAAGTTAAGAACAGTTTAATACAGTACCTTTAATCAGAAGCCGAAATGTTCAGGTTCAACTTTTATTTGTCTACTCTTAGTATTGTGTTAGAAGTTTAGGATGTAAGGCAAAATATAGGAATAGGGCATACAATGTACAAAAGTTAATGATCCCCAAGCTGTGCAATATACTGTATTCGCATTCTGTCTGAAGCAATTTCCTCTCACGGGTCTTAATTCCCGTCATCTTCCATGTGGTGCTAACATGTGCTCGGTGGAGTGATACATTTAAGTTTTGTTTACTTCTCCTTTCAGCTTGTAGTGAAAAAGGTATAGTTTCATAATTTTTTTGGTTCATTTTCACTAATGTGTTTGCTTTGTCTGCTTTGGTGTATACTACAGGCTTTGACTTCAGAGATTTGATAATTTTTTGATGTGGTATGTAGTAGTATTTTTGGGCTTGTATCTGGTCCAATATTGGTTCATAATGTGATTTTATTATTCTTTATCATTATCTGTTAGGTGATTGGAGGCTATTTTGATATCAGCAACAAAGTTTTCTGAATTTTTGGTGAAGTTTATACAGGTTTTTAGGCCATTGTTAACTCAGTGCTGGGGAATGATTCATTTGAGAGGTTAACTACATATTGGCCAGTTGTGGGTTCATTGTTCTGGTTGTGTTTATACGTTGCCTTCCGTTTTTGGTTATGTCTAGGAGATTTTTTCCGGTGTTCCAGGGAGTTTGTTTGAGTATTAAGTTGTGTTTAGTTTCTTTTTTAGTTTCATTGTTTTGGCATTCATTTTCTTGCTAAGTATCGTAAGGAAATTTGACCATAAATTTTCCCATAAGGGTTGTCCTAAAACCTTCAGTAGCCATAAGTGCAATTCATAGATTCTAAGGTCCAAGTCCTGAATACCAACACATCCACATAGCCACCATGAATGGATACCAGAAAGAAAATAAAAAAAGTTTGAGAGACAGAAATACATCCAACAAACGACTACTTTACTCAGACAACCACCACCACAAGCATATAGGAAATTCACTTATCACCCTTGGACACATAAATTTCAAAGGATTTTCAAGAAATACATCACCCTGTATAATCACAATATACAGAAACTACTATGCAACAGAACAAAAGATCCTATCCCCAATGATAAAGCAGCTGGTATATATCAAATTGTTTGTAATGACTGTAACCTGGTATACATAGGAAGAACCAAAAGAAATCTTGAAATAAGACTTAAAGAGCATATGAGATGCATTTACCAAAAAACAGATGGATAAATCAGCAGTAGCACATCATTTCTGGTCTTCAAACAATGAAATCACTCCAAACATAAAACTCTTAAAACCGAACAGCAGCAGCAATGGATTGGACGTCTGTGGAAAACATACACATCGTCAAACACAGGAATCACCTAATGAATTTTGAACTACTGCCACCCAGCAGCCTTTGGAGGTTCATCAGCCCAGCACCAGAGAACACTACTAGCCACACACATTCCCCAGAGAATAACCGGCAAAATCAGTTGAAAACATGCTGACGATGGGAGCAAACCTTCTCCCGAAACGCGTTCAAGTAAGAACATTTAGTGATGTAGTGTGACAACCTTCAAATCTCTTTATTTTAAAAAATTGATAGTAACTCCAAATAACTGAATAAGCATTACCAGCTTTTTCAATAATTCACTTTTGTCACAGCCATCACATAAGCTGTAAACAAATTCTCCGCAAATTTACCATATAGATTTTACTGTAAGCTGTCTATGCATTTTGCTAAAAATAATAGAAAGCTTGTTATGGATTTGAGGGGGGGGAGTGCACTAATTTCAGATTTGTGACCATATACATTTTCTTGCATTAAAAGCAAGATTTTGTTTTCAGATATATAAGATATGTTAAAACATTTCCAAAATGAACTGCAAATATGTTTGAAACATTTCAGATCCAATCTTTCTGTTATGTATTTTGCCACCTTGCAGCATTTAAGGGGGGAAACGGGTGAAAATGTGACCAAAAATGACAAAATTTCACATATTTTGTTTTTTGTACCAAAAAACACTAGGTGCTTTGAAGTGCATATATGCAAACTTTTAAAGCACTACAATGCCTGGAAGTTGCTCTAATTACATCATATTTAAAGGTCTGCACTCCTTAAATGTCCCAAAGGAGGTGTGGCAGGTGATGAAATCGCTGCATGAGGTAAAAAATTTGATGTTTTTTAAACAGATTTTTGTGGGATTTTTTCCGTGAATGTTAGTTTCTGCTTTGTCACTGAGCCACCATGATCGGTATAACACAGTAACAGCAGCTCTGCAGGTAGATGTAATGTAATATCAAATTATATGTTGTTTCATATACACGAGTCAGAAACAAGTGTAAATATTGTAAATAATACTTGAAACCTTTGTAATCATTCATAACCGTTCATGAGTGATGAAAGGTTAGATGAGCAAGAATGTGGTATATAAAAGAAAAATTTTAGGCAGAAACAGTTGGGAGGATAATTGCGAACATATACCTGTTATAAATAATGAAGACTGTAAATATATATTGATGGACACCAGTTTATTGTCATCATTGGTGAATGACCCGAAGTGTAATGACCACAATCAAAGGTGTTAGTATATAGGACTTAGCACTGAAAGGCTTGGTTTATGCCATAAATTAGAACTGATTTGCAATGCTTGTAATGAAAAAAGAAAGAGGGATGAAATTTTTACTGTACATTCTATAAAGCTTAACAAAAAAACTGACACGTCAATTCAAGATCAACTCAGTACTTTTCAAAAAAGTTGTGTAATGAATTTTATTTTGAAATTTGCAAATTTTTTGAAAGACAATTTTCAATAATTCAAAAACTAATTGACATACAAAAATGAAACTGTGTCAAATAGTTCCACATAACACTGTAAATATGTGTACAAAAAATTAAGCATGTAGCTTTAAAGTTGTGCAAAATAGAACCATTATTAAGAATACACTAATACATATCATGGACAACGAAGCGGGCACACACATGGTGGAATGCCCATTATATGGAGGAAAAGATGTAGAACATATATTAGAATGTAAGAAAACTGAGAAATAGAGAAAAGAAAATATGTAGTCAAGAATGAATAGGCACTCTAATTCTAAAAGTAAAAAATAAATGGAAAGAGATTGTTAAGAGAGAACTGGTGGCAGCGGCGGTGATGGTACCTATTATAATATGTTGTATATAACTTCAATTGGACTGCGCACCTGAACAGTGGCCTGGACCAAACTCTAGTGGGCAGTACAATATATGTATTTCTTAGTGTTTCAATAAACTTGTTCATTATATATCACAGAAAGTGTTTAAGAGTTCATTAAATGAGGTGAGTGACATGCAGACTATAGTAATAGAAAAATTTAAATTAGTTTATCTAAATCGCTCAGTGCAACAATGCCAGTGATACACCTACTTCATTAAGTCTGTAAGGAATAAATCAGTTTCTTCCAATTGCTAAAGCTACACATTAGGTTACTGTGCCCTTTAATATCTAGATTAGAGAGATTATTTTCTTGATGTGAACTATTTCTATTCCTTCACATACAATGTTAAGTACTTTAAACTTTGACTTACCTGAGAATAGGGATGAAATGCTTCTAGATCATCCACAAAGTATAGACCACGGCATATACTGAAAGTGAATGCCATCACAAATGCTTCTTTGCTGCCAAAGATTTTCCCTCGTGGCTGAGATGTAACAAGATGATAATATTTAACTTGATTTTCAATCACAGGTAGGTTATCATTTCTTTTGCATTCTTGGTCAATAAATTCACCAAGTAAAGTATGGTGTTCTTTGGACATAACACGCTTTTGAGGCTGTAAAAACATCATTTCAACTATTACTAATTTCTGCTTCCTTTACTCATTCTACTTCATATACATTAAATATATTTTATTACTAATTTTCAGCTAATCAATATGCAAACTCTGATATTGCATTTACCTTACTTCACCCCACTCACACTTTGAATCCCTACTTTTAAAAATTAGGGATTACTTAAAATTTGTATATTAAAAAATATTATGCTCTACATTTACCTGACATCTCTATTAACTACTGTGTACTTTTTTAAACTCTCTTCTTACAAAAGCTTAATTTTCTATGTATACAAGAATCTAATTCATTTGGACTAGGTGGTAATCCGGATTAATAAAAATCTCAATAAACCAGAAATAAATTATTAAATGAATATACACTATAGTGTATATAAACATTTATTTTAGCACCAAAAAGAACAAGAAAAAAGCACTTTTTGGCACTCAATGCTGTATTTATTTTATTTTTGAAATAGCATGTAAGTTTATTTTATTTCAAATTGTGCTGTGTTTGAAAAGCAAAAAGGTAAAGTAATTAAAAGTGATGTGGTGTAACAATCCTCAACTCTCTTTATTTTAAATTTAATTAAAAGTATGCAAAAACTCAAATCTGGATAAACCAGAAACCCAGATTAATCAGCACCAGATAAATGAAGTTTTTGTGTACCTCAAGTTTCAAGATAAAACATTTCAAGAAATAGTTTCTTTATATATTTCAATGTAGGTACAATGCAGATGAAGTGATAGTCAAATGTTTAGTAAGCGGGATACTACAGTAGCATTCAAAAGTATTTTGTGCAGACAATAAATACAGAATACAAAGTGTATATACTATGACAATCCAACTGTAATGAAATAAACATACTGTCAGTGACCCATGAGATTGACTTTGTCCTTGAACTGCAAGCGTGCAGTGGACTGGGGAGCTTCTTGCATAAGGTGTAGATAGTGAAACACCAACAGTTCAAAAATATTGTCAACAAGTGCAGTCTTACTGCAGGCAGTGTCAGTGGATGCTACAGTGTTAAACGCGTTGTATCGCGAGTGTCGAATTAATATAATTCATTAGTGAAATGGCTAACTTTCGGAAAAAGGGAAAAACCATTCATAGCGAGGCTCGCGAAATAATAAACCATGTAAACGAGCAATGCAAAAAGGAAGCAGAGCAGAAACAACTAATTCTGCCAATTTCGCGAACGGATGAGAGAACAGCAAATTACTGCGATGTGTCTGTGGGAACAATTAAGAATATACGACAAGAAAGTGCGAAGAGAACAGAAGGAAGCCCTTTACGCACTCCAGGCAAGACAAGACCTCGAAATCCATAAACAAACATAAATATAGACAATTTCGACATGTGCATCATTAAGCGGACAATAATGGACTTCTACGTCAATAAAAAGATAGTTCCGACATGCAGAAAGTTACTTCCTGTAGTTAGAAGTAAGATACAATTTCCTTGGGGGGTACAGTCTTTAAGGAGAGTTATTCGGAAATTGGGATTTAGATGACGCAAGTGCCGAGGTAAGCGAACAATCTTAATCGAAAAGCCAAGAATTGTTGAATGGAGATGCAAATACTTAGCTGAGCTAAGGGAATACCGAAGACAAGGCAGGGATATCATTTATTTGGATGAAACATGGATGGACAGTAATTTAACATTCAAGAAATGTTGGCAAGCTAATGGGATCACAGGGGTGCTTACTGATGGTAGTGCAGGAAACAGACTCGTTGTTCACGCATGCTCCGAGAATAGATTTATTTCTGGAGCATTGCTAATTTACAAGGCAGGATCAGTAACACGTGATTACCATGGGCAAATGAACGGTGTCAACTTCGAACGATGGGTGAATGAACGCTTGATTCCAAACCTTCCGGAAAAATCTGTAATCATTCTAGATAATGCTCCTTATCATACCATTCAGATCAATAAGCCCCCAAATAAATATGACACTAAAGTTAACATGATGTTATGGCTTCAGAAAAATGGAGTTCATTGTGAAGAAAGCATGCTAAAGCATCAACTTTTTTCTTTGATAGAAATGAACAGACCAAGAGAAAAGGTATTTAAGATTGACCGCATCCTCAATGCACATGGACACTCCACTCTGTATCTGCTGCCTTACAATTGCGATCTTAATCCCATTGAACTTGCATGGGCAACAGTAAAGCACTACTAAGGGAGCGCAATGTTACTGGCGAATTTTTGTTATCTGGTTTATTGACTTTAACCAACGAAGGAATCCCTGCGGTACCTGCAGAATACTGGGAAGGATATCACCAGCATGTTAGAAAATTAGAAGATGGTTACTGGTCCAAGGATCGTGTGGTTTCTGATGTGATCGATCAGATTATTATTTCAAATGCAAACGACAGTTCTTCTGATGAGCAAGAAGGGATATCATCCGATGACTCGGACTTCGAATCGTCTGCATCAGATCTTGCACACCCTTTGGATTAATCAGGTTAGTAAAATAACATTCCACATTTATGTTGTCGTAAATATACTGTTTTACATGTATACAGGCTTTACAAGTTCACTTATTGAAAGTATGATCATAATTGTTTTGTTTGATGCGGTAATAATGTACTATTGATGTTACTTCGCCTAATATTTGTTGTCACTGAAAGAAGTCTGTCTACTAGCTGACAGAATGCAGCGATGGGCGGATAACGAGGGGAAGCTATCAAAATTCCAAGCATGATTTAGAAAAGGAAGGGGAACAACACATAACATATTAATTATTAACACAATGGTGGATAAATACTTAAGTATAAAAAAAGGGCACAGTATACATGATTTTTGTTGATTTAGAAAAAGCATTTGACACTATCAACAGGGATGCACTATGGTTAAAACTAATTAAGAAAGGAGTGAGCGAAACATTTATAAAGAATATAAAGCATTTATATGCAAATAATCAGTAGTGTGTGAAAATAGCTAAGGGAAGAATTACTGAAGAGAATGCGAATAATTTAGGGCTTTGACAAAGGGTACAAACTTAGTCCAGTGCTATTGATACATGATATTAAAGAAGAGATAAAGTAATTGAATAAGCATCCACCAGTTATTAATAATAAGGAAATACCAGGATTATTCTTTGCAGATGATCTAGTGGCAGGTTCCATCTCAGTTGTGGGGCTAAGTAAAGCTATTGAAGCAATTGGTAAATACTGTAAAGATTGGGAGTTGAGAATAAACAAAAAGAAATCGAAAATCTTCATTTTTAAGAAAGGATATGAACTACCAACGACTGAAAAGTGGTATTGGGAAGGAACAGAGCTGGAAGTAGTGAGGACAATTATCTACGAATAAGGCTCAAATAGTGCAGGGGATTGGGGAGAACAGAAGAAAAAAGTACTAACAAAGGGGAAACAAGCAATACACGTAATCAGAGCATATGTGAACAAAATACCAGAAATGCAAATTACATGGCTAGAAAGGATATATAGCATAATATGGAAGAAAGGACATGAAGGCTGGTTCATAACCATTGAGAACAAAATACCAGAAATGCAAATTACGTGGCTAGAAAGGATATATAGCACAATGTGGAAGCAAGAACGTGAAGGCTGGTTCATAACCAACGAGAACGGTAACCAGGACAAGAACGTTGAAATACATGTATTCAAATGGGAGCATTCACAATCTACGGTAAGCCTTCCCGGGCCCCGGAAACAAGAAAGCAGAGTTGCCCAACTTTTAACTTTCTCATTCTCAGGCACGGCATATTAGATCCATATTGTGCGTGTTAGTCTCTTCACTCTAGAGGTTATTCTAGGTGCCCATGACATGAAACAGCCGCTAGTGCTCTCTATAGTTGCAAGCTGGAAACATGAAACTGAAAGGAATTATTAGCAAATGTGCTTCCTAACCTCATCCCGGCACCCGCAACTCCAATGAGCATTGATTCCTCTGGTGAAAGGGTAATTTGTAGTTTGTTTATATGGAACTCAAAACTGGCTATTACCTAAAAAATCTGATGTGTTACACTCACATGACTTTCTCTACTCCTGTACAAACTATTTTTACAAACGCTTATTCTCCATATGCTTCATGTTAATCGAGATATCGAGATGTAAATCTTATTGGTAATTTTCATGTAGATGCAAGGGGAATATGGTAGGTTTTAAGCGATAGTCAAATATTTTAACGCTGGTTGCTATGTGGCGCATTTCATTCTCTTTGCATGTCCAGGACATAAAAAAAATGAATAACGAATTTGAGAAAAAGTATAAGTATTGAAAAATTTAAGGAAATAACAAGCAATATCTCGAAAACGGTTCACTCAACAAAAGAAATGTATATGACATAAGTTGTGTATTTTAACGCGATCTACATTTTTTGTGTAGTAAAATTCTGTCTATCTCTTACGGTTTACCAGTTATGCAAAAGTCGTTCACAATGAAGAATACTTTTGGAGACATTCCCAGAAAATTCGAGATATACATTTCATTTCTCATGACATTATCTTAAACATATGATATTTTAATTAAAATCGTTAGAGCCATTTTTGAGAAAATTAAAATTTTCGAAAAATGTTCCATGTAAAGGGTAGTCTGGGGTGGGGGGATTTTCTTGAAAACCTTCGTGTCGCATCTCTGGAAGATACTGAACCTAAATACCAAGTTTGGTGTTTATCCGACTGTTCGTTTTTGAGTTATACTGTTCACAGACACACACACACACACACACACACACACACGGACATGTTTCCAAAAATGCTTTTTTTGGATTCAGTGGGTCTCAAAACATGTATTTCCGGTGAAATCTCGGTATCGAATTTTTGGGTGGAATGCAATACTTCCCCTACTTACTATACGTAGTAGAGAAAGTAAAAATAATGGCAAAAGCTACAAAGAACAGCTAAAACCGGTGGAAATTAAAAAAGAACTTTAATGAAAGCTTGGCAAAAGTAGAGGGATTGGAAATGTAATGGATATGCATTTAGATAATGTTTACTCTATCGAATTTTAACGTTGGCTTGGCTAAATTGTAAGTAGGTGAAAAAAATAATTGGTCAGTCAAAAACAAATGAAATCCGAACGCGCAAAATTGACTTTCACTTTGTGATCGATATGCATTCTCGTTACCGGGTTGTTGTGAACCAATATCTTGCATGCTGCATTGCTTACCATTCTCGTTTCCGTTCTAGTTACCGTTCTTGGGCAGTTGTGAACCAGCCTTTATATGAAGCAGAGATATTGAGGCTAGAAAAAGTATGCGAAATTGTAGATGCTATACATAGGAATTTTGTAAAATAAACCTGGGATTAGCAAGCAGCTCACCAAATGGAGTAGCACAAGCAGAGCTAGGGAGGGTGGGAGCTAAAGGAAAAATGGTAGAAAGGGCAATCAAATACTGGTTCACAATAAAGCTATTGGAGGAAAATGAGATACTAAAGCAATGCTTGGCTGTAAAGGAGAAAATGGGGAAAAAAGAAACTTGGATACTCAATATACAGACAACATTGGAAGAAATAGGAATGGGGAAACATGGGCAGAAAAAAAAACAACAAAAGTAAGGGTTTCTGGAAAGAAATTAGGACAAGAGTGGAGGATATTGAAAAGCAAGAAATTATGAGTAGTTTCAAGGAAAAAAGGTCATTAATAGATTATAGATATTTAAAAATAGAATGGGGAAAAGAAAGATACATCAAGTATGCCACAAAGAGGCCAGAATGGGGTATGCATGGGGTAGGACACGTGTAATGAATTTAAATGGTCTAACAGGGAGAAGGGGAGAGAGATGTACTAAATGTAATGGATTACATAGCAATTGCATTATATTCTGGAATGCGAGGACACAGATAAAGGAAGAGAGAATTTAATACTAGAGAAATGGAAAAATTTACCAATAGAGCTAAAAGTTAGAAAAAAGTTAATACAAGATCAAATGAATATATGGAGAAAGCAGGAGAACATTTATGAAAAAAAGTGGTTAAAAGAGATGTGAAGCAAATTGGAGAAAATACAGAAAAAGGGTAACAAGGCAGAAAAGTAAATAGTGGAACATTATACTTCCCCATTATATATACAACAGAATGTTAAATATAAGGGAAGAGAAATAATAAGCAACTCCATTGTTGTAAACATTGTATAAACTGCATGTAAGTACAAGTAGACAAATAATAATGTACAGAATGTAATAAAGTTTGGCGTTTCCGAGTGTAATGCACAACACTGAAAAATTTGAGTGCTGCCACATTAAGAAAAGCATTCATAGGACCAAAGATAGGGAAATTGCATAAAGTTTATATGATTGTCACTCATTTAATGAGGAGAAATAAAACCAGGAGTTAGTTTCCAACATGTTGTGAATATTATTTGTATTAATTATTTAGAAACATTCAGGGTCTTATACACAAGGCCATCATATTCAGGCCAATATGATTGTTGTTTATGAAAACATGCTACAAAATTATCTTAAAACATACTAATAATTATATCAATTTTAACAAGTTTCTAAAAATTACTATACAGGGTAAAAGAAAAGGAGATAAACTTAAATGTCTTGCATTCTTACATTTTGAGCAATGCTGAGAAACAAAAGCATATAGATGACATGTGAATAAATTGCACAATATTGATAAAAATTAAAGATACCATAATGGCCATCCACTCATGTTTGAATACTTGTACATGCGCATGGTTTGAGCTAAATTTGCAAGATGCTGAATTCAAGATTTTAATTTTTCTCTGATATTTTTAAAAATAATGAATATAAAAGAAGTTGTATCTATACGAGTTACTCACATCTAAGGTCTCATCCCACCAGGCTATTTTGGCTGTCTGGATGTTTAGTAGTAAGGATAAAGAAGAACCAAATTCTACTTTCAAGTATGCTTCAAATACATTTGTTTGTACATCTTTCTTTTGGTGCCAATTCTGTGGTGGTTTCCAGAAGAGCTTTTCTTTAGTAGTCAAAGGTTTGGCAGTCAACCACCGCTGCAGGAGTTTCAGAAGACAACCAACAGCACGAAGATAAAGTGGAAGCTGGCAAAAAACCTGCAAAGGCTAATCAGATTGCAAATTCCATAATATTACTATTTATTTAGTGCAACATGCTGCAACAAATTTAATACAACTAATTGCTAGTTCAGTAATGTAAATATATACTTTATGGCCTCTAAACAAGAAGCAAGTAGACTGGAATGTCACTTTTACGTTTTCAGAATTAGTGTTTCTGCATTCTTTCTCTTGTCTTAATTTTTCCTGTGATTCTCTAATTTGAAAACACAATTTTAAGCATTTATGCATTTTGAAAGAAGCTGGAAACAATAATGTGTTTTAAATTATTAAGTTTAAAAGATGAGTCAGCAGTGAAAATGCAAATTTCATCTTCTTTTATTAACTTTAAATGTTTGAGAGGCACCTGCTCTTCATCAGAAGTTACTTGTGAGCTGGCGGCTATTTGAAATATAAGTAAACATTATGGACCTATTTCAGAAATTTATGAAATCTAATGAATGCATTGTATTTGAGACACATGCTTCAAAAAGTAAACATTCCAAGTTTTCTACAGACACTGTGCATAACACAACACACAAAACTCTTTGTAGAATGTTGCAGTAATTCTCAGCAATATCTGCTCTGCTGCAGGTGCACAAATCATTCAGTGTTGTTGGAAGTGGTGATACATAAACATCTTTACAAAACCCCACAAAGAAATCACATGGTGTCAAATCAGAGGAACAAAGTGGCCAACAAAGGAGAGATCAATCTTACACTGCAGAGCCTATCCATTGATGCTGGTCCCAGCTACAAAAGGAGCCATTATCCCAGCATAGGAAAATTCATCGCAGTGCTGACTGCTTGCAGCAGAAAGTGGTAACAGGTATGGAAACACAACTTTTGATTTTTTTTTTTTTGGAGCATGTGACTCTCAACATATGTTCATTAAACTTTGTACAATAACTTGTCCGAAATTGGGTCCATAATTTTGACTTGCCCAGTATTGCAATATAGGCTCTTCCTCAGGCTGCCTTATATTTAGCCAAACATAGCGAACATAGGACTTTTTCATATTTGGAACCCTCTAGGTTTCTGAAAAATCCTATTAGTCTTTCAATGTACTTATAGGAATGTTTGTTTTATTATATTTGTCAAAGTGTAGAGTTGTAGTTCCTCTGGTAGCTTGAAGATTTTAGTGAATTAATACCTCTACTGAAATACCCCAAGCAGTCCTTCACCATTTGCTGGAAAGCTTTGATTTGCATTTGGCCAATTTTACAAGCAATCAAATATATAAAACTGCAGAGTTGCCTATGCCACTGCTGTCTGCTATACCGCTCCTTACCAGTTCTGCTGCCAGATCCCATTCACATACTAACTGGGATGCTATGCGGGACCCAACCATGCATGAATTGTACGCAAACACAGCAATACACAATTAACACGTGGAGGGTTTTTTTTTAGGGGGTATTCTGCGACTGAGCAGCAAGCCCCACATATCCCCCCCAGCCATTGCACATCGACTGGAGGTTGAATGCAGTAATGCATGAACACAAAGTTGCATTTCCTGACATTGTAGCACTAATACACTGCACCTCGCATTCTTCATTGACTACACCCTGTTTCTTCCAAGCTTATTCCGCATTAATCATACCAAACTGTGTTACTCCATAGTCACTTTATCCTGATTGGCTAAAGTTGTTCATGCCATAAAGTGCACATTTCCTAGCACATAGAGACCATGGGACCAACAGATGCCATCATTTAATTGTATCAGTGTGCATGCATACAAATGAAGTGTTGAAAGCATAGAAGTTTAAAGTATTATTAAATAAGATTTAACTTACAATAATAAAGTGCTCATTCGTGACATAATTCCCTGCCTGTCAGTGTGATTACATAATGTCAGGTTCACTATCGGAAGAACTTTCAAGCTGTTTTAATTTCCTTTTGTGGTTTTCCTATACTGCTAATACATTTACACCCATTAATTCAGATTCCAGCTCCTCAACTTATACTGGTAGAGTTGGATTCCTTTCCGAAAGGACATTAAAAGAATTCAACACATATATTTTTTTCATTGCTATATAAGGATTTCTTCTTACGATAATTGAGCTCAAAGGTATCTGCAGATTCTGTCATTATGCAGCATATGTCCAAGTCCTCTTGCTGCAGCCTTCTGGAATTTTTTTTGAAAAATAAAAAAAATAAACATATTTGATTTTTCAACATTACCAATCTCAAAAATGTTGATTTGATTCAGAATTCCTTAATGTTCTTACGATTTAAATTTGAGCAAATTCCCTTACCGACATCATTTTAGCCTCCACCACTATATATACATACATACATACATACATATATATATATATATATATATATATATATTTTTTAGCTATATTTTGACATTTATGTCTGATATTCTAAATCTATAACTTCTAACAGATGACATTGCACTTTTCCCTTTTGTCAATATTTCTTCTTCTGCTTCTCCAATTTTCCAACCCCAACCTATTTTAACTCCTAGAGAAATAATTGAGCTCAAAGGTATCTGCAGATTCTGTCATTATGCAGCATATGTCCAAGTCCTCTTGCTGCAGCCTTCTATTTTTTAGCTATATTTTGACATTTATGTCTGATATTCTAAATCTATAACTTCTAACAGATGACATTGCACTTTTCCCTTTTGTCAATATTTCTTCTTCTGCTTCTCCAATTTTCCAACCCCAACCTATTTTAACTCCTAGAGAAATACAATGTGTAACTCTTTATGTTGTTTTACTTATTTCCTCCATATTTCATTTATTTAGTTTTACTCCTCTTGAATACTATAATTTTAGCCTTCTACTGATTTACCTTCAAGTTCCAATCATTGCAGTATTTTTTCTACAAGAATTGCTTTAGAACAAACAATAATTGAGATGGATCCTACAAGTCATCTACAACTATAGTAACATTACTTATAACTGGCAAGCATTTATTACACTTCCCTGTTCTCTGTTAATATACTGTGATTTCTTCCAGTTTTCTCCAAGTCACTCTTTGCATGTGGCATTGCAATTAATCATGTGAAAATATTTCTTCTCTATTCCAGTGACTGACTCATTCATTCACTCACTCACTAAGCGTCAAACACAAGACCAAACTTCTGGCACCTCCACTCACCAATGCATCAGGCAAAGCACCCAACTTCAAGATGACAAAAACTCCGCAGCAAGCACCCTTCCTTATATAATCGCAGGAGCAATTGCAATTAATCATGTGAAAATATTTCTTCTCTATTCCAGTGACTGACTCATTCATTCACTCACTAAGCGTCAAACACAAGACCAAACTTCTGGCACTTCCACTCACCAATGCATCAGGCAAAGCACCCAACTTCAAGATGACAAAAACTCCGCAGCAAGCACCCTTCCTTATATAATCGCAGGAGCCTTTGAGCAGCTCTGTTCCGGATGGGAGCAAGGAGGAATTGTCCGGTAATGTCCAGAAATCTCTTTGTGCTCAATTGCATTTTCTGGATGTTTCATAGCCAAGGCACCTCCCTCTCTCTCCAACCAATCATACACAAACAGATTTAATAACACTGGGCTTAACTTGCATCCTTGTCCTAAACACTCTTTTGACTTTTTTCCCTAGTAACCATTCATTCCTCTACTCTCACACTAAAACTATTACCCTTGTGCAACATTTTAAGAATACTCACTATATGATAATGTACTTCTTTTCTCAATAATTTATACCCTTAACAATTTTAACTCCATGCAATCATATGCTTTCCCTTGGTCAACAAATGTCATGGACAGCTTTCTCTGTTTAGGTATTTATATACCAAAGTTTTTGTAATGAATATATCAGCAGTTTGTCTCCCCGTACAACAACCCATTTGAAATTCTGAAAGAATGTTATATTCCTTAACCCAATTTAGTAACCTATTTGAAAAGATGCCTGCAAAAACTTTTCCAACATTTAATAGTAGCACAATCCTTATAATTTTTACTATTGAGAATTATATGCACTAAAAATCCCAAAGTATGCATGCAAATATGAAAAAGAAATGTGTAAATATGGTCTGTAATATGCCCTTTTGTGCAAACACTAGTAATAAAACATTACATATTTGAAATTATAATCATAGAGATGAACACTTTTGCAAGTTATTCCTTCCTACTCTTTCTCACTAAACCACCTCAGCTGATAAAAAAAAAATGACATTCAATAATTCTTTCCATATTTTCTGGTTTGAGCTTATTTCTTCTGATTGTAAATACATACTACATCACAAAGAGTGATAAAACTTCTGTTTTCTGCTCAAAAAAATATATTATAAATATGCTCTGGTCATTGAATATGCATAAACATCCAGAATACTCAAAAAAATTATGCTTCAATTGTCTTATTTTAATATGAAGCATATAATTACTATGTTTTATTAGGATATACCTGGCTGCATTTCATACATGCATTTGTATATATTTCTTAACACTAGTTATTACAATATTAATACTGAATTGCAATGTGAGTCAAATGCACACTTGAGCTACTTTACTAACAATAAATTAATTACCTAAACATCAGTAGTCGTAAGCTTTCACGGCCGGAGTCCAAATTATAACTACGTTCACGCAAACCACAGTGCATCAGCCAAGTACAAGAACTACCTAAAAGCAAAGGCACTGCCTTCCTGCCATATTTCAACAATGTCACTGACAGAATAGAACGCCTACTCAAGCACCATAATATCAAAACAGTGTTCAAGCCGACTAGACAGATAAACTCATTATTACGCTCCGCCAAAGACCCCAGGGACCCACTTACTTCGGTTGGCATCTATCAGATCCCCTGCTCTTGTGATGTGGTATACATAGGTACCACGCAATGTAGCATCAACACCCGGCTTACGGAACACAAGAGATGCTGCCGTCTAGGTCAACCTGAGAAGTCCGCGGTCGCTGAACATGCACTTTGGGCAGAAGGGGAACACATGATTCAATATCATGAAACAGCCGTTCTCTCATCTATGCCTTATTACTATGCTAGATTACAACGTGAAGCAATAGAAATTTACAAACATCCCAATAACTTTAATAGGAAAGAAGAGACACAAAAACTAAGCAAAAACTGGCATCCGCTACTTGAGAACATCAAACAGGCACAAACTCAATGAGATCATCCGAACCTATCAGAAATCAAACGCACCGGAGTGGCTAACCTCCTCCCTCCACCACCACCACCGTACGTGCACCTCCAGCCGGACCAATCGTGTGAGAGCAGCCAGAGTATAAATACTGCCACTATTTCAGCCAATGAGTCAGTTGCAACCAAACCTTCACCGAGAAGACTTAGACCATGCCACTGAAGATGTTCTCCGCAGTCATGAACAAAATGTCTGGACCTGAAAACTCCAGCAGACCATGGCTTCTCAGCCCGGAAAATTCTTCTAGTTACCTAAATATGTTTCGTAGACAATGTTGTCTACTTAAGAAGTTGACTGCTGGATTTGTTGCTGATATCTTTCATGGACTGACTGGGTTTCTGTCAGTCTGTTGAATACCTTCTATAGTGGGTTGCCTCCCATGGGAATTTCACAATTCATTAATTTTGTTTTAGAAAAAAAAAATATTTCTTTTCCCAGAAATTTAGTTCTAGTGGTATTCCTACAATCTTAACATATGTACACTATTTTCTATTTTGCAGTATCTGTTCCAGAAGTGTGAAGCTACTGCTGATTTCTCTATTTGGTTGTTTTTGTGTGCTTCAGGTACTACTTTTGTATGGTTATGTTTCTTTCGGCCTTTTCCATGTATCTTTCTTTACAGTCTTCATAAATGATTCTAAAAAGTTCTGATTTCTTGGACAGAAGTATCTATTCTAACTTGCTAGTTTTAAGAGGATTTTGATGTGTTTGTTGTTTTGTGAGGCTAAGATTATATTATGTTCTCTTTTTCTGGAGATCTTTTGTAATTTCTGGAAGGCCTGAGGGTGGTATGTGGATTTTCTGAAGATATTCTTTGTTTTTTGTGGTTGCTACTTTCCTTCTCCTTTCCGCTGTTTTAAGCACGTTTTTCTTTAAATTAGTGTTTTATTGAAGCCATTATTCTGAGCATTTTTTACTTTCTCTACTATGCATTGAAGTAGGTGTTTTGTTTACGTAATTTATTAGTCTCATGCTTGGGAAGCCAACTTGAAGTATTGTTCAACTATTGTGGTTTATTGTTGTTGAAGGTTTGCCTCACGTTTTGGTAAGCCAATTTGAAGAAGATTGTTTGTTACGCTCCGAGTTTTTAAAAAATATTCCTTAACTTTGTTATTAAACTGCTTTTATAGATAGTATTTATGTTTATGTTTGCCTCGGCTGCTTCAGTATTGTTTTAGAGATACGTTCCTCTTAATCAGGGCATGGTACGACAAGAATGTAGGCTTACACAGATTTTAAGTTTAGATTCACTTCTTTTAATTAATCCTTCACACAAATTAAATAGCACTACACTGATTTTAAGAGCTGTGAGATTCTTTAATTTAAATATTGCACTTCGTTAACGCGTAAACATATTTACGATTCACACAAATACGTAATATTTCTTTAGAGAACACATCTTCCATTCGGTCACTACCAAGGTCTGCAGGCAACTGAACATATTTCAACCGTCAGAACCCAGAAGTTTCTGTATTTCAAGTCTCTGATTGGCTATTTTTTTTAAACTGTCAGAGAATTTATATTATCGTTACTCTAATAATGACTAATAGCATTCAAACTCACAAACTCATTATTGCCTCAAGGTTACCTCATTGTTAGCAACGTTAAACTTATTATTCTCACAGCTCTTACATTATTAAAGTATGTAATGTATTCACACACAATTATTGGACATGTTTACAATAATATAAGCATTTGCAATGCTGTTACATACATTTTTATAAATTATTACACACGTATTGCTTCAAGGCGGGCTGTTATTGAATTTATATATTATACAATTTAATTGAATTATTCCAGTGTTAAAAATACTGCCTCAGCATTTACAGTAAGAAGAGTATTCCAGCCAAAAATTTGATGTTGAGATTTCACTATAAATATGCTTTGAACCCCCTAAACTAAAAAACATTTTTAGAAAAAGATTTGTGCGCGCATGTGTGTTGTGAACAGCATAACGAAAATGAAATGCTGGATGCATAGTTATTTATATTTAGTAACTTTAAAAAATATGACACAAAGATTTACAATTACTAATTTTGAAGATTTAGAAGAGAACAGTGATGTGTAATAATATAAAATAAAGAGATTTGAAGGTTGTTACACTACATTACTAAAATGTAGTGATGTAGTGTAACAACCTTTAACTCTCTCTATTTTAAAAAAGATCTATAAATCCAGCCATGCGAAACTACCCATTGTAATTTTTATTTTTTCTAAAATGGCTCCAATTTTGAATAAAATGCTGTGTATTTAAAATATTACATGATAAATAAAATGTATATCTCTAATTTGATTTTTCTGGAAGTAGCCTGCAAAATTCTATTCATACTGGAGGAATTTTATATAATTTTGAATAATGGGTTAACCGTAAGATAAAGTCAAAAACCTATTACACAAAAAAAAAAATGTAGATCTCTTTAAAACACACATTTTATTAACTAATTTTGAAGATTGAGAAGCTAGTAACAGTGATGTGTCATAATTTAAAATAAAGAGAGTTGAAGGTTGTTACCCTACATCACTAAAATGTTCTTACTTGAACGCGTTTTGGGAGACGGTTTGCTCCCCTCGTCAGCATGTTTTTAACTGATTTTTCCGGTTACTGGTTACTGTCTGGGGAATGTGTGTGGTTAGTGGTGTTCTCTGGTGCTGGGCTGATGAACCTCCAAAGGCTGCTGGGTGGCGGTAGTTCGAAATTCATTAGGTGATTCCTGTGTTTGACGATATGTATTTTTTTTCCCCAGACGTCCAATTCATTGCTGCTGTTGATCGGTTTTAAGAGTTTTGTGTTTGGAGTGATATCACGGTTTGAAGACCAGAAATGATGTGCTACTGCTGATTTATCCATTTGTTTTTCGTAAATGCATCTCGTATGTTCATTAAGTCTTATTTCAAGATTTCTTTTGGTTCCTCCTATGTATACCAGGTTACAGTCATTACAAACTATTTGATGTATACCAGCTGATTTATCGTTGGGGATAGGGTCTTTCGTTCTGTTGCATTTCTTGAAAATCCTTTGAAATTCATGATGTTTCCAAGGGTGATAAGTGAACTTCCTATATGCTTGTGGTTTTTGTTGTCAGAGTAAAGTAGTTGTTTGTTGGATGTATTTCTGTCTTTCAAACTTTTTTATCTTCTTATCTATTGTTTTTTTCTGGTATCCATTCATGGTGGCTATGTGGATAATGTGTTGGTATTCTTTCTGGTATTCCTCTTTCTCCAATGGTATATGTACTAACCTGTTTGTAATACTATTTAAAATTGCATGTTTGTGGCTTGTAGGATTGTAGCTATTGATTTTAATATAATTTTCTGTGCGAGTTGGTTTTCTGTAAATGCCGAACTTTAGTTTGTTGTGTGCATTATTTCTGATGATCCTGATGTCTAAGTAAGGTAATTGGCCATTTTATTCTTTTTCTATTGTGAATTCTATAGATCTTTTATGTAAATTCAATAATTTCAAAGCATCTTCTGAAATTTTTTTGGTTCAATAGCAAAAGTATCATCTGCGTACCTATACCAGGTTTTGAATGGATGTGGAAAAGATTTAGTAGTATGGCACTCAAAATAGCTCATATATAGTTCTGGGAAAAACAGTGAAAGGGGGTTTCCCTAGTTAGGCCTGTGGTTTGTTTAAAGATTTTGTTATGGAATGAAAGGAAATTCTGGTCCAGACATAATTTTGTTAGTTTTAAGTAAGCTGTGTCTGTGGGTGATATATTTAATATGAAAGGTGACTGGTTAAGTCTAATGAATTTTTTATACTTACTTTTGACACAGACATGGGAGTTGAAGGTATTTGAAAGTCATTTTGCTAGGTTATAAGTGGGGGAGTTTAGGTTATTCACTATGGGCCTTATTTTGTTGCCGAGTTTTTGTATTTTTGGTAGTGCATATAACCTAGGTATGGTGGGAAAAATCAGGTTTAATCCTGGATTTTTTGGCTTTTGCTAATGTTTTGGTTTCTATCAATGTGTTTTGGAGTGACTTGGTACATTCTTTTAATGGCTTTTTGTTGATTTCTATGTACTCTGGGCTATGTAGTAATTACATAACCCTAGTTTCATAATCTTCTTGGTGTAATATCACTAATGTGTTTCCTTTGTCTGCTTTGGTGAAAACATGCTGATGATGGAAGCAAACCGTCTCCCGAAACGCATTCAAGTAAGAACATTTAGTGATGTAGTGCAACAACCTTCAACTCTCTTTATTTAAAAAAAAAAAATTAAAAAAACAACACAATTTATACCAAATAACATTTTCTGTGGCAGCAGCCATATCCAAAATATCTGAAATTTTTTAATACTTTGTAATCTTTTTTGCAAGTGCTACCCCATTTGATACGGTAATTTGTATCACAAATTACTCGGATGTAATTAATGATAGTAATATGAATATGTATTTTTATGTGACATTAATTTCAGAGGTTTATTAATTGTAATTATTATTGGTAAATAATAATATACGGCTTTACTGAAACTGTCAACAATAACGCAATAATGCAGCGATGGGGTGAGTTGTTTATCATTACCGGGAACCAGGAAGTTACGTAATGTTTCGCGCCTTTTCGGTAGAAGCTTCTGGAATGTTTCCCTAAAAGCAATATGTATTAGTGGTTTTCATTGGATATTCAAATAGACGCTAATGTTGGCGCGTTTTATTTGCCAATAGCAGTTCATTTATAATCTTTAGGCGTATCTTGAGGCAAGCGTATAAATAAGCCAGGCCCGAGGTAGCTTGCCGCTCAGTTCATCAAAATTTCGTGTACACTACACATCGTCAGCCAGTCCATTTTGTCAAGTTGCACGCAGCAGAATTACGAGAATTATTATAAAGTATTATACATTTAAAAAAATTACATAAAGTTGAAGTATGCGAGTTAAAAGTGATAAATAAGAAGTTATTACAAACAGTTTCAGTTTGGCTAGTATCTATCTCAATATGTAAAAAGTGTTAGTGAACGTGTTCGACAATAAAAGTTATAAAACCAATTTCTTCATCAGTATCATTTCTGGATAAAAGATTCCTTTCCGATTCACACCCTGCAAGAGTTAAATGTCGACCTAAATAGCTAGCCGGAGAACATTTAAAGTGAATTATTTTAAAACTGATACAAATTGCTACGCCAGAGGGAGCTACGAACCAGACAAAGGAGTGACGTCACAAGATGGCTACGCGTGAAGTAAAGCAGCACAACATATGATCTGCAAGTCCTAATAACTTACGCTATAAATATTACGTAAGCAACATTTTCTGTCGCATAATTGGCGCCCAACGTGGGGCTATATTAATGTTAAAAACATTTGTAACATTTCCGTCGCATAATTGGCACCCAGAACGTGGGGCGCGATAACCAGGAAAGGAAGGCGAAGTGACCAGGAAAGGATCAGCATAATCAGGACGTGGAACGAAAGCAGCAGTAAAATGATCTACAAGACGCAGATTCCAGAAACAAAAGGAACGACAGACTATACGGATGATTGGACATCGTAATTCCGAGATTACGAGGCAACAAGGAATTCAAATACAAAAACATCGAGACGACGTAGATTCATCACAACACAACGCAGAAGCGACATACAAATCTAGGAGAATGGGGCAGAATGCTGGACATCAAAGTAACAGCAACGGACAGCATCAGTAAGTTAGAGTATCTTAATTTTTTTTAGAAAAAAAAAAAAAAAGGGTAAATAAATGTTAATGAGGAGTGGTAGGATTAAAAAAACAATGGCTACCAATAATACAGAAGAAATAATTATGGAGGGAGATAGTGTAACAGTTAGATGTGATCCAATACAAGTTACAGGAAATAGCCCAGACTTTTTAGGATTTGAGGATGAAAATGTTAGCGCAGAAAGTGAGAATAGAATAGCAGGAAATGTTAATTTTGATGCTAGTATGATGATGGAAATGCTGATAAATATGAAAAATATGAGGGAAGATATACAAAAGAGTCATAGGGAATTAAGGGAAGATATTAGTAAGAGTATTACAGATCAATTGAGGGAAGATATGCAAAAGAATAATGAGAAAATGAGGGAAGATATGGAAAAGACTAGTGAGAAATTAGAACAAAAATTAACTCAGAGTATAAGGGAAGAAATTTGTAAGAATAATGAGAAATTAGAAAAGAAAATAGATCAAAACAGGGAAGATATGCAAAAGAGTCATAGGGAATTAAGGGAAGATATTGGTAAGAGCTTAGAACAAAACAGGAAATCAATTGAAAGTATTGGTAGGAGGAATGAGAAATTAGAGCAAACAGTAGATCAAAGCAGTGAAGAAATTGAAAAGAAAGATGTAAATTTAAATAGTAGTATGCCAAAAATGAGAGATGAAAATGAGGAAGTAATAGTAAGTGAGATAGGAGAAGTTTCAAAGAAAATGTTAGACATGAACAGGGAAAGAGATAACAAAGAAAGTGAGGTTAATACTAAAAATGAACATGTTGATTTAGAATGTACAGAGTCAGATAGTAGAATGAGTAGTATTACAAGTGAGCTAAGAGAGATAAAAGAGGTTAGGAACGTAGATGTAAATCAGGCTCAAGTTAATTTCAGAGGGGAAATATCAGAAATACAGAAGGAGTCAATAACGCAAAGAAAGAAATTGTACCAAGATGTTCAAAATGAAAACTCCAGTCCAGTACAGTTTAGTACAGATTTGTCAGAGTACTTTCAAAGTAAAGAGATAGCAGAAGAATTGAAAATTAAAGTTGTTAAAAGATGTGTTGTTCAAGAAACTGTAGATTGTTTTCAAATGTTATCAGGGAACGAAATGTCATATGAATACAAGAGGTTATTCATGAATGAAAATTTGAAGGTTAGATTACGGCTACGAGTAATATATAACCACACACAATTTGATCCAGGAGGGTAAATAGTACTAAGATGTAAAGTAAATGCTGGATAGTTAAAGATGACTTGCAGAGAAATGTATTGGAACGTAAGAGGGTTAACTAAATGTATATGTCATGAGAAAACAGAAATTTAATAAAATAAAAAAAAAAAAAAAAAAAAAAGGAGAAATAAATATTTTAAAAAAAAAAATATAACAATTTTTAGTAACTGAAACAGTATTTGAAAAGAAGAAGGTAATAATTGAAACTTAATATGATATTAAAGTAAAAGTACGTAAATACAATTCCAAGATTTAAAAATTAAGAATGCAAAGATTGAAACTTAATATGATATTAAATTAAAAGTACGTAAATACCATTCCAAGGATATTGTTAAAATAAAGTACAAAATAACAAAAATTGGTAAATATAATTAAAAACAAATATTTATGTAGCAAACAGAAAAGGTGAAACATTGTCTAGATTTAAGAGATGTAAATATATGTAGAGGGTGAATATTTTGGTAAATATGTATAATAATTACAAAAATCTTAAATGTATAAATTTTTGTTAACAACTTAAGAAAGTAAGCAATTTTGAAACAGTCATTAAATAATTTAGGGTAAAGTATTTGCTATAAAAAAAAAAAAATTTGTGATGTCAGATTAATATCTAAATTAATTAAACCAGAGCCAGTTAGTGGCGAGATAGAGGAAAAACATGTCATGTGTTAAATGCGTGTGAAGTGTCAAGTGAAAGTGATAGCGTGTGTTCCAAGATTTAGGAGACTAAAAACACAATTTTAAAATTTCTAAACAAGTTATAAATATTTATAATTATGTTTCTAGTGGGGCATATGATACGGTAATTTGTATCACAAATTACTCGGATGTAATTAATGATAGTAATATGAATATGTATTTTTATGTGACATTAATTTCAGAGGTTTATTAATTGTAATTATTATTGGTAAATAATAATATACGGCTTTACTGAAACTGTCAACAATAACGCAATAATGCAGCGATGGGGTGAGTTGTTTATCATTACCGGGAACCAGGAAGTTACGTAATGTTTCGCGCCTTTTCGGTAGAAGCTTCTGGAATGTTTCCCTAAAAGCAATATGTATTAGTGGTTTTCATTGGATATTCAAATAGACGCTAATGTTGGCGCGTTTTATTTGCCAATAGCAGTTCATTTATAATCTTTAGGCGTATCTTGAGGCAAGCGTATAAATAAGCCAGGCCCGAGGTAGCTTGCCGCTCAGTTCATAAAAATTTCGTGTACACTACACATCGTCAGCCAGTCCTTCATTTCGTCAAGTTGCACGCAGCAGAATTACGAGAATTATTATAAAGTATTATACAGTTAAAAAAATTACATAAAGTTGAAGTATGCGAGTTAAAAGTGATAAATAAGAAGTTATTACAAACAGTTTCAGTTTGGCTAGTATCTATCTCAATATGTAAAAAGTGTTAGTGAACGTGTTCGACAATAAAAGTTATAAAACCAATTTCTTCATCAGTATCATTTCTGGATAAAAGATTCCTTTCCGATTCACACCCTGCAAGAGTTAAATGTCGACCTAAATAGCTAGCCGGAGAACATTTAAAGTGAATTATTTTAAAACTGATACAAATTGCTACGCCAGAGGGAGCTACGAACCAGACAAAGGAGTGACGTCACAAGATGGCAACGCGTGAAGTAAAGCAGCACAACATATGATCTACAAGTCCTAATAACTTACGCTATAAATATTACGTAAGCAACATTTTCTGTCGCACATTTCAGTTGTTTCTTGCGATATCTTGGAAAGAGTAGGAATATCAAGGCTAGCATATATGAGATATATGACTATCTATTCCGTATTGCCCTTGTACCAAAACCTTTTTCACTATAAGCTGAAAGAAGAAATAAACAAAACCATCTGACAAGACAGAACCTCATTGGCTGGTGGACAAACTACAACCTTTCCCGCTTAGCATGTCGATTTTTCCTCTACAAAAAACAGTTCTGTTCAGGTCATAACATTTTGTGGTTATTCTCGTGCAGAGAAATTTAAAAAACACATTACTGTAACAGCTCAATTTATGAAACTAAACTGTTTGTTCAGATTCACCTATAACTAAATGAACCATTATAGCAGAGGGTTTAAGAGGCTATGCGCAGATACTGCAGATGATTTCCGGTTTCCAGCTGAGAATCGTCTGCCACTGTGGAAAACATTGAACACGAGCAATGGAAAGAAGACAATTGTGTTAAATGCTTTTAACAAATGCTGTGGAAAGTACCCACCTTTAATCAACAATGAATATGGTTGGCCATTATTTATCAATAATTGAATTTCTTTGTTAGCGACGCATAATTGTTGCTTGGATTGCTTTCGTCGCATTTGTTTTCTGATGTGTTTTAACCTATAGGGCTAACCGTTATTTAACTTGTTGACTCATAAAAGTGGTATGTTGATATTAGCCATTAATTGAATGATTTCTAAAACTTGAAGTTAAGAACAATTTAATCCAGTACATTCAATCACAGATGCGAACTATTCAGATACAACTTTTACTTGTCTACTCTTAGTATTGTGTGTTAGAAGTTTAGGATCTAAGGTAAAATATAGGAATAAGACATAAAATGTTTTAAAGGCTAATGATCCCCAAGCTGTGCAATATACTGTATTCGCATTCTGTCTGAAACAATTTCCTCTCACGGGTCTTAGTTCCTGACATCCTCCACGTAGTGCTGCCTGTGCTCGCGAAGTGATATATTTAAGTTTTGCTTAATTCTCCTTTCAGCTTATAGTGAAAAAGGTATACAATGAAATGTGTAATGAAACTATTTCTGCAAAAGTTTCTTTCAATTAACATGAAGTAGATTCAAAAGTAAGCTTTCATAGGAGAGGTTTGTAATACCTGTATAAAAAAAATGTGTGTTACACTCACATGACTTTCCCTACTCTTGTACAAACTCTTATTCTCCATCTATTTCATATTAATCAAGATAAACATTTGCAGAAACGATCTTTTGACATGCAAAGAAAATTACATTTTACACATAGCGACCAGTTCTTAAAATATTTGACTATCGCTTAAGGCCTACTATGTTCCCCTAGTTTTGTATTTGCAAGGGCAATATAAGCACAGACATATCTCTTAATAGCTGGTTGCTATGTGCAGCACCATTCTCTTTGCCACAGATTAATACTCTTTGCATATCCAAGACAAAAAAAATGAATAACGAATTCCCATACAAGAAAAAGTATAAGTATTGGAAAATTTAAGGGAATAACAAGCAATATCTCGAAAATGGTTCACTCAACAAAAAAAAATGTATATGACATAAATTGTGTAGTTTAACGCGATCTACATTTTTTGTGTAGTAAAATTTTGTCTCTGTCTTATGGTTTACCAGTTATGCAAAAGTCATTCACAATGAAGAATACTTTTGGAGACATTCCCAGAAAATTCAAGATATACATTTTATTTGTCATAAAAATATCTTAAACATATGATATTTTAATCAAAATCGTTAAGAGCCATTTTTGAGAAAATTAAAATTTTCGAAAAGTGTTCCATGTAAAGGGTAATCTGGGGTGGGGGGATTTTCTTGAAAACCTTCATGTCGCATCTCTGGAAGATACTGAACCTAAATACCAAGTTTGGTGTTTATCCGTCTGTTCGTTTCTGAGTTATGCTGTTCTCTCTCTCTCCCTCTTTCTCCCTCTCCCTCTCTCTCTCTCTCTCTCTCTCTCTCTCTCTCTCGCACGCACAGGTTTCCAAAAATGCTTTTTTTTAGATTCAGAGGGTCTCAAAACATATATTTCTGCTGAAATCTCGGTATCGAATTTTTGGGTGCAATACAATACTTCCCTACTTTCTCTATGTAGTAATAAAGGATAGTGGATAGAGAAAACGTCATATGAATGAAATACCAGATTTTTACTTTCTCTACTCTTTATCTGAAGTAAAGAGAGAAAGCGTTACCAAGATTTCACAGGAAATACACATTTTAAGCCTCCCTTAATCTAAAAAATCTGATGTATTACATTCACATAACTTTCTCCATTCCATCATTTATTAGTGGGTACACAAATTATTCTTACAAAAGTTAATATTTTTTTTACCTACTTCACTTTAACCAAGGTGAAGCTCTGCAGAAATAGCTGCATTACACATTTCATTACAGTACAAAGGGAATAGAGATAGTCACATGTTTAAGAACTCAACGCTCTATGCTGGCCTTAAAATTCCATACTCTTTCCATGACTTAGTGAGAGACAATTGAAAATCTACAGGACTTTCAGTCATACAAGATTACACAAAATTCCTTCCAATTATAAGGACTTCAAAGGCTTTTCACAGAAAATTCAAGAGATATATTTTATTTGTCATGTAAATACCTTTAATGTATGTTATTCTAATGACAACATTAAGAGACATTTTTTAAAAAATAAAAAATTTTTAAAAATGTTGTCAATATAAAGGATAATTTGAATTGGGGGACTTCCTTGAAAAGCTTTGTGTTGTATCTTTCATTTTTGAGGCCCCCCACCCCAAAAAGCACCCACACACATCTATGTCCAAAAAATGCTTTTGTTTTAATTCAGGGAGTATCAAAACATGTATTTCTAGTGAAATCTCATTATAGAATTTTTGGGTGGAATACAATACCTTTTCTACCTACCATGTATGTAGTAGAGAAAGTAAATGCGCACATGTACATACACATGGACCTTTTATAAATTTTTTTTTCAGGGAGCCTCAAAACATGTATTTCTGGTGAAATACAGATACATGATAAAAAAAAGTAAATAAGCAGTTACTTAATCATGTGCATGATGAGAAGGTATTGCATTCTACCCAAAAATCCTATGCAACACAAAGGTTTTCAAGAAAATCCCCCACCTCAAACTAGCCTTTACATTGAAAATTTTTTCGAAGTTTTTTATTTTCTAAAAGATGGCAGAATGATTTTGATTAAAATAGCAATATTAAAGATATTGACACGATGAATAAAATTAATTTCCAGGAAATAGCCTATGAAGTTCTCTTCATTCAGGAGTTTTGTATAATCTTACATAACTGGTATTTTAAGTGATAGACGAAAATGTACTACACAACAAATGTAGATCTCTTGAACACACACAATTTATTTCAAATAAGCTTTTTTTGGTGGCATAAGCCATTTCTGAGATATCCATTATTAATAGTTCAAACTGTTAGTGTGCTTCATCATTCTCTAAAGTCCTGTCAACATTCAATTGTTTAAGCTCAATTTTTGAAGATTTAGAAGCTTGTAACAGTGATGTGTCATAATTTAAAATAGAGAGTTGAGGGTTGTTACACTACATCACTATGATAATCTTACTTGAACGCGTTTCGGGAGACGGCTTGTTCCCATCGTCAGCATTTTCTCTCAACTGAGAGAAAATGTTGAGAGAAAATCAGTTGAGAGAAAATGCTGACGATGGGAACAAGCCGTCTCCCGAAACGCGTTCAAGTAAGATTATCATAGTGATGTAGTGTAACAACCCTCAACTCTCTATTTTAAATTCAATTGTTTCTCGGGACTGCATGGAAACAGTATGGAATTTTAAAGCCAGCATATAGCATCCAGTTCTAAAACATTTGACTCGCTGTTCCCTTTTATCTATAACAAAATGTGTAATGAAGCTACTTCTGCAAAGGTTTATTTGGATTAAAATGTAGTAGAGAAAAATAAGCCTTAGTAACACTACTTTGTATAACCACTAATAAAGATAAGAGGGTAGCGAAAGTCATGTGAATGCAACACATCAGATTGTTAGAAAAAGGCCTCCCTGTGTATGGGTATGTGCTAACTGCATAACTCAAAAACGAAAAGTTGATTAACTACCAAACTTAGTATTTAAGTTCAGTATCTTCCAAAGATGCAACACAAAGGTATTCAAGAACATCTCCCCAACCGCAATCTATCCTTTACATTGAAAAGTTTGTTATTTTTTATTTTCTCAAAAATGGTTTTAACAATTTTAATTTAAATAGAATATATATAAAACATTTGCATGACAAAAAATGTGTATCTTAAAAGTCCACTTCATTCGCATGACTTTTATTAACTATTAAACCATACGAGATAAACAAATCTTAATACACACAAAAAGCATAGATTTCCTTAAAGCACACAATTGAGATTTAAAATCATTGGAACTTTCGCACAATGAAGCAAATGATTAAATGATAGAAAATGAATCAGTGTTAAACACTCATGTTGCTTCACTTACCAAATTATTAAAGGACAAGTTTCGAGGATGTTACCATTTTTGGCTGCTGGTTGACTAACTGGTGGTTCCTTATCTTCTTCCCTGGTTAACTGTAGTGTCATCTTGTGTGGGGTTGCTGAATTAACAGATTAAACTATCATCTGCTGGAATTTTTAACTTCATAATTCATTGTTTGAAACTTCTGATGTTTTTTCACACAAGCTCAGTTCTATGGGGTAAAGTAGCCATTTTAGCAGCTTGACTTTTTGTTTCTGTTTTGTGATTTTCTTCACAGAAGCGATTGGTTACGACTGATTTATCTAACTGTTTGCATCTGATATTTCTGAAGTGTTCTTTTAGTCTTGTGCTTATGTTTCTCTTGGCTTTTCTGATTGTTTAGTTACAATCTCACAGTCTATTCTATGTAGGCCTGTTTTTTTTTTTTTCCTCTTTCTTTCTTCTAATGGGATTTTGTGTATGTATTCCAGTTTCAGCATGTTTTTTAAGCTGTTTTATTTGTGGCACTAGGATATGTTGAACTCATTAAAGATCTTTTGGAATTTGTGAAACATCCAGAGGTGTTATGTGAATTTCCCAAATACTGGAGTAATTTCTTTAAGCTGTTTCTGCTTCTTCAACTTTTAGTTTTCTTCTCAACTAGTTCATTTTTTAACCTATTATGTTTAGCAGCATTTAATATGCAACTGTATTCTTTCTCATATTCCTGCTTGTTTACTGACATGTTTATCATCCTATAAGTCAGACTGTTGATTGTGACAAGTCTGTGTGTCTAGGACTGAAACTGTTGGCTTTAGTTATAATTGTCAGTATGTATGTTTTTTCTGTTAATTCCAAACTCTATTCTGTCCTTATTCATGGTTAGTTTTAGGTCCAGAAAGGGTAGAGGATTATCCATTTCTTTTTCTAAAGTGAATTTGGTGGCTGGTTCCTTAATTTATATATAATATAATAAATTTAAGTGAACCATGTACTGTTTTTTTTAATTTATCACAAAAAATACACCCACATATCTATACCAGGGCCTGTTTCACAATGTTTACAATCCTTTTTTAAAATAGAGAGAATTGAAAGTTGTTACACTACATCACTAAAATATTCTTACTTGAACATGTTTCGGGAGACAGCTTGTTCCCAAAACGCGTTCAAGTAAGAATATTTTAGTGATGTAGTGTAACAACCTTCAACTCTCTTTGTTTTAAATTACGACACATCACTGTTACTAGCTTCTAAATCTTCAAAATTAGTTTACAATCCTTGTAAATTGTAAACTTTGTAATTTGTAAAAATCTGTTCCACGATGGAAGTTTGTAAAGTTGAACTTTCAAACAAGCATATTTACAAATGAAAGTTTATAGAATTTACAAATGTTTTGTTTCATAATCAAATAGTAATTTCACACATTTGTAAAGTAAGCAGTTTTATCCACAAGTGGCTTAAGGTTTGTAAAGCAAGCTATATTTAATAGTATATTGGCCAAAAACTAAACACATAACAAGGTATACAATTTTTAGTAAGAATACAGCAAAATATTACTGAAAACTACATAAAATGCTAATTCGCAGCAGTTCCAGCGATTCCAATAATGATGGTGTTCATGCAAGAAAAGGTAGAAAATGCAAACATTTTAGACTCAGAATAATTTAATGACTTCACATCTGTTTATGAAAATATAGAGAGGTTTGGAATGAGTCCTTTAGCACTGATATTACTATTGTAAGATATTGAACATCACATTCAGCATGCAAGAATCACAAATGGAAACTTAATCTCAAAATAACAACTGTGTTGCTTTCTAATGGATGGGAACTGGCAATAACAGAATATGACTGTGTAGTTGTTAATTCATTTGTGCTAAATTTTCTCTAAAATAGCAATTTTATTTTCATTTGTGGGTTTAAATGCCATCAAATTGAACCTAAAGTGAAAATACTGTGTTACAAAGTAACAAACCCTATTCAGCAAACACTTATCAAATTAATGGTCATCAGCAAGCCGTCGTCCTCCGTGGACTAGTGGTACCGTGCTAGCCTCTAGTTCCCAAGGTCGCGGGTTCAAACCCGGCGGAGGGCGATGGATTTTTTCGGGTGTAAAAATCCTTAGCACGGCTTCCTTCGGAAGGGAAGTAAAGACGGTGGTCCTGTGTAATCGAATGTGCTAGATGTAAGGAAACTTAATTATAGATTGAGGCAGTATTTTGATGCCTAAATGATATTAATTGTATTTTTTCTTAATTAAATTCAATTACAGCCCACCTTGAAAACAGTATGTATATAATTATTATATAAATTGTATGTAACGTCATTGTAAATACTTATTTTTATTGTAAACATATTTATTAGTGATATGTAAATGTTTATATATGCTAATAGTGCAAAAACTGTGAGAATACTATGTTTTAGGATGTTAATAATGAGACAATAATGTAATTTTGGTGACAATAATGTGTTTGGAGTTTTAAAAGTACTGGTTATGAAAAAGATCAGTAATAATGTAATTTCGCTTACAGTTTGGAATTAACCAATCAAAAGTAAAGAAAGATTTTTAGTTTGAATACTTAAATTCTATTGGACTAGAATTAGCCAATAAGAGAATGGCATTACCGACGCTAAAGGTTTTCACCATTGAATCTAGTCAGTCGCGGACATGAAGTTGTGGAGAGTAGACATGAAAGTCGTGGGTAAAAATGTTGTAAAGTATAAATGATAAAATTTGTGTTCTCCGCAAAAAAATGTATTAAGTGCTCACAGTTTTATTTTATAAAGTGTTGTGTTTATAAAAATGTGCATATATAAAGTGAAATAAAAAGAAGTAAAAATTAAAAGGTAAATTGTGTGGTGTCTTATAATTTGAGTCTCATCACAACCCTGCAAGAAATCGTGTTTCTATAGTGCAACTGAAAGCAGCCGAGGCAAATAACTTTAATAATATTACGTAAAAACAAGCATCATCTTCACTATAAAGTTTGGCATCCTAAAAATCAAACAACATCAAAGTGTATCTTCGTTACGTAACCTTAATAATATTTACGTAACCAAATGCATGTCAGTAATGCAAATACAAACAAGCAAGTTGAAGAACAATACAATTATCAAATGCAAGTTGAAGAACAATACAATTATCAAGATATTTAACTGGTTTTTGTAATACATAGTCATAACAGGAATATGAATGATATTGAATGTGCACAATATTTATTATTAGACTGACATGATATTATGTCAATTGTTTGAATTTGTATGGTTCCTCAAACATACATTATTCTGAAACATACATTTGTAATCTTTGCCTTATTTGTAAATTGTAAATATTATGAAACAGGACCCAGATCTTAAATACTGATGTGAGTCTCCAAATGGCTCGAGTATAGATTGCCATTAAAAGAAAGGCTAGACTGTTTCCTGTTTATAGAACTTGCCAATGGAAGAAAAAAAAGGTTTGTTTGACACAGATTTCCATTAAGCTTATGTATTCAATTCCATTCTTTTCTAGGTTAAGAAAAAGAAATAAATAACTCAAGCAGGAATATGAGAAAGAATACAGCTACATATTAGATTACTGCTAAACATAATAGATTCAAAAATGAACTAATTGGGAAGAATCTAAAAAGTTGAAGCAGAAACAGCTCAAAGAAATAACTACACTAACTCCCAAGGATAAAACCAAATTTAAGAAATTCACTTAACAGCCCTGGGCATTTCACAAATTCCAAAAGCGTGCACATGCACACGCACACACACACACACACACACATAAAAAAAACAAAGGAAGCACAAGACTAAAACAATACTTCAGAAATGGCAGATACAAACAGTTATAAAAATCAGCCTTAGCTAATCAATTCTGGGAAGAAAATCACAGTATAGAACAAAAAGTCAAGCTGCTAAAATCAGTACATAACTCCATAGAAATGAGCTTATGTGAAACAACATATCAAAAGTTTCAAACATTGAATTGTTAACTTTGAAATTCCAGCACATGATAGTTTAATCTGCAAATTCACCACTGCCACCCTGATGACACTACAGCTACCCACGGAAGAAGATCAGGGAACCACCGAATTTGTAAGTTCACCACTCCCATCCCCGATGACACTACAGGTACCCACAAAAGAAAATCAGGGAACCGCCGGTTAGTTCAACTGGCAGCTGAAAATGGTGACACTGGCTCCTAAAAATATGTCCTGTCAATAATTTCGTAAGTGGAGAAATATGACAGTTTAATGTTAATTCATTTTCCATCATGTAATTTATGTCAAATATTTTTATGGCATTAATCACTTCCAAGATATTATTTGTTATTGGTTTAAATTTTCAAATGCTTTATATTTTTTTTTATACAATTTGCTATCTAGTCTTACCCGTGCTTGCACATAGGGAACAGAATTTTAAAGCCATCACATAGCAACCCACTTTTAAAAAGATTCGACTATCACTTTAGTTTACTGTATTCTTATACATGCAAAATGTGTAATGAAGATTTAACTCGATTAACAATAAGTACACAGAAAAAGTTAGCTAAACAGTCTGTAGAAGAGAAAGCACAGAACGTGATGTGGATGCAACACATTAGATTTTTATCTGGGTGAGCTCTTTATTGTTCTACTTTGGTCAATCCTATATTCAGTAATCTGCAGAGCAAACTGGATGCTTCATATTTGTGACTATTTGGGTTGAAGCTCTTTGATGTGGTAATCCATATGGGTGTCTCTTCTGAAAATTCGAATTATCTATTTAGATTTTTTTTTCCATTTTTCTTGAATACAACATTACAAATACAAAGCTATTTTTTTCAACCTCCTTTTGCTCTACTACATGACCAGAGAATCTGCAAATCTGCTCACTGTGCTACTACTCCACCATAATGTCTGCCACGGCCAAGTTCAATACATCAGTTGGAGCCCAGCCACAGGCACTTCAACATGGCTAGTGTCATTGATTCTCCCACCAAGTGCGAGTTACAAAGTGTCATTCATTTTCTACAGGCAGAAGGGGGTAGTGGAGCAGAAATTCATTACAAAATGATGTTTTGCAAACTATGAGTAAGGTTGCTGTGCATGAATGGGGAAGGAAATTTAAAGAAGGCCAAGCTGATGTCCATGATGAAGGTGAATAAGGGCACATGTATGTCGCTAATTCAGACCTTGTTCAGCAATTGATAAAGTGGTTTGAGAGATGGAGGTCTACCATCAGCGATTGTCTGTGTATTTCCTGGACATTTCAAGGTCAGCTCTGTACATAATTGTTATAGAACACCTAGGCTATTGAAAACTGTGCATGCTGGATTCCCAAAAAGCTGTCTGAGGACCACAAAGCACAGTGCATGGTATCAGTCTTATCCTTTCTCACACATTATGCTGATGGGAAAGAGTTTTTGAACTCCATTGTGAACAAGGGATTGACACGGATCCTTTACGACAATCCAGAATCAAAAGAACAATCCACAAAATGGATGCACACACATACATTCTAAAAAAAAGTTCAAACAAACTTTTCGAAACAGGAAAACCATGGCTACTGTTTTCTGGGATCAGAAAGGGTATTGTTCATGGAGTTTATGGAGCCAGGGACTATGATCACTGCAAATGTGTACTCTCAAGACATCATGTTGCCTACAGAGAGCCATTCAAAACTACAGAAGAGGAATGCTGTCATCTCAATTCTTTTGATTCATGACACAAACCTGCATAATGCTGTAGTAACCCAACAGCTGCTTACTCAGTTTCATTGGGAAGTATTCGAGCATCACATATAGTGCAGATCTAGTGCCGAGTGACTCATCTTTTTTTGGCAGCTGAAGAAAGGTCTGGGAGGACACCGCTTCTGCACCAATGGAGAACTTCAAGATGTCGTAGAGACATCTCCATATGCTGGCGGCAACCTTCTATGAAGAGGGTATTGGAAAGCTCGCCTATTTAATATGACAAATGTCTTAATCTTCACAGTGACAATGAAATGAAATTGAGTTTTATTTATGGATGCTCTTTAACTGCTATGGTCCTTAGCGTCCCATTCTATATTGGGTGTGAAATACCGTAAATTTTGCTCAGAGGTCCCTTTATCAGGCTTGAGGTTCTTTTACGTGTCATAAATCTATGACACAGGAGCACTGGCTTTACTTCCCTTCCGAAGGAAACCACGCTAAGGACTTTTACACCCAAAAAAAATCCATTGCTCTCCGCCAGGTTTGAACCCGCAACCTTGGGACAGTAACTATGTGAAAAGTAACTGTGACTGTACTTGACTCCTGGTAATTAAACCATTTGGTGATTCACCTTTGTCTTTCTATTATGTCCCATTGGAAGTTGGAAAAAAAAAATAAATAATAATAATAATAATAAATAAAGCTTTTGTATAACTTACATTTAAAATTTTAAAAATCTAGTGTGTCTATAAACTAGTTCTTCCACACTTCAACCTCTAGGTTGAATATATGGGATAAAGCTATTATATCATCTCTTCACTCTCCAGGCCAAAATCATTCTGTTGTTTCTTGTCCACTTTCCTAAAAATGTCCCCATTATTTTAATTGTGTCTGCCCTTGGGCTTGCGGGATTTTAACTGCTACTATCTCCTTTTATCACATTTTTTGTTCCATATATCATCTCTCAATCTCTTAGCCTTTTCACATTCTATTAATGGAAAACATTGCCCAATTTGTCACATATAATACATCTCCCTGAGCAATTATTTCCTATCCTTTTTAAAAATAGTACTTTTGTTCCATATATCATCTCTCAATCTTTTAGCCTTTTCATATTCTATTAATGGAAAACATTGCCCAATTTGTCACATATAATACATCTCCCCGAGCAATTATTTCCTATCCTTTTTAAAAATAGTACTCCTGTGCACATCCAAGCAAGATCTATTTTTTCAGATTCATTTCGTATTGTTCCTTATACAAGGGTCACTATGAAAGTTTTTAGATGTGAGAAAGTGAACGTTGAACCACTTGAATGGAATGCCAGATGGGGTAGCCCCATCCTTTGTGAGTAAACCATTATCAGGTAGTGACTCTCCCATTTCAGGAATTCCAGAAGCAGAGGAATATTAAATTGTATAATTTTTATACACCTTATTTAATTTATTTATCTTTGTTTATAAAAATATTCAAGGATGAACAACCGCAGTGTGCAGGTAGTCAGTTCCTACAATGGAGCTGGGGAGGGAGCATTTTCACCCAATGATTTTCTACGATGTTAAAAGTAAATTAACCCAGTACCAAAGTCTTGCACGTTTGCAACAGGCTTTTGAGGACATTTCTGCTTCCCATGACACAGTTATCCGGTGGATTCGGGAATTTAAAAGCGGCGAACATCTTTGAAAGATGAGATGGGCATCTGGCAAGGGTGTGACTGAGGGAAACATTGTAGCTGTTGAGAAAACAGCTTCGCAAAAATAATCGCATGACATTTAAAAGAATTGAGGCAGCATTCTGATCGGTTTGCAACAGTTTTGAAAATCCTGCATGAATTCCTTCATGTGAGCAAGGTCTCATCCCAATGGATGCCTCACAATTTGACAGAAGAACAAAAATACACCTATGTTGAATGGTGTGAGGAAATGCTAACAGCATTTGAAGGAGGGGACTCCTAAGACAGATTTCTGACATCGTAACAGATGCTGAAACCTGGATATCAGTTTGATCCTGAGACCAAGCGGCAACCAGCAGTGTGGATCTTTCCAGATGACAATCAACCAACAAAAGTGAAGTGTCCCAGAAGCATCAGCAAGAAAATTATGGCCTCATTCTTGTCAAAGGGTGGTCTTGTGGAAACCATTCCTCTGGAGGAGCAAAGGATGGTTACTGCTAATTGGTACACCATGGTTTGCCTGCCAAACTTCAGAACAGCAGCCACACACGGACTGCAAGGGATCCTTCTCCATCACAAATCACAATGTATCCACACACACAGCCAACATCACCATTCAGCTCCTGGAGTCTACCGAGGTAAAGTTTCTGACTCATCATTAATAAATTCCGTGTGATTTTTTTGTTCCCAATACTACAAAAAAAAAAAAACAATAAAAATCACATGAGTGGAAAGAAATTCCCAACCCCTGAAGATGCTGTTACCATCTATACAGGGGAGCTTGCAGCCATCAAAGAAAACATGCCGCAGGAATACTTGCAGAAGTGGTTTCAGCAAATGCAAAAGTGTATACAGTGTGGTGGCAAGTAATTTGAGAAAGTGCATCAGTCAGAATAATTTTAAAAAAATCATTGCTTGTATATCTCAAAACTTTCAACGACCCTCATAATATTAAGGTTAAAAAAGGAGGGATGTTTTCTTTCTCAGTTTCCATGGTGAACTTTATTTTTTGAATTTGAAATGTTAAGAGCTTGAATGCATCTTTGGCTAGTTTTCTGTTGACATGCAAATACATCATTGATATAGCTGAACCATGTTTTGAAGATTTAAAGAAATGCTTTTGTGATTTAGGTTTCAAAGTAGCTCATGAATACGAGGGCAGATGATAAGTCCATGACTTTGACGAGATATAGTGTTCTAATCACAGGTTTCTTGTTTGCACCCAAGTCTTACATCTATTCTGGGTATAATTGCAGAAATTTATCATTTGTTTCTTAGAACATTGCTGAATGTGTCTAAAATATGCAAATGTTTGTTGCTTTGTAGAAAATGGAGAAAAGTGAATTTCGTGTTCTGATAAAGTGCTACTTTTTGCGTGGTAAGACGGTGAAGGAAATGGAAGAAAAGCTGAACAGGTATTATGGGGACTCTGCTCCATCACATGGCATGGTGCTTTACAGAAGTTTGATGTGGCCATTTGAGCACAAGAGATGCTATGCTCACAGGACGACCGGTTGAAAAAATTAAATTAATTTTTATTTTGAGGTCACAATAGAAGAAATGATGAACAAAGCTCACGATTGTGTTGGAAGAGCGCCGAGTGAAAATCCATGAGATAGCCAAGACCGTAAACATCAAGTGAATGGGTGTATAACATTCTGCACAAATTTTTGGGTATGAGAAAGCTGCCAGCAAGATGGGTGCCACAACTGCTCACAGTTGAGAACAAGCGGAATTGTGCGACCAATTCACAGGGATGTTTGAACATGTTCCAGTGCATGCCAAATGAGTTTTTGCAGCATTATATCACAGTTGATGAAACTTGGATCCATTACAATCAACACCAAACAACAATCAAAGCAGTGGATTTCCTTTGGCAAACCTGCTCCAAAGAAAGCGAAAACCATTCCGTCAGCAGGAAAAATCATGCCAGCTGTCTTATGAGATTCACAAGGGATGATAAGACATCCACTACCTGGGAAAGGGTAAAACGATCACAGGTGCCTATTATGCCGCAATGCTGGATCAGTTTCAAAAGGAACTGTTAAAGAAACGACCCCATTTGGTGAAGAAAAAGATTCTCCTTCACCAGGATAATGCGCCTGCATACAAGTCAGCCATTGCCATCACAAAATTTGTGGAATTGGGCTACGAACTGCTCGCAAACCTGAAAAATTTACTCGCTGGGAAGAAATTCACATCCAGTGAACACATCATGGCAGTAACCATCTCACATTTTGCAGACTTCGAAAAACCATATGTTTTGGAAGGGTTAAAAAAGTTGGGGAAACGTTGGACATGTATTGAATTGAAACGAGACTATGTTGAGAAATAAAATTGATTTTTTGGGAAGAAAAGTGTTATTTTCTTTAAAAAGTCACTGACTTATCAACCTGCCCTCGTAATTTTGTTAAAAATGGTGATAGGGGTTTCCCATTGTGGAACTCCTGAGTTTTGTTTGTAGGTGAAGAAAGATTAGTGAGTGGAATATTTGTGAGTTATGAGTATTCCTTAATTTCTTCCTTCTGTAGATCTATGGATTGATGATAATATTGCACGAGCTTGGGTATGGGGGATACTTGGAAATTAGGAGTTGACATTGAAAGAGATTAGCATGTCATTAGGTGAACTATGTTTGTGATGTTACTAATCAGTTCTATAGAGGGATTTAATTTAATTCAATTTTACTAAGAATTTCGAATCTTGGTAAGATATGTAGTTTTTTGTTTAACCATTTTGCTAGGTGATAGGCAGGTGCATAGACATTATTTACAATGAGTCTCATTTTGTTTCCTGATTTATGAACTTTGGGTAGTCCATACGAGGCGTTATCAAAAAATAACAGGCATTTTTTAATTTTGCGAGCTTTATACATCCGTCTTGTTGATACACATGTTCCTGGTGTATGTTTGCATTTTCAGCTGTATTGAATATTTAGTTTATTGTTTGACAGTCGAAAAACTTATACGTGTTTTCGAGTGCTCGGCAAATTTACTTTTGAAAAAGATGGATCAAAGAATTTGCATTAAATTTGCTTAAAAAACAAAGTGCAGCACTGTATTTGAAATGTTGACTGTGGCTTTTAGTGAATCTACTATGAGTAAGACAAGAGTTTACGAGTGGTATAAATGTTTGAAAGAGGGTCGAGAAGACAAAGACGACAACGACCGCCCGGGACACCCTAGCACATCAATTACTGATGACAATGTGGAAGTAAAGAAAATGGTTTTGGAAAATGGCTGAATCACCATCAGAGAGGTTGCTGATGATGTCAGCATATCCTTTGGCTCATGCCAAGCAATTTTTTTGGTTTTGGGCAAGAAACGTGTAGCAGTAACGTTTGTTCCGAAATTGTTGAATTTTGACCAAAAACGACATCAGTAGACACTCGGGAATTCCTGAATGAAGTCTAAACGATCCAGAACTTCTAAAGAAGGTTATAACAGGTGACAAAATATGGGTCTATGGGTATGACATCTAAACCAAGGCCCAATTGTCCCAATGGAAACTGCCTGAAGAGCCAAGACCAAAAAACATTTGACAAGTTTGATCACATGTGAAGGTCCTTCTCACTTGTTTTCTTTGATTACAATGGGATAGTGCATCAGGAGTTCCTGTCTTATGGTTGTACTGTCAGTAAGGAATACTACATGGAAGTTATATGCCATTTGCATGACGCAATCCGAAGAAAATGACCAGAATTGTGGCAAAACCACTTGTGGAAATTGCATCACGATAATGCACCTGCTCACACCTCAATACTTGTTCGTGACTTTTTGGCAAAAAAATAAGTGTTTTGCTGCCTCAGCCACCGTATTCACTGGATATGGTCTCCTGCAACTTCTTTCTATTCCAGAGACTGAAGAGAACCATAAAAGGACAACGTTTTGCTACCATGATGAGATAAAAACAGAATCACTGAAGGAGCTGAACACCATAATGAAAAGTGGCAAGATTGGAAAAAGCGCTGGCACAAGTGTATTATATCTGAGGGGGATTACTTTGAAGGGGACAAAGCTGATGTTGATGATTAAATATAAATTCTTTAAGAAAAACAAGAATTCCTGTTACTTTTGGATCACACCTTGTATATGTATATTCTGAATGGATGAGTTGTCCATTTTGATTTTCAGGTGATCTGTTTTTGAAATGATCTTGCTGGTTTTTAGTTTAATTTCCCTTATCTGTTCTGGTGCAAATGATGACTTCTATTTTTTTAATGGATTTACTTACTTTACTGTATGGATTTCTTTTTAGCTTCTCTTTTTTTTAATGTTCACTACGCACCCCTCCCAACATTTCTGCATTATTGCATTCTTATTTCATGTGTACATTTGACTTACATTGCAATTTAGTATTATAATTTGCACTTCACTGTGTACCAATTCAAATTGCTTGTTGCTTGGATCACTAGTTATTACTAAACATTGGACTTGTATCCGCTAAAAATATATAAAATGTGCATGCATTTGCTGTCAAAAGCTTTAAAACATGTTCTATAATTTCGAAAATATGCACCAATTATGAAAAAAAAGATGATAACTTTGAGCTTATACTTCTTGGTACTTACAATGTACATTCTTCCTTAGACATGACTGCGGTGGTTGTAATTTGATTTGAATATGCAATGATCATTTTCTTCAAATGCTCTGGTGTGAGTTTATGTTTATCAGCTAACACAAGTTTGTATGCTGGGAAGGATCTGTCCGCATCTACAGATGTTATTGGGCAAAATCTAAAAATCACTTACTAACTCTGGGGAAATCCTTAATAATGATAGGTTTTTCCCTTTAAAATACTGCACAATTTGTCATTTAATTTTGCTGAATACTTTAAAGCGACACCCTCAAGTTTAGTCTAAACCTCCATAGGGGTGTTTCCATAGTAAGGACTTTCATTCTTTTGCCACTAATGTGTGTATATATTAATTTTAGAACTGTAGCTTTAAAAATTACGTGCATTTTATGCTTAATGCATGGAACCATTAAATACACAGCAACATTGGACATATGCAACTATATGCACTATAAAACTGATATACAAGAACAGAAGAACATGAAACCTGTTGTAAAACTTAATTCTATATCACAAGTATATATTGGATGAATAATGCTTTCCTCCAATTTTCCATTATATATCCCTTTACTATAATTAAACTGAATAGTCCTGTAAGTAGTTTAATTCTGTTTACATCACTACACCATTCTTCTGATAAATTTTGATGCAATATCATTAAGTTCCTGTTGCTCTATCCCCTTTTAATTAATTTCACTTTTTTAACAACCTATTCATCCTTCAATTCACCGTCCAACATTTCTAGGAAGATCATTCCAACTTCTAACATTGGTGTTGTTTTGAATAACAGCACACTCCCCATGTAGAGATTTTAAAATAATCCATCCATTCTTCTGGACCATCCTGAATAGCATAAGAAGAATTATGTCCTTGAACCTGGTGGAAATGCTCACTGCTTGGGACTGCATAGATTATTCTACCACTAAAAGTTGCTGTTTATTTTGCAAGATCAGGGTTCTACTGCCTTGAATGTTTGAAATTCCAGTATATTTCCGTGTAAGTTTTGACAAAATTCCATATTGCATCGAGTCATTGTAATAAAAATGCAGCAGTATTCAAATTCGTGTTGTGGCTAATTTTAACATTTTCCACAGCCATAATATGAAACTGTGTTTATTACTAGCTGCCATACCTGATGTTGAACAGGTGGCTTTCTAAATCTGTAATGACGATTTAATTAATTTACTTTCCGTACTCTGTATGAAATTATTGTACAAACGGTCTAGAAGATTTTTTTATGCTGATTTCTCCCCATTACCTCTTAGAACTTTAATTTCATTAAACTCCCATGCTAGTGATGATAATGGATATTCACAGAAATGAGAATGAACTATCGGCAGATTTTGCATTTCTCATCTTAGCCTGCCCCCATGCCCTCTCCTGCAACAATCTTTAAAAATTTGAAAATACTATATATAGCCTATAAAAATGTTAGAGGTGAAAGATTATCCAAAAGTTTGAGTCATTTATACATAAGATGAAAAACTATGAAACAATAGATGTCATGCAAAACAATAACATTAAAACAAAACTTATTTCATTAACAAGATATCTTCCATGAACCAATCACCTGAAAATTTAATCTGAAATAAATCAATATTATATGGATATTTCATCCAATTCTTCCAGTACGTAATTACTAATTCCAGCATATCCAGTATGTAAAAATACCATATTTATGCGAATCTAAACACGCACCTTTTTTGACCAAATGTAGTACTCAAAATCGTGGTGCACATTAAATTTGAGTGCAAATCCGTTCCATAGAACGCCAGTAACTTTTTTTTTAAAATAAAGAGAGTTGAGGGTTTTACACTACATCACTAAAATATTCTTCTCACTATACTTTTGTATCATTATTCTCAACAACCCTCAACTCTCTTTATTTTAAATTATGACACATCACTGTTACTCGCTTCTAAATCTTCAAAATTAGCCAGTGACTTTATTCAAAGTTTTCGTTTATTATGTCACAATGGATTGCTGGAGTTACATGCATCCGGAAACTCGCGACAAGCTATCATTTATCATTGGTCTTTTATTTAGCGTTTTTAGTTACGATATGGAAGGCAAGAGCAAACAGAGAAGAATGTCTTGTGATGCCTTTTTAAAGCGTAAAGTAATCCTTTATGCTGAAAAAAAAAAGGTAATATAAGGCAAGAAGAAAGTTCAATGCATCAGAGAGTCATTAACTAATGCAAAAACAGAAGTTTGCATTATTTGCTACTAAAGCTAGTAGGAGGAAATTTACGGGTCCTCACAAAGGAAGACATCCTGAAGTTGAAGAAAAAGTGTTAGAATTTGGCGTGAAAGGAGGAAGAATGGACAATCTGTGACTAGTGACACTATATGAAAAAAAGCTAAAGAGGAGGCTGAAGTTCTTGGTATTCTGAAACAAGACTTTAGGCTAACCAGGGATGGGTGGATCGATTCATGCAGCGGACATGTTTATTTCTAAAGACCCATACAACAATGTGCCAGAAGCTTTCTGCAAATTTTGAGGACAGACTAAAATGTTTCAACGGTATGTCATTTCACTTCGGAAGAAACAAAAATGTCCATGGGGCAAATAGTCAACGCTGATGAGACGCCAATTTTATATGATAAATCTATTGTTGTTTTAAATAAATTTAAATAAAATACTTATTACCTATTTTCTGTCATTGATGTGCTTTACATTCGATACAAACCCTTTTTTTCATAATTTTAAGTTTAAAATATGGGATGTGCATTAGATTCGCATAAATACGGTAATTAAAGTGTATTTCCAGTATATGCAGTATCAGCAGACACCCTGAAAATGAGTAAATACAATAACTTACACATATGTTAGTAAACTTGAACTGTTTTAAAGTTATGTTTTTAGTAAACTTTCATGCACATTTAAATGCCTCCACTATGCTCACAGCTGATAGTGAATAAAGTTATGTAACGTATCTGTTAAGCTACATATTTATGCTTTGTGTAACTGCATTGAATTTGGATGAAAAGGAGCACTTATTTGTTTTTCTGCTATTTTTCTAGCTAATCATACTGACAAGCAACCGTATACTGGATTGTATTTTTAGTGTTTTGGTAGCTGAAAGACTATAAGGTGCTATCAAAAAGCTCCTGAAATGGCTCAATACATAGACTTACACCATACACGAATTTTATGCACCACCATTATCTTTGAAATAGTCCCCTTGCAAATGGATAAATCACTGCCAGTGCCTCATCTATGTACTGAACACCATCTGGAAAGAACTTATTCAGCACCTCCTGCAATTTTGTTTGATTTTCCTCAACTATTTCAAATCTTCAACCTTTGAACTTGATTTTCATCTTAGAGGAATAAAAGTCGCACGAGACTAAATCTGGCAAATATGGTGGGTAATGAACAGTTGTCATTTTGTTTTTCCTCAATAAATCTTGCACAATGAAAGCTGTGGTCAGCTTCCCATTGTATGCCACATTTCCGATGTTCACCCTCAATTGCCTCAATACGTTGCAAGGGAACACTGCATTCACTGTCATACCAGCAGGAACAAACTCCTTATGGATAATTCTTTCTCAGTTCTGTCGTGACATTTTTGGGGTAATACCAGTTGATGGTCATCAACCAGTGTTCAGCCATTTGCAAACTGCGTAATTCACTCAGAGGTTTGGATCTGGCCTAGAGCATCGTCTCCAAATGCTTGCTTTAACATTTCATTCATTTCTGCAGCAGTTTTCTTGAGTTTGAAAAAGTTTTACACAGATGCACTGTTCCCTCATATCTGTAATTGTATAACTGCAATGTAAGCAACACACAACAATGGAAGGGTAGCATTTCATATGTGCTGCATATTGCATTCAAAAAGGGCTCATGGACACCCTTCTCTCCTTGTAGAAAAACCAGAGCACATACGGAAAGAAATCAAGTTATTAGGTTTGGGGCTGGTTGTTTTCTTTTTATTATTATTATCATCATTATTCTTATATGATGCTTTTGCAGTGAGCGTTGTAGAGATTCTTTTTCTTGTATCTCAGGATCGTGTTAATAGTATATCTCTGGGAGTCTGCTACTGCCAAGATATAGTTGAAATAATAAATTCCAGCTTTTGCAGTAGAAACTTTTTGAATTTATTTATTTGCTGCTTTACAAACTCATTCCCTCATACTTCCAATCAATTATACATATACACTGCACATAATATTCACAAAACTTTTACATCAGTGATGGCCTTATTATAACTTCTTCTAACCATGTTTTCATTATTTAATTTAATATTTTCCTTTCATGTTCCAAATTTACAGTAACTAATTTAATTCTCCCCAATACAATTTTAGGTTATCTTACTATAAAATTAATTCCACAACATATATATTGCGATAGCAAATTTATGTTTATTTACGTAACTTTAACTACCCCACGTATGGGAGCCAATTTGTGATAGCAATTTGTATATATGTTTATAGCACCACGTTGAGGAGCCAATTTACGAGAGCAAATATGTGTTTACTTCACGCGAAGCCATCTTGTGTGACGTCATTCGTTGGTCTGGTCCATAGTTCCCTCTGACGTAGCAATTTGTATCAGTTTTAAATGTCCACCGGCTAGCTATCATCTGATCTGGGTAGGCATGTTTTTCTTACAGGTTGTGAAGCGGAAAAGGAATCTTTTATCCAAAAATTACTAGTGAAGAAATGTGTTTTATAATGTTTTATTGTCGAACACGTGCACTAACACTTTCACAGATTTATCTAGATAATCACCATACTGAAACTGTTTATAATAACTTCTTATCACTTTTAACTCACGTACTTCCACTTTGTATATTTAACTTTAGAATATTTTATAAGATTTCTCGTACTTCTGCTGCGTGTAACTTATGACGAAATGAAGGACTGATTGGCGACATGTAGTGTACTGAGAATTCCGTTGAACTGGGGTTTGACGTGTAGTGTACTAAGAATCTTGTTGAACTGCTGAATCGACGTGGAGTGTACGGAGAATTTTTTTATAACTGCGGGGACCCGCTACCTCGCCCTGGCTTATTTATAGGCTTGCCTCAAGATACACCTAAAGATTATAAATGAAATGCTATTGGCTAATAAAACGCGCCAACATTAGCGTCTATTTTACTATCCAATGAAAAACACTAATACATATTGATTTAGAAAATGTTCTAGAAGCTTTTTTTTACCGAAAAGGCGTGAAACATTACGTAACTTCCTGGTTCCCGGTAACGATAAACAACTCATCCCCTTGCTGCAGTATTGTGTTATTGTTAACAGTTTCAATAGAGCCGTATATTATTATTTACCAATAATAATTACAATTATTAAACCTCTGAAATCAATGTTACACAAAAATACATATTCATATTAAAATAATTATTTACATTTGAGTAATTTGTGATACAAATTACCGTATCATATGCCCCACTAGAAACATAATTATAAATATTTATAACTTGTTTAGAATTTTATAATTTGTGTTTTTAGTCTCCTAAATCTTGGAACACACGCTATCACTTTCACTTTACACTTCACACGTATTTAACACACGACATGTGTTTTATCTCGCTACTACTTACTGGCTCTGGTTTAATTAATTTAGATATTAGTCTGATATCACAAATTTTTTTTTTTTATAGCAAATACTATACCCTAAACTATTTAATCACTGTTACCAAATTGTGCACTTTCTTAAATTGTTGACAAAAATTTATACATTTAAGATTTTTGTAATTGTTTAACATTTTTACCAAAATATTCACCCTCTACACAAATATTTACATCTCTTAAATCTAGACAATGTTTCACATTTTCTGTTTGCTACATAAGTATTTGTTTCAATTATTTTTACCCATTTTTGTTACTTGGTACTTTACAAACATATTTACATCTCTTAAATCTTGACAATGTTTCACCTTTTCTGTTTGCTACATAAGTATTTGTTTTATTTATTTTTACCAATTTTTGTTATTCTGAATTTTATTTTAACAATACTCTTTGAATTGTATTTACGTATTTTTAATTTAATATCATATTAAATTTCAATCTTTGCATTTTTAATTTTTAAATCTTGGAATTGTATTTACGTACTTTTAATTTAATATCATCTTAAGTTTCAATCTTTGCATTTTTATTTTTCAAATGTTGTTACAGTTACTAAAAATTTATTTATTTATTTTTTTTTTTTTAAACATTTCTCTTTTTTTTTATTTTATCATTTATTTCTCTTTTCAAATGATATATATATATATAAATAGTTAACCCTCTTACGTTCCAATACATTTCTCTGCAAGTCGTCTTTAACTATCCAGCATTTACTTTACATCTTATTGCTATTTACCCTCCTGGATCAAATTGTGTGTGGCTAAATATTACTCGTAGCCGTAACCTAACCTTCAAATTTTTATTCATGAATAACCTATTGTATTCATTTGACATTTCGTTCCCTGATAATATTTGAAAACAATCTACAGTTTCTTGAACAATACATCGTTTAACAATTGTCATTTTCAATTCTTCTACTATCATTTGAATTTGAGAATACTCTGACAAATCTGTACTAAACTGTACTGGACTGGAGTTTTCAATTTGAACATCTTGGTACAATTTATTTCTTTGCATTTCTGATTCTTTTTGTATTTCTGATATCTCCGCTCTGAAATTAACTTGCGCCTTATTCACATCTACATTCATAACCTCATTTATCTCTCTTAGCTCACTTGAAATATTACTCACTTGACTTCCTAACTCTGTACATTCTACATTAACCTCACTTTCTTTGTTACCTATTTCCTTGCTCATGTCTAGCATTTTCTTTGAAATTTCTCCTATCTCTCTCACTATTACTTCCTCATTTTCATCTCTCATTTTTGACACACTACTATCTAGCTTCTTAACTTTCTTTTCCATTTCTTCACTGCTTTGATCTACTTTTTGCTCTAATATCTCATTCCTCCTACCAATACTTTCTATTAATTCCCTACGATCTTTTTTTATAGCTTCTATCAATTCCCTATGATCTTTGTTTATAGCTTCTCTCAATTCCCTATGACTCTTCTGCATATCTTCCCTAATATTTCTCAAAATTTCCATCATTTCCATTATCATACCAGCATCAATAGTAATATTTCCTGCTATTCTATTCTTACTTTCTGCACTAACATTTCCTCCCTCCAATATTACATTGTTTGAGCTTTTTTTTGTAACCTGTATTGAATTACAGCTAACTTTTACATTATCTCCCTCCATCATTGTTTCTTGTTTTACACTTTTTTTTTTTTTTTTTTTTTTAAATTAAAATCATACTTTTCTAACCTTTCTGATGCTATCTGCTGATGTATCTTTGATGTCCAGCGTTCTGCCCCTTTCTCCTAGATTTGTATGTCGCTTCTGCGTTGTATTGTGATGAATCTACGTCGTTTCGATGTTTTTTGTATCCACTTATCCGCGTCGTTTGTCGCTCCTCTAGTTGTTTCTTGAATCTGCGTCTTGTAGATCATTTCACTGCTGCATTCCTGGTTATGTTGATCCTTTCCTGGTCATCTTTCCTTTCCTGGTTACTTGAGTTCCTTTCCTGGTCACTTTGCCTTCCTTTCCTGGTCACTTCGCCCCACGTTGGGCGCCAATTTGCGACTAATAACAAATTGTATGTTGCAAATAAATGTTCGTTTACATAACTTTAACTACCCCAAGTATGGGAGCCAATTTGTGATAGCAATTTGTATATATGTTTATAGCCCCACGTTGGGCGCCAATTTGCGATAGCAAATTTATGTTTATTTACGTAACTTTAACTACCCCACGTATGGGAGCCAATTTGTGATAGCAATTTGTATATATGTTTATAGCACCACGTTGAGGAGCCAATTTACGAGAGCAAATATGTGTTTACTTCACGCGAAGCCATCTTGTGTGACGTCATTCGTTGGTCTGGTCCATAGTTCCCTCTGACGTAGCAATTTGTATCAGTTTTAAATGTCCACCGGCTAGCTATCATCTGATCTGGGTAGGCATGTTTTTCTTATAGGTTGTGAAGCGGAAAAGGAATCTTTTATCCAAAAATTACTAGTGAAGAAATGTGTTTTATAATGTTTTATTGTCGAACACGTGCACTAACACTTTCACAGATTTATCTAGATAATCGCCATACTGAAACTGTTTATAATAACTTCTTATCACTTTTAACTCACGTACTTCCACTTTGTATATTTAACTTTAGAATATTTTATAAGATTTCTCGTACTTCTGCTGCGTGTAACTTATGACGAAATGAAGGACTGATTGGCGACATGTAGTGTACTGAGAATTCCGTTGAACTGGGGTTTGACGTGTAGTGTACTAAGAATCTTGTTGAACTGCTGAATCGACGTGGAGTGTACGGAGAATTTTTTTATAACTGCGGGGACCCGCTACCTCGCCCTGGCTTATTTATAGGCTTGCCTCAAGATACACCTAAAGATTATAAATGAAATGCTATTGGCTAATAAAATGCGCCAACATTAGCGTCTATTTTACTATCCAATGAAAAACACTAATACATATTGATTTAGAAAATGTTCTAGAAGCTTTTTTTTACCGAAAAGGCGCGAAACATTACGTAACTTCCTGGTTCCCGGTAACGATAAACAACTCATCCCCTTGCTGCAGTATTGTGTTATTGTTAACAGTTTCAATAGAGCCGTATATTATTATTTACCAATAATAATTACAATTATTAAACCTCTGAAATCAATGTTACACAAAAATACATATTCATATTAAAATAATTATTTACATTTGAGTAATTTGTGATACAAATTACCGTATCAATATTCCAACAATACTATCAACCACATGAAATTAAAATAAACATTACAACAATAACAATAAATGTGAAAACTTTTAAGATTCCAATTAACATATAAATATTTGCATGCTCGTAAGTAAGCCTGTGAGGTTATGTAGCTTTGAATTCCGCTTCACGCTTCAGGTCTTTCTATTTTCACTGAAAAAAATACTCAAGCAAAACTGTGACATCACAACTACTCACTGCATATGTACAACCAATGCAAAATGAATCTGTACATAAAAAATATGTGAAATATTAATTCTTTTATACTTACTTTGGCTGTGGGAATTGGAACTTGGTTTTTGAGAAACAATCTTGTACAACGTGGAGTTGGTTGCTCAACACTTACTGAAAGAAAAAAAATAAACAAAATTAATTCTCTTGTGTTCTCAATTCTTTCTTTTATGGTTTTTCCATGCTGCAGGTCTGGCACTATTTTCCTTGGGACGACAAATACATCATAACTGAAGTATTTGTACAATCTGATTAGAATGTAGGCTTAAAGTTACTTCACTAATCAGTAAAATAATACTATATTAAGCCTGTCAATGGTACAACATTACAGTGACATGAATGCGCTTAAAACACAATTATTTGCATACTGCCAAAGAACAGTAAGTATAGAATGGAAGCCAAGCAAATTGAGGTGTCACTGCAAACTTAAGAGAAACATCTTGTGAGCAATGTTGCCTTATTTACTGCCATCAACTGTAGAACCTCTAAATTGCCTTTTGAGTTGATGCATTAATAATACTTTCTGGCCCGAAAATGGGTCTGCACATAATGCACGTTTTATCACTGTGTTTGTCATCTCATGAATGCATGGAGTACAGCTGTTTACTTTTGGGAGCTCAAGAAACTACAAACTCACCTTCCAATTTTTATACTAACCATGTGCTATTTTTCACTAAACCAGTAGCGAGTGTAAAGAAATACATGCCTCTATACTTGGTAAACAAACTGAATGTACTAATTCAAGAATGGAAATGTTATGAACTATATTTTATTACTATTTACTGCAAAAAGCACCTATCTATTACAGGGGCTCATTACTTAAGAAACTATGCACCTTGAAGCACATGGCACTTTTCACAAAGTGATCCACTTTACCTAAAACGCTGCACATTGATTAATTTTCTTTTTGGGGGTTTTCACAATTCACACCTCTGTTACTTTCTTCCTCACAACTTAACCCATAGCTTCTGATACTAATTTAATGAAATCCTTAACAGCAAGGGTATCATAATGCTCAAATAGTAGAGTATGTTCAACACTATAGTTTTTTGCTATTTTAAGGGCTTTAGACAGGATTTAGTTATTGCACCCAAATAAATTTTGGATTATGCCACTTTTTTTACCAATATATATAGATGATTCATGTATGTAATCTGGATCCTGTTTAATTATTCTTTTAATATAGAGTAATATTTAGCCTGAATACAATGTTCCTGGTTCACTAGCTTTTAGATGCCTTAAACTCTAAGTCTTGTCGGAAGGAATCGTGTCTACAAGCATGGAGAATGTTGAACCTTTTTATTTGTTTATTTGGGGCAAGGGTTAAGTATTTTGCGTAGGATCTTCTCTCGAGACACATGGGGTGAATAGATTTTGGTTTGGAACAGGGAAGAATCAAGTGATGCAAGGAAAATGTCACATGACGTGAATAAGTAACCAATGAGATTTTATAGAAATGACAATGTTAGACTTGCACAACCCCGCAAAAAATCCTCCAATAGTAGAGCAGTATTGCAAACTATTGAGTGGGGGATAGTAGTTTATAACTATTCCATGTTCACTCCAAAATTCATGCACTCAAAATATAGTCACAGATGCAGAACCCATGAAACTCGGTATTAAAAGTTGGTGCACAAAAAGTGCCTGTGTTGAAGTGACTAATTCCGCAGAAAGTATTCCTTTTTTTGAATCAAAGTATATTCCAACAAGCTTTGCATAAGAACCATGAAGATGTTTATTTACGCACAAATTGAACAAACATATTGTCATACACAATAGTTATATCACGTTGAATAATAAGTGTTGCCAACGCATAGCGCATTGATAAAGAATAGTGTATTTCACCAATTTTATACAAGTTCTGAGTAACCAGGAACATTATACATTGAAGCTGAAAAATGTGCTAATAAACTGCAATACAATGAACTTCACAGTGCCACTTAAATTCTCCTGAAATTTCCTTTATCCCACAATCTAGATCGCCATAGCTTATTTTTCTTGATAGGCGGAGTCCATGTATCTCCTGAGAACCAATCTAGCCAGGGCAAAGACCAAACTAAATTACTATGATTACATCATCATTTGATGTAGATGCAAGCAGAAGGCACAACGAGAGGACCTTAAAACAGGTAGTGGCTTTGCAACTATATCATTCATTACCTCTACCATGCCTGCATATATGCTACGCTTTGCAGTGACCCACACAAGTACAAATCAGACTACCTCATGTAGAGCTAGTCAGGTCGCTCTCAGATGTAGACCTTTAAGTGAGGTCGACGGGGATCAGCATCAGGCTTTGTCACTTCTATGTTTAATTACACTCTTCTGACTTGCTGCACACTAAGCTGATGTGCTCAACATAATACTGATTAGCGTGGTCATTGCTTCACTCCAGTAAACAAAGCAAGAATACCAATAGCTCAATGGCCATGATAACAAACAGAAGCTGATTATTTAAATTATGTTTAAATCAGTAAACAAAGCAAGAATACCAATAGCTCAATGGCCATGATAACAAACAGCAACTGATTATTTAAATTATGTTTAAATCAGTAAACAAAGCAAGAATACCAATAGCTCAATGGCCATGATAACAAATAGAAGCTGATTATTTAAATTATGTTTAAATCAGTAAACAAAGCAAGAATACCAATAGCTCAATGGCCATGATAACAAACAGCAGCTGATTATTAAAATTATGTTTAAATGAAACAATTATTAAAATTCTATACTTGTTCAACCTACATTATTTGAAGTACAAAAAGAATGATAACACATCTACTGCAGTTACAAACTACCTACTTTTATTCACTTTGAAGTGTGCTGCAGCAAAGACGTGTGCATTTGTTTATACCCAGATCCTCTGTGGACTGAGTAGAGGGAAAAGTGAAAATCTATTAATTTTTAAAATATCTGTAACATATGCATACTTGCCAACTACCTGAAATTGAAACCAGTAACTTTCCCTCATTCAGCAAAGTAATAATTTTGGAATCACATGAAATTTGGAATATGCAAAATGTTGAATTCAGCAAATGTAGAAAAATTCATGCAAAATAAGATTTTTACAGAAATCTTTGAAGATTTGGAAGTGCTGCTTCTTTCTGTCACATATGGTGAAATTCTTCGTGGTACCACAATAAACATATACTAAAGCAAAGAATATCACTTCCTAGGCTATATACAGATTTCTAGTCCATGTTCGATTGGTATGCTACTCGTAGAAGGGACTTTCAAGATTAATGTGTAATTGCATCTTCAAATTATATATACATTTTATGCTTCATAGCATGTACTATAAACAAAACTATCATAAAAATGGGATACTTACATTCTGCAGCCATAGAATGTGAATCAGATACATTATTTATGTGAGAAAGTTGACTTTACAATTCATATTGTCCTTTACCGAATGCTCACACCCAATTACAGCTAGTTACTAGTGGTGCTATTAAATTTGCACACTATGCATTTTGTTATGGACCAGTGAAGGTTGGGGACCAAGATCATGATAAAGGTTAGAAGCTCTGGTCTTCTGCACGCTATGCATTTTGTTGCATCTGAGTGAAGGGGGACCATGATCATGAAGAGAGAGAGAGAGAGAGAGAGAGAGAGAGAGAGAGAGAGAGACACACACACACACATAAGCTCTGGCCTTCTGCACATTATGCATTTTGTTGCAGTCCAGTGAAGAAAAAAAAAAAACGCGCACGCACGCGCCCACGCACGCCCACGCCCACGCACACACACACACAAGCTCTGGCCTTCTGCACATTATGCAGTTTGTTGCAACTGAGTGAAGGAGGACCATGATAATGAAGACAGATACACACACACACTCAGATAAGCTCTGGCCTTCTTCATGCTATGCATTTTGTTGCAGTCCAATGAAGTAGAACTATGATCATGGTGACAGGTACACACAGAAACTCTAGCCTTCTGCATGCTATGCATTTTGTTGCAGCCCAGTGAAAGGAGATCTTGATGTAAGATACAATGAAGGATACACACACAGATAAGCTCTGGCCTTCATAGCATTATATATCATTAGCAGGTATATTCAGTCTGCAATCTTAAGTTACAATATAATGCAATAGAATTTTTGTTATGTACATGGTAAAATCTGCAACCTTTGAAAAATGCTTCCTTTGCCATAAAGTCATGCATTTTATGTGCAAACTGTAAAAGTTGGCAAGTATGTCTATGTAGAATCAGTATTTTAACAATCCCTGCTGACTGAAAATGTGATTTAGGATTCCAAAAAGAAAATTTGGAAAATTCTATCGAAAGTAAAATAAATAGCAACACACCATAGCCCACCAGAGAAAAAGAAGAGGGAAAGCGGAAGAGAGAGACGAGATCAAAAATTAATTTTACTTACTCAATAAAGCTTCTAAAACATTATTCATAAGCTGTTCATATCTGGAGATGGTGATAACATCTCTAATCATTTCATGGACGTTGTCAACACTGAAACAATGAGACATTGAATGTTTTTGAAAGTGTCCAACTTAGGAAAGAGCACGCATGCAACACATATACACACACATTTTCCTTTTATTTCAACTAAACCTATAGAGTAGAATGAGATAAATCCATCCAAGTACCATGTTATCAGACCTTGTTGCATCTGTAGCCAACAGCAGTAAGTGTACTGAACATGAAATTCTAACTCTCTAAAATTTATATGTGTTTATTTTCATCATTCTTAAACATACAAAAAAAAAAAAAAAACTGTTTAGTTTTCAGAGAAGGTGTACTATAGCTGATAAAATAAGAAATGCAACTAAGAACAGATTTGGATACATTTTGACGCAGTAATTTGTATCACAAATTATGTAAATGTCAGAGTGATTGTAGTGTGAATATGCATTATTGTGTGACATTGATTTGAGATGTTTGTTGATTGTAAGCATTGTTGAGAAGTGGGTTTATACGGCCTTACTGAAACTGACAATAATAGCGTGCAATAATGTAGCGAGGGGGTGAGCTGTTTATCATAATTAGAGACGAGCAAATGACGTAATATTGACGCGTTTTTGCTTAGAATTTGCTGGAACATTTTTCCCTAGAGCATATGTTTTCGTAATTTTCATTGGATGTAAAAATAGACGCTAATGTTGGCGCGTTTTATTAACCAATAGCAGCTCGGTTATAATCTTTAGGCATATCGGGGTGTGGGAGTATAAAAAGAGCTAAGTCAGAGGTAGATCCCTCCAGTTCATCGGAAACATTTGTACATTACACGTTGGCTCCAGTCCATCGGAAACATTTATGCATTACACGTCGCTGAGTTAAACGAAAGCAGTCATGGTGAATACAGAGCATAGTTTATCAATTCGGTTACGCGTAGCAAAGTTATGAAAAATCTCAAGTGTCGTAAAGTTAATTACACAAAAAGTTGAAGTACGCGAATAAATAATGTGCAGTAAATAAGTTATTATAACAGTTTCAGTTTGGCGAGTGTCATGATTAATAGGTGAATGTGAATAATGTGTTAAGACAATAAAAAGTGTAAAACAAATTCTTTCATCAGTGTTATCTTTGGATAAAAACTCCTTTCCGTTTACACACCTGTATAAGATAAGTGCTTGACCGAGAGATCATAGCTAGCCGGAGGACAGTGAACCCAAAAATTAAACACAATAACAGGCGCTCAGCAAAAGATAACACGAAGTGACCGCGACAAATTGTCTTTTTTACGTGCGGCAAATAAACAGTAGCATTCTTTCAAACAAACACTAATACCGCCACAAATTGGCTACCACAACGTGGAACTTAACAAACAATACCGTCGCAAAACTGGCTCCCAAACGTGGGGCTCAATAAATAAATAAACATAAAACCGTCGCAAAATGGCGCCCAACGTGGGGCTCAATAAATACCGTCGCAAAATGGCACCCAGAATGTGGAGCGAATTAACCAGGAAGGAGTGAAATAACCAGAAAGGGGCGAAGGAACCAGGACATGAAGCGAATGGAGCAGTGAACTGAACTACAAGACGCAGATTCCAGAAACAACTACAGGAACGACAGACGACGCGGATGAGTGGACACAAAAACATCGAGACAACGCAGATTCATCATAATACGACGCAGAAGCGACATATAATCTAGGAGAGAGGGGCAGGAAGCTGGACATCAAAGCAACATCAGCAGATAGCATCAGAAAGGTTAGAAAAGTGTGATTTGTTTTTATTCTAAAAAAAAAGGGGGGTAAAAATTTTAAATGTACTTGAGGAGTGGTAGGATTAAAAAAACAATGTCTACTAATAATACTGAAGAAACAATTATGGAAGGGGATAGTGTAACAGTTAGCTGTAATTCAAGACAGGTTACAGAAAATAGCTCAAACAATGTAGGATTTGAGGGAGAAAATGTTAGTGCAAAAAGTGAGAATAGAATAGCAGGAAATGTTAATTTTGATGCTAGTATGATGATGGAAATGCTGAGAAATTTTACAGATCAAAACAGGGAAGATATGGAAAAGAATGAGAAATTAGAAAAATTAACTCAGAGTAATGAGAAATTAGAAAAGAAAATAGATCAAAACAGGGAATATATGGAAAAGAATAATAGGGAATTGAGGGAAGATATTAGTAAGAGTATTACAGATCAATTAAGGGAAGAAATGCAAAAGAATAATAGGGAGAGTAATGAGAAATTAGAGCATAAATTAGATCAAAACAAGGAAGAAATTGAAAAGAAATTTATGGAGCTAGATAGCAGTGGATGCGGTATTAATGTTACAATGTGTTTAACATTATTTTATAGCACCACGTTTGGAATCCAATTTGATGCGGTATTAAGGTTGTGTTGACTTCATGTGAGTTGAAGCCATCTTGTGACGTCACTCCTTTGTCTGGTTCGTAGCTCCCTCTGGCGTAGCAATTTGTATCAGTTTTGAAATAATTTATTTTAAATGTCCTCCAGCTAGCTGTTTAGGTCGAACATTTATCTCTTGCAGGGTGTGAATCGGAAAGGATTCTTTTATCCAGAAATGATACTGATGAAGAAATTGGTTTTATAACTTTTATTGTCGAACACGTTCACTAACACTTTTTACATATTGATATAGATATTCGCCAAACTGAAACTGTTTGCAATAACTTCTTACTTATCACTTTTAACTCGAGTACTTCAACTTTGTGTATTTTTTAACTGTATAATACTTTATAATAATTCTCGTAATTCTGTTGCGCGTAACTTGACGAAATGAAGGACTGACTGACGATGAACTGAGAGACCGGCGTGTATAGTATTGAGAATTCTGTTGAACTGGGAGGGAAGCTACCTCGAACCTACCCTATTTATAGGCCTGCTTCAAGATACGCCTAAAGATTATAAATGAACTGCTATTGGCTAATAAAACGCGCCAACATTAGCGTCTATTTTAATATCCAATGAAAACCACTAATACATATGCTTTAGGAAATGTTCTAGAAGCTTCTACCGAAAACCCGCGAAACATTACGTAACTTCCTTGTTCCCGGTAATGATAAACAACTCACCCCATCGCTGCATTATTGCGTTATTATTGACAGTTTCAGTAAAGCCGTATATTATTATTTACCAATAATAATTACAATTAATAAACCTCTGAAATCAATGTTACATAAAAATACATATTCATATTACAATCATTATTTACATTAAAGTAATTTGTGATACAAATTACCGTATCATATGCCCCACTAGAAACATAATTATAAATATTTATAACTTGTTTGGAAATTTTATAATTGTGTTTTTAGTCTCCTAACTCTCGGAACACACGCTATCACTTTCACTAAACACTTCACACGCATTTAACACACGACATATGTTTTATCTCGCCACTACTTACTGGCTCTGGTTGAATTAATTTAGATATTAATCTGACATCACAAATTTTTTTTTATAGCAAATACTTTACCCTAAATTATTTAATCACTGCTACCAAATTGTTTACTTTCTTAAGTTGTTGGCTAAAATTTATACATTTAAGATTTTTGTAATTGTTTAACATTTTTACCAAAGTATTCACCCTCTACACAAATATTTACATCTCTTAAATCTAAGTACTGTTTCACCTTTTCTGTTTGCTACATTAGTATTTGTTTTATTTATTTTTACCAATTTTTGTTATTTTGTACTTTAACTTTAATATCATATTGAGTTTCAATCTTTGCATTATCAAATTTCAAATGTTGTTACAGTTACTAAATATTTAATTCTCTCTCTCTCTCTCTCTCTCTTTTTTTTATTTTTTATTAAACATTTCTCTTTTTAAATGACATATAAATAATTAACCCTCTTACGTTCCAATACATTGCTCTGCAAGTCATCTTTAACTATCCAGCATTTAGTTTATAGCTCATTGCTATTCACCCTCCTGGATCAAATTGTGTGTGGCTAAACATTACTCGTAGCCGTAACCTAACCTTCAAATTATTGTTAATGAATAACCTCTTGTATTCATTTGAAATTTCCTCACATGATAACATTTGAAAACAATCTAAAGTTTCCTGAACAATACATCTTTTGACAACTTTCATTTTCAATTCTTCTGCTATCTTTTTAATCTGAGAAGTACTAAACTGTACTGGACTGGAGTTTTCATTTTGAACATTTTGGTACAATTTATTTCTTTGCATTTTTGATTCTTTCTGTATTTCTGATATCTCCCCTCTGAAATTAACTTGCGCCTTATTTACATCTACATTCATAACCTCTTTCATCTCTCTTACCTCACTTGAAATACTACTCATTTGACTTCCTAACTCTGTACTTTCTACATTAACCTCACTTTTAGTATAAACCTCACTTTTTTTGTTACCTATTTCCCTGTTCATGTCTAGCATTTTTTTTGAAACTTCTCCTACCTCACTTGCTATTATTTCCTTTTCATCACTCATTTTTGGCATACTACTATCTAGCTTCGTAACTTTCTTTTCAATTTCTTTACGCTTTGATCTACTTTTTGCTCTAATACCTCATTACTCCTACCAATATCTTTTCTGTTTTGTTCAAAGCTCCTACGAATATCTTCCCTCAATTCTCTCTTATTCTGATCTAGTTTTTGTTCTAAACTCCTATCAATATCTTCTCTTAATTCCCTATTATTCTTTTGCATATCTTCCCTTAATTTCTCATTACTCTGAGTTAATTTTTGTTCTAATTTCTCAAAATTCTTACTACTATCTTCCCTGTTTTGATCTATTTTCTTACGAAGATCTTCCCTTAATTTCTCATTATTCCTTTCCATATTCTCATTCATATTTCTCAGCATTTCCATCATCATACTAACATCAAAATTAAAATTTCCTGCTATTCTATTCTCACTTTCTGCACTAACATTTTCATCTTCAAATCCTAAAAAGTCTGGGCTTCTTTCTGTAACCTGTATTGAATCACAGCTAACTGTTACACTATCTCCCTCCATAATTATTTCTTCTGTATTACTAGCAGCCATTGTTTTTTTTATCCTACCACTCCTCAGTAACATTTATTTACCCTTTTTTTTTTTTTTAAAAAAAATTAAGATACTCTAACCTTACTGATGCTGTCCGTTGCTGTTACTTTGATGTCCAGTTTTTCTGCCCCTCTCTCCTAGGTTTGTATGTCGCTTCGATGAATCTGCGTAGTTTTATCGTCCTGTAGCTTGAATTTCCACGATGTCCAATTATCCATGTAATCTGTCCTGCCTGTTGTTTCTGGAATCTGCGTCTTGTAGATCATTTCACCGCTGCATTCCTGGTTACTCTGCTTCATTCCTAGTCATCGTGTTCCTTTCCTGGTCACTTCGCCCCACGTTGGGCGCCAATTTGATGCGGTATTAATGTTACAATGTGTTTAACATTATTTTATAGCACCCCGTTTGGAATCCAATTTGATGCGGTATTAAGGTTGTGTTGACTTCATGTGAGTTGAAGCCATCTTGTGACGTCACTCCTTTGTCTGGTTCGTAGCTCCCTCTGGCGTAGCAATTTGTATCAGTTTTGAAATAATTTATTTTAAATGTCCTCCAGCTAGCTGTTTAGGTCGAACATTTATCTCTTGCAGGGTGTGAATCGGAAAGGATTCTTTTATCCAGAAATGAACTCATGAAGAAATTGGTTTTATAACTTTTATTGTCGAACACGTTCACTAACACTTTTTACATATTGATATAGATATTCGCCAAACTGAAACTGTTTGCAATAACTTCTTACTTATCACTTTTAACTCGAGTACTTCAACTTTGTGTATTTTTTAACTGTATAATACTTTATAATAATTCTCGTAATTCTGTTGCGCGTAACTTGACGAAATGAAGGACTGACTGACGATGAACTGAGAGACCGGCGTGTATAGTATTGAGAATTCTGTTGAACTGGGAGGGAAGCTACCTCGAACCTACCCTATTTATAGGCCTGCTTCAAGATACGCCTAAAGATTATAAATGAACTGCTATTGGCTAATAAAACGCGCCAACATTAGCGTCTATTTTAATATCCAATGAAAACCACTAATACATATGCTTTAGGAAATGTTCTAGAAGCTTCTACCGAAAACTCGCGAAACATTACGTAACTTCCTTGTTCCCGGTAATGATAAACAACTCACCCCATCGCTGCATTATTACGTTATTATTGACAGTTTCAGTAAAGCCGTATATTATTATTTACCAATAATAATTACAATTAATAAACCTCTGAAATCAATGTTACATAAAAATACATATTCATATTACAATCATTATTTACATTAAAGTAATTTGTGATACAAATTACCGTATCACAGTATAATAAAATTGAGAAATGAAAATCAGGAAATGATAGCAAATGAGATAGGGGAAGTTTCAAAGAAAATGTTAGACATGAGCAGGGAAATATCTAACCAAAAAAATGAGGTTAATAATAAAATTTAACATGACGTAAAATGTACAGAGTTAGGTAGCCGAATGAGTAGCATTTCAAGTGAGTTAAGAGAGATGATGGAGGCTACAAATGCAGATTTAATTCAGGTGCAAGTTAATTTCAGAGGGGAGATATCTGAAATACAGAAGGAGTCAGTAATGCAAAGAAATAAATTGTACAAAGAAGTTAAAGTTTTGTCTATAGATTTGAATCAAAAGCTAACTTCTGAAATTAACAAACACCAAGCTGTTCAAAATGAGAATAAAAAATTGGAACAGACAATAGAAAATCTGCAAGGTACTGTAAATAGGTTACAATTGAATTCAAGGGTAAATATATGTGATGTTAATGTATCTGATGTACAAAATGATAGAGGTAATTCCTCAGGTATGACTAATAATGTGAGTGATGCGGCGGCTTCATCCATAGCTAATGTTGAAACTCAGAGTGCACAAGTAACACTAGAGAATTTAAATATGGGAGTAGGGAATTTGCAAAATTATAATCATATCTTAAGTGATTTTCCACTTCCAAGATTTAATGAAAACTCCAGTCCAGTACAGTTTATTGCAGACTTATCAGAGTATTTTCAAATTAAAAAGATACCGCAAGGATTGAACATGATAGTTGTTAAAAGATGTGTAGTTCAGAAAACTTTAGATTGGTTTCAAATTATATCTTGGGGTGAAATATCATATGAATCCTTTAAGAGGTTATTCATGAACAAATTTTGGAAGGTTACGATACAGCTACGAGTAATGCTTAGGCATACACAATTTGATCCAGGAGGGGAAATAGTAATGACCGCTAAATAAAAAAAAAAAAAAAAAAAGGACAAATTCAGGATAGTTAAAGCTGAACTGCAGAGCAATGTATTGGAATGTAAGAGGGTTAATTATGTATGTATGTTATAAGAAAGGAGAAAAATATTCTGGACATAACTAAATGTTTTTAAAAAAAAAAAATAACATTCTCTTAGTAACTGTAACAGCATTTGAAATGAAGCATGTAATAATTAAAACTTAATGTTATATTAAAGTAAAAGTATGTAGGTATAATTCAAATAGTATTTTAAATATAAAGTACAAAACAACAAAACTGGGGTAAAAATAATTAAAACAAATACTTACGTAGCAAACAGATAATGTGAAACAGTGTCTAAATTTAAGAGATGTAAATATATTTGTGTAGAGGGTGTTTAATAATTACAAAAATTCTTGAATGCATAAATTTTTGTCAACAATATAAGAAAGTAAACCATTTTTGTAACAGTAACTAAATAATTCAGGGTACAGTATTTGCTATAAAAAAATTGTAATGTCAGATTAATGTCTAAACACATTAAACCAGAGCCAGTAAATAGTGGCGAGATAAAGGCAAAACATATGTCGTGTGTTAAATGCGTGTGAAGTGTTAAGTGAAAGTGATAAATAGCGTGTGTTCCAAGATTCAGGAGACTAAAAACCCAATTATAAAATTTCCAAACAAGTTGTAAATATTTATAATTATGTTTATAGTGGGGCATATGACGCAGTAATTTGTATCACAAATTATGTAAATGTCAGAGTGATTGTAGTGTGAATATGCATTATTGTGTGACATTGATTTGAGATGTTTGTTGATTGTAAGCATTGTTGAGAAGTGGGTTTATGCGGCCTTACTGAAACTGACAATAATAGCGTGCAATAATGTAGCGAGGGGGTGAGCTGTTTATCATTATTAGAGACGAGCAAATGACGTAATATTGGCATGTTTTTCTTAGAATTTGCTGGAACATTTTTCCCTAGAGCATATGTTTTCGTAATTTTCATTGGATATAAAAATAGATGCTAATGTTGGCACGTTTTATTAACCAATAGCAGCTCGGTTATAATCTTTAGGCATATCGGGGTGTGGGAGTATAAAAAGAGCTAAGTCAGAGGTAGATCCCTCCAGTTCATCGGAAACATTTGTACATTACACGTTGGCTCCAGTCCATCGGAAACATTTATGCATTACACGTCGCTGAGTTAAACGAAAGCAGTCATGGTGAATACAGAGCATAGTTTATCGATTCGCAGGTTACGCGTAGCAAAGTTATGAAAAATCTCAAGTGTCGTAAAGTTAATTACACAAAAAGTTGAAGTACGCGAATAAATAATGTGCAGTAAATAAGTTATTATAACAGTTTCAGTTTGGCGAGTGTCACGATTAATAGGTGAATGTGAATAATGTGTTAAGACAATAAAAAGTGTAAAACAAATTCTTTCATCAATGTTATCTTTGGATAAAAACTCCTTCCCGTTTACACACCTGTATAAGATAAGTGCTTGACCGAGAGATCATAGTTAGCCGGAGGACAGTGAGCCCAAAAATTAAACACAATAACAGGCGCTCAGTAAAAGATAACACGAAGTGACCGCGACAAATTGTCTTTTATACGTGCAGCAAATAAACAGTAGCATTCTTTCAAACAAACACTAATAATGCCACAAATTGGTTACCACAAAGTGGAACTTAACAAACAATACCGTCGTAAAATTGGCTCCCAAACGTTGAAGTAGTATTTGTGTGTATTTGTGTATTTGTGTCCCCACGTGGTGGATAATGTTTCTCACGTAATGTCGTTTACCTCACGCGTGGAACCATCTTGTGTGACGTCATTCGTTGGTCATTTGTTAACTCCTTCTGGCGTAGCAATCTATATGAATTAGTTTTAAGGTTATGTATATTGTCTTCCGGCCAGCTATTTAGGTAGGCATTTAATTCTTGCAGGGTGTGAAGCGGAAAAGGAATCTTTTATCCAAAAGATTACTAGTGAAGAAATTTGTTTTATACTGTTTTATTGTCGAACACGTGCACTAACACTTTCACAAATTTGTCTAGATAATCGCCATACTGAAACTGTTTATAATAACTTCTCACTTTTAACTCACGTACTTCAATTTTTGTATATAAGTGACTTTGTAATATTTTAGATCTTTAATGATTTTCACTGCGTGTAATTTGGCGAACTGAGCGGCCAACGTGTAATGTACGGAGAATTTTGTATAACTGCGGGAGACGATGTGTAGTGCTTCGTGAATATTGACGAACTGGAGAACGATGTGAATGCTTCGAGAATCTTGCTGAACTGGAGAACGCTCTCTTTGATTCTACACTATTTATAGACTTACCTAAAGATACACCTAAAGATTATAAATGAATTACCATTGGCTAATAAAACGCGCCAACATTAGCGTCTATTTTACTATCCAATGAAAACCATTAATACATATTACTTTTATAGAATGTTCTGGAAGCTTTTTTACTGAAAAGGCGCGAAACATGACGTAACTTCCTGGTTCCCGGTAACGATAAACAACTCACTCCCTTGCTAAAGTATTGTGTTATTGTTAACAGTTTCAGTAGAGCCGAAAATTATTTTTTTACCATTAATAATTACAATTATTAAACCTCTGAAATCAATGTTACATAAAAATACATATTCATATAAAAATAATTATTTACATTAAAGTAATTTGTGATACAAATTACCGTCTCATATGCCCCACTAGAAACATAATTATAAATATTTATAACCTGTTTTGAAATTTTATAATTTTGTTTTTAGTCTCCTAAATCTTGTAACACACGCTATCACTTTCACTTTACACTTCACACGTATTTAACACACGACATATGTTTTATCTCGCCACTACTTACTGGCTTTGGTTTAATTTGTTTTGATATTAATCTGTCATTACAATAAATTTTTTTTTTATAGCAAATACTTTACCCTAAATTATTTAACTAGTGTTACAAAAAATGGTTTACTTTCTTATATTGTTACCAAAAATCTATCATTCAAGAATTTTTGTAATTTTAAACATTTACCAAAAATATTTACCCTGTACACAAATATTTACATCTCTTAAATCTAGACAATGTTTCACATGTTCTATTTACTACATAAGTATTTGTTTTGAATTATTTTTAATTATATTTACCAATTTTTTTGTTATTTTGTACTTTGCAAATATATTTAAATCTTTTAAATCTTGACAATGTTTCACCTTTTCTGTTTGCTACATAAGTATTTGTTTCAATTATTTTTTTTTATTTATTTTTGTTATTCTGAATTTTATTTTAACAATACTCTTTGAATTGTATTTACGTACTTTTGATTTAATATCATATGAAGTTTAATCTTTGCATTCTCAATTTTTAAATCTTGGAATTGTGTTTACGTACTTTTACTTTAATATCATATTAAGTTTCAATTTTTTGCATTCTTAATTTTCAAATATTGTTACAGATACTAAAAATTTTACTTATTTATTTATTTATTATTTTTTTTTTTTTTTTAAACATTTCTTTCCTTTTTTTTTTTTTTTTTTTTTTTTTTTTTTATATAATTTATTTCTCCTTTCAAATGACATATATAAATAGTTAACCCTCTTACGTTCCAATACATTTCTTTGCAAGTCGTCTTTAACTATCCATCATTTACTTTACATCTCGTTGCTATTTACCCTCCTGGATCAAATTGTGTGTGGCTAAACATTACTCGTAGCCGTAACCTAACCTTCAAATTTTTGTTAATGAATAACCTCTTGTATTCATATGACATTTCATCCCATGATAACATTTGAAAACAATCTACAGCTTCTTGAACAATACATCTTTTAACAACTTTCATTTTCAATTCTTCTGCTATCTCTTTACTTTGAGAATACTCTGACAAATCTGTACTAAACTGTACTGGACTGGAGTTTTCATTTTGAATATCGTGGTACAATTTATTTCTTTGCATTACTGACTCATTTTGTATTTCTGATATTTCCGCTCTGAAATTAACTTGCGCCTCATTTACATCTACATTCATAACCTCATTTATCTCTCTTAGCTCACTTGAAATACTACTCATTTGACTTCCTAACTCTGTACATTCTACATTAACCTCACTTTTAGTATTAACCTCACTTTCTTTGTTATCTCTTTCCCTACTCATGTCTAGCATTTTCTTTGAAATTTCTCCTATCTCACTTGCTATTACTTCATTTTCATCTCTAATTTCTGGCATACTACTATCTAGCTTCATAACTTTCTTTTCAATTTCTTCACTGCTTTGATCTACTGTTTGCTCTAATATCTCATTACTCCTATCAATACTTTCTATTAATTCCCTATGACTCCTGTCTATAGCTTCCCCCAATTCCTCAAAACTCTGATCTATTTTCTTACTAATATTTCTCAGCAATTTCATAATCATCATATTAGTATCAAGATTAACATTTCCTGCTATTCTATTCTCACTTTCTACACTCACATTTTCATCTTCAAATCCCAAAAAATCTGGGCTATTCCCTGTACTTTGTATTGGATCACAGCTAACTATTACACTATCTCCCTCCATAATTATTTCTTCTGTATTATTGGTAGCCATTGTTTTTATTATCCTACCGCTCCTAAGTCTCATTTAATTACCTTTTTGATGCTGTCTGATGCTGCAGTTTTGATGTCCAGCGTTCTGCCCCATTCTCCTAGGTTTGTATGTCGCTTCTGCGTTGTATTGTGATGAATCTACGTTGTCTCGATGTTTTTGTAGTTGATTTACCCTGCTGTCTTGGAATCTGCATCTTGTAGATCGTTCCACTGCTGCATTCGCCTTTTCCTGGTTAATTCTGCTACTTTTCCTAGTCGTCTAGCCTTCCTTTCCTAGTTGTCGCTCCACGTTGATGCGCCAATTTGAGATAGCTCTTGTGTGTTGTTGAGATCCACACATGGTGGATAATGTTTCTCACGTAATGTCGTTTACCTCACGCGTGGAACCATCTTGTGTGACGTCATTCGTTGGTCATTTGTTAACTCCTTCTGGCGTAGCAATCTATATGAATTAGTTTTAAGGTTATGTATATTGTCTTCCGGCCAGCTATTTAGGTAGGCATTTAATTCTTGCAGGGTGTGAAGCGGAAAAGGAATCTTTTATCCAAAAGATTACTAGTGAAGAAATTTGTTTTATACTGTTTTATTGTCGAACACGTGCACTAACACTTTCACAAATTTGTCTAGATAATCGCCATACTGAAACTGTTTATAATAACTTCTCACTTTTAACTCACGTACTTCAATTTTTGTATATAAGTGACTTTGTAATATTTTAGATCTTTAATGATTTTCACTGCGTGTAATTTGGCGAACTGAGCGGCCAACGTGTAATGTACGGAGAATTTTGTATAACTGCGGGAGACGATGTGTAGTGCTTCGTGAATATTGACGAACTGGAGAACGATGTGAATGCTTCGAGAATCTTGCTGAACTGGAGAACGCTCTCTTTGATTCTACACTATTTATAGACTTACCTAAAGATACACCTAAAGATTATAAATGAATTACCATTGGCTAATAAAACGCGCCAACATTAGCGTCTATTTTACTATCCAATGAAAACCATTAATACATATTACTTTTATAGAATGTTCTGGAAGCTTTTTTTACTGAAAAGGCGCGAAACATGACGTAACTTCCTGGTTCCCGGTAACGATAAACAACTCACTCCCTTGCTAAAGTATTGTGTTATTGTTAACAGTTTCAGTAGAGCCGAAAATTATTTTTTTACCATTAATAATTACAATTATTAAACCTCTGAAATCAATGTTACATAAAAATACATATTCATATAAAAATAATTATTTACATTAAAGTAATTTGTGATACAAATTACCGTCTCAACGTGGGGCTCAATAAATAAATAAACATAAAACCGTCGCAATTTTAAATGAATGGATAGATGATGGTAAAATACAATGTCATAATAGATTACCCAAGAAGTTCCATCAACCAACAGGAGGGAGAGATATGGATAGACCATGCTAGAGATGGCTTCATATGAGAGATCAGAACAGGCTAATTCATCTAACCCCTGATAGGAGAAAATGTTTTCAGTAGTGCCCATCTTAGTTATGTCATTTTAAGGAAGCATAGAAAATATAGCTTAATCCATATTCCATTATAAAGTGACAATAAACTGAGAATATACAAGCACAGAAAATGCTTCCATCTTCAACAGCATACCACATAGGTTTATCCACATTCCATTATAAACAGTCATATAAACTGAGAACACAGCCATTTAATCAATATAGCCAACCAAATCAACCAAATGAATCTGGAATCCAAGATCTCAGAACATTCAAGAAACAGATATAACAAGAGAAGACAAATAGCACTCAATTTTTTTTTCTGCAACATCTGAAACTTTTGGCACAGAAAATGTTTAAATTATTTTGGTTTACAAAGCTGGCACAAGAAGAACTTGATGGGTGCATCAATGAGTAATACCGCTGTTTTCCATGAGACTCTCATGCAGTAATTTTCTATGTATTGCATTAACAAACATACCTATAGGAATGCATAATTGAAAATTGCCAGCCATTATTTTGATATTCTTTATTCCAACCCACTGACTATAGTAGCACTACCACTATAAAGAAAAACAATTTATGTACCGCCATTTTACAAACTCTTCAATGCATTCTTGCTTAAAGCTACTGTCACCTAAGCTAGGTGGCTGTGCTCTAGCCTACCTAAAGTGCATTTCATGCTGTAAAAAAGGAAGAGGACAAATCACCAAACTTTGAATGAAGCAAAAAATAATCGCACACTTCTAAACTTATTTATGCATGTCCCTAAGGAACCAGACAGCACTGTACACTCCTAAATTTGTGACAAATGAGAACACTGGTTACGTCAAAAACACACTTTATTTACCACAAAGCACTCAACATAACGCAGACATTACACATGTCACTTTGGCACACACTCGTAATATAAACAAGTACAACTGATCCGTAGAATCACAACTGAACTGCACCACTCACAATCAAAATGAATTGTCCACTTGCACTGTCTGAATTCAACCTGTCTGCTGCGAGCAGTCCCTTATATAATCCTTGCATACTAAGTGGAATACTCTAGAATGAGAACTTCCAGAGAGGCTTTAAACGAATCCTGTGGAGCATAAAAGTGGCACACAATGGGTATTGTTCCAAGCGCCCACTGTTCTATTGAGGGACCAGGCCATTAGCCTAAATGCTGCAAGTAAACTGCTGGCAGGCACCTGCACTGCCAGTCCATAGGAACTTAGCGCATGCAATCACATTGTTTATGCATGTACCTAAGGAAGCAAATAGCACTGTACACTTCTAAACTTATTTATGCATGTACCTATTGTGTCAGGAACAAAATTGCTGTAACATGTGTCTTAACTATTTCTCCAGACACTGACAGCTGAGAAGCATTGATTATCTATCATTTCCCCATGTGTACAAAAATCAATTTCAACAGTCTTGATTAAATAATAATTTGCTATAGCTAAGCCATAAAGAGGAAACCATAAACTGCTTGTACCTTGATTTCAAATACTCTTAGGCTTCCAGCCAGAGAACACAATTTACAACCAATGTTTCAGAAACCTTCATCTTTTCCATCTTCAGGCTTAACTGATGACTAGGGAAGTCTGGATATCTTTATTAATGCCACTGAGCAGAGATGGCTGTAAAGCTGAAAGTTGATTAATATGCAGCATTTCCAATCCTGGAGAGGCTGTATCAGACACAGAACTAATATAAAACCTGGCTGGCTGCCTACTACTGACAGGTGCAAACCTAGTAGTAAATCATGAGCCTAAGAGCATTACATTGGCATGAAAACTTCAGTTCCTATTGCTTATATCATATCATGGAAATCATTTAAGAAGACATCTACTGTAACCTCATGTAATAATCCATGCTAGATATTAACAATATTGATATAACGATCAATAAATATTATCTTGTACTGATTTTGATTGGATATGGAATAAAATGTGTTGACATTGGAGGATGTGTTAATCTTCTGGTGTTATGTGTAATCTCAAAGATATATGCAAATGGTCAAGGTAAGAGTTGCAACACACAGATATCTGATCCACTGCCACAAAATAAAATTGAGCGCCCTGATGAGGTTCATAGGTTCCAAAACAACATTATGGGCAATTTTCTTTAGCATGTGTATTGCCAGATTAAATCTGATTAGCCGGCATATTTCCTGCAGGCCTTTGTAAATAGAATCCACTTTAAACCTCCTTTAAAGATTCATCCAAAGGACCTCAAATGTTGATAACACAAACAGCAATATTGAGACAATTGTAACAAGCAATCGGTCGAGGAAAGGAGCAAATATTTCTGAAACTAAACTAATTCAAGTAAATTACGAAGTAAATTAAGTCTGTAATTATTGGACTCTACAGTTACTTATCAAGAATAGTTATTTACCGGTTGATTTTCTTAAATGTTACATTTATCAACTACTAAATACTTTAATAGCTTCAAAACAAATAAAAGTTCCATGGAAAACATGCTTTGAGAAAAATAGAAATGTTTAACTATTATTAGAGCAACAAAAAAGACCTGCAGAAACAAACATTTATCTTCATTAATATAAGGTAATAAACTGAAAGACCTGAACTGGAGCTTTGTTGGCTTTAAATTACATTTTTATTACCTTAAAATGTGCTCCCTAGCGATAAGTTATCTAAATAAATACTTACTTTGGTCCAAGTAGCAATTTTGTTAGCTGTATAAAGAATTCCTCAGAATACAAAGGCAGACGCCTGTTGCAGATAAGCAGTCCTGGATAGCCTTCCTTTTGCAATACACATCTCAACGTGATGCAAAATTTTAGCCAATAGGATGTTCCCTGTAAAAACAGTGACCAGAGTATATATTAGCAAAAGAAAGCCAAATAACAAAGCAGTTTGTGATAAAATTAAAATTGATGTTTCAGCAGCATTCAGTTTTTTGCATGTCAATATCAGACATGACAATCAAGTTGGCATATTGGTAATCTCACACCCATGAACTGATAACAGCAATGCTTTACTTGGGACAGATTTATGGGGTTGCAGGCCCTGAATGGGGCCACAGATTACTGTGAAAAGAGAAGTAAAACAAATAGAAAAGCACAAACAAAAGAAAGCTGTAACTGAATGCATTTTAAGACAAGTTGTTTCCACATGGTTCTATAAAAGGGGCTCCCTACACCACAAATCTGCTGCTAGACCTTCCACTATGTGAGGCATGAACCAAATGTAATTGGTTATAATTGTAAAACTGCAATTTGCTTTCCAGTACATCACACATCAGTATAACAATTTTCTATTTTGATTTAAAATAAAGAGAGTTGAAGGTTGTTTAACTACATCACTAAAATCACATTTTAGTGATGTAGTGTAACAACCTTCAACTCTCTTTATTTTAAATTATGACACATCACTGTTACTAACTTCTAAATCTTCAAAATTAATTTCTATTTTGAATTCCTTTAAATGAACATTTGCAATGAACTAAAGATAAATAAAACACATGCTTAATTTAAAATGCTGCATCATTGCAGTATTATAAGTTTTATTCACTTTCTAGTAGGCATGTACTATCTTTCACAAAAGTAAATGGTCGATTCCAATGCGACCTGCGCAAATGGTCACCTAAATAAGGCGTTCTTGCATAGATACTATGAGAATTATTTGTTATACGTTTCCCTTGCTGTGCAAGACAGCAGCCATCAGCTCGGCTCAGCTCGCCTCACAGCTTTAAAAAGCATATTTCAGCCATCATTGTAAACTAACAAGCAAACATTGCAAATTCAACTTCAGTATACCCGTAGAAAGTATGTGGTTATTGTGTTTCAATTAAGTAGTGGAGCAGAAGTAAAAAACAATTCCAGTGTTGGATGCTTTGCTTACAAACGTATGCTTAATCACCAACCGCTATTTCTGAGCTTAGAATAGCTGAACTCGTTAAAGCTTGTTACTGCTGATCAACAGTGGTGGCAAAACACAGATCGAATCCCATGAAACATATAGTTTTCTTTTTTTTATAGGGAACATCATTATTTATATAACCTTTGCCAATTAATTAAAGATTATACAAATGAACCTCTTTCTGATAAACCTCCTCCTTGAGAGCGACAATTACATGGTTGTAATTTTGCCCACTGTCTTATAAATGCTACAATATGACTGTAATGTTATAACTGAATGCTTTATAAAATATTAATTGCAATTTCTGCAAACAAAGGATGCAATAAGCCCACCTCAACTGTCATCTTTCCTACCAAAATTAATAATACTTGACTTTAAATGCCCACATTCTAAAGCATGTCTGTATAAATCTCGAGGACCATTACTATGTTAAAGAGTTTACTTCACTCATGCACTGTTAATGTTTACATTAGCTTACAATGGATGTATGGAAGCATTATATCTTCATGTTAGAATTTCTCGACAAACAAGGTAATTAAAATCTTTCAGACACAAATGAAAATATATATTTTAGAAATTTTTATTGAACTCGACAAGATTACATTCCTTTATAGCTAATTATGCAGTATTATGACACAAATACCATGCTATGAGAGGATCAAAAGCAAATTAGTTTAATACATTACTTATCATGGGAAAGCATTTAATAGTAAAAAAGACGGTATTAATGGTCACAAAAATGCACTGTTAGATGCCAGTAATACAGTAATTAATGATGCATTAAACAGAGCACAAGGCAGTTGTAAATTACTTGAATGTGAAGCAACAATTTGCACCCAGCAGCATTGCCATTTTGTTTATTTCCAAGCACTATACGATGTTGCCATGTCCCCATTAGCTCATTTTCTTAAAGTGTATGTATATCCTGATTCTCCATTCCTGATAAAAGAAGCTAGATGAATAAACATGTGTGTTAGCTTTCCATTTCAGAAAATAAGCATGTGAGAGGCAAGGATGGAACCACCTACATCTGGCACTTTTGGATTCTACGGATAACACCGCAACGGTCTTGGCTACTCCTTAGTTGGATAATTTGCGCTCTATTCATATGATATTAAGCTTTATTCTGTTGCTAACTTGGCAACAAATTTCATTGCAAGGCGTTTAGTTCGTAGCACTCTGGAATATGGTGCAAGTATTTTGCTTTTGTTTCTAGATATTTATTTACATTTATTAATGATAAAATGAGAACATCTAGAACAAACATGAGTATTGCAGTATTCAGTGCAGAGTATAAGTTCCCTTAGTTGCTTTTATTAACAGCAGACAAATGATGATGAAATCTTTAAAATAATATAACAGTTCTTACATGTTCCCCCTAGGTGATTTTCTCTGTTATGTGCCTGATGTAACCCCCAGTATTTTCCATGGTGTTACAATCTGGGTTGTTGCTTCTTAGGCAAAAGTTATAAAAATATTTCTTGTGACCGCAACAAGCATGCATTCTTAGTATCACTCAAATTATAACATAATGCAATATAATTTAATGCTTTGTCACTGTCTGTGTCGAAAATCTATAACCTTTGAATCTACCCACAAAGTCATAAAACACCTCCTTTGCCATTAAGTTGTGTCTAATTTTTTGGACAGAGTTTTACATGAACATTGCTTTTTTCCGCCATATGTATATTACCCAAATAACTTGCCCCTAGCCTGCATCTGTGGTGTGGGGGTAGCATGTCTGTCTCACATTCACGAGGTCCCAAGTTTGAATTTTGGTTAAGGTGAGTTATGCGAATAAGGTTTTTTTCCCAAGATTTTCCCTTATCCTGTAAAGACGAATGTCGGGCAAGTCTAAGCTCCGTGGACCCTGGGCTCATTTGAACATCATTTCACCCAATTTCATTCATTGTCCAATATGACCTAATTAGACACTAAATAAAAAAAAAAAGAAAAAAAAAAAAGAAAGAAAAAAAAAAAGAAAGAAAAAAAAAAAAAAAGCTTCTGTTTAATAAATATTTCCTTGGCTTCAGTGAACTGCCCCAAAATAATATTCTATATTTCATCATGGAATGTATATGAACAAAATACTTGATGACCTGTCTTAAAAGGGGAATAAAACACAAAAAATCATATTGCTTCCTAAATTAAGGATGTGCCCTGTAAAGTGCAGTGGTAAGATTATTATATATCACTGCGTAAGCTACACAAAATATACATATGTCATCAGTAGACTTCGAATATTTAGGTTTTTACCTACCGTTTTCCTTTACAGCCTATTGAACCTAACATAGATAATTACACATATAATTTACCTAAAATGGTATTAACCAACTTTTATAGTGCCTTTAGACACTTATTTCTGCCTTTTGGTGCTTATAAATGCCTTTTTTTTTTTTAAATTCCAATGAATTTATTCACTACACCTATTCAATAAATAATTGTTTAATCAACAACAAACCTTTCATTGACTGGATACTTATTTGATTTCTGTTTGGTAAAGTGCGGCGTAGTGTCGTTTTTAAAACGCTTAGCGCAACAATAAGTGAAATCTTAAGGTGCCGCATGTGAAATCGGAACTTCGGCAATGGAATACAATAACACCAATTGGCCCACGTCTGATTCTCAGAAAAAGTTGTTTGAAAATAAGGCAAAGTGTCAGTTCATGTTCATATTAAAGTCTTTGGTTGCTGTGATAATTTTTCTGCTAGTGCTGCAAAATGCCTAAGAATAAATCTACCAAAAGTGCATTAATAAGAACATGGATTTTGCATTTCCAGTCTTATACAACGGATGGGAAAATAATCATTTGTCAGGTCTGCAATAAAGAGGTAAGCTTTTTACTGTATTTTCTGTCATTTTTATTATTCACATGAGACCACATATGTTAACTATCACGATTAATTGTACTGTTTGACTTTTTCTTCTATCTGAAAATAATCTCAAATTTGTTTGATGCATTTTATAAAGTCCAATACTGGGGTCTAACAGTACAACACAATACTAATTTTGTAAAAGACAATTTTTTTAAGCTATATTAATTTTTATGTAAATTGAATTGGTTATTCATTTAAAATTGTAATTATTTTAACACTGTTTAATACGATTTTTTAATGCGGTTCTGATAGGAGTATCAGATATCTTAAGCAGAGGTGAGGCCGATCTCCCTACAGGATTTAATCCGCATATGGTTTCTGTTTTCAAATATGTTTCAGTCAATACTGCAGACATTGAAAGATCTTTTTCAGCATTTAGGCTAATTCTGACCGAAAAAAGACAAACTTACCCCACATCATCTGGAAATGCCTCTTGTTATTTATTGTGAACAAAATTATGGCCAATAGTGAATTTGAAGTATCTGTCATTTAAAAAATAACAATATTGCATTAATTTTTAAAATTAATGTAAGCCATAGTTCTATCCTTTATATTTTAATTAACTGACAGTGAGATTTTTTATAGAATGATTGTTCTATTACTATATTATCTTATCTATCCTACTGTATTTAAGTGTGTTTTGCATGGCGTGATGTATAAAATTTGTTTATTTATTGTGCCTATCAAAGACCTATTTGCCTACTTTTTAGGAAATTTTTAGGCGCCTAAAATCACAAGTATATTTCAAGTTAAAGAGTAGTGTTTTTTGTGGTGGTGATTTTGGTGATAGTGTTACTAAATCACTTTAATATTATACAACGTAATATAGTGTAAAAGAAAATACCTCTCTATAATCAATACGAAGCAGAACGCACAGGGAACTCCCTAAATATATAGGTAGAATTTTCACAAGAAAAAATGTTTTGTCTCGAACCCAAGCTCGTTTACATTCCTTAGATTTTAAGGATGCAGATTCTGAAGTGACATATATATATATTTAAAAAAAAAAGTGTTACATTCACACGACTTTCTCTACCCTCCATCGTTTATTAGTGGGTACACAACTAACTATTCTTACAAAAGTTCATTTTCCTATCTATTCCAGCTTTTTAATTGAGATAAACCTTTTCAAAAATACCTGCATTACACATCTCGCTATGGAGGGTGATCCGTTTGAGATGTCAAAAAAATAAAATGTTATTTAAAGAGGGGGAGTGCTAAGCAAGCAGTGGAAGAGAGTGGATGTGTGAGGAGGAAGCACCTGCAGTGGAAGAAAAAAGGGCTTAAGTAACCATGGGAATTGGTATTGAGGTGCACAGAGCAAGAATTGGAGCATTTAATAAATTAAAATGGAAGGACTTTAGATATTAAGGGAGAGATTAAAAATGAAATGCAAGATATACAAAATGAGGTACAGAAAGTTAAAAGAAGAGTTGAGCTGCTGGAAGAGAGACACCGAAGATTTAATTTGGTTATAGCAGGAGTGAAAGAAAGGAATGGAGTATGGCCTGTAGATGAGGTCAGAGAGATTATAGAAGGAAAGCTTGGTTTGAAGCTTCAGGGCTGGGAGATTAGAGAAGCATTTAGAGTGGGGAGATCAAGAGGAGCCAGAATGATAATTGCAAGATTTACGTCAGTACAGTTTGTTTATGAAGTATTGAAGAAATCAAAGCTACTAAAAGGAACAAATATCTTTATAAATAGAGATTTATCGGTGGAACAACGGGCCTTGAAGAAGGATTTAATACAACAAATGATGCTGGCAGGAATGGAAGGGGAACGGGCCTTCATAAAGAATCTACGATTGTGGGTCGATGGGCGTATGGTGATGGGATACGAAAGTGACACAAGGAACAGCAGATCGCAGGAGCACGATATGATTCAACAAAATACATCCGAGACCAGAGAGAAGGAATGCAGAGGAAGTCCAAAGAGCGATCGGAGACCAGAGGATAAGGATCGATACATGGAAGTTATGTCACCGGCACGTGGGGCTGGCGGAAAGAAGATGAGTGTTAGAATAGGCGTGGCCAAGACGCAGTCAGAATGTCGGATCAAAGTGACGCAAAGGCATCAGCTGGCGAAACAAGGAAAATGGAAGTTACGTCACTGCTACGTGGGGCTGGCGGGAAGAATATGGCTGAGTCAGAGAGGGGATTAGGAGCTAAGGCAGTGACATCAGATCAGAGTGTTGTATGGACTAAAGCTGACAAAGTTAGGAAAGTGGCATCATCAAGGAGGGAGGGAGTTCAATCGCCACGTGATATGATTGCAGGCAGGACAGAGGCATGGTTTCAGAGTGGCGAATTGGTGGGTGTGTTGACACCCAATGGGAGTTTACGAATTTTGGACAGAAACAAAGTGGGATCATTAAAGGAGCCAACAGAAATAGATTTATGGAGTAGGAAAGTGTGCCATACATATAGAAATAGTGCAGGCTCTGTGAGAAGTATGGGAAAACAGAAGCAGTAATAATGGGGAAGTAAATAGAATAGGGAGGGAGAGTGACTATAGAATGAATAGAAGGGAACAAATTAGACAAAGTAAAGACAAGTGTATTGATAAGCAAGTGATAGATTTATATGAAATCATGAAGTGAATGATTTAGATATAAAGGACGGTAAACACGGAGAGGAGGGCTAGGAGGGAGAGGTACATTTCTTACTATGAACGAGCAAGTGTTGTTATGGACGATCAGTACGGGGTACAAATAAGCATTTTCTAAATTGCATCTAATAGTTCCTATTTCTGCTGTTAGTGGAGTATTAAAGACAATCGGAGGAAGCAAGGGAAGGAGATGGGAAGGGGAGAAGAACACTAAGCAGTATAGTGACTTTAAATGAGAAACTGTTAGCGATATGAAGCTAACTCAACACACATGCTTTGTAAATGCGGAAGCTTGGGTACGATTGGCAAAAGGAGCCAGGGCTCAACGCTGATCATGCCCAAATGTATTGTATTAGCTCAACACTCAATAAAGATATCATATCATTTAAAGAGGCTAATACACACATATTTGAACAGTTTGCTGTACAATAAGCAGAAAGGATGGAAGTTAATGAATGATGTTTCGGACCTCATCCGTGTGACATGGCAGCACTATCGTGCATAAGAGACAAAATGGTGGTCATGACACAACAGTGCACTCATTGCATTGTATGGTATTTAAACATGTCCTATGAGACATGTGGGTTCTCGGTTTCTCAAATAATGCAGTTATGCTTATTGGCTCGGCCACTCACTTGAAATGTGCCTTTGTCTATGAACATTCATCGATTTCCCATAGATTGTTCGCTTCCTGCCTCTCACACATCATGACAGCAAACCTTGTTTGCTAAATAATTTCTTTAATAATACAGTAGAACCCCATCTTAACGAGCCAGCTTTTAACAAACATTTTTGGAAGTCCCACCCCAAGTCCCATAAGTGTAATGTTATTTAAACCCGCTTTTTACGAATCCCACGTTAACGAAAAGCCTGTTTTTAAGTAAAATATTTTTCTTGAATTTGCAATTGTGCAGCTCCTTCTGTGTAGTTAGTGCATTAAGATTTTCAGAATGGAGTTAACGTTACCTCCACTATAATGGGAACATTACGCCTTTTTGGATGCTTTAAAATTCATTAGCCTCCGCACATCACTTTGTGTTCCATTTGCACTGCAAAAGTTGGCAGCTCTGCAAACACATTTCCAAACCCGTTAACTTCCGTATCTCTGACTTCGAGTTCTGTACGATTTCCACTTCCATTTTAAAATTCAACAGGCAGCGTGTTAAGTTGTGTTGTCTTTGTGATAAGTGATTTAAATTTCTCATTCACAAAAATTGCTGCTTAAAGGAAGAAGCTTACCATTCACGACAAGATTACAATAATTCAAGACATGGCAAACAACAGCACTTTCTTTAACCAATATGAAGAAATATGATCTGGCTCCTCCCGCATTGCACGGGGTACTTAAACAGAAAGATGCTATTCTGGCCACAGAAGTACAGTGTGGATCCGGGATGAAGAAGCAAAAGAATTTTCGTAGCTCTCCATTTGAAGAAATCAAAAACATTTTAATGAAATGGCTTGGATCCACAAGAAGCGACAATGTTCCTATCGACGGAAACATCCTAAAAGAAAATGCTCGCCAAATAGCACTAATTTATACGTGACAACTTTTGTGCTTCAAATAGTTGGCTTGTTTGTTTCAAGAAGCAGCACAACCTTTCCTGGCAAAGCATGTGTGGTAAAAGTGCAGATGTTAAAAATGATCCCATTGAGCTTTGGAAAAAGGAACCCTGTCTAATCCCCTCTGTGGCTACAATGCAAAGGATATTTTCAATGCAGATGAAACAGAATTGTTCAATTTGCTACCCAACAAGACTTATGCAGTTCACGGTGAAAAATGTCATGGTGGGGGGGGGGGGGAAGCAAAGGAGGGTTCACAACTCTGCTGTGTGCAAATAGAGACAGAACTGAAAAGTTACTTCTGCTAATCATAGGAAAATTAAAAATTCTGAGGTGTTTCAAAAACATTTGTACACTTCCATGCAAATACAATTTGCAGAAAAGTTCATGGATGACTTTGGAAATATTTGTTAAATATCTACAATGCCTGGATCTCAAAATGGGATCTCAGGGAAGAAAGATTGCTCTGGTGATACAGGTGTGCAGCTCAACCATCAGAGCCATTATTTTTACGGAATATAAAGGTGATCTTTATACCAGCAAACTGCAACAGCTATCTGCAGCCTTTAGACTTGGGAACTATTCATTTTTAAAGCAAAGTACAGGAAAGCCCTGGCGCAACTTAGAAAGAAAGCAAGATATGCATTTGAACATACTTCAGGCCATGCATATGTTTGTGGTTGCACGGCAGTTACTTACACCAAGCACCATATAGCATTGCTTTGGGAAAACTGGGTTTGGTTCTTGCACTGATGTCTTCAATGAGGACAATGATACTGAAGAAATTTGTATGCAGGAGGAGTGAGAGATCCTACAGAGGGGCACAAGTGCAACCTTTGAAGAGTTTATAAGTTGTGACGACAGTGTCCTAACCTCAGAAGCATCAGTGAATGTTGTTGAGCTATGCAATGAGGCAATGAAGCAACCAGAAGATGATGAAGAAGAATCAGCAGTAACATTTGTGGCAGCAGCCGAAGAATTGGATGTCGTGAGACAGTACCTATGCTCCTTCCCTATTGATGAGGGGCTACTCAGCAGCATTAATCACACTAAACACAGGATTCCTTACCTGAGCAGGTGGAAATAGACTACTCTGCTGGATTTCTTTAAGAAATTAAGGTTAGTAACTTTAGGTAAAACTGAAGATACAGCCCATTCATACCTAATGATAAATATGTAAATCTAACATTTACTTTCATTTTGTTTGTTCAGATTAAGCGCAAATGGCTGACCATGAAGTGGTGTTAATATCAGTGTTTTAGTTTCAGGTTTTCTGTTTCTGAAACAGACAACACTGCATAAATTTATAACTACTGTAGCATTTTAATTCTTTGATTTACTGCATTTTGTTCATTAATCTTTAAATTCCTTTCTTAGCATTACATGTGTATGTAATGATTTAAAAGTTCTGAAAATAATAAGTCTTGCTATTAAAATACTTAAACACTCAATTTGCATATTATTTCTGGCAATTGAATGCTCAACCTTATACTAACCCCTTTTAAGAAAAACCCCTAAGGAAAAAATTTTAATTTCCCCTGAGATTTGTTGAATATGGGTTTTACTGTTGTTGGATCTACAGTATTAAATGCTTTAATAAGTCTAAGAACATGCCAACAGTTTTATCTTTATTGTCTGCTAAAACTGTTTGTGCACGAGTATAACACACATCTCAGGCCGTGATGGAAATCAGTAATTATGCTTTTAACAATAGACATTTTTATGCTTTTTTCCCCAACACCTCTAAACAATAGACTTGTCAACCCCAGGAGCCAACCTTCAGTCTCAGTCAGTTGGGATTAATAAAGCTTTAACGCTGATCGTTGCAAATGTTAGAATTTGTGTTTAAAATGTATATTTAGGTTTGACTGATAATTTTCTTTGAATATTCTTTACATCAAGAAACCACAACTTAAAACCTGTCAAGAAGTTAAATGTTACAGTACCTGCTCCTGCCACATTTGAGTAAATGCTGCAACATTTTTGCGATACACATCACACAATGTTCTGTTTATGTAGCTTCCAAACAATTCCTTGTCCTCTTCATCAAGTGGAACATTCCTCATGATGATCTGCAAACTCTGATGGTCCACTTGGTCTGCAACAAGGATGATGGCTGCTATACAATCCGTCAATACAATTACAGAAGAGAAAATATGTTATTTGATGTAAATGAAATGGGTTATATACTAATCATTATTCAGTTATTTAGGATATTGAAGCTTGAGTTAAACTTTGACAATGTTAAAAAAAAAAAAAAGGATACGCTTCACAAGACCTTAGAGAAATGTGAACTGAAGTGGTGGGGAGCTATGTTGCAACCTTTTCCAAGTTGGGAACGGGAGGGCCAAATGCTACCTGGCAGGCTCAGTTGACACTGCTAACAGTTGATTCAGTATTGTACATACTTGATTAAATAGTCTTTTTCACACTGCTAATGAAAGAAGAAATTATTAGTTACTGGAAAACTACTAATGCTATTAACAGAAGACATATTAATTACCGCTATAACAGAAAGAAATAATGCTATAAAGAAAGCAGTACAAAACACAACAGAAGTAGCAGTGCAGTTATTTTGCATGAATACACTCCGAGTGTGATGTTTATATTGCACTCAAACTATTAACCATTTGCAACAATCATACAAGAAAACTATTATCGCAAGATTACAAAAACTTTTATTCTTGTGTACTGGTTTCATGAGCCTTACCAGGTGAGACAACAGGAAGAGGGAAGACATGTTATTTGTGAGAAGCATCTGATAAAAGAATCAAATCAATGCATAAGATACGTCATAATGAGTCGTATATAAAATGCGCTCCATAATAATTTAATTTTCATGCCGTCATGGATAAATGTATTTGTAAACTCTGTGAATAAACTATGACATACATGACGTGCTATATTCACTATGCGCTCAAAATCAGAGCTGAAAACAAAAACTGTTTCATCCTTGCACACTTGTGCAATTTCACTTTATTATTATTATTATTATTATTATTATTATTATTATTTCAAATAATCATTGAATCAGTGCAGTTAATAAGGAATCTTTCACTAATGTGCTGGCTACATGTGTAGGCTTTACAGCACAAACCCGTTTGTATCAGGAACGTGCATGCTGACGGCAAGAGGGTAGGTTGACAAACCAAAAACCTCAGCCTGCGTAAACATAGCAGTGATTACGATTTAGGTTGCGCAAACTTTTAAGAGTGTGTGTGGACAGTGTACAAGCCATGCCTTAAGCTGGAAGGGAAGTTTAGTGCAAGATGTATGATGTACGCACCCATTCCAGCAATTTATCGCTGAGTTTATCAAATTCTATAAATTATTGTCATGCCTTTGGGAGATAAAATCTAAGGAATATTCCGTTATGAAGAAGAATATGTGTTAGCTATTAGAAACAGAAGCACTACAAATAGCCAAGTTTTCTCCATGCTGTATTGGAATGAGTAACGCTATGTTAGCACAAACTTTCACTTACTAAGTTATTAAAACTGGAACATTTTCGAGGGCATTCATCCTCATCATCAGCAATTAGATGACTGAAGCATGTTCCTTCTTTCTTCTTCCTCTCTGATGTTCAAATTTCTCTACATAGGTAACAGAAATTTGAAATCGGGTTGAAAGACCACCAGAGAAATATACAAGAGAAACAGACAAATCTGCTTATCGCACCATGTTTGGTCCGAGAATCACAACATTGGTCAAATCATAAAATGTTATAACTAGTTTCATCACTAAAACTATCTGGGAAAAACATTCGTCAACAATGAAGATGCATTGTAAATTTTGAAATCCCGCCATTGAGTAGTTTGTTAGAGCTTTGTCACTCCACCAGTGGACAGCACAGGATCCAACCAAGCCAGAAGAGGAGGAAAGAAGGTGCTTCAGTCACCTAACTTACTGATGATGGTGAATGAAATCAAAAAAACTACCCATTTTAGTAACTTAGTAAGTAAAGGTTTGTGTAAACATAGTGTGACTCATTCCAATTCAACAGTGTGTGTGTTACCAAAAGATGGTGACGAATTAAATCTCTGTATGATCTTCCAGTAGCTAAAAACCTTAAGCTCAATCTTTCATAGTGAGATATAGATTTGTGCATCAGTGTTCTGTCATTCAATTACAGGAGTCGCCAAGCATAGTACTTCATTATATGCAACTTCGCCCATTCTCAAGTAATTATCCATCTGAATCTTCTCTTAAATCTTAAATTAAATTTATTTGCCAGTGTGCCTTTCTTCTCAGAAGCCACTTTTTGCACCATTTTGATCGAGAACATTTGGTATCCCTTCTTTTCACCAATAAATAGTACAGAAATGCTTTAGACATAACTAAATCTTTATGCCACATTGAATTCATAGACAAACTTCTAGTTTGCGCAAACTTGCTGGCAATGTATGGATGCAAACAAATCTTTAAGCCAAATTGATTCGAAGACAAACTTCATAGTTTGCACAAACTTGCTGGCAATGTATGGATGCAGTAAAACTCTCTTGTTTCATTTGTGCATATTATACAATACAAGTCTCTGCAGTATGGTCAACACTTAGGAGAACAATATTGTCTATGACACACAAACTCTGATGCGAGTGGAGCTATTTCTCCTGTGATGATATATCCAAAGGCATTGCTACAAACAGCTAGAAGATGGAGGAAGATGGGATGCTGAAATTACAGAAGATCTCAAAGAGGAATGTCTGCAAAGGTTTGAGGAATCTCATGTTAACTCCGCTAAAAGATATGTCCATGCCTCAGTTGGAGTTGCTTGCAGCTCTAATTGAAGCATGCTTGGCCAACTCTGCAGTAAAAGAACTACAATGGAACATTAAAGAACTGTACTTCAGGAGTAATTCTACCACAGTCTTTGTCTGTATTTAGGGATGAGAATAGTCTGTTTTTGTAAGAAACTGGATTCAAGAAATAAGGCTGCTCACTTGTGCATCATCACGTTATGGGAGAAAAATGGAGGGAGGAACCAACTTTGAGAAAACACAAATTAAAGCGTGACCATGTTCAACACAGTAAAAGGACTGGTAATGAACAAGCTGTAAAAAGAAAGATGAAAACTGCCAGCCTGTTGACACGAAATGTCACAGAAAAGAATTCCTTCTTCAAAACATTTTGACTACCACTTCAGTTTCATCTTCTCCCCCCCCCTTGTACCTAGAACAACATGGAAAAAGGAAAAAAAATATTTCTGTAAACTTTTATCTCAAATAAATTGAAATAGAAAAATAAGCTTTTGTAAGAATAGTTTGTAAAAGCTACTAAAAATAAATTATAGTGGGTAAGTTGAAGGAGGTTTTATTTTAGAAGTTATATTGTATTTCTACTGTTGATGATCCAAGCTTGATGAAGTAACTGCCCCACATATGGTACAAAGTTTCCGGTGGCCTTCGCCCCAACGTTCAGGAACCAACTTTGTATTTTTATGTTTCTTTAAATATTATATATATTAATGTTTGCCTCGGGGCATCAGTATTAATTTGTAGAAACATGTATCTCTTATCAGGGGGTGATGCGACTAAAGAATGTAGGCTTACACAAATTTTACGTTTCACTTCACTCCTTTCATTAATCCCTCACACGATTAAAAAATACCTCACTGATATAGAGAGCTGTGAGATTATTTTATTAATTACTTGCACCTTTTAACACGTAAACTTTATAATATTCTCGCCGCAATGAATTTTCATCTCGCACTGAATACATACCAAACGAATCGCTCAGGTATGTTGCCTTCTAGCAACTGTCGTTTACCGCTTAAATTTGTACATTTTTCTATTTCACGTCTCTGATTGGCTAAGTTTACTATACTAGTATACTTTTATTTAACTTTCAGCTTTTCTGGTTGTTGAATGGCTTTTATAAACTGTTTTAAATATTACATTATTATTGCTCTAAGAATTACAAGTAGCATTATTGAACTTTCTAATTCATTACTGCGTTGAGGTTACCTCATTGTTAGCAATTTTCGGCCTCTATTCTCACAGCTCCTACATTACTGAATTACCTAATATATTCACATAACATTATTATACATGTATATAATAATATAAACATTAATACAATGACTGTTACATACATTTTATATATTATATTATATACATATTGCTTTAAGGTGGGCTGTTGTTTTTTATTTATTATTATTAATATTATTATTATATAATTAGACTGAAATCATTAAAGTGTTAAAAATACTGCCTCAGTCGTATGAATGCATTATCATTAAAAAATATATTATGCTAGGGCAAGTTTTGCCACAGTAACAGACTTGTTGTATGGACATTACATTAACATCAATTCTCATGCATCATTAGGGCTCATTTAAGGTAAATCCTGACAGCGATGGAAGTGATGCCTTATGTCCTACAGATGCCACTCTGTCGTTCTCTAGCCCTAGAGATGTCACTCTGTGTCGTTCTCTAGCTCTAATGCAATGCTGGCAACATATGAATAGCTAATGTCGCCAAAGCCAATAAGATACTCAGTTTCAAGGCGTAGCTGAGGGATTGAGGGCCTCAGCCTCAAAGTGTAGCCGAGGGATGTTTTTTAGGAGAGGAGTGTGTGACCAAAGGGCACAACTGCGAAGCGACGACTGGCCATAGCCGAGGGATCTGCGCATCTAAGACGCAAATGATTCACGTTTGCAGAAATTCCTTATTTTGCGGATTTCACTTCTTATTGAGGTTGGCACTTCCCATTCAGCGTCTGTTTTAGCAGGAAGATGGCTGCATTTCTTGTGTTTATATCGCAATTTTCCTATAAAAGTAAAACACCTAAAAGGGGCGGGCAGGTGGGCACCAGGTATTGGCGAGATCACATCTACTTGTTTCCTCACTCTTAAGGTAATTTATTCCATTCCTTCTTGCTTTTTTTCAGCATTTTCAACAGGGATCCCATAAGAGCAAAATAGCCCTCATCTAATCCAAATAAGAATTACGAATGGTGCTACTCTAAAACTAATGAGTTATGTAATTATATTATTATTATCTATTTTTATGTTATAATTAAAGAATGTAATATGGGTAGAATATGGCAAGATAACAGCTTGGGCTGATGTATAGCCATATTCTAAGGAAGATTGCTAGCACAAATAAATAAATAAAACTAATTGTTTTATTTACACAATTTAAACCCTTATAAGAACACACTAAAAGCACAATCGTGTATTGGTATTTACTTTGCATTATAAATGGATTGCATAAAAATGTGCTATGCAAGGCCCTGTGTAAATCAACAATTTTGGAGCTCCTACCATTTCATTTAGCATAAACCTGGATTTCAATATATCATCAATAGCAGTATAATTAAACACAAACACAAATGAATATTATTAAGATTATAATTTATTAATATAAGAATAATTGAAATATCATTAATAGAAGAAATCAAATAATGACAATGAATACAAATATTCATGGTTATTTTGTTTACCTTAAAATGCCTTTCTACGCTTTTCCTGGAGCTGAAGTCTCTTGTGACTTCTGAATAATCTAGAGATGAGGTGATAGCACTGCATGTACCAACAATGGTTCCTGTGCCATGGACATTTGAAGGTAGGTCTTGATAAGAGAGTTATGAAAGCATAAAACAAGACTTTGATAATTGTTTTTGTGGGGGAGAGGGGAGAGATACTCAAAAATAGGATAGAAATTAAGTGTAGGACAAGAATTTTATTATTGCTCTCTTTTGGGTAGAGAGGAGAAATAGCAAAGGATACCTCTTATGGGAACAGAGGAGAAATAATGAAGGATAGGAGAGGAATGAAAGTATAGGACAAGGGAATATTGTTTCTGTGGAAGGAAGGTATTTAAAGGATGGATTAGAGGAAGATATGGCAATGGTATTCAATCACTGGCATTCAGTGCAAGAACAGTTTTCAACGTCAGCTGACATTGTAGGCTTTCCCACCCCAGGATATGCCCTTGCTATATCCCGGAGGAATGTTTCAAATTTCAAAGTTTCATCAGGAATGAATTTTAATTTGTTTTCACGGTACATCCATTCCCCAATGTAACTATGTGCTGCAGCTAAATTCGTACACAGCCCGAGAGTGGTTCTAAGTTTTCTCCACGACCTCTCTTTATCCTGGGTGTGAAATCTAAATGGCTGTAGCTGAGCACCTGGAGCAGGCCCCTTCCATTTTTGATCGAGACACTCCTCATTGAATGTGCTGTTCGGCGCCCATAATGGATCTTCATTCCTTGGAGGATACACCAAGTTGCGGCTGTGGTTGATCCTGCCGTGGCCGCGGAACCATGAGCCGATACCATTGTAGACGCTCCATTTACCAGTAATGATAAAAGAGTCATCATGAATATGACGCTGCAAAATTGGGAACAGCGTTTCGCTGATGGGATTCGGCACGATTACTCCGAATCTTTTCTTGCTTGTACGGCTGATGGCTACCACTAGCCAAGAGCGCCGCCACATCGTTTGACGGCCGACGTTACGCTTCCTCTTAGAAAGGCGAGTTTCGTCGATCTCAACGATATCACCAGCGCCACCCAGCTCCAGGAATTCGTGCCACGCTATCACGGTAGCGATGTCCCTGAAGTAGCTGCTCCAGGCAATGGCCGTGTCGTGAGCTACCTTCACGTCCCTCTCTATTTTAATGGTGGACCAACCCCTCAGCCATAGGAAGACAAACTTTACCATCTTGTCCGTGCCAAATTCTGTCCGGATGCGAACACCATGCAGGCAGGTGTTCACCGTTGCCTCCAATCGGTGACCGTTCTTACATTTGTACCTCCAACCAATCCCTCGGTTAGTACACAACACCACACGCATCAGCGTTCCACATCGGGGACACTGACGGGACTCATCGTTGTCTCGGTCTGGAACAACCCCGTACTTTTGCAGCATACGAAGACCTCGTTGATTTGCTTCCCTCTTCTGTTCTTCCGTGAAGGTGTACCCCAAGTATACCCCCAGAGAAAACAGGTCGAGTCTTCCGGGTTGCATCAATTCGTGCAGCATATCCATATTGAACACCTGTTTAACACAGAACACCGCACTAAGAAGTACGGAACACCAAAACTAATGGAAATACAACCCTTACGATGGAAACACGTGTCGACTGCAGCGCTTGTAGTGATCAGGGACGGAATTATCACAAAAGTTCCACTACGTTGTTTGTATGTACCACAGCTATCTGTCCCGCACTGGGGTGAAGTGAAGACAACATACACGATATGCCGCTAGGTGTGCTTGAGAGGGAAATGCGAAATTCTGATTGGCTATTTCATATTGTGAAATGTAACGACCTAAGTGGCCGGTAACAACAAACTAATCGTTTTGGATTTTGATAGCAAGAAGCTTTTAAATCGATGAATAGCAGGAATAAAGCAGAGATGGTGCTTTAATATATTTGTGTGTAATATTGGAATTTTCTATTACTTTCAGTGAAATTCGTAGCAATGAGGTAGTAGACGCAAGGCCGTTTTAATAAATTATTGTTACATTTTATATTATAATGAATTGTTATGGCGTATAATACCGGCTACGGCTAGAATGTGACGCGAGAAATTTTACTCCGAAGCAACACCATTTTGCTTTAAGTTCTACTTTAGAAGTAAACAACACAATACGTCACTCCGCCGAGCACATGGCAATAGGAATGGGGAAACCGAATGTTTTACACAATCGATTTTATAGTCCGATATGACTTAACTGCTTAAAGGGCGTTAAAATTTAGTAAAAAAACATAATAATAATAATAATAATAATAATAAATCGTTGCGGAGGATTCCGTCATGACATTCGAAAGTAATATTTCCTCAACACCCACGTGACAAGTACATTGTCGTTTGACATCCAGAAAATGGGAACGAACTAGCGTCTGCGCATAGCCTCAAACGCTCTGATTATAATGGTTCAGTGGCTAGGTGAATCTAAACTAACACATTTTGTGCCATAAATTGAACTATTATAATAATGGATTTTTAAATGTTTCTGCAAAGAATAGCCATAAACTGTTACGATAGGGAACCGAGCGTTTTTTATGTACAGGAACAGATGACATGTCAAGCGGGAAAAGTTGTAGTTCGCCCACTAGCCAATGAGGCGTTCTCACGTGGTTTTATTTACAACTCCTTTGAACTGCATAGTGAAACCACTTTTGTTGCACTGCACTTGTGTTTTGAATGTTGTTGGGGAATCCGGATGAAAACTCAGATTTATTCGATAGTCCCCAACAACCGAATTATTCGGTACTTTCCTTCAGCATTCATGCTTCATTTGCTTTACCACTTATATTTGCCGTGCTACACAGCGATAGTAGCTTTCGTTGTTGGTACTCCCTGCCATCCACAGTGCTACATCTAAAACAACGAATCACGCACTTTCTTTCCCCTTAGAAAGTTAAAATATTCACCAATGCCCGCCACTATGGTTTTGGGATGGTGTCTGCCTCACACTCAAGAGATCCCGAGTTCGAATCTCGGTTAGGGCGAGTTATCCAATTAGGTTTTTCCGCTGTTTACACTAAGAAGATGAATAGGACCACGGGCCCATTTGAGCATTTCACCCATTCTTTCATCATCCGACACGACCTACCAGGTTAAAGGACATTAAACTCATCAAAATTATACCTAGATAATCTGCCACCTGATGAGAGATTTTTAAACCATTAACTCGTTACCAGGACCCTATAGAAACAACGGTGACGCTGGGTTTGAGATTGAGTAAAATGGCGGTAGTTGATGGTCATCCCTAAGCTGCTTACACACGCTAACAGTTGTGTTGTATTTTTAATGCCTATGATTTATAGTATTTTAGTAATTGCGGTAGTTTGTGATCACATTAGCGAAGCAATAGTGATTGAAAACCGGTATACTGTAAAATAGCGGCCAATCTTCTGCTAGCAAGGGGGGGGGGGCGTGGCCTAAGTGGTTATTGCAAACGGAAAACATGCTGTAGGCAGAACTTGTTGCCAACCCATGCCCACAATGTAGAACGAGCCATTGTAGTAGACGGTACGCGTGTTGTTTATTATTATTATTATTATTATTATTATTATTATTATTATTTGAATCCAAATAAAGTGTTTGTGGAAACGTCCGTTTGTGTCATAACTCAAAAAGGAAAAGTCGGATAAATACCTAACTTTGGTACATCTTCCAAAGATGTAACACGAATTCTTTCAACACAATTCCCCCCCAAACTCCCTTTACATGGAATATTTTTCGAAATTGTTGTTGTTCTAAAAAATGGCTGTAACGATTTTGATTAAAATACCATACATTAAAAATATTTACATGACAAAATGTATATCTCGAATTTTGGGGGAAGAGCCTATGAAGTCCTCTCGGAAGGAATTTTTTATAATCTTGTATAACTGGTAATCGTTAAGCGATAGAGGAAAATGTATTACACGAAAAATGAAGATATCTTTAAAATATACAATATATTTAAAATAAGCTTTATTGTGGCATGAGCCGTTTCTGAGATATCCATTATTAGATGTTTGAATTGTTCATTTTTTGGTCATTCTCTTAAAATCCTTTCAACATTCCGTTGTTTCTCATGATTGCATGGGAACGGTATGGAAATGGTAGCTGTAGCTCTTTGTAGCTGTAACGAAATGTGTAATGTAGCTATTTCCGCAAAGTTTTTTTTATTCAATGTAGTAGGCAGAAAAAAAAAATTGAGTAAGAATCATTTATGTGCCTACTAATAATCGATAGAGGGTAGAGAAAGTCATGTGAATGAAACAATCATAATTTTCTTATTCTTTTTTTTTATAAACGGAGTTGAAAGCAAATTAGCTTTCTGTTCTACCAAGCTGCAAAGAATGACATAAAGGTGTTTTGAGCTACTAAATGTTTCCTCTTTAACAAGCCGTGCCATCTTTTCAGTCTGTACAAAGCAAGAAATATTAAATGAATGAATTTTCGGGTAAAGCAACTGTAATATAGAATGATTTTCCGACTTAGAACACGCCTAAGGCTATTATATAATTATGCAAACTTTCAAGCATTTATAATACACTTATATGTGGAAACGGACAATCACATATCCTGGAATATTATCACAAGTGCTAACACAAGGAAAATATTTGTTTGCCTCAAATTGTACATCTTTCCTGCATTTTAGAGCATTTCATAGTTTCCTAGATACTTAGAGCAATACAAAATTCAATCAGAATGAACAGTGTTCACAAGTTATTTCCAGAAAATTCAAAATGCATGATTTATTTGTCATGTAAATCTCTGAAACTTATAAGAATTGCAAATCATTAGAGCTGCTTTCTAAAACTAAAATATGACACAAATTAATCGAAGAAAAGGGTAGCTTGGAATGGGGGAATTTTATGAAATATTATGGTCTAGCATTCTTTAAAGAGGCCGGACTTACAAATATTGATTTATTAACTAATGCTGTTCACAAAAACAGGTGAATGCATACATGCACTCAACACACCACAAATCACTAACACAAACACACTCTAAAGCTACACAAACAAACACACTACAACTCACTAGCACAAACACTCTCACACTACAAAGCTCACACACTCGCAATATATAACTCAGTAGCACAAACACGCTCACACTCCAAAGCTCACACACTCGCAATATACAACTCACCAGCACAAACATGCTCACACACTTCCAACATACAATACAACTCACTAGCACAAACACACTCACTACAAAGCTCACACAATCGCAATATACAACTCACTAGCACAAACACACTCACACTACAAAGCTCACACACTCGCAATATACAACTCACTAGCACAAACACACTCACACTCCAAAGCTCACACACTCGCAATATACAACTCAGTAGCACAAACACTCGCAACTTACAATACAACTCACTAGCACAAACACACTCACACTCCAAAGCTCACACACTTGCAATATACAATACAACTCACTAGCACAAACACACTCACACTCCAAAGCTCACACACTCGCAATATACAATACAACTCACTAGCACCAACACACTCACACTCCAAAGCTCACACACTCGCAATCAAACACTACAGCACACACGCACACACACACTCCACAACTGATTAAAACACACTCACACACAGACTCATGCTCTCCAACTCATTTAAACGCACACATACACAAATGCTACATGTGGCATTTTTAGTTTTCTGTATGGTGTATGTACCCAAGTTCATTGTAATAAAATTTGAAATTAATAGCGATCAAAAATATATTTCGTAGGAAATGTAATGTGTATATCATATAGCATTCATGCAAAATTAGGCTTCTAATCACATTATATTTTCCACCATATGAGTATTTTTGTCTAGTAGAAATATTGATTTTTAATCAGTAGAGGACTTTGTCTAACTGTGACTCCTTAAACATAAATTTGTGATTCTGAACAAACAATGTAAATTCTCTGTGTCAGCGTTTAAAGCTAGAGATTGTTCAATCCTTTCTTGCACTTTTCTTCATGAACCCCCATTTTTTTAACTTTGTTTTTTAGTGTAAAGTAAAACCAATGACTAAAAGTATAGGTTTACAAATATAGAATTTTGTGGAGTATTCTTCAGCTTCCTTTCCTCCTGATGGCTCTTAATAATTGAAGGAACGGAAAAGATAATTATGGCATAAATGAGCCTGGTATTTTTTCTTCTTAAGACTTTCTAGGAATTTGTGTCTATGGGATAAATGAAAACTGGGGAAAAACCTTTCCGCTAGCTCTTGCTACTGGAATAAAAGGCAGGCTGACAGGGAGGAAAAGAAACACTATACCACAAAGCATTCATCGGTTATATTCCTTAAATCACAGTATATGCTACTCACTTTGTTTTATCTAGAATACAACATTTTTCTTAGAATTAAACGTAAATAATTGCATTCAAATTGCTTGAGCACTGTTTGCAGTGCGAATTGTCGGTCAGGAGTTTCTTGTTAGCCCAAGGTTGTACCTTCTGCAGAACAGATGTTCCCCCACGCACTTTTAACATGTGTTGTATTGTATTCGTAGTTGAGAGGTATTTACTGCCCATCATAAACAGAAATGCTTTCAGAATGTTCAAACACTACCCCTTGCAAAGTTGTAGGTAGGGAGGGCCTGAGCTTTGCTGATCTTAAAAGTCACGTACAAGTGTTATGAAAAATGGAAAACATTCATACAAGATGTTAAACTTCACATTTTTACTTTCTCTACTACGTATAGTAAGTAGGGGAAGTATTGTATTCCACTCAAAAATTTGATACCGAGATTTCACCGGAAATATATGTTTTGAGACCACCTGAATCCAAAAAAAAGCATTTTTGGAAACATGTCCGTGTGTGTGCGTGTGAACAGCATAACTCAGAAACTAACAGTCAGATAAACACCAAACTTGGTATTTAGGTTCAGTATCTTCCAGAGATGCAACACGAAGGTTTTCAAGAAAATCCCCCCCCGCCCTAGATTACCCTTTACATGGAACATTTTTCGAAAATTTTAATTTTCTCAAAAAGGCTCTAACAATTTTGATTAAAATATCATATGTTGAAGATATTTTCATGACAAAATGTATATCTTGAATTTTCTGGGAATGTCTCCAAAAGTATTCTTCCTTGTGAACGACTTTTGCATAACTGGTAAACCATAAAAGATAGACAAAATTTTACTACACAAAAAATGTAGATCGCATTAAAATACACAATTTATGTCATATACATTTTTTTTTCCAGTGTACCATTTTCGAGATATTGCTTGTTATTCCCTTAAATTTTTCAATACTTATTTTCTCAAATGGGAATTCGTTATTCATTTTTTTGTTTTGGATATGCAAAGAGTATTAATCTGTGGCAAAGAGAATGGTGCTGCAGATAGCAGCCAGCTATTAAGAGATATGTTGATGCTTAAAGGCTACTGTATTTCTATATTGCCCTTGCAAATACAAAACAAGGGGAACATAGTACACCTTAAGCAATAGTCAAATATTTTTAGAACCAGTCGCTATGTGTAAAATGTAATTCTCTTTGCATGTCAAAATATCGTTTCTGCAAATGTTTATCTCGATTAATATGAAATAGATGGAGAATAAGAGTTTGTAAAAATAGTTTGTACAAGAGTAGAAAAGTCATGTGAGTGTAACGCATCAGATTTTTAAGCCTAAACTACTGCAGCCCTGCAAAGATTCGGCCCTTAAGGTTGTGCTTAATTAAAAACCTGATGTGTTGAGTTACTATAGATAAACCTGCATGACACATTTCGTATGTGGGTATAAAAGCAATATAGAACGTACCACATCTGTGGTGTGCGGGTAGTGTGTTTGCCTCACATTCAAGAGGTCCCGAGTTCTAGTCTCGATTAGGTTGAGTTATCTGGATAAACTTTTTTCGGAGTTTTCCCTTATCTTGAGAAGACTAATGTTGGATAACTGTAAGCTCTGGACCCCAGCTCATTTGAGCATCATTTCACCCATTTCATTCATTCGTTATCCGATATGACTATCAAGTTAAGGATGTTAAACTTAAAGAACGACAATAAGCTAATGCAACAGTCAAATGCTTTCAAGCCCAGTCGCTATGCAATGACTGAGATTGCGTTCTCATTGCATGAACGTGAAAAAAAAAAATTAAGACATGAATAGTGATTTGCTATTGAGAAACTTACAAACTATCTGCAAATTCAAACCAATAGCGCAGAATAAATATGTTACAAACGGTTAACGGGACCAAAATATTTCATTTTACATAAGTTGTACGCTTTAATGAGATCTAACTTTGTTGTATCATAAGATTTTGTCCATCTCTTACGGTTTACCAATTATATGTAATTCATTCAGAATAAAAAGGATTTCACAGGCTAATACCAGAAAATTCAACATGTGCATTTGACTTTTCATGAAAATATTTTAAGCTTATAGTATTTATAAAAGTTGTAATCTACATCTGGAGTAACTTCTCCGCCGAGAAATACGTCTGTATCAATTCCTGGCGCCGGAAGGCTTTCCCTCCGCCCTCTCTCCATCTTGGGCCGGAGATACTTCCGTTTGCAGACGAGGTGAATTTTTTGGGGTTGATCTTTGATAGAAAGCTGAGCTGTACCGCACATTTCATTTTTAAAAGCAAAGTGTGACCGTTCTCTTAATCTTTTACGTGTTTTAAGTGGCACATCCTGGGGAGCTGATCGGACCATCCTTCTGCGTCTTTATCGATCATTGGTCCGATCCAAACTTGATTACGGGCGCATTGTCCATCCATTGGCGCGTCCACCAGTGTTACGACGCTTGAATACCGTTCACCATCGTGGCATAAGAATCGCTACAGGGGCCTTTCCAACTAGCCCTGTGCACAGTCTGTACGCTGAAGCTGCAGAGCCTCCGCTGTCCTTCAGGCGTGAGCTGCTTTTGTGCAACTATGCATGTCGACTCTCAAGCTTGCCTGACCATCCGTTCTTTGAGTTATTTTTCGAGGATTCGCTTGATCGACAATATTTAATTAGCTCCTCTGCTTTGCTCCCTCCAGGGATTCGATTTCGAGAGCTTTTTCGGCATCTGAACGTTACGCCAGTACCGGCCCATCCCAGAGGCGAAACGCGTTTTCCTCCATGGTTGCGCACTGAGGCCCACTGTCTCCTTGGGTTAATGTCGATGCCGAAGAATGAGATCCCTTCTTCAGTCCTTAGATCAGCGTTTTTAGAACTTCAGGCGCAATTCGGGTACTTTCATTTTATATATACTGATGGTTCTAATACTGATGTTGGAGTAGGGTGTGCCTTTGTTTTTGGTCAACGTAGTTTTACCTTTCGTTTAACCGGGCAATGTTCGATTTTTACCGCCGAACTTTTTAGTATTTATCAATCCGTTTTATACATTCAGCGGCACGACTTGCGGCACTCTGCTGTTTGTACGGACTCTCTGAGTGCCCTTCAGAGTATTAACGCGATGTACAATTACCACCCCCTCGTACAGCGCATACATGACCTGCTCCACTCGCTTGGTGCCTCTGGCATCAGCGTCTCCTTCATGTGGATTCCAGGTCATGTGGGTATCTCAGGGAACGAGTCTGCCGACGCCGCTGTCAAATCGGAAATTTTATCGCCCAGATATTTTACCTCTGTTGTTCCCTTGTCAGATTTGTGTGTTATTTTACGCCACCGCTTCCTCTCGCTTTGGCGCGATGAGTGGACGGCCTTCCGGGGGAACAAGTTGCGGGAGGTTAAACCTCTCCCGTCAGTCTGGGGTACCTCTTCTCGCTCTTCTCGTCGGAAAGAGGTAATTTTAACTCATCTACGAATCGGACATTGCCTTTTTAGTCATAGATACCTGCTTAGTGGTGACCCCGCACCACTGTGTGAACAGTGTGATGCGCCCTGAACGGTGTGTCACGTTTTAACAGAGTGTCAAGCTTTAGCTCCATTGCGCGTTCGTGTGGGTCGCCTGGTGACATAGCCAACGTTTTGGCAGACGGCACGCATGCTGTAGAATGTCTTTTATGTTTTATCAGTGACATTGGTTTTAGCCGACGCATTTGATGCGCTGAGCGTTTTTTAGCTGTGTGATTTTATGTTGCCTTTTTTAATGAGGGCTCTACTCCTCATGGACATATGGCGCTCATGTCCCATGCGTTCTACAGTTCTTGACACGTCATCTTACTCTTTTATTGTTTTGTTGACCGTTTTTTGTGGTGGTTTTAAAATATGATGGCTTGTTTTATAGTGTTTTTGACTATGCAGTTTTTTACCCGTATTTTATTTTTGGATTTTAACTTTTATACTTTGTAAGGGCGCTGATGACCTTAGCTGTTTAGCCTCCTTAAACCGCATCTCATCATCATCGTGGTGCAGCATTACCCGGTGTAATTTAACAATGTCGAATTCAAACAAAAGTGCATACTTCTAGATATTTCTATTTTTTTTAATGACATCAGTTCTTCGTTATTGTGATGTTCATTGTGGTACATTAACACAACAATGTGTGTTTTGTGGCTCAAGAACAATGACAACGCTGCCACTGTTTCTGTATAATAATGTATGCTCCTGATATTTCCCTAATTTACATGTCTTCATCAGCATTGCTAGCTCATTGCAGTACATTAATACAACAATGTGTGTTTTGTGGCTCAAGGACAATGACAACAATGCTGCCACTTCTGTGTAATAACGTTTGCTCCTGATATTTCACCTAATTTACACATCTTCAACAGATTTCCCATTTCCAGCTCATTGCAGTACATTAATACAACAATGTGCATTTTGTGACTTAAGGACAATGACAAGAATGCTGCCAGTGCTTCTGTGTAATAACGTATGCACCTTTTATTATATATGTGGGATAATGTGCCCTGAAAGAAAAGCATTTTCAATGGGTATGAATCAACATGCAGGTTTTGTCAACTTTGTACAATAAGTGGGCTTCAATGCAATATAACAAACAACGAAAAAATTCCTTCATCCAAACCCCCTTCTGTTTTGCCTTTATGACATTTGTGCTTCCTTTCCTTCTAGGTGTTTAAAATAACCTTGGCCTTAAAAATCATACTGCGCTGCACCACTAATTTCATGTTATAATGTTGTTATATTCCACGCGTTCATTCCCTAAGGTTGGCAATCAATGCTCAAGCCCCTTAACCCACGTCCAGGCCGCTGCTAGCAGAAGACAGACCGCTATTATACAGGATAACCATTGTTTTATTGTATCTCATAAATATACATATTTTAATAATATTTTATAATGCAAATTAACACTGTATATAACATCTTTGCAAGGTTATCCTTTTTAATAATGGCCTGGGCATGACTTAAGGGGCTCGGCATTATCAACCTTAGGAAATGAACATGTGGAATATAACATTGTAACATTAAATTAGTGGTGCGCTAAATAAAATAGCCTTACATCAACATTAAAGTACGGGATAAATGAATGCTTGTATGGCATAAAATTAGCCTTGCACCAATGCACGAAAAGATGCAATTTTTCCATGGGAGTGATGGTACTGCTAATTTAATGTTATTTCATGTTATAATGTTGTTATATTCCACGCATTCATTTCCTAAGTTTGCCAACGCTCGAACCCATTAAGCCATGCCCAAGCTATGGATATGTGAGTGTGTGCATTATATAAGGATTCACCTGTATGCATACATTGTTTTGTTTCGGACTTTGTTATAAGAAAGGATAAATTCCCTTGTAATGGTTCTTTTACAACAGTTCCAAGAAAGAGGTTTAACTGCAGAATGATACATTTCTGATAATTTTGTTTTAAATCAACCATCGTATTTATGCTATTATGTTGTGATATGCAACTGTAGAGTGCATGAATATTGTTTTGCAATGCTGTTTAAGGTTATGTAGTTCACATATTTCACTTGCAGTGCTGGTTTAAGATTATTTGTTATACTTCAATCTGCCAGTGTTTACTCTCTCGGCAAAAACTAGTAAAGAATGCTATATGTCGCTAAGTAATAGATATATTTTAATAATTATTGCAAACTCAGAAATGAAAAGCTTTCAGTGAAAGCAAAACCACCCTAAAAATTCAAAATTTCAATAGCATTTCGTGTACCAGGTATCCAGTGTATATTTTGTGTATTGCGTGCAGTGTGATAAAGCGTGTAAATAGTGACAGGTAATTTTGGGTAAATTCAATCAGTGTCAACTGCAGTAACAATTCTGTTTCATGCAAGTATTACAGTGCTTGCAGTTTATAAAGCTACGTCATTTGCAATTTAAATATTTAGCTGTAGTTTTCAAATGCTGTATTTCCCAAATTCCCACCACATATAGCCAGCATTTTGTGTGTCAGGTCCATTATCCAGAGGGTCCTGTCATTATCTCTGTCCAATAGACAATTACAATTAGGTGCACAAATTGATATGGCATGGTGGAATATATTCACCGATAATCATAAGATAAATGCAGTTACAGTTATGAAAGATATATATTAGCAAATACATTAGCTCCATTTGTAGGAGGGAGAGGAGATTAAGAATAAGAATCGCTAAACTCATCTTTTGGTTGCCGTAATGCAATGTACCTGGCATACTGCATTATAAACACGTTTGGATGTTGTATGCATTTATTGATTATCCATGCACTCAGTAAAAAAGTCTAATTGCTATTATACTTAAGTACATGTTCAATTTTGAAAATTTCATGTTCAATTTAGGCATTTCTCAGTGCAGAATATAATCTAATTCAGCACAATCATGGTATACGTTATAAATAAAACCATGCAACAAATAACATCGTATAATGCTATTCTTTCATCAGTGCGATCACCCCTCCCAATATGAAGATTGTGGGACACTGTGCCATCGCAAACCCCTTGCTATGCCACTTTACATAGTTTTCGCCCTTATTGTTCTGCACGAAAACTTAATACATCGTATTTGTATTTGTATTTGTAATGATGCTTTTTATGTGAAGGTACCTGTAGCAGCCTCCACACGGTCAGTATTATTGTGCAATATTATTAACCATCTTGTGCTCATCTTGAAAGGTTGCACAATATGTTGCATCGATCAAAACGGTTTTATTAATATACTGTATAATGCTGGAAAGGGTAGGGTTACTGGGTCAAGACCCAATGTTTCGACAATCGAATGCAAAGGGAGAAACTGACAGCTCTTACCTACAGTACTACAGCAAGAAATGACTATTGAATGAAAAAAGTTGTTTTTCATTCGGGTTTCAAAGTTATTTATTAACGCAAAATTAATTAAGTAATGACATAGACAACTTAGGTTTCATTACTTTATAATAGGCATTAATATAAATATGGCTGTAGTGTACATCATGTTGCAAAATTAAAACCGTAAACTGCTTGCAATCATTCTCTAGTAAGAGCGAAAATTAATTCCATTAATTTTGGATTGTAAAAGCATACCGTTTCTCATCAGACTAGCATGCATAACTCTGTAATGGAAGTGTATGTTTTTTAAATAAAGATTATATAGAAATACCTATATACACATTATTTTAAGGTTAAAATGAATGAGCCAAAGTTTATTCCATCACAATGGGTGGAATGCATAAAATCCAAGCTTTGTCTTGAAGATTAGTCTTTAAGTTAAAGTGAAAGCTTTAAGATTAATCTACAAGATTAAGCTTTGGCTTGTTCAACTCATGCATAAAAAGAATCTTAATCTAGCAAGCTTTCGCTAGACGTTTTTCCAGCAAATGCTTGAAATACGTTGCGCGCGCAGCTGTCGTCTGCCAAATGCGGCTCATAACTGTTGTCTCATGTGGCGAGTACAGAAGTGTTTTGCGAATACGGTACCTAACCTATATCGAAGTTATATGCGTAATGGTAGACGAAGTGAATATTCAGAATACCTTTCTAGCAATTCTTAAGCAGTTTCCAATACTGTTGAATAAATCGCAAATCCCGAGCATCAAAGAAGAGAAAGTGAACGCTTTGCAAACCACCTGCATCAAACTGGTAGAAATTTTAGGCAGAAGATTAACACCACAGCAGGTGCAGAAAAAGATTCAGAATATGAAGACCGAATTAAAAAGAAAAACTGACCGTAAGGCCACGGGAAATCAGAAAATAAGATTAAAAAGGTGGGACAAAGAATTTCTGCAGCTGCTTGATGGCGAAAGCAACCCAACCATTGGTAGGATTCCAGGTAAGAATGCGAGTCGATCTCAGGAGCCAATTATTTAGAAATTTCTGTGTAATTTTTTTTTGCTTTGGTTTGTAGTATCAAATGCAATTTAAAACTTATTCTGTAATGTGATACATGGTATACGTAACTGCTATAAAATATAAATATATCGGAAAATTACACCGAATGATAAAGTACGTAACAATATGATACTACTGTGGCAAAAAAGGGCAGTTTCAAATTCTTTTTTTGCTTCATTATGAATTTTATCCGGTTCTTCAAGACAGTTTTCAAACGGGTTTACACATGACTTTCCTGTAAACAACACTAAAATTGCTTATTTTAGTTGCCTTTATTTCTGGTTAACAACTGGACGTTGCTGAGTTTACCATTTATATAAGTTTTATTGGAAAATCTTTCTTTTCTATTGTGGCTCCTCTAGTTCGAAGAGTTCCAAAATGTAACTGTCTATAGCTCTTGTTTGATGGAGCTAGTTTTACCAGCTTATAACTAATTTCTCTTAAGAAATTTCTCATTTTCATTGAGATTTGAAGTTATTATGAGCACAAGTAATCTCAACATTTATACGTAAGATGTTAATTATTGAAAGAACAATGACAATTGACATCATCTGTATCGCTCTGCTACTGAAGAAATTTTACTTTTAGGATCACCTCTGAATAATCTAATGAAGGTTACATTACTAAAACTAAGCCCCGGATTCTTAGGTTCTGACCTATTTTATTCCTGACCTCCTATACTCCAAACTTCGGTTTATATTAATGTTTTAGTTACCGAGTAATATAATTCAATTTTATAGAGCCTAAATTGACCTAATTTTACGTTAGGACCTAATAAAACCTATTTTTCGTGATAGAACCCAAAAGTGCCTAATTCGGTTATTTAAGCAAATAACAGTAGATTTATGAATATAAAAGTATTTTTAAAACTAAGGGAGACCGTTCGAATAAGGAAACTATTAAATAATTAGATTATGAAATCTTGCGCAATACCTTACAATAATAAACTTTAATTAAACCGTCCGCTGCAATAATAAAGTAATTAAAACGTTCGCCGCCTTCAGTTATCATTTTCTAGCTATAATCGAAAGATGTGGTCAGTGGCACGCGGCATTTCTGAAACGTGTGATGTTTAAATGCCGCAACAATAGGTGAAAACTAGAGGCAAACATTTTAATAGCGCTGTTGAGTAGTATGCATTATTGCTTCTTCCATTATAGGGAGCTTCTAACACGACATTTTTTAATTTGGTACTTTCAAATACATACTAAAGTTACAGTTAATTTAACTTTTTACACTTTTCTTTGACGGATATTCATGAACTGTGCCATTTTGTGTGATAAAACAACTCTTAAGACTTCTCTTGTATGAATCAAGTCACTTACTGAGGTAGCTTGAAAAAAGTCAAGATTAATCTAGAGGAAGTGAAGCTTTCGCTTGTTTTATGCATCGGATTTGCACTTAAAGTCAAGTCATTGCTGGAAAATTCAAGCTAAAGCTAGGCAGCTAGCTGGCTCCAAAGCAAATGCTAGACTTAAGTCAAGTTGAAGCTGTTTTATGCATTGAAAGCCAAGATTACACTTGAAAATTAGCAAGGTAAAGCTTATGCTTGACTTTATGCATTCCACCCAATATGGGGAGGCCATGATTAGATAATTAATTCTTAATCTGTGACTGCGGCGCTTGGTCTTAAATTTGGGTTACTAATTTTTGGGTTGAATTGAGGAATGTAAAGCATAGTAACTACATTCTAAGCTTCATATGCTTTCTTGATTTAATACCCAAACAGGTGTAGAACCACAACAGTTTTTTTTGGCTGTTAACTAGGGCTAGGAAACATAAAGCAGTATCATTACCATCTGCTATGAAAAAAAAAAAGTGGCATTATGGTTTGAAAGGTTTTGGTTTACAAATACTACACAAATTAAGGCATCTCCCCCCCCCCCAACACTGGTGCAGTGCATGCCCTGGACTTTGTAATATTTGCTTTTAATGTTTGATTATGAAAATTATTATTAATGCACCTTTTTACAACGGCATATGTATTTCTTGCTATTTTCTTAATGTAACTAATGTTACATTAAGAAAATGGAACAGAAGCTACCACATATCCTACTAGCTACTTTATACTTTCTGGAATGGGGTTGACATATCTGCATTGGTTCATCGATTAAAGTGCCTTAAAAAGCGATTGAGACTATCGACTACCAGCAACAAATAAAAAAGTACCAGATAACTGAGCAGCACCAAAGGAATTTTCTGAAACTGAATACTTGGCAGCAATCGAATAAAACGATAGGCGACTATTGAGCAATTCAATAGTTTCCATCACTACTCAGTGTGCAACAGAACTCTGGGCAATGAGCATGGTGAACAGGAAAGTATTTTTTTGATTTTCTCAACAATAGTTCGGCGATTGTGATTAAAATATCATATATTTAAGCTAATTTCATGACAAAGTATGCATAGTGAATTTTCTGCGAATACCCCGTGAGGACCACTTTAGCTGAATAACTTTTTTGTATAACTGATAAACCATAATATATAGTCAAAATCTTAGTACACAAAAAATGTAGATGTTAAAGCACACAATTTCTGTCAAAATTTATTTCTAAGATGCTCTTTGTTATTGGCTTTAATTTTCAAATACTTTATACTTTGCTCAACAGCAAATCGCTATTCTTGTTTTCTTTCTTTTTCGTGTTCATGCAAAGAGAACAGAATTTGTCAAAAGTCATCAAAGAGTGACTGGCTTTAAACAGATTTGACTATCGCTTTAGCCCCTATTTCTTCTCAAACCTACAATGATACATGTAAATGAATAATGAATACTTATCTGTATTAACAAGAAATAGACAGAATAAACCTTTGTAAGAATAGTTCGTAGATGAGTGAGTAGGAAAAGTCATGTGAATGTAACCTTTTCCCTCCCCTTTTCTATTTCAGGTGTAACAAGGTTTAGTAACCCCTCAAAAGTTGAATTGTTCATCCTAAGAAGGTTTTTGAAATCGTTTGGCTTGCTAAATCTTATATCATACAATAAATTTCCATGGTGTACAACTGACTTGTACCAATCTTTCATTCACCAGTTTCCTTTTCTTTGTATTCACACAAAATGTTAAAGCAATAGTTATACAAGCTGTGCCTTTTGTCATTGAACATGTCTGTAACTAATTACTGAGCAAAGGGATTGAATTGTCTGGGGCACATCACAATTTTATTGCACAATCAAATTGCGGAAATAATATTGAGTGTCTAGAGGACACTTATTAGAGTCACGTCAAAATTGACCTTGCTGGTATTTCAAAATATGGCAAAGTTCTTATGAAGCTCACCTCCTTGGTGTGGGGGCAGCATGTCTGCCCCAAATTTCTTAGGTCCTGAGTTCGAATCTTGGTAAGGCTGAGTTATGTAAGCTTTCTTTTTTAGGGTTTCCTTCATCCTGAGAAGCTGAACGTGGAGATAGCTCAAGTTGTATGCAACCTGGTTTCATTTATTCGCTGTCCAATACGATCCACCCAATTAAAGGACATAAAACTGCCATATAGTCATGGAAATAAATATTCATACAATACAATTAAAACTGTTTCCAAATTCATAATATTTCCAAATCAAATTACAACAAATCGCTAAGCCTTTGACTATAAGTCTACACCATTAAATATTCAATATAATGGTAACATAGTCTTGAGTATTAGATAAAAATGCTTCAAGTAAATAAATAATACCTCAATTCTGGTGGTATTTAACGGTGAAAAAAGAAGTATTCATACACCACTAGAAATGCAAACATAGAAACCTCTGCTATACCCCTTGCAACAAGGAATGCCTTCAATGGCAAGCACCTCTACCATGTTTGGTTCTAATATGTGGTGAATGCTGTGCAACAGAAAATTGGGACACAAAGGTAAAGAAACTGTGGAGGAAAGGAAAATTATCTCCCAGTATCAAAAGGGAAAATCATTTTCAGAAATTGCTGATCTTCTTGGAGGAAGCCGGACAGCTGTGCAGTTCATAAACGCAATATAGAGAAAGAAATACTCTCATTAATAGTGAAAGAAGAGGGTGACCACAGGAGTTAATGCAAAGCGAAGAAATATGCTAATAAAGATGTTCAAAAAAGATACTAAATTGATATAGTTCTGTATTGTCCACACATGTTGCTAATTTCAGGAAGTCACACAAAAGCTGTTCATAATATTCAGAGCAGAGTAGGTTATGGAGCTAGGGTACTAACATAAGCTTCTGGGACAAGATTCTATTCACAGATGAAAGTAAGTTTAATGTGTTTATAAACATGGCAGAATTTTGGTTTAGAGAAATACTGGGCATGATCCCAAGCACATTCAAGTCACAGTGAGACATGGTGGTGGAGGAATTATGAATGAAAGAGAAATGGCACCAATGGGATTATATAAAAGTATATACTGTATTAATGGGTGAAAATGTGACCAAAAATGACAAAATTTCACACCTGGAAGTTGTTCTAATTACATCATATTTAAAGGCCTGTGCTCCTTAAATGTCCTGAGAAGGCATGGCAGGTGATGAAATTGCTGCATGAAGCAAAAAATCTGGTTTTTTTTATCGATTTTTTCCGTGAAGGTTAGTTTCTGATTTGTACCATGATCTGTATAACATAGTAACGGCCAGTAGAGTTTGTGTAACATCAAATTAAATGTTTCATTTGCACGAGCCAGAAAGAAATGTAAATAATACCATGAAAGATTAGACGAGCAAGAATGTAGTGTACAAAATAAACAGAAACAGCTGGAGGATAATTGTGAACATATACTTTCTGTAAATATATATTGGTGGACGGCAGTTTTACTGTCATCATTGGTGAAGGACCTGAAGTGTAATGACCACAATCAAAAGTGTTTGTACACAGGACTTGGCGCTGAAAGGCTTTACTTATGTCATAAATTAGAACTGATTTACAGTGCTTTAATGGAAAAAAAGTACAAATTACCCATCTAAGCTGGACACTTCTAGGAAAGTCTACAAGTCATTATTTCTAGCTACCTGCACGCAAACTTTTAAACTCATTTCTCATTTTAATTTTTGCTACTTTTATTCATTCAAAATAAAATTACATCTACAAATTAGGTGTTTGAGAGCTGAAATTTTTACCGTACTTTCTATAAAGTATAATAAAAGAACTGACACATGGAATTCAGGATTAACTTAGTACTTTTTGAGATAAAAAATAAAATGTGTGTAGTGATTGCAAACATTTTGAAATTTTTGCTATGCAGATCACATATTTTTCCTTACAGTTAAGATATTACTAAACGCATGCGTCACGTTTTTCTAAATGAGAGTTTCTGGTTTTGTAAAATAAAGTTCAAACTTTTTTAAAAAATGTGTGGAGAAAAGTTTTTGAAAGAAAATTTTCAATACTTGAAAAACTAATTGACATACAAAAACGAAACTCTGCCAAATAGTTCCACATAACACCCCAAATATGTGTACAAAAAATTAAGTATGTAGCTTTAAAATTGTGCAAAATTGAAATTTCACCCATCACCCCCTTTAATCATCACTATAGAAGCATGTTAGAGATTTGTTTTGGAGTGCACAGAGCATTATATAACTCAGTGTTCACAGGTACACTTTGTGTCTGGCTGATGGAACTTTTTAAGTTTGCTTATCTTGTGATGGAAGCCATGTGCAGCAAAATGTGAAACGATATGCCTGAGGTCATAGTTTCTAATCATGACAAGTCATAGCATCAGTACTGTAGAAATTGCTCAATAGTTCTTCATTCTTAGCTTACTCCACAAGTTGTTCATAATCAGGAGTGGAGGGCATCAATAACCTCATACAAAACTCTCCACAAAAAACAAGTTCCCCAGTCAGGTCAATCTTAAGAGGGGTACAGTTTGAGACACCCAAAATTTTCCTAAAGAAGTTCGCTTTTAGTTTTTCTAGCTGCTCCAGATGTTTCAGTTTTAGATGTGGCCAAATAATTTCTAGTCTGTATGTCACAATAAGTGTGATCTTTATTTGAAATAATTTCAGTGCAGCTTTGATAGTCTATTCAGTTGTTTTATGACATTCAGGCTTTAAATCGCAGTGATAATTCGGTCATTGATGTGATGAGCGAATACATTTCCAGTGATCTGCAATGTGACGCCTGGATACTTGAAATCAGGTACACTTTTCCAGGATCTTTCTTCTGTGTAAAATTACTGACTTTCCTCCCTTCCTAAATGTCAGTTGCAGTCTTTTCCTTGTTAAGTTCTAATTCGTTTTCTTCTATCCATTTCATCAACAGGTCAAAGGCTTTTTGAAGTTGTTCCTGGGACCTTGATGTATTGGGAACAACGTGCATGTGGACTGCAAGATGGTAGCTCACACAAACCAATAAGCTAGACCTGCATAAATTTTGCAGTGCTGAAGATTTGGTTTGCGCAAACTCTTAAGTGTGTGGACAGTGTACAAACTGTGCCTTCAACCAGAAGGGAGGTTTTGTGTAAGATGCATGATGTATGCACCCATTCTAAGAAAAATATGCAGTTTCATCCATTCTCGAATATTTACACCATTCATCTGGATCTTCTCTTAAGCCTTTCATTAAGTTTATATATAAGTACCTGTTCATACTGCACGGGCTGTGGCGGAGTGGTTACATGACAATAACATCCCTGCAATGGACTGGCCTGCACAGAGTCCTGACTTGAATCCTATAGAACACCTTTGTGATGTTTTGGAACGTCGACTTCATGCCAGGCCTCACCGACCTACATCGATACCTCTCCTCAGTTCTGCACTCCGTGAAGAATGGGCTGCCATTCCCCAAGAAACCTTCCAGCACCTGATTGAAAGTATGCCTGCGAGAGTGAACGCTGTTATCAAGGCTAAGGGTGGGCCAACACCATATTGACTTCCAGCATTACCGATGGAGGCCGCCACAAACTTGTACGTCATTTTCAGCCAGGTGTCCGGATACTTTTGATCACGTAATGTATATAGATTGATGCCTTCCGGGATGATCTCTGCAAAATTTACTGTAGCTATGATAATAATACAGGGCTTAAGAAGTCTCCTAGTAACACACCTGTGGCTTGTTCTATTAGCCTTGAGGTCATGATCCCTTTATTTGTCTCTATGAAATTTGAGGCCATAATATTTCTGATGAGTCACTTTGTGAGGGTGTTTCCACGCAACAAATTTTCACAAGTTTCTCAACTACGACTTTCCTACTGATGGAGTCAAAGGCCTTAGAGAAATCAATAAAAATTGCATGTAACCTGTCATTTGAGACTGCCAGTGCTTTTTTTTTTTATAAGCTCTAAATAGCTTGAGTTGTACTTCTTCCTCTTCAAAAACCAATTGAGTTTCTGGTAGTTTGTCATCTACTTCTCTAGCCAGGTGTTTACTCAGGAGTGCAACTAATATTTTAAACAGGGTTCATACACCGCGATGCCTCTTTATGCATTTGGGTCTTTTGTTTCTTTTTCCTTTACATAACATTATGACTAGTGATTTTCTCAAATTATACAGTATATTTCCCTGTCTGAGACACTTGCAACTGTTATTAAAATTAAATTAAATGGAATTTTATTTATGGACACTCTTTAACTACTATGTTCCTTAGCGTCCCATTCTATATTGGGTATAAAGACCGGAAATTTTGCTCAGAGGCCTCTTTATCTGGCTTGAGATTCTTTTACGTGCCATAAATCTATGACATGGGATCACCGGCTTTACTTCCCTTCCAAAGGAAGCCCTGTTAGGATTTTTTATGTCCGAAAAAAAAATTCATCGCCCTCCACCGGGTTTGAACCCGCAACCTCAGGAACTAGATGCTACCATGGTACCTCTAGACTACGGAGTATGACAACTGTTATTGCATCTTTTAACATTGGTAGTGCTACTTTGATGTTTTCATTAGTGCTGTGTTTTGAGCTCAGCTGAGCAACTCGAAACGATTGTCACTTCTCAAACTGCCATTTGTGCATGCTGTGATGTAGTGACATTTATTACAACTATTTGTTTGAACCCTCAAGTATAGTGCAGCAAAATGTCTTACGTACTTATGCCATGAGTATACATTCAAAATTCATTTTAGTGCCCTGGTGGTACATTAACGAAAAATTATATTAACAATCCAGTTTAAAATTGTACAACAGACGTAATACATTGGCAAGGATCAGTTACTTTATTTAAAGGTGAGTCGGAATTGTTACACTAACATCACTTAAGTTTACTCACTTAACATGTTTCGGGAAACCGTTGTTTCAACCGTTGTAACAATTCCGACTCACCTTTAAATAAATTCAATACACATCACTGTTTCTAGCTTCTTTTCATTACAATATCAACGTAATCAGTTACTTTGTTCACTTGAATTAACTGGTTTCCAATAACTGATCACACTGAGTTCACTGTACATTTGGGTAGCTTAAATGGTTAAGCACTGGCTTACCAAATGGAAGACGAGTTCAAATCTTGCTCAGGTCAATGTTTATTTTCTATGTGTGAAAATTCATTAATGGCATCAACTTTTCATACAAATACTAGTTCTATACAGTATAAAACCGGATGCAATGCCGACTCTGCTCTTGCTTTTTAATTAATCCAGTACAGGTTATTTCTAAGTGTAATATTTTCAGAATCGTAACTATACACTAGTTTTTTCACCATCAGTGAATCTTATTGTTTACATCATTTAAATTAGCAAGCTTATAAACATAGCTAAGTTCCGTGAACTTTATTCTGAATACTTTGATATTTAATTACATCACGTTTTTATATTTTTTTCTCTTAACATATTAAATGTATAAAAAAACAAAAGACCACAGCGCATATAGTTACATATTATACAAATACTAACATTCTTGCTGGTGCAGGTGTGCATATTTTTCAACAAGCCTAGCAACTTACACAGCCGCTAATGACCTCCTAGTTGAGAGCCCTTAAATATATAAGACTTTTGGGAAAATATATAAGACTTTTGGGAAAGTCTACAGTAAGAACCAACATTGTTGGCTGAAAATGAAGGTATAAGACATCTCACTATAAGTACCTAGAATGTAGACGTAAGTTATATGTACAGTTATGACATTCAGAATAATTTAATGGGAAAGAATGTAATATTTCAGCTATTAGCAAACGATAAGCAAAATTATTTCACAAATTGACTTAAAACCTACTACAATAAACCATAAAACGGCTTGCATCTCAGTCAGGTTAATGTTTATTTTTTGTGAAGGGAACAAACGAGTGCCTCATACAACTAACGTGCCCTTTGAGACATATGAAGTTCCTGAGCATGTTGCGACTCATGCTGTTGTGCCATGATAGCATTTGAGTGGAGTACACAGTATCGAGAAGTGCCACGTATCAGAACTACTAGCAGCAGTATCATTTGCCCAGCCCTAGTTTTCATTGAAGATCTTGTCTGGCCCACAGCCTTTTTTTTTCTTAGCACTTTTAATGGTCTCTGTTTCCTTAGCTACAAATATTTATAACTCAGCCCATTCCTAGATACATTGGGTAGGTTGTCATGTGGTCTGGTGTGTGTATTTTGTGGCAAACTGCTGAGGTGTGTTTCCCATATTTCCATTGATATATTCCCACCATTCATTTGCTGTCTTGGACTTAATGCTTTATATGGATGCTGTTCGGCTATCTCTATTAATCTTTGCTCTTTTGATATAATGTTTTTGTTTCCCGGACAAGATTCTTATAATCTTTCCTTTTGCTAACATAGTCTTTGTGATATTGGTTATTTTAGAGATACGAGAGCTACGTGGAGAGCTTCCCTTGAGATTATTTGGGCTCTATAAAATATTTCACTGAACCATTGTCTTTCATTCCATGCAGATCTCAGGGATATCAGCATCTTTCAGCAATCATCCAACTGACTTATGGTTTCATTCAAGTTGCCATTTTCTGAAACTATAAAGTTATCCATTTCACAAATTTCTTTTTGCAAAGTCTTTCTTAATGTTCTTGGTGTTCTTTTCTCTTGTTCTTTGTGTTGTTCAATTGGAAGATGTTTTCTTCAAGTTGATGCTACTATCCTGAAAGAAAAAGTAGGGATCACAACCACAAGAGATTGTCCACAAGGTGGGATTCTGTCACCACTACTGTGGAACCTTGAGGTGAATGATCTCATTCAACAATAAACACTAATGGGTGGTAGTGCTGGCAGGCCAATGCTGACGATCTAGTCATTGTAATACTTGGCAGGTTTGGGAGCAAAGTTAGAGCTTTAGCACAAAAAGCCCTGGATATCGTTCAGGAATAATGCCAAAAGCAGGATCTTGGCTAACCCCAAGACTGGCAGTACCATTCACCAGGAAACATATCCAAGAGAACTCTGGAAACTTAATCTCTTTGGGGAAAAGATACCAGTAAAGTGGGAAGTTACGTATCTACTCTGTATTCACTCTTAGGTTGATCCGCGTCAAAACAAACCCCAGGTGACCGCACCGTTATAATGTATCTTCCGCCATTCGCACTAGAAATACTGTCACACTTTCAGACCATGTGGCCAGTACCAGCAGCATGTAGTGCAAAAATGAACAGAGTTCTTATTTCGACAAGTGAAACGGTGACTAGCATATTCTGTTAAGGGTTAAAGATGATAACATTGATAGTTGCAACAAAACAAACGTTTGCACATATAATAATAGTTAATTCTAAAATAAATGAGCGAAAAATAAAGTAACTGGTATGCAATAACTTAATTTATTATTTCTCTGGAAGCAGCACTTTATATTAACTGTAGGCGGCTCATTTTAAAAATGAAATTGTGCACTGTTAGGTGAATTGCATTCTTCTCAAAATTGCATTTTTTTCCCCGGGTGTAACCACTTTTGCCGTTTCAGATTTTTCTGCACAAGCACTCTTTATACTTGTACTCGAAAGTACAAGTGAACTCGGAAGTTAATTTCATCATTTCTTTCACGGAAAGTGTTGGATATTTCTCACATAACTTATAATAAAGATTCAACACTATTCAATGGTTTCGTGGCTAATGCTTTACGTAATTCGACGAAAACACAAGAGCGAATTCACCGTCCTCCATGATACTGAACACAACTGCTGGTTTCTGGCTGTAAAGAATATTCTGCGCCTACCCCGGATGTCAGGTGATTCATACGAATTGCATCATGTGACTTGTAGCACTGTTTTATGGTATAAATCAGTGTTAAATAAAACCTTAGGTATTTGTATAGAATATTATACTGTTTAAGGATAAATTCATTCTAAAATTCAGAGATTAGTATGGGACTACTTTCCTGGGCGCATTGCTACCATGTTGCACCACAGTGCACTGAACATGTGGGTTTGTTTTGCCGCGAATCAACCTAAGAGTGAATATAGTTTAGGAGTGATTTTAGGCTCTAGCCTAACTTGGGCTTCTCATCTTAAATATGCATGTTCCAAGGCCAAGAAAGTTCTTATGAGATCGAGAAGGGCCTGTGGTAAAAATTGGGAGTGAAGTCCCAAGAGTATGCACTGGATTTATCCACTGTTAGGTCCAGTCTGATGGAGCTGTAGTATGGTGGCATAAAGCAGAGCAAGCTATGGCTATTAAGGAGCTAGGGAGAGTACAGAGATTGGCCTGTTTGACTATCATTGGCGGTATTAACAGCACATGGGGATCAGTCAAACTAGAGAAATCCTACTCTCTGGAGCATTTGGGGATCAGCCAAGACTAGAGAAATCGTACTCTCTAGGGGAACTGATCACAGCATTTCAAGCAGTATATGCAATCAGGGCCTGCAAAGAGGAGAATCAATGTAGGCAATACAGCAATGGTAAGAGTTTACATCTATTCCGACAGCCAGGCAGCACTGAAGATCTACCTGCATCAAAAATGAGACCAAAGATCATTAGAGATTACCAAGAAGGCTGGGGAAGTGCAACAAGGTTACTTTGGCATGGGTTCCCAGCCACTCAGGTATAGCTGGCAATGAAAATGCACATAAATTAGTCAAGACAGGTGCTACCACTCCATTTGTTGGACCTGCCTTGGGAATCACCAAAAGGACCTAAGCTGCTGAACTGGATCCACAGACAGTATGCAGATTACTGGGTAAATGTTCCTAAACAAAAACATTGCAGGCCAATAAAGCCTTTACCATGTTTAAATAGAAACACTGTGATCCTGAACTTGGACAGAAAGCAGACGAAACTCATGGTAAGCCTAATGACTGGCCATTGGAAATTAAAAAAAAAAAACCTGCAAAACATGCGGATTGAAAAAGGCTCCCCTAAATGCAGGATGTGCAACAGGGAAGATGAAACTGCCTTGTATTTTCCACTGTGACGCATTGGAAAATAAACGATAACTTATTGGGGAGCTCAGACCCCAAGGAAATTGTATCTGACAAACATTTAGTTTAGGAACTCCAAAAATTATTTTGGGCGACAGGTTGGCTGAACTAATAACAACTGCGAGATACTATACAATAGGCCATTGGCTTTGGTGTGGGCAAGTTTGGATTACACCATCTTGTTTTGTCTGCCAGATTCCATCAATCAATTATGTTGAAGCTTCCTACACACGTTTGGTACCACTCCCTGTCTCCTTGTTCTTATTTTTTCCCCATTCGTAAAAACCAGATCTATAGCGCTGGTCCCATTTTCACTGATATATGTTTTATGTTCTCTTTTGTTTACCAGTGATAGTCCCTCCTCATTCAGACAAGTTAAAACTTCTTTTGTCTTCTGTGATTATATGTCAATTCAACAGTTTTAAGTACCCCACTAGTATGGTACAGTAATTTCATTACATAGTGATGGAGGAATTTTGGTATGGAGACACAATTATGGCTACATCTGGTGTTAGGCAACTTGCTTTTGTTGAAGGTTACATGGATAGACTTCAGTATTTAAATACCCTAAAGGAAAATCTGCCCCCCCCAAAAGTGTGTTGATCGCTTCTTTTTAGACATGGATTACTACTTTCTACAAGACAATGACACTAAGCATATAGTAGAAATTGTTTGGTTGTATCATACTCCTCACATTCTCAAGTTTCCAACACAGAGCTGCAGTACTTAATCCAATCGAACATTTTTGGAGTGCACTTGAAAGAATAGTCAGAAAACATGAAATACAAAGTAAGATCGCTCTGAAACAATGTCTACAACAAGAATTGAAAATATTACACTATAGACTACCAAAAAACTCGTTCATTCCATGCCAAAGAGGTTAACAGAAATGCTATATACAAAGGAATGCCTACAAAGTATTAAAATTGTATTTCTATAAATTGTCATTTTCTTTGAATGTATGAATATCACACTGGGTGGAATGCATAAAAACCAAGCTTTGTCTTGAAGATTAGTCTTTAAGTTAAAGCGAAAGCTTTAAGATTACTCTACAAGATTAAGCTTTGGCTTGTTCAACTCATGCATAAAAAGAATCTTAATCTAGCAAGCTTTCGCTAGACGTTTTTCCAGCAAACGCTTGAATTACGTTGCGCGCGCAGCTGTCGTCTGCCAAATGCGGCTCATAACCGTTGTCTCGTGTGGCGAGTACAGAAGTGTTTTGCGAATACGGTACCTAACCTATATCAAAGTTATATGCGTAATGGTAGACGAAGTGAATATTCAGAATACCTTTCTAGCAATTCTTAAGCAGTTTCCAATACTGTTGAATAAATCGCAAATCCCGAGCATCAAAGAAGAGAAAGTGAACGCTTTGCAAACCACCTGCATCAAACTGGAAGAAATTTTAGGCAGAAAATTCACTCCACAGCAGGTGCAGAAAAAGATTCAGAATATGAAGACTGAATTAAAAAGAAAAACTGACCGTAAGGCCACGGGAAATCAGAAAATAAGGTTAAAAAGGTGGGAAGAAGAATTTCTGCAGCTGCTTGATGGCGAAAGTAACCCAACCATTGGTAGGATTCCAGGTAAGAATGCAAGTCGATCTCAGGAGCCAATTATTTAGAAGTTTCTGTGTAATTTTTTTTTGCTTTGGTTTATAGTATCAAATGCAATTTAAAACGTATTCTGTAATGTGATACATGTTATACGTAACTGCTATAAAATATAAATATATCGGAAAATTACAGCGAATGATAAAGTACGTAACAATATGATACTACTTTGGCAAAAAAGGACAGTTTCAAATTCTTTTTTTGCTTCATTATGAATTTTATCAGGTTCTTTAAGACAGTTTACAAACGGGTTTACACATGACTTTCCTGTAAACAACACTAAAATTGCTTATTTTAGTTGCCTTTATTTCTGGTTAACAACTGGACGTTGCTGAGTTTACCATTTATATAAGTTTTATTGGAAAATCTTTCTTTTCTATTGTGGCTCCTCTAGTTCGAAGAGTTCCAAAATGTAACTTGTCTATAGCTCTTGTTTGATGGAGCTAGTTTTACCAGCTTATAACTAATTTCTCTTAAGAAATTTCTCATTTTCATTGAGATTTGAAGTTATTATCAGCAAAAGTAATCTCAGCATTTATACGTAAGATGTTAATTATGGAAAGAACAATGACAATTGACATCATCTGTATCCCTCTGCTACTGAAGAAATTTCACTTTTAGGCTCACCTCTGAATAATCTAATGAAGGTTACATTACTAATAACTAAGCCCTGGATTCTTAGGTTCTGACCTATTTTATTCCTGACCTCCTACACTCCAAACTTCGGTTTATATTAATGTTTTAGTTACCAACGAGTAATATACTTCAATTTTATAGAGCCTAAATTGACCTAATTTTACGTTAGGACCTAATAAAACCTATTTTTTGTGATAGAACCTAAAAGTGCCTAATTCGCTTATTTCAGCAAATAACAGCAGATTTATGAATATAAAAGTATTTTTAAAACGAAGGGAGACCGAATAAGGAAACTATTAAATAATTAGATTGTGAAATCTTGCGCAGTACCTTACAATAATAAACTTTAATTAAACCGTCCGCCACAATAATAAAGTAATTAAAACGTTCGCCGCCTTCAGTTATCATTTTCTAGCTATGGTCGAAAGAGGTGGTCAGTGGCATGCGGCATTTCTGAAACGTGAGATGTTTATATGCCGTAATAATAGGTGAAAACTAGAGGCAAACATTTTAATAGCGCTGTTGAGTAGTATGCATTATTGGTTCTTCCGTTATAGGGAGCTTCTAACACGATATTTTTGAATTTGGTACTTTCAAATACATACTAAAGTTAGTTAATTTAACTTTTTACAATTTAAAGTTAGTGTTTTAAACAAAGTGTCCAGTGATTTGCATGAATATAATATATATATATATATACCAAGGATCTTATAAATTCCTAAATTCAACATATAAGATCCTATAAAATCCTAATACACTGATACATAGAACCTAATTTTAACCTTTTAGAACCTAAAAATCCGGGGCTTACTAATAACATGGGGATCAGCTTAATCTGTAAACACGACCTTGTAGCACTGGCAGCAGAGCAGTCAGCAATAATTAGGCCACAGCTGAGCGACAATGTATTTCCAGGAAAGTAATGCAATACCTTACAGCGTCATCAAATCCAAACAGTATAATATATCACTAACTAAATAAACTAGTTGTCCTTTTGACTCCCTTACGGCTAGTTTATTTGGTTTTTTGTTTACTGTTTAGGTGGATGTGCTGTGGGTGGGGAAGGTTTGGAAGAACAGCTACCAAATGATGCAATGGAGCAAGTTGAAGTTGAATCTGGAACTACAAATAATGAGAGCATTGCCCTAAATCCCAATAAGAACGCTAATGAAAAGGGTACGCAATCAAATAAATCTAAATTACCTGAGACCCCTGAAACAAAACACCTGACTACGCATGAACTGCAAAGATTGGTACTCTTAGAACAATTAAAACTGATACGCATGCAGCAGGAGGAGATATTAAACAAACAGAGCGTGCTTCCAGTAATAGAAGTACAGGGATCAAATTTTATTCAGAACCTGTAACTATATCCGATAAGCATGTTAAACACTACAGATGGTATTTATTTATATTTCACTCAGCGCTGGATAACCATTTGCATTTGTATGTATAAAGTTTAAAATTTGAAAGATGTATAGTGTTGTATTTGTGTATTTGTAGCACCACGTTGTGGAAGCCAATTTACGAGAGCAAATATGTGTTTTCTTCACGCGAAGCCATCTTGTGTGACGTCATACGTTGGTTGGTTCATTTTTGTTCTGTTTGTAGATTCCTTTGACGTAGCAATTTATATCAGTTTTAAATGTCCACCGGCTAGCTATTATCTGATTTAGGTAGGCATGTTTTTCTTACAGGTTGTGAAGCGGAAAAGGAATCTTCTATCCAAAAATTACTAGTGGAGAAATGTGTTTTATAATGTTTTATTGCAGAACACGTTCACGAACACTTTCACAAATTAATTTGGATACTCGCCATATTGAAACTGTTTATAATAACTTCTTATCACTTTTAACTCACGTACTTTAACTTTGTATATTTAACTTTAGAATATTTTATAAGATTTCTCGTGTAACTTAACGAAATGAAGGACTGATTGGCGACATCTTGTTGAACTGCGGAATCGACGTGGAGTGTACGGAGAATTTTGTATAACTGCGGGGACGATGTATAATGTTTTGAGAATCTTGCCGAACTGGGGGACACGCTACCTCAACCTGGCTTATTTATAGGCTTGCCTTAAGATACACCTAAAGATTATAAATGAACTGCTATTGGCTAATAAAACGCGCCAACATTAGCGTCTATTTTACTATCCAATGAAAACCACTAATACATATTACTTTTAGGGAAAATTCTAGAAGCTTTTACCGAAAAGGCGCGAAATATTACGTAACTTCCTGGTTCCCGGTAACGATAAACAACTCACCCCCTTGCTAAAGTATTGTGTTATTGTTAACAGTTTCAGTAGAGCCGTATATTATTATTTACCAATAATAATTACAATTATTAAACCTCTGAAATCAATGTTACATAAAAATACATATTCATATTAAAATAATTATTTACATTAAAGTAATTTGTGATACAAATTACCGTCTCATATGCCCCACTAGAAACATAATTATAAATATTTATAACCTGTTTGGAAATTTTATAATTTTGTTTTTAGTCTCCTAAATCTTGTAACACACGCTATCACGTTCACTTAACACTTCACACGCATTTAACACACGACATAGGTTTTATCTCGCCACTACTTACTGGCTCTGGTTTAATTAATTTAGATATTAATCTGACATCACAAATTTTTTATAGCAAATACTTTACCCTAAATTATTTAATTACTGCTACCAAATTGTTTACTTTCTTAAGTTGTTAACAAAAATTTATCAATTCAAGAATTTTGTATAATTATTAAGCATATTTACCAAAAATATTCACCCTCTACATATATTTACATCTCCTAAATCTAAGTAATGTTTCACATTTTCTGTTTGCTACATAAGTATTTGTTTCAATTATTTTTACCCATTTTTGTTATTTTGTACTTTACAAATATATTTACATCTCTTAAATCTTGACAATGTTTCACCTTTTCTGTTTGCTACATAAGTATTTGTTTTGAATTATTTTTACCATTTTTGTTATTTTGAATTTTATTTTTAACAATACTCTTTGAATTGTATTTACGTACTTTTAATTTAATATCATATTAAGTTTCAATTATTACCTTCTTCTTTTCAAATACTGTTACAGTTACTAAAAATTTATTTTTTTTTTTTTTTTTTTTTTTTATAATTTATTTTTCTTTTCAAATGACATATATATATATTTAGTTAACCCTCTTACGTTCCAATACATTTCTATGCAAGTCATCTTTAACTATCCAGCATTTACTTTACATCTTATTGCTATTTACCCTCCTAGATCAAATTGTGTGTGGCTAAACATTACTCGTAGCCGTAACCTAACCTTCAAATTTTTGTTCATGAATAACCTCTTGTATTCATCTGATATTTCATTACATGATAACATTTGAAAACAATCTACAGTTTCTTGAACGAGACATCTTTTAACAACATTCATTTTCAATTCATCTGCTATCTTTTTACTTTGAAAGTACTCTGACAAATCTGTACTAAACTGTACTGGACTGGAGTTTTCATTCTGAACATCTTGGTACAATTTATTTCTTTGCATTACTGAATCATTCTGTATTTCTGATATCTCCCCTCTGAAATTGACTTGCGCCTGATTTGCATCTACATTCCTAACCTCTTTCATCTCTCTTAGCTCACTTGAAATATTACTCACTTGACTTCCTAACTCAGTACATTCTACATTAACCTCACTTTTAGTATTAACCTCACTTTCTTTGTTACCTATTTCCATGCTCATGTCTAGCATTTTCTTTGAATTTTCTCCTATCTCACTTACTATTACTTCCTCATTTTCATCTCTCATTTCTGGCATACTACTATCTAGCTTCATAACTTTCTTTTCAATTTCTTTACTGCTTTGATCTACTTTTTGCTCTAATACATCATTACTCCTACCAATATTTTCCCTAAATTCCCTATGATCTTTGTTTATAGCTTCTCTCAATTCCATATGACTCTTTTGCATATCTTCCCTTTCTTGATCTAATTTCTTACTAAGATCTTCCCTTAATTCCCTATGACTCTTTTGCATATCTTCCTTTATATTTCTCAACAATTCCATCATTTCTTTTTTTATCATATCCATAATCATTCTAGTATCAGAATTAATATTTCCTGCTATTCTATTCTTACTTTCTGCACTAACATTTCCTCCCTCCAATATTACATTGTTTGAGCTTTTTTTTGTAACCTGTATTGAATTACAGCTAACTGTTACACTATCTCCCTCCATCATTGTTTCTTCTGTATTACTTGCAGCCATTGTTTTTCGTTTTCTAAAAAAAATTACTATATTCTGACCTTTTGTGACGCTGTCTGCTGATGTATCTTTGATGTCCAGCGTTCTGCCCCTTTCTCCTAGATTTGTATGTCGCTTCTGCGTTGTATTGTGATGAATCTACGTCGTTTCGATGTTTTTTTGTATCCACTTATCCGCGCCGTTTGTCGCTCCTCGTTTCTGGAATCTGCGTCTTGTAGATCATTTTACTGCTGCTTTCGTTCCACGTCCTGATTATGCTGATCCTTTCCTGGTCATCTTTCCTTTCCTGGTTACTTCGCCCCACGTTGGTGGCGCCAATTTGAAAGATGTATAGCTTACGTATTCTGTTTTACGTAAATTATTATATCTTGAAGATCTTATAGTTAACCCCACGTTGTGGTAGCCAATTTGAAGTGGTATTAGTTACCTTGTTTGTTTACCTCGGTGCTGGTAGAAGCCATTCTTGTGACGTCATACGTTGGTTGGTTCATTTGTTCTGTTTGTAGATTCCTTTGACGTAGCAATTTATATCAGTTTTAAATGTCCACCGGCTAGCTATTATCTGATTTAGGTAGGCATGTTTTTCTTACAGGTTGTGAAGCGGAAAAGGAATCTTCTATCCAAAAATTACTAGTGGAGAAATGTGTTTTATAATGTTTTATTGCAGAACACGTTCACGAACACTTTCACAAATTAATTTGGATACTCGCCATATTGAAACTGTTTATAATAACTTCTTATCACTTTTAACTCACGTACTTTAACTTTGTATATTTAACTTTAGAATATTTTATAAGATTTCTCGTGTAACTTAACGAAATGAAGGACTGATTGGCGACATCTTGTTGAACTGCGGAATCGACGTGGAGTGTACGGAGAATTTTGTATAACTGCGGGGACGATGTATAATGTTTTGAGAATCTTGCCGAACTGGGGGACACGCTACCTCAACCTGGCTTATTTATAGGCTTGCCTTAAGATACACCTAAAGATTATAAATGAACTGCTATTGGCTAATAAAACGCGCCAACATTAGCGTCTATTTTACTATCCAATGAAAACCACTAATACATATTACTTTTAGGGAAAATTCTAGAAGCTTTTACCGAAAAGGCGCGAAATATTACGTAACTTCCTGGTTCCCGGTAACGATAAACAACTCACCCCCTTGCTAAAGTATTGTGTTATTGTTAACAGTTTCAGTAGAGCCGTATATTATTATTTACCAATAATAATTACAATTATTAAACCTCTGAAATCAATGTTACATAAAAATACATATTCATATTAAAATAATTATTTACATTAAAGTAATTTGTGATACAAATTACCGTCTCAGATTGCCATCAATTGTCCTCATTGAACCTATAAAATGACTTGTACACACATTCTCTGCACTGTCGCTTCGCTTGATACACTTTTCTTTGACAGATATTCATGAACTGTGCCATTTTGTGTGATAAAACAACTCTTAAGACTTCTCTTGTATGAATCAAGTCACCTACTGAGGCAGCTTGAAAAAAAGTCAAGATTAATCTAGAGGAAGTGAAGCTTTCGCTTGTTTTATGCATCGGATTTGCACTTAAAGTCAAGTCGTTGCTGGAAAATTCAAGCTAAAGCTAGGCAGCTAGCTGGCTCCAAAGCAAATGCTAGACTTAAGTCAAGTCGAAGCTGTTTTATGCATCAAAAGCCAAGATTACACTTGAAAATTAGCAAGGTAAAGCTTATGCTTGACTTTATGCATTCCACCCACTGTGTGAAGCCAGCTGGTATTACATTTTTTATTTGCTTTTTCTAGAAAACTAATTCAGTTAATATTGTATAAATACAGGTTCAAAAGTTAGTTTACCACAATAACATCTCTGGTTGCTATCTCAGTTCTAATAATTGCAAAAACTTTATATTGATAATTCACCAAAAATGTATGTTTTGAATGAATAAATAAATAAATAAATAAAAGAAAAAGACATGTTTAGAGGAGAGAGAGAGTGTACATCTCCCCTCCCATAACCCCAAACTACCCTTAACATGGAAAAAGCTTTTTTCAGAACTGGCTCTATTATGATAAAATATGCACATTTTTAAGATATTTGGATAATAAATGTGTAGCTTGAATTTTCTGTAAATAGATATAAAATTTAGCAATAATGGCTAAAGAAAATCATGTGGATGGGCACAGATTTGTTTCCTATCTCTTCCCAAAATCAATTGTTACTCCATACTGCTGCAAAGTGCAAATGAACAAAGGGCAATACATGGTTCACATTTTTTCATATACAAATTTCTCTGACTTTCCATGACTGTATTGAGAAATTTTCCCTGATAATCAAGATTTTTTTATATATTGTAACATTTTTGTAAATATCATTAAATATTTTGAAATCCAAAGGTGATGAATTCTTAGATTTAGATGAAATAATTGATACTAGGTATGCAATTTTGTTTCATTGAGTTTTTTTTTTAAATTAGGCTCCACAATGAGCCGTACAATGTTCTCCTTGTTATTTTGTGTTACATTTGACAAAACATTTCATAATAATTTTACAAATTAAGTATACAAAGACAATTCTTTTGATTGTGTTCTAGTCACATAAAACACACACAAAATCAAAATACAAACTAATCAGTGAAACTAATTCAATTTCAACACTTCCAATTAATTCAGATCTGTCTCTTTCTCCTTTTTTGCAAAACCCATAATAAGAGAATCAGTTTGAAAATTTCCCTGACTTCTTCTGAAAACTAACTGGCTTTCTAGTTAAGTGTGAACCATGCAATTGTAAAATTCTCTTTGTATACTTCAATAAAAGAGCAAATTACTGAGCAATAATGGAAATAATTGTTCTTTCACACAAGCTGTGTGTTGGACAGGGTTGGAAAGGTAGAATCAGATGACTGAAAAATTCAATGCCATAGCCGGGATTTGAACCACGGATCTCCTGGTCTCCGTCCGGTTGCTGACCTAATAGTGGTTGAAACAAAACGCCCAGGACTTAAGTACTTACAAAGAATGTAAGTCTCCATTGGGGTATGACATCTCAATACATTTGAGATCTCCTTGTGTTTTACCGGGAAAAATTCGAGTCAGGAGAATTTAATGGCGTGCCGGCATGTTGTCATGGTAGCTCAGTGGTTAGAGCAACCAGGCGGAGACCGGTAGATCCATGATTCAAATCCCGGCTATGGCATTGAATTTTTCAGTCGTCTGATTCTACTGAGCAATAGTTTATGGCAACAGTAAAATGAGGCTGGTTGCACTTGATGTAATATAAGGTGACTTATATTTTTACTTTCTCTACTACATATAGTAAATAGGGGAAGTATTCTATTCCACCCAAAAATTCGATACCGAGATTTCACCGGAAATACATGTTTTCAGACCCCCTGATTCCCCTACCCCCAAAAAAAACATTTTTGGAAACATGTCCGTGTGTGTGTGTGTGTCTGTGAACAGCATAACTCAGAAACAAAGTCGGATAAACATCAAACTTAGTATTTAGGTTCAGTATCTTCCAGAGATGCAACACGAAGGTTTTCAAGAAAATTCCCCCACCCCAGATTACTCTTTACATGGAACATTTATCGAAAATTTTAATTTTTTCAAAAATGGCTCTAACGATTTTGATTAAAATATCATATGTTTAGATATTTTCATGACAAATGAAATGTATATCTCGAATTTTCTGGGAATGTCTCCAAAAGTATTCTTCATTGTGAACGACTTTTGCATAACTAGTAAACCATAAGAGATAGACAAAATTTTACTACACAAAAAATGTAGATCACGTTAAAATAAATAATTTGTCACACATTTTTGTTGTTGAGTGAACCATTTTCGAGATATTGCTTGTTATTCCCTTAAATTTTCCAATACTATACTTTTTCTCAAATTTGTTATTCATATTTTTTTTTTTTTGTCCTGGTAATGCAAAGAGAATGGAATACTCCACAGCAACCAGCTCTTAAAATATTTGAATATAGCTTAAAGTCTACCAATTCCCCTTGCATCTGAATTAAATTAGCAAAAAGATTAACATCTCGATATCTCAATTAACATGAAGCATATGGAGAATAAGCATTTGTAAAAATAGTTTGTCAAATGTAGAGAAAGTCATGTGAGTGTAACACATCAGATTTTTAAATAAGATAACAGGACATTTTAGTATTTGTTTTCAATGAAAAACAGCATAAAATAGGATGATTGGTTGTTTAAAATAGAGAGTTGAAGGTTGTTACACTACATCACTAAAATATTCTTACTTGAACGTGGTTCAGGAGAATGGTTTGCTCCCATCGTCAGCATGTTTTCAACCAATTTTGCCGGTTATTGTCTGGGGAATATGTGTGGTTAGTGGTGGTCTCTGGTGCTGGGCTGATGAACCTCCAAAGGCTGCTGGGTGGCGGTAGTTCGAAATTCATTAGGTGATTCCTGTGTTTGATGATATGTATTTTTTCCCACCCCCAGCTGTCCAATTCATTGCTGCTGTTGATCAGTTTTAAGAGTTTTATGTTTGAAGTGATTTCATGGTTCGAAGACCAGAAATGATGTGCTAATGCTGATTAATCCATTTGTTTTTGGTAAATGCATCTCATATGCTCTTGAAGTCTTATTTCAAGATTTCTTTTAGTTCTTCCTGTGTATACTACATTACAGTCATTACAAACTATTTGATTATACCAGCTGATTTATCGTTGGGGATAGGGTCTTTTGTTCTGTTACATAGTAGTTTCTGTATATTGTGGTTATTCTGTGGAGACAGGGTGATGTATCTCTTGAAAATCCTTTGAAATTTATGTGTCCAAGGGTGGTAAGTGAACTTCCTATATGCTTGTGGTTTTTGTTGTCTGAGTGAAGTAGTCCGTTTGTTGGCTGTATTTCTGTCTTTCAAACTTTATCTTATCTTTTATTTAAAGGTGAGTCGGAATTGTAATTTTCATTACTTTATCTTATCTATTTTTTTTTTTTTTTTTTTTTGTGGTATCCATTCATGGTGGCTATGTGGATAATGTGTTGGTATTCTTTCTGGTATTCCTCTTTCTCCAATGGTATATGTACTAACCTGTTTGTAATAGTATTTAAAATTGCATGTTTGTGGCTTGTAGGGTTGTAGCTATTGTTTTTAATATAATTTTCTGTGCGAGTTGGTTTCTTGTAAATCCCCAACGTTGGTTTGTGTGCATTATTTCTGATGATCCTGATGTCTAGGTAAGGTAATTGGCCATTTCCTTCTTTTTCTATTGTGAATTTTATAGATTTTTTTGTAAATTCAATAATTTCAAAGCATCTTCTAAAAGTTTTTTTGGAATAGCAAAAATATCATCTACATACCTATACCAGGTTTTGAATAGATGTGGGAAAGATGTAGTAATATGGCATTCAAAATGTCTCATTTTTTTCTTTCTTTATAAAATCATACTATGTCACTGAATTAAAAAAAAAAAATCTGATGTGTTACACTCACATGACTTTCTCTACTCTTGTACAATCTATTTTTACAAACGCCTTTTCTCCAAATGCTTCATGTTAATCGAGAAATCGAGATGTCAATCTTATTGGTAATTTTCTTGTAGATGCGAGGGGAATATGGTAGCTTTTAAGCGATAGTCAAATATTTTAGCGCTGGTTGTTATGTGGCGCATTCCATTCTCTTTGCATGTCTAGGACATAAAAAAATGAATAACGAATTTGAGAAAAAGTATTGGAAAATTTAAGGGAATAACAAGCAATATCTCGAAAACGGTTCACTCAACAAAAGAAATGTATATGACATAAGTTGTGTATTTCAACGCGATCTTCATTTTTTGTGTAGTAAAATTTTGTCTATCTCTTATGGTTTACCAGTTATGCAAAAGTCGTTCACAATGAAGAATACTTTTGGAGACATTCCCAGAAAATTCGAGATATACATTTCATTTCTCATGACTTTATCTTAAACATATGATATTTTCATCAAAATCGTTAGAGCCATTTTTGAGAAAATTAAAATTTTCGAAAAATGTTCCATGTAAAGGGTAGTCTGGGGTGGGGGGATTTTCTTGAAAACCTTCGTGTCGCATCTCTGGAAGATACTGAACCTAAATACCAAGTTTGGTGTTTATCCGACTGTTCGTTTTTGAGTTATGCTGTTCACAGACAGACACACACACACAGACACACACACACACACACAGACATGTTTCCAAAAATGCTTTTTTTTGGATTCAGGAGGTCTCAAAACATGTATTTCCATTGAAATCTCGGTATCGAATTTTTGGGTGGAATGCAATACTTCCCCTACTTACTATACGTAGTAGAGAAAGTAAAAAGAAAAGAAAGGCCGGGTCATTTTGACGTCCCGGTTATAAGAGAACGTAGGTATATGAACTTATCGTGTCTCTTATAATGGCAAATAAAAGAGAGAGAAATTATAATAGTTAATATCCAGATAATAATTAGATGCTTGCTGATGCCCTTTAGCTTTGCTAAAGATTCCTTGCTTAGCACTCGTTTCACATACATAAGGTTTCTATAAGCTGATCTTGTATTCTATTATCGTCGCTTTTGACCGCTATCCAGGTATAAATAAAATGCAAATGTCATTATACTAATTGTTAATAAAATACTTTTAATGTATGCATATAAGTATACAACGCATAGTTTGCCACGTGTATAGCAAGGTATTTTCGCATCGGATACCTCTGCATATTATACATTTTACACTTTTCTCACCAATTCTAAACAGATACAAACTATGGAGCCGAACCTTTTATAATGCTTAACAGTCATTAAGGAGGGAAAAAATTAGACTTACCGTAACTGATCTCCTTTAAATAAAGCAGACTTACTCCATTTGTGAAGCAAAAAATTGCTGTTCACCGCATACAAGCGCCGGGAATTCCCTATCTCAAGACGCCAATCCCCACTACCTCCCTTAAAACATGTATCATCAACAGTGCGCATGCGCGAACTTGTTTTTTCGAGTATGCCCACGATTTCTACCACAGATTAACTTTCTACACACTACACTGGCAGCCATTTGTTTATTCAAGCGAAAACGATAGCACTTATCGTTAAAAGACGAAACCACTTTGATTTCAGTTTAATAAACACTATATTGCGTTCCATTGGTTCAGCGTTGCCAACCGCAGTAGCAAATATTTCATTAGATTCATTAAAAAAAAAAAAAAAAACTAACCGGAGGCTTAGTTGGAAGACAACATTTCTGCTGTTTCAAGGGTACCGCGTTCGAATTACAGTTGGGCTCAAGACAAGACAACAATATTGTACATACACAGCATCAAATACCCTTAATACATAATACCGCCCCTTCGTGGAAAGGTCGCATTTGCACTTTTAGAGGAAAGGAAATGGTCTTTTGCAACAGCTCTTCTTTTATGCTTGCATATTTTGAATTTGAAGAATTAGTGTATATAACGTTGTTCTGTTAGATTTAATGACAGCAGCTCTAATTTTTCTCAAAAATAAATTTGCTGGAGAGTTAAGGTTTCGATAATCCACCCCGCACTTCTCAAGTGACCAAGGAGGATTTTCAAAGATACAGCTATATTTGTGCTCGAGGTGAGAATATGGGTGACTGCTTTTTGCATCCATCTATTGAACATATTGAAAATAGGCAAAACAAAATCAAGTAACTACAAATAGAGCTTATTATGTAGGTATTTTAATCTCAGAAGAGTAGTGTGACGCAGCGGCTATGGCCCAAGGTTATCGGGGTGTCGAAATGGTTCTAGAATGTTCTGTGGAATATTCCACTGCCTATATAAGCGAGCGTTCTTGCAGGAGCAATCCGTTTTTTGGGGGGGGGAGGAAGATGGTGAAGAAGAAACAGCGCCGAGTCGCCCATCCTGCGCCAGAAGAATCCTTCGTTGCTCCTCCGGCATCCACTGAGATCGCCGCTCAACCGCCGACACCTGTGGTCACTCCGTCCCACAGAACAGCCTACTGCCCAACTGCCGTCGACTCGCTCGCCGCTCCCCCGGTATCTGCCGGGAGGGCCACCGCTGCCGCACCAGCCTGCCGATTCAACTCCTACCGTAGAAACCAATCATCGCTGTCTCAGCCTTAACCGCCTCTGCCTCTTGGGAGTACAGTGCCGTTATATTTGGTGTACCATAGGACCTTCGGACACGCTTCCTCCTAACCGCAAGGCAACAGTGGCCCTCACTCACCAATGAGGGCCACCTGAATCACTACACGAAAAAGACCATCACCGCTTGTCCGGCTGGAGCTCACCGACACTGGCGACTACTAAACGGCCTTGAGGGCGGGCCTGCCCCTGATAGGGTGGCGCCTACGCATCGAGGACAACAAGGTATATCCCCGGGTACCCTTGCCGCTGCTGCACTTCGTCCTGCGCAGCTCAATCGAGGTGCCACTGCTGCGGCGCTTCCAAACTCACAGCCGAATGTACTGAACATTCGCTGAGAAACCGCCGGTGATACTTGTCACCTGCGACGGCTTCGGCCACTTCGCAGGGCAGGCGCAGTGGCCCCCCCCCATCCGTGCAGCCGTCAGCAGATTTCAGCCTGCTCAGCGCCTCCAGCTCCAGCAAGGACAATAGCAACGCTACCATCAGTTCCTGTCCCCACTGACTACAGCACCCTGTGAGATGCGGTCCAGGAACTCCACACAGAGGTCTTGAATGTCAGCTTACGCATAATATTCACGAAAAAAGCCTCGTAAACATCATGGCCGCCGCCACTGCACACTGACTCACATCTCCGCCGTCTTGCCAACATCGAAGCTCCAGGACTTCCATGCCTCACCGTTGCTGCTCATCTGCACTACAAACCTTCTCCTCTAGCTGTCTCAACCAGCTTGACAACACCGATACTTCTATTTCAGCTCTTATGGAAGATTTCACATCACACACCACTGCCAACTCCGGCGTACACTCACTGCCCTTGGCGAATCTGTCAAGCCCCTCCAGAGCCTTTCTCAACACAACCAACTATCACGGCGGATCAGTCAACCCAGACAACCGGTTTGCCTATTCTACAACTCTCAGCATTTTTTCCAGCTCAATATGCACCACCATCGGTAACAACGAGACAGTAGCAATGACAGCAGTGAACCCAAGCCGTGGAACTACAGAAATCCCTTATATGACTACACTGTTCCTTAGCTGTATCTGCGGGAACTTGCAGTGATCATGCAGGCTCGATGCCAATAACATTAAATCCTATGATCTCTTTAGAATCTTTAGAGGCTATTACCGAACACTGCTCCCGAGGTCGCGGGTTCAAACCCGGCGGAGGGCGATGGATTTTTTCGGGCGTAAAAATCCTTAGCACGTCTTCCTTCGGAAGGGAAATAAAGCCAGTGGTCCCGTGTCGTAGATTTACGGCACGTAAAAGAACCTCAAGCCTAATAAGAGGTATCTGAGCAAAATTTCCGGTCTTTCATGCCCAATATAGAATGGGACGCTCAGAACCATAGTAGTTAAAGAGCGTCCATAAATAAAACTCAATTTTATTTCACCGAACACTGTGCACATAAAGATGGCCTACACACCCCTATCCACTTCCTGAAACTCCCCTCGATGGCATTTCATCCACTGCCGGCAGTTATCCTATGCACTAACGGGGATGCAAATGTGGCACCCCAATACCTATCCTTATTTCTGTCTACTCCTCTCGTTCACCCTTCACTTTTTATCTTCCTAAAACTGAACTTAACAAAAAAAAAAAAAAAATGCAATCAGTGTAAGTCAGTGAGCGAAGTCAGTCAGCCCGAGCGAGTGAGTCGGTGGGTGAGTTTCCTGTACGACGAGGGATTCTGCAAGCGAGTTTGTGACGACTGCTGTGGCGTGCAGCGAGTGCTGCTGCGGAGCGAGATACTGGTTGAGTTTGACTCCCCAGTTAAGGAACCGTCTGAAAGAAGAGGCTAAGTCATGAAGGAAGTGAATATTAGTGAAATGAGAGTGAAGTGAACTCCCAGTAAAGTTGAACTAGATAAGAATTTGGAACAGTGACATTGAGAACTGAGAGAAGTGACAGTTGAAAAACTGGACAAAGTCACAATAGTTTCTGAAGCCAGCTATGCAACTTCTCCTACTGTTTGAGTGATAAAAGGACAAGAGCACTGTGTTGTTCCAAAATACGAGATACCATGGCATGAAGCGATAACCACCTAGTTGGCATGGATGTAAAAGCTCATGTGGCTTCACTTTCACAAAAGCTTGAGATTCCGTTAACTCTTTCTACCCATGTGGCACTAGCTTTAAAGTAACTGTGCTTATAATTGCAACTGCAAATATGAAAAAAGAGGTGGTTGCAGGGATATGCAGTAGCCACAGTGTGAAGGAATAGCAGTATTTGCTTGTGTTATAATGAGATGGCTCAGATTTCGTTACAGGAAAGAGGACAGTCAAGACTTAGCTCTTATCACATATCGCATAAACTAGTAGAGAACCAAGAAGTGGCATTATTGCAGAACATGAATGTATCAGTATCAAAAGCAACAATTTCGTTATTAAACAATTATTGCCCAAGTTATAAATATCAGGAGATATTCTAATTTTCCTTTAATAAATCAGTAGACAAGTTAAAAAAAATCAGGACATCTACTGAAAAATCAGGAGGGTTGGCAACTCTTGTGGGTTCATGTCATCGGGAGTATACACTTAAAAATGTAAATCAGAGCACTTTAATATCATTTTTACTTTCTCTGCCATGCATATTAGGTACCTACAGAAGATATTGCATCCCACCCAAAAGTTTGATACCAAGAGTTCAACGGAAATATTTGTTTTGAGGTTCATGATTAAAAATAAAAGTATTTTTATAAAAAAAAAAGTTCATGTGTATATAAACAGCGTTACTCAAATGCAAAAAGTCAGATAAATACTTGTGTAATTATTGGTAAATCTGAGATCTCTTTAGAACACGTTATTTATTTCAGTTAATTTTTTGTGGCATTAACCGTTTCAGAGATATCTATTATTAATGGTTTGAATCGTTTAATTCTTTATGTCTTTTAAAGTCCTGTCGACATTCAGTTGTTTTCTCACATTTGCATGGAAACCGTATGGAATTTTAAAGCCAGCATATGGCGTCCAGTTTTTAAGCATTTCACTATTGTTTTCCCTGCTCCCAGTCACAGCCTGTGTATCCTAACGAAATGTGTGAAGTGGTTGTTTCTGAAAAGGTTTGTTAGATTAAAATAAAATAGATAGAAAATAGCTTTTTAACAATTTCTATACCCACTAATAAACAATAGAGAGCACAGAAAGTCAAGTAAATGTAGCACATCAGATTTTTTCCCCCTGTAACTCTCTATACTTGCAAGATAACACATTGTACAGAGTGAGCCAAAAGACTCCGAACCGGTGTTTTTCCTGTTCGCGTCCTCGGCGCTCGTTTCCGTCTGCCGCTATCATAGAAAGGCGCGGATGAAACCATACACATTTTTAAAACTTCTTTTAAAGGCTTTACTTACCAACATTATGAAAGGATATGCTGTAACTGGCCACCATCGCCGTCCATACATTTTGGTACCTCTTTAGGAAACTATCCATCACTCGCCGTAGTTCACGTTGAGAAATTTCCTGGCGGATATTTTGTTTTAATTCTTCCAGGGTGTGTGGGTTTGTCTTATACAATTTATGTTTTAAGTTACCTCTGAGGGACATTTTATAAACAATATTACTGGCTGCGCGGTGTTTTTCCACTGGGCGTGTGGAAATATGATAAAAACATGATAACGCACCTCTGCTATAAACAAATTCACCCTACTGCGGTTTTGCTGTGCAGTGTGAAGTGCAGTATTGAATTGACGGTGATATGTAGATCAGTTATTACGAGTTATTTATTATTTTGTCCTGTACTTAGTCACAAAGTATATTATGGCTCAGTATATGTTTTCTACTGCACTCGTGTATTTATTTATGATTCGTATGTGTTAACTCGGTCAGCTCGCCAGTGAAAGTACGATTTGCAGAAAGATTTCCGGGTGTAAAAGTTCCAGGCCGTACATCCATGAACTTTACAATACATTTCAGTCCACAGGAAGTGTTCAGGCTAAGGAATCTAAAAGACGGCGTTCGGTTCTTACCGAAGAAACATTAGACGACATCGGCCATCTTTTGGAAAATTCCCCCCCAAAATTCCATGATGGATAGTTTCCTAAAGAGGTGCCAAAAATGTATGGACAACGATGGTGGAAAGTTTCAGCATTTCCTTTCATAAAGTTGGTAAGTAGAGCCTTTAAAAGTAGTTTTGATTTTTTTTTGAAAGGGGAGACAGATGTAGAGTTGGAAGGGAAGAAAGAGTTGGCTTATTTCGCCTGGTGTGGTAAGGAAGTCCAAGTGGTAGATAGGAATATTAATAAGTGAAGGAAAGGATGGTGGTGTCCCGCATAAGCACCTCCGTCACTATACGTAATATGGATGCTGCCGGCAGTGCCGGTCAGGCGAATTAAATAGGTTCAGGTGGACAGCCATGGCACGAGTGCCTGACAGCCACCTGGGAAGTCTGGGGTGAACATTTGGTTGGAGTATAAACAATCTGCATTATTTACGAGTTTTCATAAGGGGATTCAGCGGTTGTAGCGTCGTTGTCGAAGTAAATGTGTTTCCATAAACGTGCCTATTAGTGCGTTGCCTTCATCTAATTTCTGGTAGTTCTCCTCCAGTAGCTGGAGCTTCTGGAGAACAGTGGCTTCTGATTGCACATACTGTTCTCTAAGCCCAGCGATGGCGGCCTCTAGGGCACCCGTATGGTTTCATCCGCGCCTTTCTATGATAGCGGCAGACGGCAACGAGCGCTGAGGACGCGGACAGGAAAAACACCGCGCAGGCGGTTCGGAGTCTTTTGGCTCACTCTGTATTTGTCAATAAACACGTAAATAGAAATACTATATACATTAAGCAGTGGTAAATATTGAGGGATGACAGGGAATTTAATCCGTGTTTTAGGGAAATTATAATTCTATATATTGGTTGGCAACATTGATTAAATGGCTTGCTCTTCTCATTTTGCTATCTGTACACCTTTAATCACTGGTAGTTAGTGCCAGATAGTTACAAAGCACCTGCCGTAGTTGTAGTGATGTGAGTGGGTCTCCCTGTAGTCTAGATGTTATCACACCTGTCTGGGAAGTTTAATCTCTATGTACTCCCACTTTCCTTTTGGTCCTATAAATGCTTAAAAGTTGTTTATCATGGTGACCCATCAATTCCTTTCCTTGTTCATTGATGTAGTTGATGTTATCCTCCTCACTGGTATAAATCTTTAAGTGACCTTAGACAACTTCATTTCTTTCAGTCATTCCTGTTTCAGTTACCCTCAAATTCACTTTTAGCGTATGCTCCTGTTACTATGTACAAGATACAAACATTCACTACCACAGAGCATGGGGAAAAGGATTTTGTAAAGAGAAAAAAATCAAGAATTGGGGATATTGTAAAATAGGAATCATGGGCTGGTCTTAATGATAAAGGACATCTGGAACTACATAGAACATTGAAAGATTGGATTGGCTATGGAGGGGACTCGGCATTGATCCACATAGGGGATATACCTACAGCCCACAAGGGGGTGTTCCTGGGAGGAAGGATGAGGCGAGAGGAGACATTGGGCGGCCGGAACGAGGAGTGACAGCACAAGAATGCAGGGTCCCTAAATTTTCCAAAAAGAGACTCCACCATGCACAGAGAGGGTCCAACGCCCCTCAGATACCTCCGGCAGCCAGCTGTGTTTTTTTGATGAATGGCTTAAAATTAATAGATACCATATGCATGGAAAACATGTGACATTGCCATATATTTAGCAAATTAAAACTTAAATAATAAAAAAATATTTACACTAAGGATTTGAACCCAGGTTGTTCTAATACGAGATATGTGCGTTTTGCCTCTCGGCTACCATGCATAACCTGAACCTGAAAGGCATCTTCCTACATATTGCATAGCTTTGAAATGAATGCAGGGTGGAATTAAATTGGTTATTGTGAAATCAGCGTCATGGAATGCTTACAGCATTTTCTGAATCAAACTCCTCTCTGGCTGTTGCTCATTTATATTGTCTTAGGCTGTACATTCTTACAACACAAGGCTCTGCTAATTATATACCTATGAACTTAATAAATTCAACCAACTATAGTTTAAATGGCATACTATACAAGGCTACTGAAAACTACAATAACTTCTAACAGAACTAAGGAGTAAAAAAATTATACCTGTTCAAGAAGAAATTGTACAGCTACTAGCTAGTGATTGGCAAACTGAATGTTTTAACAATCGATTGGTAATTAATAGTTTTCTGTAACAACTGAAAGTTTTCATTCAGTTTGGCATTCATATAAACATGTTGAATGGTAATCATTGCAATGAGTTGCAGTTTTCATTCAGCAGTCATTTCCATGGTTGTATTTGGTTCTGCCATCAAATGCTGATGGAAACTACAGAACATTTCAGTTGTTGGCGACTATTGAATAATTCTAGTTTTCATTTGGAGCCCCTCTGCAACTACGATTACCCTGCTCTGTGGATTTTGGGTATTTACAAAACAGTTGCATGGATTGTGAAAAGTTCTACATTGGACAAAAAATATAGCCTTGAAGTTAGATTAAAAGAACATTTGAAGAATATAAAATTCAAACAGACAAATCAGTCATTGCAACTCATTTTTGAGGACAAGAAATAATAAGAGAGATCAAATGAATAAAACACAATGACAGACCATCAGCTCTACCAACTTGGGAAAAGCTTTTCACACACACATAAAGAGGATTTAACGCACTTTGGTACCAATTAAAGAAACCTCAATCATGAAATATACACATCTACTACCTGAGAGTATTACAGTTGGAGCCAGCTGATCATGAAGGGAAGACCTTTCAAAATGTGTTCTGGATAATAAAGTTGTGTGTTACAATGTATCTCAATTTATTAATTTAATAACTTAGTTATTACTCCAGTGTTGGCTCTAGTTACTACTGCTTCCAAAGATTGCAAATGTATTCATGTTTAATGCTCCACATTAAAGTTGAGAGATCTGCCTGCATATATTATAGAGGACATTATAGTTCAACAATCCAAATTTTTTCTTAGTCCAAGAATGCAACATAGTTAAGAATGGAAAATTTGTTTTTATCATAGCATTCAAAAGTGTTAAAGTAATAAAATCTTGGGAGGAATATGTGTTGAGCATCTGATAGCTGCAAGAAATGTTATCCTTATTTGCAAAATAACACTTGTAAAATAGTCTTTTGGACAATCTTATAGTAATATCTGCTAAGAAATAAGTCTGGTGCAACAACATTCCCCTTTCTCTACACAATACGACTTCACATAACCTCTTATAGTATATTATTCATACAAAAAGTGAGTTTTGTGTTATGTTATACAAAATAATTTTGTATATTATAAATAACCTCAAATTAAACAAGATGAACTCAATTGCATCCATAATACAGAAAACAAAATATAGCATAATTGTTTGCATATTGTAATTTTGTTTGTTTGTTTGTTACTAATGAATCCATTTGGGAAATCAATCATGTAAGATGCTGTATGACAATTTCAACCTCGGAAATAATGCTATAGAAGTTATTTGACATGAACTGTATAAATCATTGAGATCTACTTTTTTTTTTTTTTTTTTGGTGACAGTTAAGCAAAATTACAGAAAATTCATTCAGAAGGTGACCTCACAGACTATTCACAAGATATTTAAGATACCATATTTTTCATACAATATCTTAAAGCATGTGGTATTTTAATTAGAATCCTTACAAAGCAATTTTTAAAATAATGGAAATTTTCTATGCAAAGGATAATTTGGGGTGGGTTGGGACTTTCTTGAATATCTTCTGTCACATCTTTGCAAGATGTTGAACTTGAAATACCACATTTGACATTTAACGAATTATGCACACATATGGGCCTTTTGCCATTTTCTGGATTCATCAGAGCTCAAAATGTAATATTTCCAGTGAAATGTCAATTTTAAAAATGTTGGGTGGAATGCAATACTTCCTCTTACCTCCTGCATGTAAGTGACAGGGAAAATAGTAAAAAAAAAAAACAAAAGCCCTGCAGTGTTATCATAGTTTAATTAAAGTCAGGCAGAGAATTACAATTATATGCTGGCAGGTAAATTAATGTGTATTTAAGATAAGGTACAATACATATCTCTGCAATTCAGAATTTTCGTTATGACAATGCTAATCATGATTAGGGAATTTGCAACTGTCATAATTACAGATACAAATAATGCAGCTGTAATTGTACCAAATATATTTGTTTTCTCCATCTGAAAACCAGTAGTTTTATAGCTAGAATGTGAATTATCAGTGCTCTAGAAAAAATCTGATGTGTTACACTCACATGACTTTCTCTACTCTTGTAAAAACTATTTTTACAAACACTTATTCTCCATATGCTTCATGTTAATCGAGATGTCAATCTTATTGCTATTTTCTTGTAGATGCAAGGGGAATATGGTAGGTTATAAGCAATAGTCAAATTTTTTAAGCGCTGGTTGCTATGTGGCGCATTCCATTCTCTTTGCATGTCCAAGACATAAAAAAATTAATAACGAATTTGAGAAAAAGTATGAGTATTGGAAAATCTAAGGGAATAACAAGCAATATCTCGAAAATGGTTCACTCAACAACAAAAGTGTATATGACATAAATTGTGTACTTTAATGCGATCTACATTTTTTGTGTAGTAAAATTTTGTCTATCCCTATTGGTTTACCAGTTATGCAAAAGTTGTTCACAATGAAGAATACTTTTGGAGACATTCCCAGAAAATTCAAGATATACATTTCATTTGTCATGAAAATATCTTAAACATATGATATTTTAATCAAAATCGTTAGAGCCATTTTTGAGAAAATTAAAATTTTCGAAAAATGTTCCATGTAAAGTGTAATCTGGGGGGGGGATTTTCTTGAAAACCTTCGTGTTGCATCTCTGGAAGATACTGAACCTAAATACCAAGTTTGGTGTTTATCTGACTGTTTGTTTCTGAGTTATGCTGTTCACAGACACACACACACGGACATGTTTCTAAAAATGCTTTTTTTTGGATTCAGGGGGTCTCAAAACATGTATTTCCGGTGAAATCTTGGTATGGAATTTTTGGGTGGAATGCAATACTTCCCCTACTTACTATACCTAGTAGAGAAAGTAAAAATTAAATTGACTTCTATTTATGGATGCTCTTTAACTTCTAAGGTTCTTAGTGTCCCATTCCATAATGGGCATGAAAGACTGGAAATTTTACTCAAGAGGCCTCTTTACCATGCTTGAGCTTCTTTTAAATGGCATAAATCTAAGACATGGGATCATCAGTTTTACTACCCTTCTGGAGGAAAATATGCTAAGGATTTTTATATCTGAAAAAATCCATTGCCCCCACGAGGTTTGAACCCACCACCTCACAAACTAGAGGCTTGGTACCTCTAGACAATGGAGGATGACTCAGTGCACTGGGGTATCATGGTATGAAGATAGGGAAAAACAGTAGGAACAGACTGATAAAAAACATATTTTTATTTAACAGCTGCTCAGGATGCGCCTTTAATATAAGGTAATAAAGACCATACCCAAGAATAATGTGCAATATTTTTTTATGTTACTATGAAGATTCTATTATGCATTGCTTTATTTTGTAGACTTATCCAGATCGTATATATTATTTAATGAGTCTTAGGTTTAATTCTTTAACTGTAGGAAACTCTTAAAATTATTTGTTGTGAGGTTTTTATAAACTGGTTACTCAAACTGAACTCTCATGGTGACAAGAGATATAAAAACTCTGATGTGTTACACTCACATGACTTTCTCTTCTCTTGTACAAACTATTTATACAAATGCTTATTCTCCATCTACTTCATATTAATCGAGATAAACATTTGCAGAGTCTATCTTATTGCTAATTTTCTTGTAGATGTAAGGGGAATATATATTTGCAAGGGCAATATAAAAATATAGTAGCCTTTAAGCACATACATATCTCTTAATAGCTGGTCGCTAGGTGCAGCACTATTCCCTTTGCCACAGATTAATACTCTTTGCATATCCAAGACAAAAAAATGACTAACAAATACCCATTTGAGAAAATAAGTATTGAAAAATTTAAGGGAATAACAAGCAATATCTCGAAAACGGTTCACTCAACAAAAAAATGTATATGACATAAATTGTGTATTTTAATGCGATCTACATTCTTTGTGTAGTAAACTTTTGTCTATCTCTTATGGTTTACCAGTTATGCAAAAGTCGTTCACAATGAAGAATACTTTTGGAGACATTCCCAGGAAATTCAAGATATACATTTTATTTGTCATAAAAATATCTTAAACATATGATATTTTAATCAAAATCATTAGAGCCATTTTTGAGAAAATTAAAATTTTTGAAAAATCTTCCATGTAAAGGGTAATCTGGGGTGGGGGGATTTTCTTGAAAACCTTCGTGTCGCATCCTTGGAAGATACTGAACCTAAATACCAAGTTTGGTGTTTATCCGACTTCGTTTCTGAGTTATGCTGTTCACAGACAGACACACACATGGTAATGTTTCCAAAAATACTTTTTTTTGGATTCAGGGGGTCTCAAAACATGTATTTCCGGTGAAATCTAGGTATCGAATATTTGGGTGGAATACAATACTTCCCCTACTTACTATACGTAGTAGAGAAAGTAAAAATCTGGTTATGCTCTACATTCAGGAAAGAAATATCAATTTCCATAATTACCTATTCGTTTTAGAAATAGTTGTTGTTTTTTCTTTCTTTCTTGAAGATTTAATGTCCTTTAACAGGGTAGATCATATTGGATAACTGAATGAAGGAAATGGTTAAAATAATGCTCAAATAGGCCCAGAGTCCCTAGAGCTTAGAGTTACCGAACTCAGCATAAGGGAAAAAAAATCATCTATGTAATTCAGCTTAACCAAGATTCGAACTTGGGACCTCTTGAATGTGAGGCACACACTACCACACACGGCGGAGGTGGGAGAAATACTGAAAATATAACTTTTCAGAGTCAAACAAGCTATATATATATGAGGTAGTTAAATTTGCACCATCCTATATATGTATGCAAGCTTCTTTGCTATTTTTAATGCCCAGACCATTTATTTTTCCTCACAGTGGAGATAATTGTGTGTTAACAACACAAACAATAGTTTATAGTGTGTTGGTTTTAAGCCACATTCTATAATTCTAGCCATCATACTTATGTTTTTGGAAACTAGGCTGGCAATGTTATATTGATTTTTACTGTGATTGCCTGTATGCTACGACTTGAACCTTAATGACCTTTCTTCTTAAAATGAAAGCTGAATCATACATAGTATTAAATAGTACATGTAGTCAGGCGAGGCGATTAAAGTTTGTCCTTAGTTATACATCAAAATGTTTACTATAATAGCCAGTTAACAATGCCATCATTTCAAATTCTAACTACAACAGTCATTATATATTTTTAAATGCATCAAATTATAAAAAATTATAAATACATCCATTTCATTTCACTTTACCATTTTATTCTAATTCAGAACTAGTAGCATTATGCAAAGACACTCTTACTTTTTCTACTATTTACCTACAGTAAGTAGGGGAAGTATTTGATTTCCACCCAAAAATTTGATACCAAGATTTCACTGGAAATACATATTTCGAGACTCCCCGAATCTCAAAAAAGCATTTTTAGGAAAATGTCTGTCTGCAAGCAGCTAACTCAATAATGAAAGGTCTGTTAAATACCAAATTTAGTATTTAAGTTGAAAATCTTCCAAGGATGCGACAGAAACATTTTCAAGAAAATTCCCCACCCCAAACTACCCTTTACATGGGAAAAATTTAATTGTTTTTCATTTTCTCAAAAATAGCTGCAATGATTTTGATACCATACATTTAAGCTATTTGCATGACAAATAAAAGGTTTATTTTGAATTTTCTGTGAATAACCTGTGAAGTCCTCTTCATTCTGAATGAGTTTTGTATAATTGGTGAACCATACGAGACCAGACAAAATTTTTCATTGGTGGAGTTAACCATTTCCAAGATATTTCTTGTTATTAGTTTGAATTTACAAATACTTATACTTTTTTTTCAGATGAGAAGTTGCTATTGGTTTCTTTGTGTCATGCAAAGAGCACGTAATTTTAAAGCCATCACATAGCGACATGCTCTTTAAAATTCTGACCATCTCTTTGCCTACTGAATTGACAACAAAATGTGTAAATGTGAAATCTGAATTAGTAAGAGGCAGGTAGAATAAGCTTTCGTAAGAATGGTTTGCAGAAGAATGAGTAGTGTGTCATATGAATGCAACACATCAAAAACTTGTTAATGTGCCCAGCTGTTTAAAAAAGCCAGCCACCGCAGACACTGGCAACACCTGCCAATATGCAGGACCATGCCCCTGCGATTATGGGACCAGTCTTTTTAAGTATTAGACTTACCATGCTCACAGATTTTGTTGAAAATCTTCTCTTTCACACATATTTGACATCTTTGAAGTTATTAACCTGCACAATTGATGTAATATCAGTTCCTTGTGCTGTCTTTTAGCTTATCTAATGTGAATAGGTTATTTGCTTACACCCTGTGTATTTCACAAGTAAACATCACATATGGTTAGATCTGTGTTATGTGGATTTCCCTTCCAAATAAGTGACATGGACACCGTAGCAGTCGGTAGAGCACCTGCCTGCAGTGCAAGAGGTCCTGGGGTTTGATTCCTGGCTGGGGGGGATTTTTTTCTAGACAAGATTATTCCCTATCCTCCCCAGAGAGTCTGCAAGTATGAATGAGAGTGATCCAATGTTAAAATCCAAAAAGTGCAAGAAACGCAAAGACAAGAGAATACGAGTTAACACCAATGTCAATATGCAATAAATTCCAAAGGAAAGGCCACCGATAAGAACAATGTAGTTAAATGTGGGTTAAAAAAAAGTGATAATACCATCATTGATGTAAGTAATCCCCAAATATCAAATGAACTAAAAGTCAGCATAAGAACTGAAATTACATTGATCAGTAGTAAAGGCAAATATGAGGGGAACATTTTCAGCACTTTCTGTTAGTAGTACTAAAACTTACAGAATGCTCCTATAATAATGACAACATGGGCAAGTGTTACCAGTGTCTACTATAACCAGTTTCTGTAAATAGCAGGGCACATAAAAAAGATTCCTCTGTATAATAATGTATTCTATTAACCCATTCATTGTTGGCTGTAAGCATGCAAAATTCAGTTGTTTCAAACAGGATACAAAAATTTTATTTGCTCTGAAAATATTGTTCTTTTAGTACACAAGAAATAATAATAAATAATTTTTTTCAATGATAGTATTACTTTTATACACTTCCTGTTCATACCGTCATGCATAGGAAGTTGAAATTCCTGCACTCCATGCATGCTACATCTTTACTGTAGACGTTAATAAAATGAACTTAATCCTCAACCATTGATATATGTTTATTAATTGCGAGAGAATGTTTCTTACGTAATATGTTTTACGTAAATTATTAGAACTTGGAGATCTTATATTGTGTTTACTTCATGTGAGTGGAAGCCATCTTATGATGTCATTCATTTGTTAGGTTCGTAGCTCCATCTAGTGTTAGCAATTTGCGTCAGTATTAGCTTGTGTTTGATTTTATTTCAAATGTCCTCCGGCTAGCTATTATCCTGTTGAGTCGAACATGTATCTCAATACAGGTTGTGAAACGGAAAGGAATCTTTTATCCAAAAATTACACTTAATGAAGAAATTTGTTTTATAATTTTTATTGTCGAACACGTTCACTATCACTTTTACATATTGATTTAGATACTCGCCAAACTGAAACTGTTATAATAACTTCTTACTTATCACTTTTAACTCACGTACTTCAACTTTGTGTATAATTAACTTTATAATACTTTAGATCTTTCATAATTCTGCTGCGCGTAACTTGACGAACTGACTGACTGAAGACGACGTGTAGTATATGAATGCTTTCGGCGAACTGAAGGACTGACTGACGACGTGTAATGTGCTAGGAATTTTGATGAACTGGGCGACCGACTGACCTTACCTCTAACTTGGCTTCTATTTATACTCCCACTCCCCGACATGCCTAAAGATTATAAATGAATTACTATTGGCTAATAAAACGCGCCAACATTAGCGTCTATTTTAATATCCAATGAAAACCACGAATACATATGCTTTAGGAAATATTCCAGAAGGTTCTCAACGGAAAAAACGCGCGAACATTACGTAACTTCCTTGTTTCCAATAATGATAAACAGCTCACCCCCTCGCTGCATTATTGCGCTATTATTGACAGTTTCAGTAAAGCCGTATAAACTTATTTCCCAATAATAATTACAATTAATAAACATCTGAAATCAATGTCACATAAAAATGCATATTCATATTACAATCATTATTTACATTTAAGTAATTTGTGATACAAATTACCGCATCATAATGTAGACATCCAATATAATCACATTTGTAGTTGAGTTTTACCTTTAAAATCTTACCGTCTTTACTTATTTATTTGTTAACATTTACTTACAATTTGATTAATGCAGAATTTAAATATAACTCAGCAGAAGCAACCATCTCATCTTCAGTTGCTGACTAGCTTGGTCAATACTACCAGACATGACTTATCGATCACTGATAGCAAAGGCTAGCTTGCTCAACATTGACACTACTTTAGAACAGCTGACATAATTGCATTTCTATTATTAACTATCGTCAAAAAATTAGCATGCAATACACATGTACTTAATGCTTTACAGAAACTTGGAAGTGAAAAATACATGATAAAGTTTTGCAAAGATGCACTTCATGATTTATATCACAATGTACTATTACTTTAGTTAACAGCATTAAATCTTTGCATTCTTAAATTTCTGATGCATAAAACACACTTGAATAGTTTAATTTTGGCACCTTTTTCTTCATTTGAATATTTAACATTAACATTTGCTACAATTACTCAAATATCCATTAATGAAATTTTTTTCCTTTCTTTTCACAGGTCAGTGCTGCCAAATAATGCCAACATCTAATTTAACAATCTTTGTATGAAATTCTACTGTAGAATTAAGTTGATACTATCTTATAATTGTTTAGCCATTGTTGTTAAAAATGAATTTTTTGTGTTTTACTGTATATATGCTGAATAAAGGATTTAAAATCAAACAGTGTTCTCTACAGATTCATTACATAGTCCCTTCATGCTGGAATGGCTAGTAAAACAAAAACAAACAAATAAACAAACAAACAAAAAAAGCCTAATTAAAAAATTTGCCATGTTCAAGCAAACTTTACATTTAAATACTTTGATTCTAGCTTAAAGCTGAATTATTTTCATATGCATTTCTACAGTACTTCCATAAAGCAGTGGTAGCTGAAGCATGAACACACAAGTTAATTCACTTATTGAGTCATCTGATTAATTCTGTTTCCATAATGCAAGCTCTAACCTTATAGAAAAGAATGACTATTCTCATGAGTGTTATTAGAAAACCTACATTAGGCATGTATGGATCTACAGATGACATGCTAGCAACTCCATTTTTTTAAAAGTGAATATTGAACAACAGGTTTATGTCTTACATTCATGGTGAAAAGGTCACTTGCTGATGAAAGTTTGATACTCTGGAGAGGCTGCTTGGATTGGAATTAATGTATCAAAAGCAAAAGGGCCAGATTTGGCATAGAGCTTTGATCTTTGTGAAAGTAAATCAGGGTATTTACACCAGCAAAGGGAGTGAAAACAGAGGTGTAAAAGACTTGGGAGATATCTGGCTCCATAGTCACGTACCTCATGGAACCTGTGCATCTACACACTGGTACAACTCCCCCTAAATTATTTACTTCTTTATATCAAATAACAACAGTACATTCAAGTTGTATTTGATTGCCAAAGGATGTGAATGTACAGAGTACTGCCATATCTTCTGTCAGTACTTCCAGTGCACATTACTACTAAATAAAACCATGCAAACCCATTAATATACATATATTCTGAAAGAACACAAGAAATGCTAAAGAATGAACATACTCTTATTCAAAATTATCACCATGTACGGCAGTACACTGGCGAAGACGTAGGTCATTCATCAATAGTTGCACGAATTGTGTCCAGTGGAATTTTCTTGACAGCTGACATGATTTGATTTTTTTAATATCTCAATATTGCAGTGCCTTTTTGACATGCTATAGCCTCGAGCGCCTGCCACAGAATAATCCAATGGATTGAGATCTGGGCTTCCACTAGGCCAGCCAACAGCAGCGATAAACCATGGGACATTGGTTGCCAATCACAAGGCATTTATGAGTTGTGCTGCTCTCTCTTGGGAGGGGGGGGGAAGAGACCAACACACACTCTCTCTCTTCTAAAAAAACGTTTTTAAATTTATTATTAGTATTTATTCCGAGGACCTCAAAATGTGCATTTCTGGTGACATCTCCATTCCAATATTTGGGTGGAATGCAACACTTCCCTACTCACTATTATTTAGTAGTAGAAATGTGAAAATTCAATAACTCTGGCATACACTGAAAACCCATGCATTCAGATACATAACTATATAAAATGCAACAGCTACAATTTGAAACCCTAATATGCCCTCTTCAATATCATCAGTTAACTAGCATAGAAAAGAGAAAATTTTCTAGATAGCAGTGTTATTTGAAAAATATAAAAGAAACCAGCACACTCACCAAAGAGGAGGGGAAAAAGAAACCTGAAATTCACATGTTCCAGAGCACAAGACCAATTAAAACTGTATCTTCAAAGAATACTTCTCCCTAGCCCTGATGAATGCATATGCCATCCAAAATCTGCAAAGATCGTGAAAAATTCCATACGGCAAACAAAAAGAGAAGTGAAAACTTTTGGCTGGAGTATAATGAGAGTGTACCTGAATTATTGCGAATAAAAATTTGGGAAAACACACACATCTTGAAAACAATGGATGATATACATAAAAACAAGCAATAGGTTGTGAGCTGCAGCTCCAAGCAAGTTGAGAATCGAGCATCAGGTCGTGGTTTGGTATAAATAAAAATTTCCCCTCTTCGTTGAGCTATTGCTATCACCAACCAAGCTTTTGCTCAGTGACCTTCACCACGACACATCAGCTGAGTAAACAAACACGCCTATTCTTCTGTCAGGAGGCAATTTAATCTTTGCTGCAGTTATATATTCATACACTCATTCATGTTAATCATACTCATATTTATGAAACTAATAGAGGTACAGATTTTAAATAACACAATTGTAATTACAGATTTCGCAAATGAAATAAGACAATTGAGATTCACCCAACTTTCAACAGATAACGTTCATCCCCTTTCTAAATCCAATCCTCATTTCCTAATTTGATAGTATTACAACCGTGTCACCAGTTGATATATTGAAAGTACATTATTTGTACTTCTGTTTTTGCACCTTTATATTGATATCCTCTGCATATATATAAAATATCTCTACGTAATTCCAAGAATTTATAAGCTCTTATCATGAATTAAAGTGTAGCAACAGTGCGCCCCATTTAACCTGTACTGTCTTTTAAGTGCGAGATGCGATATAGCATCTGAGGCTCACATTTTGGAGGTCTCAGATTCAAACCCTGAGGTGACCAATCATTTTGACTATGGGTTGTTGTCTGTCTCTCTCTCTCACACGCACATACCTAGTGAGTAGAGGAATTATTGCATTCCAATTAAAAATTTGATGTTGAAATATCACTGGAAATTGATGCTTTGAGGCCCCTAAATAAAAACAAAAGACTTTTTTTAAAAAAAAATCTGAACGCCAAAAATGATTTGTTTGATAAATACCATAAGTTCAATATCTTCCTATGATGCACAGACATTTTTAGATTTCCAAGAAAATTCCTCTATCCAAAGTACACTTTACAAGGGAAATGTTTCAATGATTTTTTACTTTCTCAAAAATAGACCTTGACAATTTGGTATTTTAGTCAAAAGTGATGAATTAGGTCTTTGTGCAGCACAAAACAAAAGCCAGTTATAATTTCCCAGAAGGAAAGCATTAAACCTTTGTTTTAAACATTAATTAAGATTAATCAACTACACTGGCAACTATACAGTGAAATAACAGAACTCGGAATGAGAAAGAACTCAATCTCACAACTACTTTAACTATATTAAGTTTCTACCTCAGAAAAAGTTTCAGAGCTGTTCTTGATTCTGCCTAATGTAGTTGAAGTAATGAGATCAAGTTATTTTCTGAATAAATGATGGTTTTGCACATGTTGACTGCTTATACCAAATGCAACAAATGGTGGAGTATGGAGAAGAGTTTTTAAGTATGTACATTTTGAAATAATAAATGCAACTGTTTGGGAGATATAACATTTCTCCTTTCCAGTCATTCTGCATCATCATCATTTTTGCTGTTTTACTAAAAATACCAAACTTCTGTAAAACCTTAATAAAAATCTAGTGGTAACACACTCTAACTTCACTCTTTCAAGATAACTACCTTGTACACGTTTCGAAGACAACTTGTCTTTGAAACGTGTACAAGGTAATTATCTTGAAAGTTCTGTATAATTATCCAATTATAATTATTCAATTATAAATTTATTTCCTCCTTACTCCATAGGCACAGCATGCTTCTGATGTAATGAAGGAACTGGTCAGTAATTGTGTAAGTTTATGATGAAAAGCAAGTTGGAATCAGGCTACTTCAATGTATATGCAAATAATGATGCAGTAAAATGTGTATGTTGTCCTTAAAAGGATATAAAAGAACTGGGAAGTAATACATGTACTAAAATACACATCTGCATCATCCATCCATGTATTAAATATATATATGATTTATCTCATTGTATATGGTTTGCAATAATAATAATAATAATAATAATAATAATAATAATAATAATAATAATAATAATAATAATAATAATAAAGACATTTAAGGTAAGAAAATTAATATTTAATAAAATATGCTCATACATTAATAAAGATAATATATATAAGCGTTCTACAAGTATATTTCAAAACATCACAGTTCAAGCTTTGTGAAACAAAAGAGCATACTTAGAACTATGAAACCTTTCAATGGTATATATTTGCTGCCCTTTAGCTTCCCATACTTAAAAAATCATAGCTTATATTTGATTTCACAATAGCTTATTATAGAGAACCAATCATCACATTCATTCCCTTTGTTGCCATTAATACTTGGTGGGATAAAATACGGAATCCAAGACATCTTATTCAGGTTTGTGGACTGCTCGATGCATTTCTATCCAATCATTTGCTGAAAGGGGAAAGAAAATTTACATTAAGTAAGGCAACCAAACATTTCAAACCATCTACATGATGTTGCATGCATCACAATATGTCTATGAGAGATTAAAGCCTGTATATGCTCATGTGGAGCCATTGAAATGACAATACTATTGCGTAACTGTACCATGATACAAAATCATTACATGAGCTTCAGCTAACAGCAATCCTCTTTATATGAAAGTCACCGATGGAGCATTACAATATATTTTCACAGTATACTTACAGTAACACTGACATGGGTTACACAATGCATTTAAAAATACAATTTGCATTTTCACTACTGCTTTTCAAATGAGGTGAGAGACAACAAGGGATACTGAATTTACTGGGACTATCTTTTAATTTTTCTAAGATTATTTTGGAAGTCCCTTTGTTTTGCAGCCATAACCACATGTGCCCAAAGGGGAAGTAAACTTAATTACCAACTGAGGATTTGTAGCTGGATTTATTTAATATGCTTTGCACAACCATGATCAGATGTCAAAGTATGCAAGAGTGCCATTTTGTAGCCAAATAAAACATATTTAGAGGGCTGACTAATTTTGAAGATTTAGAAGCTAGTAACAGTGATGTGTCATAATTTAAAATAAAGAGAGTTGAAGGTTGAAGGCATTTCGGGAGACGGTTTGCTCCCATCGTCAGCATGTCCTCAACTGCTGACGATGGGAGCAAACCATCTCCCGAAACACGATCAAGTAAGAATATTTCAGTGATGTAGTGTAACAACCTTCAACTCTCTTTATTTTAAAATATTTAGAGGGGTTTCCCAGCCACAAGTTTATGAGGTTGTACACATGTATGAGTAGTAGTAGTTGTTTTTGTTTTTTTTGCCTGATGTGTTAAGATGGAATCAATACAACAAGCACTGAAAGATTTTAAATAATGTCAATGCTCAATGAATTCAGTAATGTTCTTATTTCAAGTTATTTAGCTAAGAAGAACAAGACAGCGATATAGAAGCTGGGGTGCAACATCAGTTCAAGTGACTGAGTGATGAGTCCTGGATTCACATGTGCTACATTATGTTACAAATATCAGTACATTAATTTCTTCTTCTTCTTCCTCCTCCTCCTCCTCCAATTGTGTGCATTAGACTTATTAGCCAATTGCGTATCCAAACTAGTCAGCATATCTATTGGTAGGTCTTCATATGTTTCTCCAACCTTTTGGTTTATACCTTAAAGCTCTACTTAGGCATCTTTCTTCTGGCATGCATTGGACGTGTCCCAGCCATTTATTTTAAAATCGACAATTCTTTCATTTATATTGTGTGAGTGTGTAATTCCTGTCTTATTTTCTATCTTCCTTTGTCACTCCCATTACTGGCCTCAGAAATCTCATTAAGCCATTTCCATCTAGTTAAGTGTTTCGAACTTTGTCAAATACAGTTTTTGCACCCAGCAACTTAAATGTTTCTCAATATTATCATAAAATCCGGTATGATCAATGACATTTATACAATATTGGTTATAACATGTAGGAATAAGCGCAAATATAATTTTGAATTTTACAGCAAGTTTTAAACTTGTTAAATCTGGCACAAACTAATTCCACATTGGAAGGGTTAATAGGATGAAACCCATATTTTTTTCTTTTTCTTATAACAAAATTTTATTTAAAATACAAACAGCTAACACTTAGAAATCCATTACAAATAACTACAAGCGTATTTTAAGTAACAACATACAGTGATGGGTAGATAGATATTGTATCACATGCACATCATGTGAAAGAAGCCAAAGTTTTCCTCCAAAACTTTGTTTCAGCAGAGCATCATATGCATTTAGGATCCGCCATAATTTCACTTTAAGGGGAATAGTTACACAAAATACAACTTAATGTGAATTAAAATTTAAGAAAGAACATATTCAACAATGCATTGGCATCATTAATATCTTTATCTCTACCCTGCCCCCCCTTCCCACACATCTGCGGATAAAGATCCATAGTTACTTCAGCTCTTCTGTACCTTCTGCTCTTATGGATACATCTATAGAAGCCTACATGTTATAACATTTTTGATATTATTCTTTCTTATTTGTATTGTTTATAAAGTGGGTCAGAATTATATAGAGAAATTTTGTGACATTATTTGAATACTTTATGGAATAAATGTTTTTTTTAACAACTTTTTTTTTTGAACAGTTTTTAAAGTGATGTAGGTTGAGTCACACCTTTTTATACTCACCTTCACTAATTAATAGTTATATAAAACAGAAAACGTTTTCGAGGGCATTCGTCCTCATCGTCAGCGACTGGGTGACTAAGGGTAGCTTTCTCCCGTGTCCTCTTCTTCCTCATCCTGCGGATTCTGACCCTATTGCCATCTGGTGTTGGGGGCACAAAGTTTTAACACATTGCTTACAGGCGGGATTTCAAAATTAATGACGTTATTGCTGTTTTTGACGATGTGTATTTTTTCCCAGATGTTCAATTCTATTGGTGTGGTGAGGGGTTTTAACAACTTTATACTTTGGCCAATGTTGCTTGGTTTTCTGTCCAAAAATGGTGTGATACAGCGGATTTTTCTATTTGTTTTAGTTTTATGTTTCGCTGGTGTTCCTTAAGTCTAGTTTCCAAGTTTCTTTTAGTTTTTCCTATGTAGTATTTCTCACATTCCTCACAACTAATCTGGTAAATTCCCGATTTTAATGTGCTTGGGATGGTATTTTTGAGAGGTGTGTTTAGTATGTTCTTCAAGCCAGAGATCAAAATAGCTTTAAATTCGGTATACATAGAAAACCCATACATGTGGACAACTACATACAGAAAAATGGTTGCAACCCAACTTCGCACCAACTAGCCGCCTTTAGAAGTTTAATCCACTGGTTGCATAGCATCCCCTTGAGCAAAGAAGAAGTTTTAAAAGAACAACAACATATAGAAAAAATAGCAATAACTAATGGATTCAACTCAGATCTCATAAGCAACATAATATACAAGAAGAAAACACTCAAGGCAATTTCACAGTCCACCACTCTAACGCCCCTCTCAAACACAAATTGGAAATACAAGAAATTCACATACCACCCTTGGGCCTTTAGAAAATTTGAACGAATCTTCAACAAATTTAACATTAGACTAGCTCCACAGAACAAATTCAGCTTGAAGAACTTACTAAACACACCTCTCAAAAATACCATCCCAAGCACATTAAAATCGCGAATTTACCAGATTAGTTGTGAGGAATGTGAGAAATACTACATAGGAAAAACTAAAAGAAACTTGGAAACCAGACTTAAGGAACACCAATGAAACATAAAACTAAAACAAATAGAAAAATCCGCTGTATCACACCATTTTTGGACAGAAAACCAAACAAAATTGGCCAAAGTATAAAGTTGTTAAAACCCCTCACCACACCAATAGAATTGAACATCTGGGAAAAAATACACATCGTCAAAAACAGCAACGTCATTAATTTTGAAATCCCGCCTGTAAGCAATGTGTTAAAACTTTGTGCCCCCAACACCAGATGGCAACAGGGTCAGAATCCACAGGATGAGGAAGAAGAGGACACGGGAGAAAGCGACCCTTAGTCACCCAGTCGCTGACGATGAGGACGAATGCCTTCGAAAACGTTTCCTGTTTTATATAACTATTAATTAGTGAAGGTGAGTGTAAAAAAGTGTGACTCAACCTACATCATGATGAATACTTCACTGTTATTAATGCTTCTGTTTTTAAAGTATTTAATCAATTGTTTCCTCACTTTCCCAATATAAACTAAAATTTATGCATAACTATTTCAAGTTACCATTTTCAGTACAGTAGAGGGTATTTATTTCTCTAACTCTTGGGCATTGCCATTATCTCCGATTTGTTGTACTTGTGCAGTGGACAAATTTCTATGATGTAGTCACTTCTTGTAGATTTCAGTTCTAAGCATATCATCTTGCAATTTTCTTTTTTCAAAACCAAACTGTTTTATCAGCAAATGTATGCTGGCTCTGTACTTATGATACAAAGTAAATAAAGTACTGATGATTTTTTTTTCTACTCCAGCTAGAATAAACAGGAGTGATGACACCTGCCTCATTTGAATTTTAAAGGAAAAGATTTTATTTTCAAATTACATGTATGTTATCTGATACGTCAATGTCTTTTTGTTGATTTTATAAGATGAAATTAGAAGTTTAGGGGACAGTTTTTTAAACAAATCTAAATGTGACACAAACATTGCTATCAGGGTGACTAAGGGCAGCATGCACCATGTTAGAGTAGACTGCTTCAGAAGTAACGTTTACTAAAGAAGTCCGTACTACAGAAGTAGGTTACTACAGCAGCAATTTACTCCAGAAGTAATGTTGAAGAGCTCAATTACAATTTATTCTTTTATTTATGACTACGGAAGTACAAGCTCATTACTCCCAGAGTATTGTTTTATTTGTGCAATTTACTTGATGCAATTATGGATAAGGTTATGTGTGATAGGAAAAGATGAGGGAAACATAAGTGAAAGAGATGTTTGTTGGTAGAGATAAAGAAAATTTATTAACAATATGAGTGAAAAAACATGATATAAAGATGCTGGAAGAGAAATGCCTGGAAAGTCGTGATGAATGAGTTTAATACTTCGAGCGATGGGAAACATAATGAAGAGCAGTTTAAAATTCTGGAAACACAGTTTCTAATCTTTATATTTACATCACAGATCACTGATGGAAAATTGCCTTTTATTTTCTGAACACTCATGTTTGTCTGTTTACTTATTTAGGTATCTACCTTACTCTTAACCTATAAAGCACTCTAACAATGCAATTTAAAATACGACCAACAGGCGCATGATGAACGTTTATAAGATTGCCTGTAATGCCAGGATTATAATGAACTTTACCTAGCATGACATGAAGTTAAAGACATGCTGGTAAACTAAAGGTCTAATTAGGATGCACTTAACGTAAGGGGAATGACTTTTGATTGGTAGTTCTTTTTATTACTTTGCGTGCGAGAGCAAATATATGTTTTTACTTAGAGCACCACGTTGTGGAGCCAATATGATGCGGTATTAATGTTATGTTGACTTCTGCGTTGCCATCTTGTGTGACGTCATTCGTTGGTCTGGTCCGTAGTTCCCTCTGACGTAGCAATTTGCATCAATTAGTTTCTGAAAGAATTTAAGGTTATGTATATTGTCCTCCGGCTAGCTATCATCTTTTCTTGGTAGAACTTGTATCTCTTGCAGGGTGTGAAGCGGAAAGGAATCTTTTGTCTAGAAATGATACTGATGAAGAAATTGGTTTTATAATCTTTATTGCAGAACACGTTCACGAACACTTTCACATATTTATCTGGATACTCGCCATACTGAAACTGTTTGTAATAACTTCTTATCACTTTTAACTCACGTACTTCAACTTTATATATTCAACTGTATAATACTTTATAAGATTTCTCGTAATTCTGCTACGCGTAACTTGACGAAATGAAGGACTGACTGACGATATGTAGTGTACTGAGAATTCCGTTGAACTGGGGGAACGCTCCCTTGAATCTACACTATTTATAGGCTTGTCTCAAGATACGCCTAAAGATTATAAATGAAATGCTATTGGCTAATAAAACGCGCCAACATTAGCGTCTATTTTACTATCCAATGAAAACCACTAATACATATTACTTTTAGGGAAAATTCTAGAAGCTTTTACCGAAAAGGCGCGAAATATTACGTAACTTCCTGGTCCTCGGTAACGATAAACAACTCACCCATTGCTGCATTATTGCGTTATTGTTAACAGTTTCAGTAAAGCCGTATATTATTATTTACCAATAATAATTACAATTAATAAACCTCTGAAATCAATGTTACATAAAAATACATATTCATATTACTATCATTAATTACATCTGAGTAATTTGTGATACAAATTACCGTCTCATGCGCTAGTGCTTCACACCAATTGGTTCCAATTACAATGTGACATCAAACTTGACGTAACGGGAAGGAAAATTTTGACATTGCCAAACTCCTACGTTATGTCGCACCAAGTAAACCGTAAATAGCTCCATTTCAGTGTTGGACTGTCACGTTATGTTAAGTTTGCCATAATCACGGCTTTACTATCTGAAATAGTTCACTCGCAGGACGCATAGCAATAATTACAGTTTGGGTTACAGAGCTGAATTCCTGTCCGAGTTTTGTTGTAAATGCTCTCCAAGCAGGTTCAAAAGAAATGTAAAAGATTCCTTCCTAATACAAAGTGTTCCTTGAGTTCTCTCTCTCTGTAAGTATCATATGGATCTTGCATACCACTATCGCATTCCTGTTGTTTTCTTCATGGAAATCAATGTAAAATAAGTAATCCAAAATATCTTCCTCTAAATACAATACGATACGTTATTCTAGTTCAATCGACAGGTCAGTTACTCCATCCAGGTCGTGAAAGTAAATTGTAACCTATATTTGTGCTCTATTTAATCCTGTAGTAACATGCTACATGATGATCTCCAACATTTACTTCTTTGGCGATAGACTCTGGTAGTATGTGAAAGGAGTAAAATGCTTTGGAAGCAGTTTACTCTCATATGGAAGTTGCTGAGTGTTGACTTAAGTAGTTTACTATGAAAGTAGAGCTTACTCTAGGTTGGTGCATGCCGTCCTAAGATCAAAGTGTGAAGGTTCTATAATTTAGTTTTTAAAGGCTTGCATATATTTAGGATGTGTCAAGTGCTGTGTATCTTTTTGTTTAACATTTTTAAACAGTATTTAATAATGTAAGGAGAAACTAAGGGGCATTATTCCGTATGCGGGTATGAGATAGGAAATGTAACATGAAATTTACGGAATTGGTGTTTCAACTTTGTAATATTGAGGGCCCTAAGCCGCAAGGCATAGCCGAGGGATTGAGGGTCCTCAGCCTCAAAGCGTAGCGTCTGTGTGTCTAAACTCAAATGGGAATCCAGGATACTACACAATGAACTCCGCGTATTAGAAAACCCCGATTCGTAAGTTTCTTAACATTTTATACCTCCTACCCGCATATGGAATAATGTCCAACTTACTGATCACCATTTGCATGTTTAACCCTAATCTGCCAAGATCCGATGCATGTTTAAAACACCAAGATCTGATCAAATCTGATCTGCAGAGGCCGGTTTTCCCACAAAATTAGCTTACAGAATTTGCAAGAGATGTCATAAGTGTTGAATTCTAGTTGATATAGTGGTACCTTTCTAAACTGTATATTGGTTAATGTTTTCTCTATGAAAAAGCCAGCATTTCCTGAGTATTTCATTTTTCTTTATGGGGTAGTTGCAGGTAACCATTTGTAGGTGCACCAACAACATTGTGCATTGAATACAGCAGCACATGCTGGTGTTTGTTTATTGTGGCCTTTGTATATTGGATTACTTTATTGCATTTGTTTGCACTTTAATGCATATTGTGTATCACAACATGGCACAATGGAACAGGAAGTCTATAACTGGTGAGGAGACTGAAGCGGCATTGCTGCAAAGTGATTTGTAAAGCAATTTTTCATTTAGTGAAGGAGATGAAAGTAAGACAGTGAATCAGGAAAAAGTGGTGTAATTCCTCCTCATTCCCCACAGCTATCAATGATGGTAATGATAGCAAAAATGAGAATCTGGATATAAAGTGATGCAAGTAGTACAATGGCATTCACCAAAAAAAAAACTATCAATTGCAGTGTTAAACTAAATCTATCGCTGTTTCTTCAATTTCTAGTACAAACTGATCAAATTTTGAAACTCAAGAGTACATAATTTAGTAAATACAACAGTGGTAATGATATTAATATTAATACTTAATTAAATTCAAAAGTGAAGTTTTAATTACAGAAGATTTAATTAATATTTTCAAACAATTTTAACATATGACATAAATGACATCCTTAAAAGTATGTGGAAATGTGTGCTGGTATATAAACCTACACAAAAAAGTTAAACAGCTTCAAAGCAGAGGCAAGTACTAAACTTTCAGCAAACGCCTATAGTTTGCCATAATTACAGCTGACAGTTTTAACAGCAACAGAGCATTTTAGCTTGGCAGCCAAAGGGTTAAGTTGCAAGCACATGTGGCAACAATGTTCTCCATGTAAACTCTGGTATTTATGAGAGAAAGATAATGTATGGATACCCTTAAGCAGGCATATTTCTGAATTAAAAAAAGGCCAAGAGAATGGTAAAAGCATGTCCTGTCATGTCTCAGAAAGGCACTCTGCAACTATGATATTACTTCAACTATGCAGCTCACTCTAACTTACCTTCACACTCTTCTGAGCAGAAGAAATGTCCGTTCTCCCACTTTTCTTTTTTGCACAGAGAGCACTTCTTAAAGGTCCCTTGTTTTTTTTCCACCTTCTTGCAGAAGTTACACACTGTTTCAAAGTTAAATGCAGTTTTATTAGGTATACACATAGATATCAAAATAAACTTAGCCTACACTTACAGAAAATTGCATTACCTAGCAAAAGCTGTAGCATTACAAATGGTTTCACACAAATCTTCTACAATAGGACAGACTTGGTGATGAAGCAAGAAGATTTGGAGCAGATAGAACTATTTGTCTATTTCCTTCTTTCTGATGATGGATGGATATGATTATTTAATGATGCTAGAAACTGCACTATGTTTAACATTAATGCTATCCCAGTAAATCTAATGACAGGAGACTGTCACACTAAAACACACTTAAAGCAATATGAAAATTATATAACTTAACACTTCATTTAAGCTGATAATTTCTATCAGTTAACCAATGCTTCTGTGTATACTATTTAATAAACTTTCCTCTCCTGTTTAGTGGAAATATTGCAAGCTTGTCTGTGTTTTGAATTGTCACTCTTGTTTACTACACCATTAGTCGCACATCATCAGGAATGCTGACTACTTCCTTATCACTGTTGGACAAACGTGGTGCCTGAAGGGAGAAGGGTGGGAGCCCTCAGATGGAATGAAAACTACATCACTGGATGCATCATTGGACACAAAAACTACTACTTATCAATTGTGCCTTAAAGGCTGACTTCTTCTACAGCAAAGCTGGAGAAAATACTACAATTTTAATGGAGGAAATAAACAATTTATAAACCTCTTATGTTTATAAAACTTGCCATAGTGATATAAGTTTTGTCATATTATCAGATTACACAACTGCAATCCAAGCAATACTGTTGCAAAAAATATCTGGACAGATTGCAAATGAAACACTATAATCAGCTTCAGATATTAGATCAATGACCCGTTCTTATTTTTGTAGAGTTTTACTGTTTTATCTCCCTCCTTATGGGTCTTCCAGGAACTCATTTTTTAATTGGTCTGCATTTTAAAACTAGCTTTGTTTTACATTATTGGCTGTGTAATTACACATTCTTTCAATTTCTGTCTGTGCATATATATCCTTTCACTTAAATAAATTTTTAAAAAATTAATTCTTATTTCTAGATTTTTCTTTGTCATAAAACATTCTGCCACTGATCTTCAAAATTTCATTACTCAAGCTTTAATCCTTGATTTATCCTTTCTTGCTAATATTCAAGCTCACATCCATATAAACAAACAGGGGCCAATATAACTGAGTCTCCCTGGACATTTTTTCTTTTAGCATTCATCTTATTGTTCCAAATAAGTGTTGTAATTTGGGTATTATTTTTACTGTGTTCACATTAAAACGTTATTAAATATTGGTTAAATGTGCTTACATGGTAAGTTTATTTTAAAGACCAGTTTTGATGAAATGAAGAGTCTTCCTTGAAAAGTAAAGACCTAGGTTTCATCTGCAGAGATAGTTATATGTCAATTTATTTTATAGTAGATGGAGCCCTTTTTGTAAACTATCTTCTCACATTTTCTAACGCTTAGCAGGATTTTCTCCTTAATGTGTCATCTACATACTTAACACCTTCCTGAAATTGAAACTTATAAAACTTTCCCTCATCCAGCAAAGTGTAATAATTTTGAGATGACATGGGAATGCATAAAATGTTCAGTGCAGTAAATGTACAATAATAATATAAGCCACAGTACTCAAATAATAATAAAACATTCACTAACCATTTTCAAGCAGAAGACAGCTAGTACATATATATGCTTTAGATTGGGGACATCAAGTCTATTGAGACAGTACTATTGACAGAACTACCTAAGCTATTATGATCATAGGCTTTCACGGCTGGTGTTATTAGTAAAATAATGAACTCTAACAATAAAGTTATTAAAAACTTGACGTTTTGTCCTCAACTGTGGAGGACATCCTTAGAATAGAAGAGTGGCAGGAACTGCTGACGACTGCAGGTACATTGTGTACGACCATAGCCTACAAGTGTGTGTGTGTGTGTGTGTGTGTGTGTTTTAAAATTATTGATTATCCATACAAGTATATGTAGTCATGGAGGACTGACATTGTGGATAAAAATTAGGTTATGTCTGAAAATGTGAGGGGGGTGGCACTTGCAATTGTTGCATGGGGCAGCAAAACTCCTGGAACTGGCCCTGTATATGGGCTATTGGACAAAAGTTGATGGTATAGCTTCCCCTACCTCAAGTTATATTAGTTTATGCTGTAAGTATATAGTGAAATAAACGAATTAGATTGGAATCACAAGAATTTGAAATCTGATTAATCTAAGTTACATTTACTAAATTGTTTTATTAATTTACCATCTGAGATTACTTTGTGGACTACTAATGTTAAATTCGAAAATATTTAATATTTCTCCATTAATTTTTCCATTGTTAGAAATTTTTTGTCATCTTGAATAAGGACTTCAACAGATTTATAATGGCTAATGATTCACTGTTCAGGAAGAACACATTCACTTACTCAGCACACAACACGTAGGCTAATGAGGTTGAGTTATAGATGTTATGGCATCACATTACAGAAGCATGATGCTCAACTAGCAACTGAAAGTATTGCCAACTGCTAAGCAAACATATTCAAATAGGATATTATTGACTTCTTTATAATAGTATGGCATACTTTCCATCTTTTTATGACTATAATTATTTTTAGCCAGAATTTACAAGTTGATTTAATTTTACTTCTTTTTTTGTGAATATCGGGGAAAATGGCTTTCCTACTAGTGTACGAGGGGGGAAGAGTTACAAAAAATCTGGATTTCCTGAAAAAATTAGGGTGGTGGCAACCCTATTCAGATGGAGGGGGATCAAAGGTGCATCCAGGGATACTCTATCTGGAAATGATGGGACCCACTGCACTACTCCGCCTTGGTATTCTCTCGCCTCACCCCTTCCTTCCGGAGGTTTCTGCTTCTTAAACCTAGCATCTTCCTCTACTTCCAATGAAGTGATCAGAATGCAAATTTGACCCCTTATCTGATTTTAAAACAAATGTGAATTCCATTTTATAGGAATCCTTAAAGATCTGGTAATACTTGTTCTTTCCGTCGCACATACTGAAATAAAATTCTCCCTATACCCCCGCCGCTATAACGTTGCACTTGACAATTCGTGTGGCTTTGCGTAAGGTTGGCTACATCGTGGTTGCGACGTTGCCAGAGTGCCTAGTAAACAACAGCTGATTGTTCTCATTTCTATCGTGTCTAAGCTGCATACAGAAAGTGTACGTAAGTAGCGAACGTCACTGAATAATAACTATTTCGTATTATTATTGTTAATTGAAAATAAGCGATATAAGCAGCTTTGGTATGGTCGGATACTCCTTTCTATGATAACAGGCATAAATGTGTCTACGTATGGCGTCTAATTGGAAAGCATCAATATTTGTGACTGGACGAGGCTTCTTTTTTTTCTTTCCTGGAGTTGATAGAAATACCTGTTGTGTTCCAGATGGTTCAGGAATTTTGCCCTCTTTCTCTTGTAGTTTCACTCCTTTGTGAACAACAGTTCTCGTGCTTAAATCAAGAGCTGCTGCAGTTCGTTGTACGGCTTTATCAGCAGGAATAGAGGGATTTCCGTGAAGCTTCACGTACTCCTTTTCCTGTTCAAAGAACTCCCGGGTTCTCCATAATAGTTCCAATGCCTGACTATTAAGTGGCACACCTCGGCGCAAAGGATTTTCACTTCGTGAATCATCACTCGGCGATCGGCGTCGTTTTTCCGACATTGTCGCACTTAAGTTTTGTTTAAATAAATAATATGAATGAAATATATATAAAATAGATAAATATAAATAAATAAATGTATAAACGAACAATAACAAAACTATCAAACAATAACCACAAATCTAAATAACAAATAACAATGAACAATATGTAGCTTGCAAAGAACAACTCGACGCTCTGCTAGAGATTCACAAACTGAAGCACATGGTTGGGAATAGTTACATCCGGCAACAGAGCCGATTCTAGATCCGGTTCCGCTTTGTCATCGACCATCCGGAATGCTGCCTTGTGATTGGCTTAGGAAGTCAAACGGTTGAAGCTTTTCATCCGTTTTTTCGCGAGTGTACCAACTTAAACGCTAGCTGTCAAGTGCAACGTTATAGCGGCGGGGGTATAGTACCACAGATAAACACACATTACATTGAAAAGAACACTACTTCCTAGGCTATACACTTTCTGGTCTATATTTTATGTTTCCTAACACAAACTATGAACAAAAACTGTTACAAAAATGAGAAACATGTCCTGCAGCCTCAGAACATGGATAAGATACACAGTTTATGTTAAAGGAATTGACTTTGAATTCACATTATGCATTACTAAATGTTTTGTGACTATTAACGAGTTATCGTTTAGAATGTCACTAAAGGTGGAATCAAAATTTTAATCCCACAAAATGAAGTCTACATGCTATGCATTTTGTTGCAGCTGAGTTAGGGGGACCATAATAATAATGGATAGATGTACAGATTAAGATCTGACCCATCATAGCATTGTACGTGGGCAGTCCAGAAAGTTTCAAGACGTTTTGGCCTATTGTGGCGATGAGTAGAGCTAGAACCACCATTTTGGTGTCAGAACGTTCCTACATTCAGTACGCATCCAGCTGTGGTAGCGGGAGGACTGTGCCTTGCTTACTGTGCTCTCTGTGAGTCGCTAAAATGTGCGCTGCAATAGAAAATCCCGCCACTTGTGAAGTGTGGTCTGTGATTAGGTTTTTGTTGGTTAAAAAGAACAAACCAATTGAAAATTTATTGTCAACTTTGTGATGTTTACGGGCAGGGAATAATGAGTGAAAGCAGAGTCAGGCAATGGTGCATTGATTTTAAAAATGGCTGTACCAATGTTCACAATGAGGATCACAGTGGTAGGCCTAGCATTATGACTGATGAACTGTAAATGCAAATCAATGACAAGATTCATGAAAATTGTCATTTCACGATTACAGAACTTTCGGAACATTTTCTCCAAATTTCACGGAGTTTGGTGCATCAAATTGTGGTGGAGAAGCTTGGTTACCACAAATTTTGTGCTAGATGGATTCCGAAAATCCTAATGGAAGACCTTAAAAAATCTGATGTGTTACACTCACATGACTTTCTCTACTCTTGTACAAACTATTTTTACAAACGCTTATTCTCCATATGCTTCATGTTAATCGAGATGTCAATCTTATTGGTAATTTTCTTGTAGATGCAAGGGGAATATGGTAGCTTTTAAGGGATAGTCAAATATTTTAACGCTCTTTGCTATGTGGCGCATTCCATTCTCTTTGCATGTCCAGGACATAAAAAAAATGAATAACGAATTTGAGAAAAAGTATAAGTATTGGAGAATTTAAGGAAATAACAAGCAATATCTCAAAAACGGTTCACTCAACAAAAGAAATGTATATGACATAAGTTGTGTATTTTAACGCGATCTACATTTTTTGTGTAGTAAAATTTTGTCTATCTCTTATGGTTTACCAGTTATGCAAAAGACGTTCACAATGAAAAATACTTTTGGGGACATTCCCAGAAAATTCGAGATATACATTTCATTTCTCATGACATTATCTTAAACATATGATATTTACTTCAAAATCGTTAGAGCCATTTTTGAGAAAATTAAAATTTTCGAAAAATGTTCCATGTAAAGGGTAGTCTGGGGTGGGGGGAATTTCTTGAAAAGCTTCGCGTCGCATCTCTGGAAGATACTGAACCTAAATATCTAGTTTGGTGTTTATCCGACTGTTCGTTTTTGAGTTATGCTGTTCACAGACACACAGACACACACACACACACAGACATGTTTCCAAAAATGCTTTTTTTGGATTCAGGAGGTCTCAAAACATGTATTTCCGGTGAAATCTCGGTATCGAATTTTTGGGTGGAATGCAATACTTCCCCTACTTACTATACGTAGTAGAGAAAGTAAAAATAGAGACTGGCTGCAGTACTGACCTTCCTCCAAGATTTCAACAAATATGGTAACGCTTTACTTGATCGTATCATAACCGGGTATGAGACTTGGGTGAAGCATGTCAATTGTGAAACAAAACAGCAGTCGATGGAATGGGGACACACGCATTCTCCCAAGAAAGTGTTTGCAAACACTGTCAGCAAGAAAGGTCATGGCTACTGTGTTTTGGGACTCTAAGGGAGTGCTTCTCATTGAGTTTGTGGAACATGGAACAACAATAATCTCAGAGAGGTATTGTGAAACACTAAGAAAGTTAAGGCGTGCCATACATAATAAGCATCGGGGAAAACTTAGCACCAAGGTGTTGTTTCTTCATGACAATGAACGCCCAATTGTACATGGCCAATTGTACCTGAACACTCTTGGATGGTTTTGGATGGGAGGTGTTTGACCATCCACCATACAGCCTGGACTTGGTGCTGAGCGACTACCACCACTCCCCAGCGATGAAGAAATGGCTCGGAACACAATGCTTTGATACTGACGCTGAACTGCATGCCGGTGTAAACCAGTGGTTGAAGTCGCAGGCGGCAGATTTCTACAGAGAGAGTATTGAAAAACTTGTGCCACGGTATGATAAATGCCTCAATTTGAATGGTGATTATGTAGAAAAATAGCTTAAGAGTGTACCTTTCAAATGTACATAATAAACATTGATATTTGCATTTTGTTAATTGTTTATTTCAAAACGTCTGGGACTTTCTGGATTACCCTTATATAACAATTAGCACAATACATTTGGGCTGTAATCTTAAGTTATCAAGAAGACTTACATTATCATCAACAGATTACAAAGTAGTGAATAGAATTTAACGCTTTGTATGTGAATACCCGAAACACACTAAATGTGACCACAGAGTCTGCTCCCATATATTTTATGGGCGAACTGTAAAAGTTGGCAAATGTGCTCTTATAAATTAAGTATATCAGCATAACAAAAACCCATTCCACCCATTAGTTGTGGTAATACATCCCTTGCTTAAAGTGTTACCAAACTTGATTTTATTCTTGGGCCAGTGTATTAACTTGTAGCCATATCAATTAAATGTTGTAATAAGTCTATTTATTCCAGAATTTCTTATGCTGGGATTTGCTGGGATATTTGTATGCCTTTATGTTCAATAAAGAGCTTATAGTGTTTATTATATTCTCTTTATTTTTCATCATTTACTGTATGAAGAATGTTATTCATGAATGATTTTCCTTTTCAACAATTTAAAAGAGTAATAGGAGAATATCTGTCACATCAAAATTATGCTGAGGTAAATGATAAATACATCTAGAGATAAATTATGAAAAACACTTAAGTAGTGCCTATAGTACCCCATAAATTAGCTGTAGCAACAATGGAATTGGGTAAACATCTACATTGAATTGGATTAGCATCCTACCAAACTGCATTGTATACCAGGATGAGATGAATACACGTCATGTAGAAAAATATGACTTCTCCAGAAAGTTTCTGATATAATACAATGTAAAGAAGCAAGAAATCAAGGGTACTGAATATACAGAGATGAAATGCAGAAACAGTATGTTTTAATTGACTAATTTTGAAGATTTAAAAGCTAGTAACAGTGATGTGTCATAATTTAAAATAAAGAGAGTTGAAGGTTGTTACACTACATCACTAAATGATTTGCTCCCATCGTCAGCATGTCCTCAACTGATTTTGCCAGTCATTGTCTGGGGAATGTGTGTGGCTAGTGATGTTCTCTGGTGCTGAGCTGATGAACCTCCAAAGGCTGCTGGGTGGCGGCAGTTCGAAATTCATTAGGTGATTCCTTTGTTTGACGATATGTATTTTTTCCCAGATGTCCAATTCATTGCTGCCTGTTTTAAGAGTTTTATGTTCGGAGTGATATCATGGTTTGAAGACCACTGCTGATTTATCTGGCTGCTTTTGGTAAATGCATCTCATATGCTCTTTAAGTCTTATTTCAAGATTTCTTTTGGTTCTTCCTATGTATACCAGGTTAGTCATTACAAACAATTTTATATATACCAGCTGATTTATCGTTGGGGATAGGATCTTTTGTTCTGTTGCATAGTAGTTTCTGTATATTGTGGTTATTCTGTGGAGACAGGGTGATGTATTTCTTGAAAATCCTTTGAAATTTATGATGTGTCCAAGGGTGATAAGTGAATTTCCTACATGCTTGTGGTTGTTGTTGTCTGAGTAAAGTAGTCGTTTGTTGGATGTACTTCTGTCTTTCAAACTTTTTTATCTTCTATCTATTGTTTTTTTTTCTGGTATCCATTGATAGTGGCTATGTTGATAATGTATTGGTATTCTTTCTGGTATTCCTCTTTCTCCATTGGTATATGTACTAACCTGTTTGTAATACTATTTAATATTGCATGTTTGTGGCTTGTAGGATTGTAGCTATTGTTTTTAATATAATTTTCTGTGTGAGTTGGTTTTCTGTAAATACCAAACGTTAGTTTGTTGTGTGCATTATTTCTGATGATCCTGAAGTCTAGGTAAGATAATTGGCCATTTTCTTCTTTTTCTATTGTGAATTTAATAGATCTTTTTTGTAAATTCAGTAATTTCAAAGCATCTTCTGAAAGCTTTTTTGGAACCAATAGCAAAAATATCATCTACGTACCTATACCAGATTTTAAATAGATGTGGGAAAGATTTAGTAATATGGCATTCAAAATGGCTCATATATAGTTCTGCCAAAAATGGTGAAAGGGGGTTTCCCATAGTTTGGCCTGTAGTTTGTTTAAAGATTTTGTTATGGAATGAAAAGGAATTCTGGTTGACATAATTTTGTTAGTTTTAAGTAATCTTCTGTTTGTGCACTAGGTATGCCATTGTTTAATATCCAAGTTCCTAGCAGTGGAAATAATTCTTCTTTTGGTATGCTTTCGATACAGAAAACTTTGTTGCTGATATTGAAATAGCCTCCAATCACCTAACAGATAATGATAAAAGAATAAAATCACAGTGTGAACCAATATTGGACCAAATAATCAATCAAATCTCTGAAGTCAAAGCCTGTAGTATACACCAGAGCAGACAAAGGAAATGCAGTAGTGATATTAGACCAAGAAGATTATGAATCTAGGGTTATACAATTACTACATAGCCCAGAGTACATAGAAATCAACAAAAATCCATTAAAAGAATGCACCAAAGCACTACAAAAAACATTGATAGAAACCAAAACATTAACAAAAGCCGAATTATTCAGAAATTAAACCAGATTTTCCACCATACCTAGGTTATATGCACTACCAAAAATACACAAACTCGGCAACAAAATGAGGCCCATAGTGAATAACATAAACTCTCCCACATATAAACTAGCAAAATGGCTTTCAAATACCTTCAACTCCATGCCTGTGTTCAAAAGTCTAAGTATAAAAAACTCATTAGAATTAGCCAGTCACCTTTCAGATATAAATATATCACCCACAGACATGATGGAATCATTTGATGTCACTGCACTCTTCCCAAGCATATCAAAAGAAGAATTATTACCACTCCTGGAAAATTGGATATTAAACAATGGAACACCTAGAGCAGAAACCGAAGATTACTTAAAACTAACAAAATTATTTCTGGACCAGAATTTCTTTTCATTCCATATAAAAATCTTTAAACAAACCACAGGCCTAACTATGGGAAACCCCCTTTCACCATTTTTAGCAGAACTATATATGAGCCATTTTGAATGCCATATTACTAAATCTTTCTCACATCTATTTAAAACCTGGTATAGGCACATAGATGATATTTTTGCTATTGTTCCAAAAAAACTTTCAGAAGATGCTTTGAAATTATTGAATTTACAAAAAAGATCTATTAAATTCACAACAGAAAAAGAAGAAAATGGCCAATTACCTTACCTAGACATCAGGATCATCAGAAATAATGCACACAACAAACTAATGTTCGGCATTTACAGAAAACCAACTCACACAGAAAATTATATTAAAAACAATAGCTACAATCCTACAAGCCACAAACATGCAATTTTAAATAGTATTACAAACAGGTTAGTACATATACCAATGGAGAAAGAGGAATACCAGAAAGAATACCCCAATGGAGAAAGAGGATTACCAGAAAGAATACCAACACATTATCCACATAGCCACTATGAATGGATACCAGAAAAACAAATCTGATATGTTACACTCACATGACTTTCTCTACTCTTGTACAAACTATTTTTACAAATGCTTATTCTCCATATGCTTCATGTTAATCGAGATGTTAATCTTATTACTAATTTTCTTGTAGATGCAAGGGGAATTGGTAGGCTTTAAGCAATAGTCAAATATATTAAGAGCTGGTTGCTATGTGGAGTATTCCATTCTCTTTGCATTACCAGGAAGAAAAAAAAAATAAATAAAAAAAAATAAAAAAAATAAAAACAAAAACGAATTTGAGAAAAAGTATAAGTATTGGAAAATTTAAGGGAATAACAAGCAAATCTCGAAAATGGTTCACTCAACAATACAAATGTATATCACACAAATTGTGTATTTTAATGCGATATACATTTTTCGTGTAGTAAAATTTTGTCTATCTCTTATGGTTTACCAGTTATGCAAAAGTCGTTCACATTGAAGAATACTTTTGGAGATGTTCCCAGAAAATTCGAGATATACATTTCATTTGTCATGAAAATATCTTAAACATATGATATTTTAATCAAAATCGTTAGAGCCGTTTTTGAGAAGATTGAAATTTTTGAAAACCATGTAAAGTGTAATCTGGGGTGGGGGGATTTTCTTGAAAACCTGTATGTCGCATCTCTGTAAGATACTGAACCTAAATACCAAGTTTGGCGTTTATCCGACTGTTCAATTCTGAGTTATGTTGTTCACAGACACACACACGGACATGTTTCCAAAAATGTTTTTTTTTTGGATTCAGTGGGCCTCAAAACATGTATTTCCGGTGAAATCTCGGTATTGAGTTTTTGGGTGGGATACAATACTTCCCCTACTTGCTATACATAGTAGAGAAAGTAACAATAGATAAGAAGATAAAAAAGTTTTAAAGACAGAAATACATCCAACAAACGACTACTTTACTCAGACAACAACCACCACAAGCATATAGGAAATTCACTTATCACTCTTGGACACATAAATTTCAAAGGATTTTCAAGAAATACATCACCCTGTATAATCATAATATACAGAAACTACTATGCAACAGAACAAAAGATCCTATCCCCAATGATAAATCAGCTGGTATATATCAAATTGTTTGTAATGACTGTAACCTGGTATACATAGGAAGAACCAAAAGAAATCTTGAAATAAGACTTAAAGAGCATATGAGATGCATTTACCAAAAGGTGCCAGATAAATCAGCAGTAGCACATCATTTCTGGTCTTCAAACCATGATATCACTCTGAACATAAAACCCTTAAAACCGATCAACAGCAGCAATGAATTGGACATCTGGGAAAAAATACATATCGTCAAACACAGGAATCACCTAATGAATTTCGACTGCCGCCACACAGCAGGCTTTTGAGGTTCATCAGCCCAGCACCAGAGAACACCACTAGCCACACACATTCCCCAGATAATAACCAACAAAACCAGTTGAAAACATGCTGATGATGGGAGCAAACCGTTTCCCGAAATGTGTTCAAGTAAGAACATTTTAGTGATGTAAACGCGTTCAAGTAAGAACACTTTAGTGATGCAGTGTAACAACCTTCACTTTATTTTAAACAATATGTTTTAATCTATACAGAATTAAAATGCAAATTAGGCATGAATTTCTGATGCTTAAACAATGCTCAGTTAGTGTTTAGGTATATATTAAGTTGCTACATTTGCTGGGAAAAGGGTGTATGAGAATTCAACACACAATATTGTATGATGACGGAAACATTTCAAGAAAGTTTGTCTAAATAGATTGTGCTTAATTTCATTTAATTTTTCCATTTTAGAGGCCAAAATTAGAGAGACTGAATGCCAGAAATGCCAAGTCACAGTAAAAGAGGAGATGGTGATTAGATTGCAGATAACAAAGATAAACAACTCGCCCACCAAGAATGCAAAATTACGAAAATGAGAAGTGGATGAGAAAGACAAACCTTTACTGCAGGAAAGCAAAGTGACAGTAAGAGAGGAAAAACATGTTGCAATTTCATATGAAAAGAATGAAGAGCCCATGCACAGGAAAACAGAGTTGTAAAAGAGGAAAAGGTGAAACAGGGCCTAGATTCTGATGACATGTCATCTTTTAATTGTTGCATCACAAGCATTGCTAATGCGTGCATAAATCCTTATTGTCACACTTCCTTGTGACATAGTGGCGCCATGAAAGATGCATGAAAACAGCCTCTTCTTCCATCCGCTTCACTTTTTGTGGCATCGAACACAAGACTGCTGTAATCTCTTGCATTAACAGCACTTGCTATGTGTCACAACTATTATCACAACCTCATTTGTAGAACACACTGTATTACCAGCACTCTATGACACATCAGAAATGCACTCATTAACTTGCTGACTAATTCACATATAGCCACTAGAGTTTTCCAGAGGGTTCTAGAATGTTCACAGGAGGTAGAAGAAATAAGCTTCCAGAATGATCCCCTCATCTCTCAATAGCACTTCTGGTGTTTACACTAGGTGAGAGCAACTTATCTCCTCAACCACCAGTCAGCGGTTCTGCACCTTTTATGTAACAACTGAGGACCATAGCTGTGTAACATTATCATAGGTCCTAGATTATGTTAATGCATATTTATTACATCTTTTTTACTTTCTCTACTACGTATAGTAAGTAGGGGAAGTATTGTATTCCACCCAAAAATTCGATACCGAGATTTCAGCAGAAATATATGTTTTGAGACCCCCTGAATCCAAAAAAAGCATTTTTGGAAACATGTCCGTGTGTGTGTGTCTGTGTGTCTTTCTGTCTGTGAACAGCATAACTCAGAAACTAACAGTCGGATAAACACCAAACTTGGTATTTAGGTTCAATATCTTCCAGAGATGTGACACGAAGGTTTTCAAGAAAATCCCCCCACCCCAGATTACCCTTTACATGGTTTTCAAAAATTTTAATTTTCTCAAAAATTTTAATTTTCTCAAAAATGGCTCTAACGATTTTCATTAAAATATCATATGTTTAAGATATTTTCATGACAAATAAAATGTATATCTTGAATTTTCTGGGAATGTCTCCAAAAGTATTCTTCATTGTGAACGACTTTTGCATAACTGGTAAACCATAAGAGATAGACAAAAGTTTACTACACAAAGAATGTAGATCGCATTAAAATACACAATTTATGTCATATACATTTTTTTGTTGAGTGAACCGTTTTCGAGATATTGCTTGTTATTCCCTTAAATTTTTCAATACTTATTTTCTCAAATGGGAATTTGTTAGTCATTTTTTTGTCTTGGATATGCAAAGAGTATTAATCTGTGGCAAAGGGAATAGTGCTGCACCTAGCAACCAGCTATTAAGAGATATGTATGTGCTTAAAGGCTACTATATTTTTATATTGCCCTTGCAAATATATATTCCCCTTACATCTACAAGAAAATTAGCAATAAGATAGAGTCTGCAACTGTTTATCTGGAATAACATGAAGTAGATGGAGAATAAGCATTTGTAAAAATAGTTTGTACAAGAGTAGAGAAAGTCATGTGAGTGTAACACATCAGATTTTTTGGTTATATTATGCCATTTTCTATTTAGGAGCTTTTTTATTTTACATAATTGTTTTTTCACACACTTGCATTTTGCATCCTTATTTAGCCCTTCCTTGCATTTACATTGTATATGAAGAGTCTTATATTACTGACTTTTACATAAGGATAACTTTTCAAACATCAGAATTTTCACTATTCAACTGAGAAAAAGGAGTAACTTAGTACATCCTTTACTCGCAATCTTGGAGGTGGGATCATATTTCCATTTAATGGTTAGTGTGGAACAGGTTACTTGTAGATGAAGGGGTGACCAATTGTCAAAGAAGCAGGTATAATTGCAATTATGAATTTGTGTCCCTAACTGGGAATGAGACAGGTCAGTGTTGCCTTTTTCACATTAATGAGTGCAGTCAGATTGCTATTGTCCTTATGTCATCATGGGCTGAAAGATCTCTTCATTCACAATGAATTTTGTATAATCTGAGAAATCAAGAGTTAATGCTTCAGTTGGGAAGACCTGCTTAAAAAACAATTTTTTTTTAGTTTACTTTTCAGATTCTTCAAACTACACGGAAAAAATATATATTTTTAATTAATATTTAAATTATATCATTATTCTGATACCTGCTTTTTCTACATGTATAGCCGTTGTACCCAGTAAAAATTAATTAATAACTTTTGGTGAACTAATTTTAATAAATTCAATAAATCTCAGTTTTAGGTTACTTTTTGTAATTAAGTAATTCTTTAAAAATGTTATAGTCATTTCTTAAACATTTTAGGTCATCGAAATCAGGACCCTGGTAATGACCATTTTGAATGGTTCATAATGCACTGTTTTCTCTTGCACTGTAAATGAGATTAAGCATGAACCAGCTATCTTTCTTGGGAAATTTTCCATTTACTCTTCCAATATAATTTTCTAAGGAAACTGCTATGCCACGTGCTTAGAGTGAAATAAAGAAATTCTACAACACACTTGTTAACGAAGGATGCCTAAACTCAGATGTTTGTTAGGAAGATTGTTGGCATTTGAACTCGACTAAAAACATTTTCTCCTAAGTACATTCACGACTTAGTGGTATTATTTAAGATATTGTTTTAATCTACAGGATTGTCTTAATATTATTTCCATAACCAACCCTAGGATTTTATACTTTGTGCTTATTTCTGGCTACTGTTTTTATCTCACGTGCCATGAACTGAATAGTTAAAGAAGTGGATTGTTTGTGTGACATAAAGCTATGTTATATTTAGCCATTTATTCTAATGCTCAAAATGTGTACCCAAAGCACAAAATATGAAATTCAAATAATATTAATTATATATATTACCTTTAAGCCTTGAGCTGCTGCCTTTATTTACCTGCACCTTTTTCTTGTTTGCAGAGGATTCACTTTTATCTTCAACAGTAATGACACTTGCTTGCTGACATGCTCCTTCTTTGTATATGAAAACGGAAAAGCGACATATTTAATAACAAGAAGTGTCTTTACATTACATGCAGTTATCAGGAATCCTTTAAGGAACAGAATTCTTACCATCTAAATCTTTTGATTTAACTTGCAAGGTCTGCACATTATTTCCATCTGAAATTTCTATCACTTCTTCCTCTTTTATGTTATTGGTTTCCAGATGCACAGGCTCTTTATCCTTTTCATCCGAATGCATACTATTTCCATCTGAAATTATTATCACTTCTTCCTCTTTTATGTTACTGGTTTCCTGATGCACAGGTTCTTTACCCTTTTCATCTGAAATTGCAATAAGTTTTTCCTCTCTTACTGTCACTTCACTTTCCTGAAGTACAGGTTTGTCTTTCTCATCCATTTTCTCATTTATTGTATTTTTGTGCTCTTGGTGCATGGGATATTTATCTTTATCATCTGAAATCATTATCATCTTTTCTTCTTTTGCTGTGATTTGGCATTCCTGGTGTTCAGTATTTCTGACTTTGGCCTCTGAAATGGGAAATCAAATTAAATTAAGCAGAGCCTATATTAAGACAAGACTTTTTGAAATGTTTGGCATCATACAATACTGAGTGTTAAATTCTGTGGTAGCTACATTTCCAAATTAAAACCTTTTATTTATTTATTTATTTTGGTGTTCAGTGCAGTGTCGAAACACAAAAAGAAATAATGCAAGATCATACAAAAAGAATACAGTAGTGTGTTTATATATGTCACTCACACGCACCTACACAAGAATCAAACGCATGCACACACAGAGGAACCATTACTGCTAGTCGTTGTTTTAAATTTATTCTTATTGCACAATTTTATGTCATTTGTGAGGACAATGTAAAATTTTATTCTAATGAAACTAGACATCTTTTCAAAGAAGTGTAGTCGACTGGGGATTGCTAGGTCATCTTTATGTCTAGTATTCTGGTTATGTCTATCAGAGTTGGTTTTTAGGAGAAAGTTGAAATTTCTGAAATGCAGGATAGTTTGATATATCAAAGGATAGTTGGATAGGAAGAGTTAGGATTTTTAACTGTGAAAATGTTTTGGTGACAAGGCTCATTTGTATTTAAGATTACCAAGATATCTGATTGCTTTCTTCTGTAACACAAAGATTTTATTAAAGTTGGCTAATGTTGTGTTTCCCCATAGTTCAATTCCATAAGAAAGATGTAAATGGATTAAAGAATAATAAATCATTTTGGCAGTATCTTTGGGTACATATTTTACCAAGTATCCGACCGCAAATAGATTTTTACTCATGCTATTTCCTAACGTATTGATGTGGTTTGTGAATGAGTGTTTTGTCTAGTGTGACTCCTAATAGTTTTACTTCATTTGTTATTTTAACTGGGTTTTTGACAATGTTTATCTGAAAATTAGTGTTTTTGGCTCCAAATAGCATTAACCTCTTAACATACCTATTACTTCACAATGTGATGGCTCTTTTTCACCTATTTTTTATTGATAAAATGAAATAGTAACAATGAAATTAATTTTTAAGAGCTTAACAATGGTCATTCTAATCTCTGAATATCCCATAGATTAAAACTACGAGTATACTCGTGATAGGCTTAACCTTTGTTTTCTTGCTGAAATTACATTTGCAAGCTGAATCCTGGACACTGAAGCACTAAGAAATGAACAGCAACACTAAATACTATAAGTTAGAACCATTGTTTATATGTTTGTGGCTGTATGAAATACCCTGAAGCAAGGTACAATACATAAAGCTACACCACCATCTTCACACATGTATCTTGATTCCCTCTGTGTCTTCTTCCCTCTGATATCCTGCACGCTACTGCACATTCTGCATGTCCTTGTTGGATTCTGCTTTTTCTTGGTGGGAGGAATCACAGATGGAAAATGACATCCAACAAGTTGCATTGGGGTTGCTTTTGATGGCGGACGGCCCACCGCTTTCGGTGAAAACGCCTCCTTCTGATGTTTGCAATGAGTTGCTCAGCAACAGACACGCGAAAGTCAAGGGCATTGTGCTTACCTCTATGTTTTTTGAAGAGGACAAAGGCATTCCATAATGCTAGTTCCAAGAGATGAAAAAATATCTTCTTATAGTACTTTTTGCCCCTCTTGCATGGCAATGGATTGTTTGCAATGTGCTGATCTACTTTATCAACACCTCCCATTGTATCATTTTAAGCAAATACAGCCACTGGTTTTACAATATCTTTGTTTCTTACCTTCCGTGTTTGCATTTCTGCATTGTGGATAGTGGACAACATGCAGATGTCTCTCTTATCTTTCCATTTCAGTGCAGTTATGCCCCCGCCGCTGTAACATTGCACTTGACAGCTAGCATTTAAGTTGGTACCCTCACAAAAAAACAGATGAAAAGCTTTAACCGTTTGACTTCCTAAGCCATCACAAGGCAGCATTCCGGATGGTCGATGACAAAGTGGAAGCGGAACTGGAACTGAAAGTGGCTCTGTTGTTGGATGAAGCTATTCTCAACCACGTGCTTCAGTTTTGCGATAGCAATTTGTTATAGCTTACGTAATTTGTGTAGCGTAAGTTATTAGAACTTGAAGATCTTATGTTGTGCTGCTTACTTCACGCGTTGCCATCTTGTGACGTCATTCATTTGTTTGGTTTGTAGCTCCATCTGGCGTAGCAATTTGCATCAATTAGTGTTCGAAAGAATTCAAAGTTTTGTATATTGTCCTCCGGCTAGCTATCATCTTATCTTGGTAGAACATGTATCTCTATACAGGTTGTGAAGCGGAAAGGAATCTTTTATCCAAAAATTATACTGGTGAAGAAATTTGTTTTATAATTTTTATTGTCGAACACGTTCACTAACACTTTTACATATTGATCTAGATACTCGCCAAACTGAAACTGTTTGTAATAACTTCTCACTTATCACTTTTAACTCACGTACTTCAACTTTGTGTATATTTAACTGTATAATACTTTAGATTCTCGTAATTCTGCTGCGCGTAACTTGACGAACTGAAGGACTGACTGACGACGTGTAATGTGCTAGGAATTTTGATTAACTGAGCGACCGACGTGTAATGTATTGAGAATTTTGTTGAACTGGGGGCGATCTACCTCGGAGCTGGCTTTATATACTCCCACTCCTCGACATGCCTAAAGATTATAAATGAACTGCTATTGGCTAATAAAACGCGCCAACATTAGCGTCTATTTTAATATCCAATGAAAACCACGAATACATATTGCTTTTAGGGAAACATTCCAGAAGGTTCTACCGAAAACGCGCGAAACATTACGTAACTTCCTTGTTCCCAGTAATGATAAACAGCTCATCCCCCTCACTGCATTATTGCGCTATTATTGACAGTTTCAGTAAAGCCGTATAAACTTATTTACCAATAATAATTACAATTAATAAACATCTGAAATCAATGTCACATAAAAATGCATATTCATATTACAATCATTATTTACATTTAAGTAATTTGTGATACAAATTACCGTATCAGTTTGTGAATCTCTAGCACGGGTGTCAAGTTGTTCTTTGCAAGTTACATATTGTTCATTGTTATTTATATTTGCGGTTATTGTTTGATAGTTTTGTTATTGTTTGTTTATACATATATATATTTATTTACATTTATCTATTTTTATATATTTCATTCATATTATTTATTTATACAAGATTTAAGTGCGATAATGTCTGAAAAATGACGCCCATCGCCGAATGATGATTCACGAAGTGAAAATCCTTTGCACCAAGGTGTGCCACTTAATAGTCAGGCATCGGAACTATTAAGGAGGATCCGGGAATTCTTTGAACAGGAAAAGGAGTACGTGAAGCTTTGCGGCCATTCCTCTATTTCTGCTGATAAAGCCGTACAACGAACTGCAGCAGCTCTTGGACTAAGCACGAGAACTATTATTCATAAGGGAGTGAAACTCCAAGAGAAAGAGGACAAAATTCCTGAACCATCTGGAACGCAACAGGTATTTCTGTCAACTCGAGCAAAGAAAAGAAAGCAGCCTCATGCAGTCACAAATCTTGATACTTTCCAATTAAGACGCCATATGTAGAATTATAATTTGTTTTATTTCTCCTCATTGTAGCAGGCAAGTTTACATTATTTTGTTACTATATTGTCAAAAGTGCGTAATTTATCCTACATACACTGCAATGTTTATGCAGCGTTATTTTCAAAACAATAACAATACAAAATAATTATTATTCATTGACGTTCGCTACTTATGTACGCTTTTTGTATGCAGCTTAGACACGATAGAACTATTAGCTGTTGCGGTTTACTAATTCTGGCAACATCGCTACCACAATATAGCCAACCTGCCCTTTCTTTAGTTTTTTGGTCCGAAAAGAAGGGGGCATTTCTTTTCTTGTTGGATGCACAGTGCCATACATATCTGTTCTTTTTGTTAGCAGTAGGTCAGCAAGCTGGGGAGAACTATAATAGTTTTCTACAGTCAAGCAGTATCCCATGTTTAGCAAGGGTTTCATCAGCATCATAACAATTTGTGAGGACATTGGCAGATCTTTGTATTCTTCTTCAAATTTAGTGCCCTTGCCTAAGTAAATAATTAGGGATCAAACATATCCAGTAGCTGACTCACATAACATGAATGTTTTGATGCCAAGTCTAGCTCTCTTGAGTGGAAGATATTGGATCCATCCCAGTCGTCCTTTATATAATATCAAGCTTTCATTTATGGTCATATCTCTTTCTGGAACACGGATACCTCTAAATTTAGTTGACAGGTAACTCAAAATAGGTTATACTTTATTCAATTTTGGTTGTGGATGGCTTTCTGCATTATAGGTTCCATTGTCGGAAAAATGCAAATTCTTTTTCAAATTTACAAATCTTTTGAATAGTAGAATCTGTCGAAAAATTGGTGTGGCTAATGTAGCTGTTTTTGTCCAGTACATCTGATATGTGGGTTTTTTTAACAATGCTTTGCAACAAGGTTACAGCAATAAATATATACATTTCATCAATTGTTGTTTCCTTCCGTGCCAGGACATTTGTTTGTGTTGCATATTTGTTGCATGAATTCGTCATCAATGAATTGTCTAAAATAGTGCATTACATCCTCAGTACAGGGTTGAAAATTAATTTCAGTTTTACCTGTAAAAAGGAAAATGTGGTGGCACAGGTAGCAGTGGCCTTGAAGGATCTATTTCACACCACACTCTGACACTCGCCATATTCTCAGATGACACTGATTCTTCACTTTCTTCTCCTGAACTATCCTCACTATCTTCTGTACTCTCAGACCCACTAAATTCAATATTTAACTCTTCTTCACTCTCCATTTTCATAAATAACACATAAGAAACTACAAGAATAGATTGTAACAGAGACCTCTAGTATGAATAAAACATGCAGAAAAATATCGATGAAACTGGCTGATTCAGAGACACCTGTTGGCAGAAATATACATTCAAAATAATAAAGGGACTACCAAAACAATAGACAGAACGAGCAAACTTGGCCTTTTAAAATGTATGCTGGTCGTAAATGATAAGCTCGAATATACCCAGCATTTTATTATTTTGTCAAAATAAAAAGACATGAGTATACTTGGGCTTTTATGTTCAGAGGTTAATTAACTTTTGCTGAAACATATTCAAATCTCTAAAATATCACTATAATTTATTTTTAGTGTCATTTAAAGTGCTCCAGTACAGTAACATGATTGCGACATACAGTGATTGTGGAGTTATCTGCATATTAAAATAATTTAGCATCTGTAGGTATGAGGTCATTAATGTCATGCTTGTAAAGAATAAATAATGTCCTAAAACAGATCCTTGTGATATGCTGTGAGTTAGTATTTGCCAATTTTATATAAATTTATCATGTTCTGTTTTTAAAATTATGGATTGCTTTCAGTTAAGTCATATATGATTTTCAGATTTTTTGTGCAGGGCCTCTAATGCCAAGGTCATATATTTTTTCCATCAACATAGACTTATCTGCACAGTCAAAGGCTTTTGTTAGGTCTAACAGGACACTAGCTAGGTAATTACCTCAGTCAATGTTGGCTATTATCTCTTCAATGCAATCCGATATACATTTTATGGTAGAGCTACGTTTCATAAATCCATATTGATGTTTAGGCAGTAAATCGTACTTTCCCAGATAATTCATAATTCTTTTGTAGAAAATGTGTTCAAATATTTTAGAGAAGGCAGGTAAGATAGATATAAGCCGATAATTATTAATGCTCTCTTTGTTCCCGTTTTTGAAAACAGGTATAATTTTAGCGATTTTCCAAATATCAGGGAAGACACCATTTTGCAAACATGAGTTTATAATTTCTGCAAAGGGATCAGCAATTGTTCTACATGCTTTTAAGAGAGACATATCATTACCAATAGTGTTGTGGCTTTTCAAAGATTTGATTACATTTGACACTTCTGTAGGATAGAGGTACACACAATAAGTGGATTTCGATTTGCCTGATTGTTCTATATTGTTGTAGGTACTGGTTATGGGAATGTTATTTCTTAAATTAGCTGCAATGGATAATAAATGGTTAAGTATATTAGCCACTTGTGTTGGTTCTCTGACCGTGTCACTTCTTATATTAACGGCTACATTGTAGCAGGGGATTTCCGAAAATTGTTTATTATTTGCCTACTCATTTTCTATATGTTATCCGAGTTTATTATTTTGATGCTATTCCGTTTAGCAGCTGTCACTAGTTGGTCATAAGTGTGTTTTATTTGTTTATAACTAGCGATAAGTTGAAGTACTTAACTGGTTTTTGCAATCAGTTGCGAATTTAAGCCATGTAATCAAGTGTTTATAATTTGTGGTGTCATCCAATTGTCTTGACCAGTATTTTTGGGGATACCTTTCTTTAGGATCTGTGAGGACAATTAAGATTGACATATTAGTACATAATATTACAAAAGCCATTTCATTTCACATTTGGGTCTTGCTCAGAGTAAATGCTGTCCCACTTTTCTTTAGTTACAGCCATATTTAGCATCTTCAGGTTTGATTCATTATAGGAATTTACAAGTTTGTAGTTGTTTCCGAGTTGTTTTGGGTATTCCTGAATCTCAAAGAATGATGCACTGCACTGTACGGTCAGATATGCATAGTGGAGAACACGTGTGTGATATTGTGGATTATCAAGGTTAGTGATGTTATGGTGGTACTGGATGTAGGTGTAATTCGAGTTGGTTCATTAATTGTTGCCTTCAGGTTGTATTCATTTAATATACGAGGTGTGATCAAAAAGTTTCCGGAATGACGTCATAAATAGTACACAGCAGTTTGCACTGTCACCCTCGAAGTAGTATCCTTGGGAGTTGATACACTTGTCCCAGCAATTCTGCCACTGCTGGAAGCACCTCTGGAAGTCCTCTTCTTTCAACATGTTCAGAGCCTTCTGCGACTTGCGATGGATAACATCAATGTTCTCAAGACGATGTCCTCGGAGCCGCATTTTAAGTCGCGGGAAAAGAAAAACGTCCGCTGGTGCCAAATCTGGAGAATAGGCGGGATGGGGAACAGTATTCATTCTATTTTTATCCAAAAAATTGGCGAACAGAAAGGACTTTGTGCGTGGGTGCATTGTCATGATGCAGGAACCAGTTACCACTCCTCCATTTCTCCGGCCATTTGCGTCGCACATTCTCCCTTAATCTTTGCAGCACTTGTTTGTAGAACAATTGATTCACTGTTTGACCCTGTGGCACAAATTCCTTATGTACAATGCCATTAATGTCAAAAAACACAATATCATTGACTTCACTTTGGATCGAACTTTTCTGGCCTTTTTTGGACGTGGAGATGAAGGACTCTTCTATTGTGAAGATTGTTGCTTCGTTTCTGGATCGTATCCATAAATCCATGTAATAATTTTCTCCATAAACTGTGGGTCATTTTGTAGCTGTTCTTTAAGATCTGTGCAGGCAATCACACAGCTTTTCCTTTTGGTCATTTGAAAGCAGGCGGGGCACGAACTTGGCGGTAATTCCTCTCATGTCCAAATTGTCTTTCAGAATGCTTCTATAATAGGTTTGTCATTTTTATTTTGCCATGTGCGAAATGATATGGCTATAGTTTTTTTCTTTAATAATGATCAGTTTGTTAGCTTTAAACCACATGTACAAATCATGCACAACTGCATTGATTTTGTCTTGTAAGGCACTTTGATCCAAACCTTGTACTAAAACATTAGTGTCATCAGCATATAGTATTACTTCTGCTTCCTGAATATACAAGGGTAAATTGTTTATATACAGCAAAAACAATAATGGGCCTAGTACTGAACCTTGCGGTACTCCTAGTTTAAATTTCTTTAGCATAGATACATGCTTAGTTATTTTTGTTTCATTTTCCATACTAATTTCTACTACCTGTTGCCTGTCTGTTAAGTAGGACTTAACCATTCATTCACTACTCCTCAGATACCATATTTATTAAGCTTAGATAAAAGGATGTCATGATCCATATCAACTGAGTCTAGATATGCCTGATATATGGCCCTGCTTAACTTCTCTTACCATATTGATTAAAGCGTAAATCATGTTTTGTGCGCATTTTCAGTCGGCTGTGGAAGCCTTTACTACTTTAACATGCTCACATCTTTTACAAAGAGAGAAATGTTTGCTCTCACAACTTGATGAACTGGACAGTCTTCACTGAAGTCATAACTTGTAGGAAGATCCACCATCACTACATTTGTGTGGGTTAGTTCAGGTAGCATTTTTAAATATTTTCATTAACTGCTTCTGGATTTCCACTAATGATATCATCACACAGTCCTTTTTTTCTGAAATTAAAAGCACTAGCACTGACCGAGTTTATAACCCTGCTGATACCTGCTCCAGGTTGGACGATTGCTATAGTTTCCAGACTCTTGTTGTTTACACTGACACACACAGCTAAGCCTCTACCATGGCTATCTACAAAGATAAGCCTTATACCAGTTTCTTTCTTGAAATTCCATAAAGATCTTCTTCCCTTTTGATTTTGCGCATTTTCCTTTCCTAAGGTAGACGGTAGCTTTTTGCATTGATCTTCTTCTGTGCTCCTTCCCAATATCTCATATTTATTCTTTATCAGTAGGGGATAAAGTGAAGTCTAATTTGTTTTCCTTTATGTACCTTTCCTTGTGTGAGGCATGGTTGTCCGTTGATTGCAATTTCCTTTGTTTGGATGGGTCTGTCCATGGCCATTACAATCCATTGGTACGTCCATAGATTTTACATCCTTTGTTCCAGCGTCTTATTTACTTCTCTAAATGTATTATTTTCTTATCTGTGCCTTCATTAAATCTTTGTTCAGAATGCTAATTACATATTTTTGGCACTTTATTAGTTCACAAGTAAAGGTAAACATTCACTCTGCCCACACCTCCTCCTCCAAATTATTTTTTTAATTAAAAGTTTGCTGATTTAAATGCTTAATATGTTAAACGAACTTGCATTACTAAAAATTGATATTACAAAATAAATTAGTTTTTTAGAAAACTGAAGACATAATCTCAATAACCTCTCAAATATTTCACATTAATTTGTTTCTGTATTACTTAGCAATGATGGGTACCTTAAATATATACAAAACTGATTATTAAAATTGCTAATAATAAAATAATTACTTTTAACACCAAAATGTTCATTTAAACGATTGCAGACATTGTGGAAAGCATTTGAATGTTGAATCTGCCTCTTTCATAAGCTTCAAAATTAAGTATAAATGAGGTCTAGGCTTTTTTAATTATAATCTTTAAGGGTGGAAGATCTATTTTAAATATATGGGAATAAATAATAATAATAATAATAATAATAATAATAATAATAATAATAATAATAATAATAATAATAATAATGTTACAAAGAGCTGTACATGCTGACGTAAGACATTATGACTAAACTCACTTCTACTGCAAAATTTTGCACAAATAATACTTTTTGGAATCCAGATGAGGAGCATCATTTCAAAGCGCGATAAGTCCGCAAATAGCAATTTTACAGGAAAGACGAAAATGTAATAACTCCTAAAGTAATGTAATTATGTTGTGCTTTAAAAAATGAAAAAATAAGATGGTGTTGAGTGTCAAAAATAACAGCCTTTATATAAAGCTATAATTGCGGGTTAAAATTTGAAAAATTCTGGACTTATCCTGCTTTGCATCGAATAAATGGACACAAAGTGTTTTGAACCATTCTTCCATATAAACAATGTTAACTTCAATAAATTGTTTTATTGCAGAATTTTAGCACTTACATGCCATTGTAATTTATAATTACACGTTTTGCTGTTCTTAAAGTGTTGTCTAGGACAATGTAACTCTTTTTCGATTTTCTTAAACAATACAAATTTGAAACCAAGTCGGTATGATAATTATGCGTATTAACGTAGACATGCGAAAAAATCCTTATAATGGTTATGTTTTATTAATAATAATATGTTATAACCATACTATACTCGTATTTGAGCAAACCCAAGGGAAAAAGTTGATGCAGTAATTTGTATCACAAATTACTTAAATGTAAATAATGATTGTAATATGAATATGCATTTTTATGTGACATTGATTTCAGATGTTTATTAATTGTAATTATTATTGGGAAATAAGTTTATACGGCTTTACTGAAACTGTCAATAATAGCGCAATAATGCAGCGAGGGGGTGAGCTGTTTATCATTATTGGGAACGAGGAAGTTACGTAATGTTGGCGCGTTTTCGGTAGAAACTTCTGGAATATTTCCTAAAGCATATGTATTCATAATTTTCATTGGATATTAAAATAGACGCTAATGTTGGCGCGTTTTATTAGCCAATAGTAATTCATTTATAATCTTTAGGCATATCGTTGAGTGGGAGTATAAATAGAAGCCAAGTTGGAGGTAAAGTCAGTCAGTCCTTCAGTTCGCCGAAAGCATTCATATACTACACGTCGTCTTCAGTCAGTCAGTTCGTCAAGTTACGCGCAGCAGAATTATGAAAGATCTAAAGTATGGTAAAGTTAATTATACAAAAGATTGAAGTACGTGGATTAAAAGTGATCAGTAAGAAGTATTATAACAGTTTCAGTTTGGCGAGTATCTAGATCAATATGTAAAAGTGATAGTGAACGTGTTCGGCAATAAAAATTATAAAACAAATTTCTTCATCAGTGTAATTTTTGGATAAAAGATTCCTTTCCGTTTCACAACCTGTATTGAGATACATGTTCGACTCAACAGGATAATAGCTAGCCGGAGGACATTTGAAATAAAATCAAACACAAGCTAATACTGACGCAAATTGCTAACACTAGATGGAGCTACGAACCTAACAAAGAATGACGTCACAAGATGGCAACGCGTGAAGTAAGCAGCACAACATAAGATCTTCAAGTTCTAATAATTTACGTAAAAACATATTACGTAAGAACCATCTATCCCAAATTGGCTACCACAACGTGGGGCTAACAAATAATAATATTACGTAAGCATCTTCTACTTCAAAGTTAAAGCGTTCTATGAGTGCACTTAGAACTTTTAACAATTGTGATTGATAGTTATCAAAGTGAAAAAACTAATTTAATGACAGACAATGATGAACTTTGACACAGCTCTCAAATTGAATTAAAACCATGTTCTTCTTCCAAACAATCAGTCTTCATTCTCACTTCCCTCCTGCATTTGTTGTGCATCATCTTCGTGCTGAATCAACCTTGCATAACATTTGAGCTCATTGTTACCATACCAATGTTCACCAAAAAGTTGTTTTAAAAGCTTGTTCAAATCGTTCTTTTTTTCCAATTTGATGGGCTGTTCCAAAGGCAGAACGGGTGGGTCTGCTAGTTGTTCGACTGCTATTCCTCGTTTAAGCATGGAGAGGAATTTCTTGGATTCATTATTTAGTCTATATGACATTTCCATTTTCAGAGAAACTTAAAATTTATTCCCCTTCATTGTCTTTTTTAACATGACACTTTTTCATTTCTCTTATACCATCAGTTTTTTTTAAGTAATTGCAAAGCGTCTTGAAGAACTTGTACCAATCCTTGCCCAGTTGGCGAACAGTGCCAACCTTAGAATATGTTTCAACATACTTCTCTAGAGTTAATGTCTCAGACTGTTTTCTAAAATCCTTTTCTAAAACTCCAAACATGCGTTCTGCAGGTAAGAAGGAATGGCCTCTCACGGGAAATATTATACATATTTCCTTCAGATAGTCTGGAGACCTTTTCAAAAGCCACCAATAGAGTGCGTGGAGCACGTGGGCATTTCTGTTTTGGCCAGCACAGCCATCAGAGAAGAGCCTTAATTTGGATACTCCGTCTTCAAATTGCTGTTGGCTTAGAAAATTTGTTAACGCAGAAGCCACTTGAATAGCTCCTCGACCTTTTTGGTTTTCCATCCAGCAATAAAATGCTGGTGATTTATTCTCTACATCAGTGATGCACAGAGCATAGAATGATAACAGGCGAGCATGATAGGCTTCGCCTATAGCAAGCTTAGGCAATGGCTGCACCTGTTGCAAATGGAAGCATAAAAACATGGTTGATGAGTCTTTTTCTCTCATTATTTTGTGGAACGCCTTTGCTTTCAGTTAATGTGCCGTGAGTTCAGCTTGTAACTCGTTCTTTCTACGGCCATTTTCAGTGACTTCACTTCATGTTTTGTCCTACTGCAATAACTGCAAACATCTCCAACTGGTTCACCAAAACCCAAATTAAATTTATTAGAAAAAATGCTGTGGAAAAACCATTTATTTACTTTTAGTGATTCAGCCACACTAGCATTGTACATTTTCAATACCTTATTGACATTTAACTCTGAAGGGAGGTAGTCGCTTACTTTTTTTGTCTTGAATAATGACTTTCTCTGGATTTTAGCTTGAATAAGAAGCTAATTACCGATTTTTTCTTTTGGGCATACAGTTTGGCTTTCCGATCACCTCCCCTTCTTTCAATTATTGGTATATCTGCTATTAGAGAAGCTGCTGTGCTGTTTACTCTTGTTGCGCCAATACCAAAAAGTGCTCGAAAGAACTTAGAACAAAGCGGAATAGGTTCGTTGTTTACTCTAACTTGATACTTAATAAACACTGAGTTAATCCTATCTGATTTTCTCAGTCTGCGCCTTTTGGGAGATGATACAGTCATCATTGATGCCAGTAGCCTATCTTGTTGTGATTTGTTGCTATAGTTATACACTAATTTTCTTGTTTTAATAAGGTGATAGGCAGGAATGGTGCAGCATGTAAATCTGCCTTCTTTGTGCGTACATGGTGACTCGGACTCCAGCATGCACGGAAATTGATCAGAATACCTGAAACACACCAATGAATGATGTGTTAAGAACTATAGTAATCGCAAAGTAGCTCTGAATACATTAGAGTTCCCATGTTTTCTTTAAAATAATACCAACAATTATTCTTTTTATAAAGTATTTACCTTTCTTCTTGTTCTCTTTGCCTTTTTGTCGTACCCTTTTGTCTCATCCTGGAACCTGTAGAGCGCTCACCTACAACCACCTTTCTTCCATATTCATAGACACAACTGTACGAACTGCTTACAATGCTCACAATAATAGCAAGACAGTGCAATCTGGTCAAACAATGAGCAAACAATGAAAAACAGATGTTTCTGTCATGCAATAATAAAACAGGCGGGATTTCTTCCGCACTAGCCCGACAATGTGCGTAAGAAAGTGGACACTTTACGGTTTGATCCAGTCTAGGCATTGGACATATCGTGTTTTGCACTGAACCCACAATTTCGTTCTGAATTTTAACGGGTTAAAACGTGATTTGAAACAAACACGGACTTAAGCTCAATGCAGGGCATGCTAAAGAGTCAAATTCACTTCAAACTAATTTTCAATCGTGAGTGGACTTATTGCGTCTTGAAGCGATGCTCCTCAGATAATTTACAACTAATTAATGATGAAACCTAAAACAAAAAGACTATTTTTGTCATAAATTGACACCTTAAGCTTAAAGCCCCCTTCCATAAATTTGTGCACTCTGAGAGAATACCAGCAGGAGGTTATTTTGACCACTGTATGAATACACCTGAAATTCATGGCTACGAATATGTTTATGTATCAGATATGAAGTTAAACTCACCTTTCTCCATCTGTTTTTTCTGTTTAATCACTCTGTTCCACTCTGATTCTGAGGCATTGATGAACTCTGAAAATAGCAATGATAAAGGTAAATGCATTAACCTTTTGTGTCAAACTTTGAAAATACTTTCTATAAGCTTTAATACCATTTTGTAACATGTGTACTAATGAGTAAGTAATTATTACAAGTAATATGGCTTACTTCGCCTAGGCATTCATACAGTTATCTAACAAAATAATAGCAGTGGATAAATATTTATTATTACATTTTAACATTTCTACTAAATTAAGAAGTTATTGTTTTCCTCCCATTATACATTCTTGCAGTTTTATTAGCTGTATAAATTATTTTATTTTTGGCGTTTGACAAAAATTCACTTGTAAGCCCCTCTCTTTCCACTTGATTGTATTTCTCAATATACCTTTCCCTCAGAATTTTCTTTAATTTTTCAAGAGATCACAAGAGTTTTTAGTATAATTTTAAGTCACAATCCTCTCATTTTTGGTTGAAAATGTAAAAATCCTCTGTGTTTTAAGCAGTGAATACATAAGAAATTATTCATTTTCAATAATCTGGAAAAGGGGAGAAAAATAATATAAAGATGTGTATTTTGTGTATGTAATATTCCTTTTTTCTGCAACAAATATTTTTATAATGCCACAAAGCTCATTTATTTTTCAGAAAAAATAATATTGATTCTCCATGGTCATTAATAGGCAAAGGAATTCCTAGGCATTAAAGCCAGGATGAAAAACAAATTAAGTTGAACTGTTTGTTACTGGACTTCATGTATGATGTTGCAGGTTACAAATCACCCCCATCTCTTGTACAATCAGTTGGAAATTGCAGACAGTACTCGCCATACAGTATTTATCTACCCATCAGTGACTCATGGCTGCTGTTTATATTCTAAGTGTTGACCTAAAAGTTTGAGTGTAAGTAACTTGAAGCCAACTGCTTAAGAGTTCCTATAGCTGGCCAATAAATAAGTAAATAATAACAACAACACACATAGTCGAGTGCACAGATTAAAAAAACCATGCATGCATGCACGCACATGCTTGTGTGTCTCTTGTATGTTTAGTATTTTCTCTAATTTTGGCAGAACCTGCCTTTCATTTGATGTCCAAACCAACCCCTTGATGAACTATCTTAGTCATTTGAAATAAAACTTAACCTATGAGCAAAGACTAACAGGTGAGAAATGAAAGAGGAGGAGTAAGGAAAACTGCAACCCGAGTAGTTGAAAAGCTTGTGTCTTGCACGTTTACCAATATGCGTCATTTTATAAAGTTAAAAAAATGACAGCAAACCAAAAGTCAAATTTCTCGTTGTTACTTTAGTGTCAAAGTACACTGATTGTATTTTTCTTCAAATGCACCCAAGTATTTTGTTTAGCTCATATAAATTATAGGATGCATACTATGTTATAACTTTTTAAAATTAAAAGAACAAAAAGGTGGATAAATAGAAACCTTCATACGTAAGTTTAAAGTGTGATATAACCATCCACACCAAAATATCCTTTATTTGGAAAAGTGCTCATTTTTTCTATTTTCTGAAAAATGCTTTTAATGACTTTGATTAATATATATGTTTAAGATAGCTAGCTACATCACTTATAAAATTCACATATTGAGTTTTCTACAATTCTACAATTAATTGTGAAGATCACCGTGTTTGCAATGAATTTTGTATTAGCTAGAAAACTATAACACAAACAAACATTTACTATACAAAAAAATGTGGATCTCTTTAAATTAGGTATACAATTTGTTTTAAATAATTTTTTTATGGCACCAGTCATTTCCAAGCTCTTTGTTACTGATTTTAATTTTTAATACTTTTGTAATTTTTACTTTCTGTAACATTTAACTATAGTAAGAAGATCCACCCAAAAATCCAGTAATCACATTTCACCAGAAATATATTTTTTGAGGTCTCCTGAATGACCCTCCCACAAAAAAAAAAAGCATTTTAATTAATGGTTCTGTGTATGTGTGTATACAGAAAATGTTAAAGGTAAAACATTTTATAACTACCAAACTTAATATTTAAGTTTTCAGCAACTTTCAAGGATAAGATTAAGATTTTCAAGAAAATCACCTCACTTCAACTACCCTGATTGTGAAAAATTTTTCATTACTTCTTATTTTCTCAAAAATGGCTCAAATGATTTTGATTAAAATGCCAAATATTTAAGACGTCGCAACAAAATGTATATGTTGAATTTTCTGCAAATAACCTGTGTTCTTCATTCTGAATGAGTTTTGTATAATTAATAAATTCCAAGGGATAGTCAAAACTTACTACACAAAAATGCAGATCTCATTATAACTTTAAATTTATGTCAATTATAATTTTTTGTGTCTTTAACCATTTTCAGATTGTGTTATTGCTTTGAATTTTCGAATACTTTTTTTTTTTCTTTCTTTTTCTTCTTTGAAGTGTTAAAGTCATAATTCATTTGTTTCTTGTGGTCATGCAAAGAGTGGAATTTCAAGAAATGACCTATCTTTTACTTTCTCTACCACGTACATAGTAGGTAAAGAAGATATTGCATTCCACCCAAAAATTTGATAATGAGATTTCACCAGAAATACATGTTTTGAGACCCCTGAATAAAATATGTTTATCTTGAATTTTCTGGGAATGGCCTGTGAAGTCCATTTCATTCAGAAAAAGTTTTATATAATCTTGTATAACTGGTAAGCATTAAGCGATAGGCAAAAACATATAACGCAAAAAATGTAGATCTCTTTAAAACACACAATTTATTTCAAATAACTTTTTTGTGGCATCCGCCATTTCTGAGATATCCATTATTAATGATTTGAATTATTCAATACTTAGCCATTCTTTTAAAATCCTGTCAATTTTCAATTGTTTCTCGTGATGCTGTGAAAGAGCATGGCATTTTAAGGTTAGTGTAGCATCTAGTTCTAGAACATTTTGACTATTGCTATTCCCTTTTTATCTATAACAAAATGTGTAATGCAGCTATTTCTAGAAAGTTTTATCTTGATTAAAATTAAGTCGAGAAGAATGTGTAGAGAAATTCATATGAATTGAACATGAGATATTTTGCTACCTGACCTACCTGAAAATGCTATATTCACAAGTACATTACTATGCTTGTTGCTGCAGAAAAGCTTTAACAATTCAATCCATTTGGAGTGTTTGTCTCCAAGAAATTCCATGATAATGTTTTCCGTAAACTTTAAATCCTTTTTTATGTCCAGTAGGTGGAACCAAATATGTTTAAATGTTGCTTTCAATTTTGTAATTCTTTCTAGATGTTCCTGAGGATATACTACCAAAACTGTCATCAAGGCCATTGCTGCAATCTGTAAAGAACCATTTTAATAATGTAGATCATATGTACAGTAAAAACCACACTTCTGATATCCCAAATGTAAGTTCAAGACAGGAGATTATGTAAGACATGGCAAAATTTGCAATAATTTTTATATAGGCTTCTGTTTAAAGAATATTTTAGTATAACAGAAAGTATAATTTTTTTCCACCTATGAAACTATTAATTATATTTTCATTATATGTAAACGTTGTAAGCTGCTTGGAAAACAATGTAAACAAAAGGTATGAAGCTTTTCAAAATTACCTTCACAATCAGATTATTAAATTTAATATTAATGCCACAGTGATTAAATGAACTTGACAGGAAAACAAGCTTTGCATAAATTCATGAAAATGAACTAAGCATAACAAACTGTTTCAAAATTAAGATTTTATAAATCGGATAGCTTTTCGACTTCTCCTGCTTGAATTTTCTATCCTGGAGAACAAATCAATCTTCAGGTTCATCACAAACCACTAAGCAAATACCCACACTCTAGATTCATGCAACACTGACAATAAATGAATTGCCGATGATGGGTGGAAAACTAAGGTCCTGAATAATATTAGTTAAGTGAAACAAGTAGAGGGTAAAAACACTTCTTTTGTAAATTTTTAATCTGCATGAATAGTTTGTAAAATGCCCATGGCATGATAATGAGAAGGAAAAGTTGTACAAGTGTTGCAGTGGTTTAGCCAGAAAAATATTAAGGACAGAGGGAGGGGGGAGGGGGGGTTGGATTATGCATAGAGATCTAGTATTTTTCTATCAATTCAAATGATAAATATGAATTGATCGTAAGTTGAAATATTCATAGATTAAGGTGCAGCAATTGGAATTAAAATTAGGGCAGGATGTTTTGCATATTTTAAGTGGCAAATGTGCTCCAATATGAGAATAAATGACAACTGAAGTATTTTATATTATGCGTGAAGCAGGTGATTGCGCCATGATAAAGCACCATGTTGAAGCAGATTTGTGGGCCTGGGTTCTGGATCTCAGTCCTTGATGCTGGATCTGGTCATCCCATTGTCTCGTTCGATGTAATTGTCTGATTTGTATTTATCACTCCAAGAACTAAGTTGGAATTATTGTATCTGCCTGGTAGGGAGAAGTGCTTCTTGGTGGTATACGAGTTCAACTCAGTGATTAATGACCTTGCTAGTGGTAAAAAGTTAAAAAAATTGATGCAAGAAAAAGATTTCTGAGATAATAAATAGAATTATTCCGAATGTTACTTTATTAGAATTTTGTGGAAGCTTTAGTGTAATTTGTTGTGTATTTCCGGTTTATTTTAAATAATTTTAAAATACTTCTAGTTCAGTTATGAGTACTCTTCTATCATCAGGGTTTTTCTCATGTGTTTAGGAAAGATAAGGCAATTTAAATTGCTAATGTCAATAATAATGAAATTCACAGAAAAGTGATGCATTTCCTTTCAGGCAATTGAAAAGTTCATTGTAAATATTTACCTTTTATAATTCAACTTTACTAACTCCATTTTCTTACTTTCGTTCCTAATTCTTTATATATCACAAATTTTTGTTGATAACTCTTTTAGCATATAACACAAGATAATATGCTTTACAATTAAGATAATTTCCTTGAGCCTTGCTCAAGATGTTGGCTTCTTGTGAACACTTTCTTTTGAGTGTATTTAAAAATAATTGAATTGTTTACTTTTTGCTTGGTTACCAAGCATAACAAAATAAGTTATAACATATACAAATTATTTACGCTAAACAAATTGCATTTTGATATAAATAACATATATAATATGAATTCCTTCTTTAACATGTTTCTATTTTAGTTTTCACTTTTATTTATATATTTCCTTTCTTGTTGGGTTTAAATGTTGCTAATGTAACATTTTTGTTCCCTGCTGTCTTTTCACTAATGGCATTATTCAATTTTCTTTTCCTTCTCTCTTTTTGTATGAAACAAATTTTTAATATATTTTTCATAACATAATCATACTTTGCAAAAATTAAATCTTACATGTACATTTTCAAACAATCCTTAATTTACAATTTTTAACACAATGTATACATATTAATGGTAAACTTGTCAATCCTGGTCCATCTCTTTGAAATTCTAATTCTAATTTGATTTTAACTCATTTTAAATTCATTTATCATTTTCATCTCATTTAAATTCTGCATCACAATGCAGGCCATTTTATTTCCACTACAAAATAGGGTTTCTAGTTTATATTCTGAACTGGGTGATATTGCACTCATTTGAAAACCACTCAAATTTAGCACCGGAGCAAAAACAGGCCTCCAATATCTTAACATGGTTGTGCCCACACCATCTAAAGTACAGTTTCTGTTGCTGTCACTTTTGGCTGTATTGTCTAAGATATGCAGCATAAATATAGCGCTACCAGTGATAAAATCAAGAAGTATTTCATTGCTGCCAATCTAAAAAGATGCTATTACTTCAACAATTTTGTTGAAACTATTTATTAATTTATACTATTATTTTTTTTAAGCAAGGGAGGGTTCCAAAACCCCTTCCTAGCTACACCTGTATCTGTTGCATATCAGATTTCTTTATAGAGCATGTTACAGTACTGAAAAAGTTCCAATATGTGATGTATGAGAACTGTAGCATATATAAAAATTTTCACGTTGGTACTGCAATATTTCTTAATAAAAATATGAAAAATCTTGGTGGCTAATCTCAGGCATGTTGAAAATTTCTTCATTTCCTGAGCAAGAGAAATATACAACACCACAACAAGTCACAGCAAAAGATAATAATCCAAATGTAATTTTGGCCCAACTTTTCACCACACCTGCTTAAGATCACAAAAGTGTTTAAGCCTCAACTAAAATAGCAACTTTATTAACTGCTGGTAACCAACAAACTTGTTCTGTGTCATAGGGCACAGCAAATTTATGTGCAGCATTTTGAAGCAGGTTTCGCCTCAATTGATCATGTGAGGTTTTACAGTGGCTGGTTTCTGGCCCTTATTATGGTGATTCTACAGTTAGGTTAGCTTTTGGATTTCATAATGAAAAGGAAAGATAGATACAATGCAAGGTAGACAACATAGGCAAGCTTGAGGATTCAGGTTGTGATTATAACACACATATTACCTTTTAAATTAAATTATGCTATGTTTAATTACTTTTTAAATTATGTATTTTCTCAAATATGACAAGCTTCAATTTTAGCACTTAATTTTCCTAAATCTCCATCCACTTATTGTGACATTTTTAAGCTGCTGACAAGACAATACTAGTGACCCAAAGCCTACCACATGACTGCTGCACCCTTATTTTACCTCCATCCACATATGAAATGACAGACACTGTGAAGTAATGGAGATGGCATGTGGCTAGCATGCCACTTCAGTGCAATTTTTAAAGACCCAAAAGTGCTTTATTTCCTTCAAATAGTAAAATTGGTACAAAGAACCTTACAAATCTCAGTGTACCTTGTACACTTTGCCTCCCACAGGCAAATATTCCCATGCTGGTAATGGAAGTAGAATTGTAATGACCCTGCATGGACGCCGAGTTGCACCAAATTTCGAAAAATGTTGCAATGAGGGTGACACTTTGCTTATCTGTCCATTCGAAGTGATTGGCCACGCAAGTGGGTCAGCTCTCTCAATTCTTCCCAGAAGCTATGTCCATTTTCAGGTCTCGCACCTCAACTTAAACAAGTTTATCTTTAAACAGTGCTTCAAGACCTACCACAGCTATTAGATGAGTAATGGAAATGAATGACTAAGTCCCTGCACGATAGCCCCCCTTTGGAGGGTTTACAACCTTAATCCAATTTATTAAATAATATATTAGATAGTTTTTATAGAATCCATTGTGCTTATTTCATGCCACCTAGCGTCCCAAAACACTCCCCACCCTGGTACCGACTGTCTCCTCCCTCTGATGCTACCACCTCCTATTGTTAGCAACCCCTAGAGCTGTCTGCCCCAAGTGTCACTACAGAATACTGGTCCCTAAGAATAAGAATAATTTTATTGTCAGTGAACTATTACAGTAATAGACGTCAGATAATATAATGCTAGTATAGGCTATTTACAAAATTATATTTACATTATTATTGGTACTAAGTTGTACCTACTCATCTTGTAGTGAATAAAAAGGATTAGTAACAAGCCAGTCATACAATTTATTCTTAAAACTAGGTATGGGACTTTGTTTTAACTTTACTGGTACCTTATTATACAATTTAGAGCCAAGTATTTCGAAACTCTTCTGTGTTGTAGTCAATCTACAATATGGTATATCAATCAGTTGACATGATCTAGTATTATAAGAATGAATGTCTTGTCTGCTTTGTAATTCTGATATGTGTTGTTTTATAAACAATACCATTGTGTAGATGTACAAATTAATTACTGTCAAAATTTTTAATTTCTTAAATAATGGTTTACAATGAGCTAATTTTGATTCATAAGATATTATGCGAATAGCTTTTTTCTGTAATACAAGAATATCATGAATGTGAGTACTGTTGCCCCAAAGTAAAATGCCATATGAAATAACATTGTGGAAGAAGGCGAAATATGCAGATCTAGGCAATAGTACCACTGCACTATGGGGATGACTGCTACATCTCATGTGCACTTATTTCTCTCTCTCCACATCCTGGTCCCAGTGGGAAGGCAGTGTAAACATTGAAGGATAGGATCCAGTGGGCAGCAGCATAAGCAGATTAATCTTTCCTAATACTAATTGATATGCTAGCACTAATGTTTGCATAAACCGAGACATAGGTTGTGTGTTACACATTATAACAATGTAATAAAAATTAAAACCAGAAGTAGTACAAGTGAAGCACAACTATCATTTTATTGAACACTATTCCAGTCCTATTTACACTTATCTAACATAAAAGTGTAAATTCAACTTATGAAAACCAATAAACCAGGATACATGTAAACCAGTAAAGATATTTTGAAATCAAATAATGACATTGTCATGATGAAAAAGCACACGACAAATTAATGTATGAACATTTTATTGGAACCCAATTCACCTCATATGAGCACAGCTTAGGAACAATGAATACTTAGTGTGTAAATTAGCATCCTCTACATTTCTCTACTATGGACAGGTACTCATTCATTTTTTTTTAATAAGAGCAGTTTCATGCACACGTCTGTATTTTTCTTTTATATAATGTAGAAAACAAAAAGTAGTGCTTTTGATTACTGTCACCATATTATAACTTGTCCCTTGTGACAGCTCAGTGACAGACCACTTCACTGCAGCTACGTATGTGCCAGCCAATCACATCAATACTGTCCAACACCCCTTTGAACCCTCCGCCTAAAACCTCCTGCATGATGTAACACTTCCACTGATGCATTTATTTACATTGCTGGCACGAGGTAATACATATGATTTAGTCTTGTGAACCCTGGACTGGGAGAAATACACACATGTATAAAAAATAGACAAGTCTGGATGTAATATAAAATAAACAGTAGTCAGATGTTATTAGAAATAATAATAAAAGTGAAATATGCACAGTGTGCAAAGATGAAGCAAAGCTTTAGTTTTCAGCACTGAGTTTTTCAATGATTTTGAGCACATAGTGAATATAGCAATGGTATGTCACACTTTATTCACAGAGTTTACAAATACATTCATCAATTACTACATGAAAATTAAATCATTATGGAGTGCATTTTATACACAACTCATTATGACGTTTCTTATGCATTGATTTAATTCTGTTATCAGATGCTTCTCATAAATAACATGTCTTCCCTCTTCCCATTGTCTCACCTAGCAAAGCTCATGAAGCCAGTGTACAAGAATAAAAGTTTTTGTTACCTCATGATAATAGTTTTGTTGTGTGTATTGTTGCAAATGAAGAATAGTTTGAGTGCAATATAAACATCACACTCAGAGTGTCTTCACGCAAAATAAGTGCGCTGCTACTTCTGTTGTTGTGTTTTATAGTGCTTCCTTTGTAGCGTTATTTCTCTTTTTTTTTTATAAAAGTAGTAATCAATACAGGTTCTGATAATAGCATTAGTAGTTTCCCAGCAACTATAAACGTTAACCCATCTCTTCTCTCGTTAACAGCGTGAGAAAGAGATTTATTTATTAGTCATGTATGTTCAATAATGAATACAATAATGAATCAACTGTTAGCATCTCAATGGAGCCTGCTAGGTAGCATTTGGTCCTCCCGTTCCTCAACGTGCCAAAGGTTGCAATGTAGCTCCCTACTACTTCATTCATTCCATGTGGTAGCAGAACTGTCTCAAGGGACAAGTTATAATACGGCAATTATAATCTATTGCACTTTAAGGAGTTGGTTGCATGAATAATAATTAATTACACACTGGCTGTAGTTTATAAAACTATTCTGAACATTAATTTATGTACAGAGTTGCAAACCAAAATTCCCAGACACTTTATGCAGTATTTAAGGAGAAAAATAATATTAAGTTTTAACAATTTTACTCACAGTAGGAAAACTTTACACCATCAAAAATGTACATAGTGCAATGAATTTTGAAATTCTGCTGGTAGATGACAGTGGAGTTTTCCACTGTCAGCTAGATAGCAGTACAACAGACACTAAAGTAAGGATTCCCCTTCCAGATGCCAGATGTTGAATAAAAACTTAGTGAATAATTCTTTTGGGAAAACACAGTTCATCAGTGAAACTAGAATGATAAAAATCTAAATTTTGTGCATGTAAGTGTCAAAAAAACTTAACTGAGTCTCCCTCCAAATGATTCACATATTAAGTTTTCACTCAGAACATGTTTGTCTCCATCGAACAGATTCAAGATGGTGACGTGTGTAGATCAGTATAAACTAAAGCTACGCAATTTTGGCAAAAAAAACTATGAATGAAGAAGCAAATAACATAAATAAGGAAAGCAGTAATGAAGAAAACATCATTGCTCAATGTAGAAATATTAGTAACAAAGGAATCAACATGGAAAAGGAGAAATCCTCAACAGGAAAACTTGTATTAATGACCGAGTCAAAAGTGACTCAGTTTTCAAATCCATGTTCAAAAAATAGAACTAGGATTAAACTTATTCATCAGAATATTCAAAATATAAGCAAGAAAAACTATGAAATAGCAATTTTTCTCAAGGAAAATAAACCCGATGTTTTTGCAGTGTGCGAGCATGGCCTAAAAGAGAATGAAATAATCCACTGTCATATCGAAAGATACACGAATATAACACATTTTTCTAGACAAAGCTGTAAAGGAGGGGGTACAGCACTTTTTGTATCTAATGTATAACTAACGCAAAAGCCTTAAGTTGGATAAAAAAATTATAGTATTGATAAGATCTTTGAGAGTGTAGGTATAGAACTTGGTAAAAATCAGGAAAATATGTTAATACTGGCTTGCTATAGATCCCCAAATATTAAATTAGCTGAATTCTTTCAAAGTTTAATAACGGTCCTTGACCGTATTGAAAATGAAACTATAGTAATTATGGGTGACTTGAATATAGATAAGATAGCAAATAATAATGATTTTAAGCAACTTCTTGATATTGCAAATACGTACAAACTGCACTTAACAATTAACCAACCTACCACAGAAACAGAAAATTTGGCTACAATAATTGATCATATCATAACAAACCTTCCAGTAGATACTTTCCAAACAAAAGTATTGAACAGTCACCTATCAGATCACTATGCTCAAGAAATTGATATTGAATGCAATAATCCTCCAGGTCAGACATGCAAGACATACAGAATAGAATTAAGAGACTTTAATGATGGAAATGTAAATGGCTTATGCAACTTGTTACAAAATGATACCTGGGTGGAAGTTTATAATAAAAAGATACTAATAAAAAAAGGATAATTTCTATACTATTTTTAATTACTATCTAGATATTGCATGCCCATTTCAAGTAAAATCATTTAAAAAAAACTAATAAAACTAAAAACTAAAAAAATAAAAATATTTTAATTGCTAAAGAGAAATTAAAAGACTATTATGATAAATATATACTCACAAAAAATCCAATGGACAAAGAGAAATACAAAAATTACAAGAAAGAATATAAGGTGTTGATTAAAACTAAAAAATACATACAAATAAATACCAAATTTGAAGATACTCACTGTATTTCAAAAACAGCATGGAATATTATCAACAAAGGATGTGGGAAATTTAAAAAAATGGCCTGAAAATATACAATTAACAGAAGAAGGTACACTAGTGACGGATCCAATAGATATAAGCAACATTTTTAACATAAACTTTACAAACTATATTACTCATCTGTTAGAAAAAAGAGATAAAACAATTTAACCAATTAGTAACCAAAAGTATACTAGAAACTCTACATATATTAGTGAAATATCGAAGGATGAGTTGAAAAAAGTTATTAATACAATGAAAAACAAAAACTCTTCTGGGTACGATGGTATATCCACTACATTATTAAAACAATGTCTCATTGTCTTAATAGAGCCTTTATTAGATATAGTAAATTCCATTATTACATCTGGGGTTTTCCCCAAATGTCTAAAAACCTCCCTTGTTATACCAAAAAAGGTGACTGTGAATCAGTAATCAATTACAGACCCATAACACTAGTGTCAACCTTATCCAAAGTAGTTGAGAAAATACTAGTAATTCAAATTACCTCTTTCTTAAATAAATACAAAATATTCAATAATCTTCAATTTGGCTTTAGAAAAAATAATTCCACTAAAGCTGCAGTTATGGAAATAATTGATTATATCATTGAGAACCTTGTCAATAAAATACAATGCAATTGCATATTTCTGGATTTGAGTAAAGCATTTAATAGGGTAGATCATGATATATTGATAAACAAATTATATAGGTATGGTATAAGAGGATTACCTCTTAACTTGATAAAGTCGTATTTGATAAATAGAACACAAGCTGTAAAAATCACTCATTTAAACAAAAATTATATAATTTTTTTTTATTCTAATCCCTTAGTAGTGAAATATGGTGTCCCACAGGGTATGATTCTGGGGCCATTACTTTTCCTGATATATATATAAAAATTATATTACCAACACTGTAGATGGTAAAATAATTACTTAAGCAGATGACACTACAATTGTATATATAGGAAAAAGTTCACCACACCTACAAAACTCCACTAATCTAAATTTAAATCAGGTTGCCCTGTACTTAAACTCTTAACAACCTGTTTATAAATTCTAATAAAACCAACTATATGCTAATTCAGACACAGCAAAATAGAAACATTATGAACTTAAAGAGTTACTGTGGAAGGAGAGCCAATAAAAGAGGCAAGTAGTGCAAATGTTTTAGGAATAATACTAGATAAAAACTTAACTTGGGACAAACATACAGAAAAGATCTCAAATAAAATCTGCTCCGGTTTATATATACTAAAAGAAACTATCCAATCCAGGGAACCTAAATATGTTACAGACTTTCTATTATGGATTAATATATCCACACATCATAGGGAATCACAATTTGGGGATAAAGTGCAGCAAAATATACAACAAGAATTGTTATTTTACAAAAAAGGGCAATTAGAATAATTCTGGGTTTAAAGCAATCCAAGTTGTGTAGAGAAGCCTTTAAAAAATTAAAAATCTTAACATTATCTTCACTATACATATTTGAAACAATGTTAGTAGAAACAAGATCGACAAATTGCAAATTGAACAACCAAATGCATAACTATGCAACCCGAATAAGCAAAAATTTCCATGTGCAGACCCATAGGATTGAATTGTATAAAACTAACTCTAATTTTGCAACAAGCTATCTTTACAATAAATTACCTCTGGAAATTAAAAATATTCAAGAAACCAACAAGTTCAAAAGAGCACTTAAGAAATTTTGTTTTGAGAGTTGATTTTATTTTTGAATGAATATATCTTATTATTTATTTGGTTCAATATATTGTATATACTGTAATTATGTTAAGCTTAAACATTAAGATACTACTGTACTCATATACTTGTGACGTTGCCCAAATTATGTAAGATGATCAATCGGGATGAATAAAGAAATGGAATCATTCAGCAGTATGTTCACTAGCATCTGGAAGCGATGGAAACTAAGTCTCCAAAACATGTTCCAGTAAGTTCTGGTATAGAAAGTGAAGCTGAAGTAATAAAAAATCCTGATTGTGTGCATGTTAAGTCATTGAAATTAAAGTGTTACCAATCTGCTCACAATTTCAATAAATTTTAATTATCATAATACTCATTATCATTTTTTACTTCACTATAGTGGTTTCCTTTTATGAAGACCAGCACGCGCACAGAAAGAGAGAGATACATATACTATCTCTTCCTCTCAGGACTCCCCATCAGCATTCACGCATGTGCAAATTGGTATCATACTGTTTGCTAAAGTATACATGTGTTACTTATAATTATGCCTGCGGTGCAGCCTGCTTTTATGTATGAGGTTCTGGGGATCAAGTATTGGTGGTACAGTAAAACCTACCTTCAACAGAGCCCTTGTTAAACGGAAATATTTCACGGTCCCATGAATTTTGGGGTGAAAACCATGCTAAATTCCCTTTATTAAATGGAAACCATCTTACGTGCACAACGGAAATCAAAGTAGGCCTTTTAACGGAAACTTTTCAGTTCCTGAATGCAGAGTTTAGAAAATTTTCAGGTACCCTGCGAAAATCTGCTCTAAGTATGTGATGTTTAAGTTGAAACATTACCATTTGCTGCTACCTGACCAGTCTAGGACGGGGGTGCGCTAATGACGGTCCGAATATTGAGAAACCTGTCACACTCATCCTTCACTACATAGTTAACTTAACAATAAGCAGGCTGATTGTCTTTTATTGTTGTCTCTTCCCTTTCCATTTTCTGCTCTGACTTGTCATACATGTTTAAAGTTTGGCACAGATATGTTGACGACATCTTCGCTGTTGTCCCTAACAGGTTCATACAAGACTCCTTAGCCTTACTAAACCTACAGAACCAATCAATAAAATTCACCATAGAAATAGAAAAAGAAGGCATGCTACCATTTTTAGACCTAAAAATCATCAGAGAACAAAAGAACCTAACCTTTGGCATATACAGGAAGCCAACACACTCTACTAATTACATAAAAAATAAGAGTTTCAATCCAACCACACACAAACATGCAGTACTAAACAGCCTAACACATAGACTGGTATATACCCCCTTAAATAAAAAAGAATACCAGTTAGAATACCAGCATATAGTAGACACAGCAATACATAATGGGTACAACTATTGACAAAAAAATTGCAAAATTCAAACGACAGATGCACATCAGAAACACAACAAATCTCAGCCAGCAAGATAAAGAGCTAAAGTTCAAGAAATTCACATACCACCCAGGAACTTTTCACAAATTTAAGAAGATTTTCATGAAACATAACATTAGCCTAGCTCCACAGAACAAATTTAACATAGAGAAATTACTTTGTAACAAGTTAAAAGACCCCATTCCACAAGACAAAAAAGCTGGAATCTATAAAATCAATTGTTCAGATTGCAATAAAGTATACATAGGTAAGACAAAAAGAAACCTAGAAACTAGGCTAAAGGAGCACATGAGATGTATTAAATACAAACAAATGGACAAATCTGCAGTTTCACACCATTTTTGGATCACTAATCACAACATCAAACCCAATATTACATTAGTCAAACCAGCCAAATTTGCAGCCGAATTAGATGCATGGGAGAAGATCACCATTCTAAAACACAACACACATCTAATGAATTTTGATTTGCCGCCACCAAATCCTCTCTGGAAGTACATTTCTCCACCACAAGATGCCACCACAGGATCCAGTCCAAAAAACGGAAACACCAACAACACGGGCCAGTTGAGTTAACCTTCTGAGGATGGGAACAACGGTTTCCCGAAACATGTTAAGTGAGTAAACTTAAGTGATGTTAGTGTAACAATTCCGACTCACCTTTAAATAAATTCAATACACATCACTGTTTCTAGCTTCTTTTCATTACAATATCAACGTAATTTATAATTATGTTTCTAGTGGGGCATATGATGCAGTAATTTGTATCACAGATTACTTAAATGTAGATAATGGTTGTAATATGAATATGCATTTTTATGTGACATTGATTTCAGATGTTTATTGATTGTAAATATTGTTGGAAAGTAAATTTATAAGGCTTTACTGAAACTGTCAATAATAGCGCAATAATGCAGCGAGGGGGGTGAGCTGTTTATCATTATTGGAAACGAGGAAGTTACGTAATGTTTGGCGCGTTTTCGGTAGAAACTTCTGGAATATTTTCTCCCTAAAGCAATATGTATTCGTGGTTTTCATTGGATATTAAGATAGACGCTAATGTTGGCGCGTTTTCTTAGCCAATAGCAGTTCATTTATAATCTTTAGGCATATCGAGGAGTGGGAGTATAAATAGAAGCCAAGTTAGAGGTAAAGTCAGTCAGTCCTTCAGTTCGCCGAAAGCATTCATACACTACACGTCGTCTTCAGTCAGTCAGTTCGTCGAAAGTATTAGTTCGTCATATGTCAGCTATAGATTTACAAGTAATAAAAAAAATCTAAAGTATTATAAAGTTAATTATACACAAAGTTGAAGTACATGAGTTAAAAGTGATAAGTAAGAACTTATTATAACAGTTTCAGTTTGGCGAGTATCTAGATCAATATGTAAAAGTGATAGTGAACGTGTTCGACAATAAAAATTATAAAACAAATTTCTTCATCAGTGTAATTTTGGATAAAAGATTCCTTTCCGTTTCACAACCTGTATAGAGATACATGTTCGACCCAAGCCAACAGGATAATAGCTAGCCGGAGGACATTTGAAATGAATTATTTCAAAAACTGATACTAGGAAACGCAAATTGCTAACGCCAGATGGAGCTACAAACCAAACAAATGAATGACGTCATAAGATGGCTTCAACACTGATGTAAACAAATATTTGTAAGTAATACCGTTACAAATTGGCTACCACAACGTGGGGCTACAACAAGTTTTAATAAATTACGTAAAACATATTACGTAAGAACCATCTATCGCAATGTATTCAATAATTTTTTTCTCCAAAACTATTAGACACATCTGAAAAGGAATAACAAGTTTTGTAGACATAATCAAAAGAAACACACAGCCAGAGTTTAGTTTATTTACAACTAATAATGTTACGCATGGAGCATAAAACTGTGGCAAAAAACAACAATAAATAATTTTTTTTTCCCCCAAAGCTATCTTAGATGGAAAAGTGAAATTTAGTATACCTACTAGATACCCTTTGGCACAAATACATACAAAATTTCACATCATTATGACCAAAACTATGGAATTTAGCAATTTTCACAGATACCTCCCCTTAATACACAAAATTCATGATGATTGCAGTATTAACAAATGCCACACATTTGTATGGCAGTAACCATTTCACTGCTAAGACTTGCTTTTGGAATCTTTTGGCATTTTAAAATATTTAGCATAGTTTATGAATACTTACCATTTAGGTATTTCGCTTACCATAGTTTCTGTCAAAGTCCCCAGTACTTTTGGTAATATTGACTTTTTCGGGGGTAGAATCGTTTTCCAGAAAACCAATAAATAAAACTTCTGGAAAACAGTCACAATCCATTCAGCATGACCAGCACTTCCAAAATGCACCTCCATCTGAGGCTCACAGTTGAAAAGAGGCACGTTCCAAACTATAAATAAATAAATATAATTACACACATTTGTTCTTACTGGATTCTGGGGAGGGGGAGGGAACTGTCAGAATCGTTACCGCACATTTATACATGAAATATGTTCAATGGATCCTTTACATATTCATATAAATGCTTTAATTTGTTGATTAGGCTATATCTAGATACTACAGAATATTGCATTTATTTAAAAAAAATTAATTGTGATATAAATACTAGATTTCATATCTTAACTCTAACTATGTAGTTGTAAGATTATTGCAGTAATTTTCTGTAAATTGTAAAGGTTTTTTTTTGGGGGGGGGAAGAATGCTATATTTTGTAAGAAGGTATTAGACATGCAAATTATAACAAACGGTTTTATACATCAATTTATTATACATATAAAAGTTAAACAAAACTTTACAACACTGAGAAAAAACATTTTATTTGTAGGAAATTTGCTTTATTTTTTGGAATGAAGGCTTAGCAGAAGTCACTATTATTTTCTTTCATCCTACATCTACAGTCATTAAGAATCAAATACTTTGGGAAACACCTTTCTGCATCAAGACACATAAGCAACCCAGACACATTTCAGTACAGCAATCATAAATTTTAAATCATAACATTAGCAAAGAAATAAAACTTTTAAAACCAGCCGAGAATCACTGAGAACTCATAGTGTGGGAGAATATTTATATAACCAAGAATTTGCACCGAGTTATGAACTCTGAAATACTGCATCAGATGACAACATACAACTCACCATGTGAACGTCAGCAGTCCAAGCAACAGATGAAGGGGGAAGCAGATATCTGATAAGAGCCAGTCAGCCTATCAGCTAAGGATCAGCATGATGTGTCCTTGAAACACGTTCTGTTAGGTGACAAGTGGAGCAAAATGTGTTTTTAAAGGTTGACAAAAGCTTTTAACTTTTAACATGCTCCACTGCTTTAAATCGTCCTTTTTCATTTTAAGTTGTTTAAGATTTAGTTAGTTAGATTCTATCAAAAGGTCATTGTAAATAAAAAGGATATTGCTCTAGTAAAAGCTCAATTTTCCAGCAAATGCTTAAAACTGTGAATAAAACCAAGCTTTCTCTTAATTCCAATAGCAATTACTTGGCAAACGTTAAGCATGGTTCAGATCATTCTTTAACATTTTAGTGTAGGGTAAGGTTGTGTTCATAATGGCTGCATTTGTGCAATAAAAGTCACTGAAGTTCTAATGAGAACGTGTTAAGACTAGGGAAGAAGATTACAAATTTGCCAAACATTTCCTGGAGCTGGAAATGGAAACTTGAGGGGGATGTTTGACTTCAAAGCAGAGACTGGAAATTTTTCTTTGCTTCTTAAGTGACCCTGGATATCAGACTGCAATTGGAAAGGACTTTGAACAACAGCTGACAGAACAACAATCTGCAAAACTTAAGTTTTGTGCTTAAAGAAATACTAGAAAAAGCAAACTTATGGATTAAATTCCCAAGGGGCAATGAAGTTAACAATTCCATATTATAATGATTTTCCTTAAGCCATAGTAGTAATAATATCTGCATTATGAAGACACTGTACATGATAATGAACACAAACAGAAATTATCCTTCTAGTCATATAGTGAAAGACTATGCATTATGGAGCCATTGTATCGTGGTGATGAATTCTAAACAGCTTCTTGCTAATCATAAGAACAATACACTGTATGCATGATGGCGCCATTGTACCATGGTGGTGAATACTTTTGGCAATAATCAAGTAAGAGTTAAGTTAAATTTCCTGGTATAATAGTCCACTGTTTTATTCTTCACAATGTTGTCTGGCGCCTGTGAAACTCAGATCATCCAGAGGAAGATGAAAATAATAAAATACAGCTACAACTAGAGGCAAACAAGGATGAGGAAGAGGAACAAGACTTGCAACATTTAGGAAAAAGTAGAAGGAATAACTTGAAGTTGTTATTTATAACCTGAGAGTTACATTTTATAATTCCTTAGATTTACACATAATATGCTTAAAAATAACACAATACTAAATAGACTTCCAACTTTAAAACAAATTAAATGTCAATAAAAGTTAATGCAGCTTTATCTTGCAAAACATTCTGATATCTTTGTTTTACCAATTGTAATTGAAGATCAGCGAGTTCCGATTGTTTCAGTAAAGTAGTCTTTGTAGCACTCTAGTTGATACACAATTTGTCTCTTGCTTTTCTGGCAAACAAATCCTTGACTATTTTGCTCTGGTGGAGAAGGTGATGAAGGCAGAGTATCCTGAAATTCGGTGCTGAAAGTTGGTGTACCACTAGCAACAGCAATAGAATCTGAAATAATGAAAAATGTGTGTATAAAGCAATGAGATGATTATGTTCTGTTAGAAACGTAATTTTCTACATTCTTCTGATGGAATACGTGTAATATCTATTTTAATAAACAACAACAATAATAATAACAACAACAACTTACCTGGAATTTCATGAAACTGGATTTCTGTCTGTAGATAAAAGATTCAGAAATTCCTTCTCTCAAGGTTCCAGGATGATCTTTTATTCCGCTTTGCTGTTTTACCACTCTTTCTTTGCTTAATTTTTCATGTTTTCCTTTTTAGCCATTTCTCTAATATTATCTTGCCAAATTCTTGTTGATACTCAACTGTAGATGCTTCCTGTGCTTTCTCTTTCTCAATTTTAACATCTGAGATTTATTTAAAGTCACCAAGTGATTTTTTAAAATTGATACAAACTTCCATTGTGTATGGGTATGCTCTTCAGTATGTACATATTTGGAAGATATGAATAACATTGGGTATTGCGGCATATAAAAGAGTCGAGCTAAAATCTCATCAGCCAGTCTGGCCTTGAATTCCCCCTACCATTCCTTTGACAACAGATGCTTTAATTTTCCAGGATTTATTTACTAACATTAGTAAAAGATTATTCACTCCAAAACAACTTTTGCTAATGCTAATTCTAAATACTTGAAAGTAATTACGTTTTCTTATTCTTAATGTACTAGCATTTGCTACATCTTTATTTATTGTCCCAATGAACTTGAGAATAATGTGCATATTTTGATAAAACCCACAGCATATTAAGAAAGGCTCCATTTGCCATTCATTTTGTTTCCCCACTTCAGTTTGATATATTATGCAATACGGAAATGCCATTTTTTAAACTGTTATGCTATTCATATGATAGCAAATGTAATCTTGATAGTACATGTATTTGTAAGCTTCTATTTGGTATATAACACATTAAAGAGTTTCCTATACAAAATACAGTGCTTATCCTTCACACATAGCCAAGCATGGCTATTTGCGTGCCGGCCACTGCAGCTCAGACTCCCATAGAAACACTTATATCATCCCTCACAACCGCGTCACATTCTCATATTTACAGTTACAATTCAATGATAATAAGCACATACCAATCATATGCGATGTTGGAAAGGTTGTCTTCTATTCACATATTTCTGGTGTCTTCTCAGGAAATTTTCATATGCACTGTAGAGTTCAATATCCGAAATTGAGTTAACTTCTGGCCTAATGCTTTGTTTTAGTTCTTACAATGTATGGAGGTTTGTTGCACACACCTTATTTTTCAAGTTCCCCCCAGATATAAATTCATACAGGCCATAATTCTCTACTAATTATTCTATGTTCAAAAATTTCCTGAATTAAATTTGATGATAAATTTAATGATTCATTAGCTGTATGCATGGAGGTAAAGTTTTGTTGGAAAAATCCAGAGTGACATTCAACATTGGTCAGCTGTTCAAAAAATGGTGTAAGATATTCCTGTCAATACCTCTCTGCATTTATTATTTGTTCCAAGAATATAGGTCCTTTTATTTTGTATGCATTTTCTGCACACTTATTTTCACTTCATGCAGGAGAATCTTGTGGTATAATTTGATTTCTCTGTACTCCAATATCAGTTATTTTTTGAAGAAACATAGCCATATAAATGCAACCACGCTTCGTCAGAGAAGAATATTAAGCACGGCCAATTACTATATCAATTCACAAAATTAGTTATGAAAAATAAGGTGTATGCAATAAACCCCATATATTGTAGAACTAAAAGAACAAAAATCAATTTTCGATAATGAACTCTCAATGTGAGTGAAAATTTCCTGAGAGGATACCAGAAATACACTGATAGAGGACAAAATTTTCAACATCTCTTTTAATAAGGTATGAGTTTATCATCATTGTAATTGTAACTGTAAATGTGAGAGCATGAGAAGGTTGCAAGGATATTATAACTGTCTCAGTGGTAATCTGAACTGCAGCAGCCAGTGTGCAAGAAGTTATGTGGCGGCCAGTGTGAAGGAAAAGCACTGTATTATATATTGTGGGAAATTTTTACAGTGGTATTAACCTGTACACAAAATCAGTATGAACTATTTTCTATTCCCTTTCCAGATTTATAATTTATAGCAAAATATTCTCAAGTTTACAGAGGTACATACAGTTTTTACAGGTTACTTTTGGCTTTCTTAATATGCAGCTCATTTTAATAGGAATTATATAATTTTACCATAATGACAATTTCATTTTCAAACAAACATTTTTCAGTTTTAAATAACCATGTATAAATAATAACAACAACAAATAAGTGATGCACTCAAAGCAACACGGTCCTAACCCACCATGTGCATTGTTCTTTTTAACTGTGTCTGACATTTGTTGGCCTAAATTTAACGCACAGTTTTCTTATTCCGCTAATGTATAACAGTATTGTCATAGCAACACTGCCCTGTTCCACACACTCCTGGATTCAGCGGTCTTGGTGCAAAAATAAATATATATTGCATAAACTTTAAAAAATAGCTACATGCAAGGAAACACATGTACTCAGTTGAGGCAGTATTTTAATGCCTAAATGATTTTAATTATATTTTTTATTAATTAAATTCAATAACACCCACCTTGAAAACAGTATGTATATAGTTATTATTTATATTGTATGTAAAGTCATTGTAAATACTTATTTTTATTGTAAACATATTTATTAGTGATATGTAAATGTTTATATACTCTAATAGTGAAAAAACTGTGAGAATACTATGTTTTAGGATGTTAATAATGAGGCAATAATGTAACTTTTGTGACAATAATGTGTCTAGAATTTAAAAGTACTGGTTATGAAAAGATCGGTAATAACGTAATTTTGCTTACAGTTTGGAATTAGCCAATCAAAAGTAAAGAAAGATTTTTAGTTTGAATACTTAAATTCTATTGGACTAGAATTAGCCAATAAGAGACTGGCATTACCGACGCTAAAGGTTTTCACCGTTGAATCTAGTCAGTCTCGGGCAAGATGTAGTGAACAGCAGACGTGAAAGTCTCTGGCAAGATATTAGACAGAGGCAGACGTGAAAGCGGTGGGTAAAAATGCTGTAAAGTACAAATGATAAAATTTGTGTTCTCCGCCAAAAATGTATTAAGTGCTCACAGTTTTATTTTACAAAGTGTTGTGTTTATAAAATGTGCAAATATAAAATGAAATAAAAGAAGTAAAAATTTAAAAAGTAAATTGTGTGGCATCTTATAATTTGAGTATTATCACAACCCTGCAAGAATTCATGTTTCTATAGTGCGACTGAAAGCAGCTGAGGCAAAAATAACCTTAATAATATTTACGTAAACAAAATAACCTACCGCAAATTGACGCAAAACATGGGGCTTACAAGAAACAGCTCACATCAAAAACATCGCTAAATTGCCTTCTTCAAATTGGCGTACAACTGTGGGGCAAACTCCTCCAAATAATTACGTAACCTACAAACTGCAAGTTAAAGAACAATACATTCTTCAAATTGGCTCCCATACGTGGGACAGATAAACATAAAGCACCTCAGTTAAAATGTTATTCTTCACAGTTCAGCAAGAAATAATCCCTGTAACAATTTGAAAGATATGTCAATGGAAGACAGTATAAGTGAGTAATAACACATGATTGTAGATCAGTGTAACCTAATTTTGCTGGACACACAGAGAGGGTGCAAACAAAGACAGAAAATAACAACAGTGATCAGCTTTAAACTACTTCATTGAATTTGTGTGTTTTATAATACATTTTTGATAAAAAATGTTCAGTAACATCCTAAGCAAAGGTAACGTTTTATTTCATTACAATTGGTGTCAACTTCAGGACAACACTGCGCTTCCCCTCAGATTTACAACTGCTGCAGCATTCTTTTTATTTTGATAAGCTGATATTAGTCCAATAGCGGAGAAATCATGCACACAGCATCTTCTTGAATGTATCTGGATACAGGGATAAACAAACTGTCAATTATTCTAAAAACAAGAATTATGGCTACCTTCAAACTTTCAAATGCAAATATCTAAAAACATTGAAATGGTGGATTAGGGCTGTGTTGCTCAGAGCCTTTCAATTATAAAAAGAAACAAAATATAGGTGTCCAATGATGCATCCTGAGTGAAATTCGTTGTTTATACACATTACTGCATTCCATTTCTCTCAACATATTGTTGATTAGCTTGATAATGTTTGGGAATTTAAGTGATTTACTTGTTTCTAAATTATGTTCATGTTAATAGGATTTGTTGACTTTCTTAAGAATGTAGATTTAACAGTTTTAACATTCAGATGCACGGTACAGTAGGGGAAAAAAAAAAACCACCATTTTTACAAAAAGCAAACTTCTTATGGAGAAAAAAATACCAATTTCTATGGGTTCCTAGTAATAAATAATATGCTTTTATATAGAGTTTCTTCTTACCTATCACAAAACTTCCAAATAGGGTTATATCTATTGTTTGATAGATTTATTTAATGATACATTAAACTTTGAACTACTTCTTATGTACTTTACATTATATATAACCCAACTAAAGGTGAGTCACATTTAGGAGAGTCACTATATCATAAAATATCCTTAATTATAGAAATACCACAATTCTATACATACAGTAAAACTTCTTTTATGTTTTTGACTCCTATATATATTTTTTTAATACACATACATTTTTTTCTGAGGTCCCAATTAAACTCCTATGCTTTCCATGTTAATTTATTAAATTTTATGCATTCAAAACATATGCAAGCGATGCTACAAAATTGCATACCTAATGTAAATATTTCTTACAGACTGTACTTCTCTTGGAAACCATACCTTAGCATCAGAAGGTAACAGGTGGAGTTTGAGGCAGTATTTTATATCACAACACTGTGAATGCAAGAGTGATTGTAATGTAAATTAACATTATTGTATGACAATGATTTGAGATGTTTGTTAATTATAATCATTGTTAGGAAATACATTTACACGGCCTCACTGAAACTGACAATAGGGGCGGGTAACAATGAAGCGATGGGGTGAGATGTTTATCAATTAGATGAGACAAACAAATGACGTCAGAGTAGCGTGCCTTTCTTTAGTAATGGAGGGAATATCTTCCCTAGAGCATATGTTCTTGTAATTTTTATTGGTTGATAAAATAGACGCTAATGTTGGCACGATTTATTAACCAATAGCAGCTCTATTATAATGTTTAGGCATATCGGGGTGAGGGAGTATAAATTCTAGAGCCAATGTAAGTATCGCGCAGTTCTATAGAATCATTCACAAGGCAAACCTCATGCAGTTCTAAGAAATATCTCTCGCGAGTTACACGTCAGGTAGATCTATGGAAGCGTTCACGAAGTACACATTACGCAATTCTACAGAATCTCTCACATCGTAAAGTTAGTTACAAAATGTGAAATACGCGAATTAATAATGCACGGCATATAAGTGATTGTAGTTACATTCAAAAATATAACAGTTTCAGTCAGGCGTGTATCAAGATTAAAATCTGTGAAATTAATTAAGTGTGACGGCAATAAAAGTATAAAAACAAATTTTTATCAGTGTTACTTTTAGTAACAACTCCTTTCCATTTACACACCCTGTTCAAGAGATATTTGCTCGACTGAGTAATAATAGCTAGCCGGAGGACAAAGAACCCAAAATTCAAAATAGTAAAACAATAACAGGCGCTCAGCAAATAAGATAACATGAACAGATACCGCAACAAGTTACAACTTTTGTCAGCAGATATCACAGGCTTTGACCTTGAATCCAAGTTAAGAAAAATCTTTGCAAAACATTTGTTAAGCTTCCATTAAGCATTTTCATGTCTGTAAATTAGCACAATGAACATAAATAGGAAAAAGAGGAAGTGTGTTACAATCACTGACAAGTTAAACATTCTGAAGATGAGGAAAAGTGGAAACAAGGAGTAGGTATTGCAAAACAAAATTAGGGATTGCCCCATTCCATTGTTACAAAAGGAAAGGAAAGGAAATTGAAAAAAAGTGCATGTGTGTTTGAAGTATTGAGCAGTAAAGGAACACACATTCAAGATAGAAAATATGAATAACTAGAAGATAGTTTCAGCAGCACAGGGCAGAAAGCATTCCCATCAGTGGACCAACACTTTCTGAAAAAGCAAACAAAGTGGCAGCAGGGCTCAGTATTGAAGATTCTCATGCCTCTATGGGCTGGCTACATAAATGTAAGATTAGGCATGGCATCATTAGCAACAACATATATGGTGAAAGTAAAGTGAAGACATAAATACATGGAGTGGAAAGAAAACAGTTTGAAGGAACTAATAAATGCATAATATCCTAAAGACATATTCAACGCAGATGAAACAGGCCTTTTCTTTAATGCACAATGACATTCAAAGATGAAAACTGCCATGGTTGGAAGCATATTAAAGAACGTGTAATATTGTTGCTATGTGTAAACAGTTACGGAAGTGGAAAGGCACTTCCCTTAAGTTGGGAAAATTTATTAAGCCTCATTGTTTTAAAAATCTTAAAACAAAACACTTCCCACTAAGTATGCCAACAACAACAAGAAATCAATGATATTGTTTGAAGACTGGATCAGCAGCACAGATGCAAAAATGGGCAAAAAAAGGAGGATCCTCCTGTTTGTGGACAGATGCATGGCACTCCTCTGAACACATACTGCCTGAGAAACGTGACTTGATTTTTCAGTGCAAATTGCACAAGTGAATTGAAACTATTGGATCATGGAAGTATACATAATTTTCAGTTGCATTACCGAAAGATGTTGTTGGAACATGCCATCCACTGTATTGATAATGGAAAGAATGGCACAATGAAAATTTAGATTTTTGATCTTGCTGCAAAAGTCATGTCATATGACTTTGCGTATAAATTCAGCTTGTGTTTCTTTCTGGCATTAATTACAGCCCATGATTTACTCTTGTACAAATGCATATCCACATGTAAAAATATAATGGATAAGGATACCTGATTTTTCAGTAACAGAAATAGTTACACATATTATTGGTGCTAAAAATATACAATAATAATGAAAGGCGTTAATTGTTGTATTTTCGGACATTTAATCAAGAGCAATCATGAATATCAATGACTATCACAGTGATTGTTGCATTACCGTGTTTCTACACACACACTATAAATTGATGTTTTACATAGGAAATGAAGAAAAGTAATACTATATTTAAAACCTGAATATGAAATACATATCTTGTTTTGCAGTTTTTTTTTACTGATTTGTTTGTATGCTTCAGTAATAACAGGCACAAGGTTTGTTGATTTTTGGTGATTTAGTGAATAAACATCATGAAAATTCAGGGTTTCTAAAAGAAATAGCTGTTTATGCAAAATTTTAACACATTGGTGTCTTCTAATGTGTAATGCATGGCAGTGTTTCTGCAAAGCTGAATTTGGCAGATTGTGATGATTGTGTTAAATATGATAATATTCCTGTTGGTGATGAGGAGTGGGACAAACTAGAAATTCAGGCATCATTTGATGATTACAATGACATTGACAAAAATATAATCACAGCAGATGCCATGACTATCCTGGAAATTCTTGTAGACTTTCAGCAGGCATTGAGCAAGGAACATTATGATATTGACAATGATGGATGTTGCATACTCCTGTGGGTTTTAATGAAATCATTAATGCTCCAATGCTTTGTGATACACATGTTTCCAAGGAAGTTATTGAGATTTGAGGGCATAGTGTATAGTTGCAGATAGTAAGAAAAACAATCCAAGATAAGATTTTTAAGAAAAACAATCAAAGAGAAGATTTTTTTTTGTGGTGCAATCACCTTTTCTACGTTACATGTAATGAAATCTAATTTTGTATTCTGTAAGATAATATTTTTTCTGAATAGTACATATAATTTATTATTCTTTAGTCCTGTGTTATTTATTTTATAGACATGTGTTCTTTTCAATTATGCATTTTTCACACTTCTACAGTTTCTTCTTATCAAGCCTTTAAAAACATGCATTAAACTTTCCTGTATAAGCTATGAGCTGTAGATTGAGATGTATTTAAATAGTGTTCTTAAAACAAAATTACATTCCTACTGCTTTAAAATTACTATCTGAAGAGTAATTATCATTCTTACCTAGAATACAGCTGATATTCCCAAAATGGATGACTGAAAACCTTGGATGAGATCGTATTAATCCACAATGTAATTAGTGAATTAATGTAGGTAGAATTATTTTTGTCTTCTCCCTACATTTTAATGGTGACACTTGAAAAGCATTCTCATTTAGAGAGAGAGCTCACTTACTCATGAGATTGATCACAATTTCTAGCTTAATAAAATAAATAAAATAAAAAGAAAGAAAAAAGCATTTAGTTTCCTAAATGTGATAATGATGGCAGCTTTTCCTCTTAAGCTACACATGGCTGCTAAATTTACATGTAAATGAAATTAGTAGAAAAATAATACCTGTTGTGTTATCTAGATTCATATACCTAAGTACACCAGCAACATAATAGTGAAAATATATAGGTACTTCTATGTGATACACTCACATTTTATGTATGAGTTATCTGGCAATACTGCAATAAGTTTCAACCACAATGTTACAAAATAGTTATCAAAATCTTGTACTAAAATATTATTCTCTATTAACAGTGTTTTCTATTATCAATATTTTCTTCTATGAAATTTGGTCACCATATACACAATTATCTATTACACATAAGTATAGAATTTCTTTAAAACAAATTAATATATTAATGTAAAAATAGAGTAGCAGGTGGTTTCAGTAGGTGACACGATCAGGCATGGGACAAGAGACTAACTTAATTGCTTTAAATTTTCATAACTTTCCAAGCTTTAAAACAAAATCTCTTAAACATTACACAAAAGTGTAAAAATATCATTTAGAAATTAATTTATACAATAATGAAAGAAGCGAGACTAATTTGAATTGCTAGCAAGTGACAAAATAAAATTGGACAGTTACAAAGAAAGAACATCCCAATACACAAAATCAACTTTCCACATTATCATCAATTGATAGGCCTTCCCATTCCCTGTGTATTGTGACTTAAAATACACTTACGCCATTTTGCTTTTTGTTCTCATTCTGTTTCCTGTTCCTGGTTTATTGTGAACAAGCCTTAATTCTATCAAGGGACTCACCTTCCTTACAGTGCAGAATGAACTGTTCACAGTAAGCACCTGCTTTTGAGACAGAATCACAGTAGTCCCAGTAGCGTGGCCCTACTGCTAGAGCCGAAATCCCAAGTAATATTACTGCTTTGTCAGACATTTGCCTTAGAGTAATCTGCAATAGCAAATTACATACATGTAAATGTTAGAACTCTTAGTGCTTCATTGTAAGTATATTATTTAATTAATGTATCTAGGAGAAATACATAACCCATAAAACTAAAGATGCTTTAAATTATATAACCCCACACAAGTAAAATTAAGTGTTCTCAATGTAAATTTTACCCTGATATTTCCATCACCATAGCTTCCAAAAACCATAATGAAACAATATTTTCATAATATAAAAAAAATTACACATGTGCAGTAGTTTGACTCCTAGCTTTCAAACGTAAATTACAAGTTTCTTCTTCGAAATTCTCTATTTATTACACTATTTTTTTAGATCTATATCCTTTTTTCATAGCTCAGCTTGCTTATACTTTGTTACACAGTAAAATGGATGGTGAAAGTTCTCAAATTGCGAGTGAAAGTGCTTACGTAATATGTTTTACGTAATTTATTAGAACTTGAAGATCTTATATTGTGCTGCTTTTTGTTTTGTTTGGTTTCATAACTTTAACTGCCCCACGTATAGGAGCTAATTTGATGCGGTATTGCTTATAATGTTTGTTTACATCAGTGTTGAAGCCATCTTGTGACGTCATTCATTTGTTTGGTCTGTAGCTCCATCTTGTGTTAGCAATTTGCATCAGTGTTAGTGTTCGTTTGATTTCATTTCAAATGTCCTCCGGCTAGCTATTATCCTGTTGGCTTGGGTCGAACATGTGTCTCTATACAGGTTGTGAAACGGAAAAGGAATCTTTTATCCAAAAATTACACTGATGAAGAAATTTGTTTTATAATTTTTATTGTCGAACACGTTCACTATCACTTTTACATATTGATTTAGATACTCGCCAAACTGAAACTGTTATAATACTTCTTACTGATCACTTTTAATTCACGTATTTCAACTTTGTGTATAATTAACTTTATAATACTTTAGATTTTCGTAACTTGTGAATCTATAGCCGATGTATGACGAACTAATACTTTCGACGAACTGACTGACTGAAGACGATGTGTAGTGTATGAATGCTTTCGGCGAACTGAAGGACTGATTGACTGAAGACGACGTGTAGTGTATGAATGCTTTCGGCGAACTGAGCGACTGACTGACTTTACCTCTAACTTGGCCTATTTATACGCCTGCATCCAGATACGCCTAAAGATTATAAATGAATTACTATTGGCTAATAAAACGCGCCAACATTAGCGTCTACTTTAATATCCAATGAAAATCACGAATACATATTGCTTTTAGGGAGAAAACATTCCAGAAGTTTCTACCGAAAACGCGCCAACATTACGTAACTTCCTCGTTTCCAATAATGATAAACAGCTCACCCCCCTCGCTGCATTATTGCGCTATTATTGACAGTTTCAGTAAAGCCGTATAAACTTATTTCCCAATAATAATTACAATTAATAAACATCTGAAATCAATGTCACATAAAAATGCATATTCATATTACAATCATTATTTACATTTAAGTAATTTGTGATACAAATTACCGCATCATATGCCCCACTAGAAACATAATTATAAATATTTACAACTTTTTTGGAAATTTTATAATTGGGTTTTTAGTCTCCTAAATCTTGGAACACACGCTATCACTTTCACTTAACACTTCACACGCATTAAACACACGACATGTTTTTTTTTTTTTTTTTTTTTTTTTTTATATCGCCACTACTTACTGGCTCTGGTTTAATTAATTTAGATATTAATCTGACATTACAATTTTTTTTATATAGCAAATACTGTACCCTGAATTGTTTAATTAATGTTACAAAGTTGTTTACTTTTTTTAAGTTGTTGACAAAAATTTATACATTTAAGATTTTTGTAATTGTTTAACATTTTTACTAAAATATTCACCCTCTACACAAATATTTACATCTCTTAAATCTAGGCACTGTTTCACATGTTCTATTTGCTACATAAGTATTTGTTTTTAATTATATTTACTCATTTTTGTTATTTTGTACTTATTTTAACAATACTCTTGGAATTGTATTTACGTACTTTTACTTTACTATCACATCATGCTTTATTTCACATGTTCAGTTACTAATAAAATGTTATTTTCCTCTTAAACATTTAGTCATGTCCAAAATTTATTTCTCCTTTCACATGACGTACATATTTATTTAACCCTCTTACGTTCCAATTCATTGCTCTGCATTTCGTCTTTAACTACCCAACATTTACTATTTATCATCTTTGTCTTCTGTTTCACATTGATCTTCATTGTTGTATGGTTTCAGCATCTCAATATGGAACTTTCCAATGCTTTTTCGAGTTGTTGGATTACATAACTCATATGTATTAGTTCCATATACTTCAACAACTTCATATGGTCCATGGTATTTGAGAAACATTCGCCAATAAAGTTTATTTGCTTTATCCGACAATTTCTTGGTTTTGACCAAAACTAAATCTCCTATTTTCATCCTCCATTCCTTTCTCTTCTTTTCTTCATGTTTAATTTTTCTTTTTATGGCCTTTTTCTTCATCCTCTCGAATGCTTTTCGGAACATCTCTTCTTCTGTTTGTGGTATCGAATGCGCATCTGGAATGGCTTCTGGAATTTTTTTACACATTGTATTGATCTTCTTTCCTAACTTAAGTTCACATGGTTTGTATCCTGTCACATTGTTTACGGTTTCATTTAGTAGATTCTGAACGAAGTTCACGTATCCATACCATTGGGTGTGTTTTCGATGACATAACACCCTTAAATAATTTGAAATTTCCTTAATTTCCCTCTCCACTGGGTTGGAGTTCGGTCTGTATCTTGACGAAAAATATTGTTTAATGCCATTTTCTTTCAGTCCATCCATAAATTTTTTTCCTGTGAAGTACGAAGCATTATCGCTCAATACAGATTGGATAGGTCCTTCTTCTATCACATATGACTTGAGTAGTCTATTCAAACATGCTAAACCGGTAGGTTTTCTCAAAGGGTAAATTCTTACATATTTGCTGAATATATCATAACAGACAAATATATATTTGTTTCCAAATTGACTTGGAGGCATCGGACCATGAATATCAATACTAATTACACATCTCGGCTTATCCCTTATAACCGAATTAGTTTCAAATGCATATGCTGCATTTATTTGCTTTGCCTTCTGACACAGGTTGCAGCACGATATAAATTTTCGAACTTTCTGACGCAATTTAGATATGTATAAATTCTCTAAAATCATAGAAGTTGTCCGGTCCGTCCCTGAGTGTGCTAACCCTTCGTGAAAATTCTTAATTAGTTCCTTTTCCATGCTTTTCGGAACCATTACCTTCCAACTAGGCATTTCTTTTCCATGCTTCTTGTATAATGTCCCATCTCGAATTGCTACAATTTCTTTCTTTGCCTTTTCAATTAGTGGTGCCTTTTCTTTAAGTTCTAACAATTTTGCGTCCTCTTTTTGAGTTTCCCCCATATTTTTCAATTTTCTCATCATTTCTTTGCTTAAAGGAATTTCAATTGTCAATATTTTGACTTCATTTCTAGGCCTTTCAATATTTTCGGGAATTTGTGGGTTGTAGTTCAATCTTGATAGCAAATCACTGAAGGTATTATTTTTGCCAGGAATGTGTATAATCTCAATATCAAATGCAGATATTACATGAATGTATCTAGCAAGTTTTCCACTACATAATCTACACCGTTGTATGAAAGTTAAGCTGATGTGGTCTGAATATACTTTCACCTTTTGCTGATAAATATAGGTTTTAAAACGAATTAATGAGAAATATAGTGCTCTAATTTCTAACTGAGTCACTGAAGAATTTCGCTCAATATTTGTAAGTCCTCTAGAAGCTGTACTAATGACGTGAAAGTCATTGTTGATGTCTCGCTGTCCTAAAATTCCGGCGTATCCTTGCATTGATGCGTCGACATAAATCTCATATTCCAAATCTTCTCTGGGCCTCTCGAGTAATATGGACTTAGCAAAGAGTTCTTTTACTCTCTCAAAACATTTTTGATGATCCTCTGTCCATTTCCATTTATTGTTCTTTCGGAGAAGCTGCCGCAGTGGTTCTATTTCAGCCGAATATCTTGGTACGAACTTACTCTGAAAGTTCAATACCCCTAAGAGACGTCTAATTTGTTTTACGTTCCTTGGTGGTGGAATTTTCATCATTGCTTCTATTCTTTTCTGATCAGGTCTTATACCTCGTTCATCCACTACATAACCCAGAAAATTTATTTCCTTGACACAAAATTTTGATTTTAGTATGTTCACAGTCATACCATGTTGTTGTAGTTTATTTAACACATAATGGACATTATTCATGTGTTCTCCAAATGTTTGACTAATGATTAGGAAGTCGTCAATATACTTTATTAAAAAGTCATCTGCAGAATTTCCAAAGATACTGTGAATGGCTCTCAAAAATCCACTTCCTGAGTTTTTTAAACCAAAAGGATTTACACAAAAACGATACTGGTTCCCTGAGTACTGAAATGAAGTGTAATCACGCACTTGTGGATCTAATTCCACTTGCCAATATGATGCAGTGAGGTCAATGGATGTCAGAAATCTCCCTCTTGAAAGTTTCGTAATTAGTTGTTCAATTCCCTCACTTTGAAAATGATCTGGTTTCATATACTTGTTGACATATCTACCGTCTAATGTTAATCTCAAACTACCATCTCGTTTAATACTCCAGCAGATTGAATTTATATACTGAGAATTACTTTGCTCAATAATCCCATTTTCTAACATGCTATTTATTAGTTGTCTAGCTTTGTCCCGAAGACTTATAGGTAAATTGTCATACTTGTGCCTATATTATGCGACGGTAATGTTATAATGTTGTAACATTATTGTAGCACCACGTTTGGATGCCAATTATGCGACGGAAATGTTTCTTACGTAATATTTATAGCGTAAGAAATTAGAACTTGTAGATCATATGTTGTGCTACTTTACTTCACGCGTTGCCATCTTGTGACGTCACTCCTTGTTTGGTTCGTAGCTCCCTCTGGCGTTAGCAATTTGCATCAGTTTTGAAATAATTCACTTTAAATGTTCTCCGGCTAGCTATTTAGGTCGAGAATGTATCTCTTGCAGGGTGTGAATCGGAAAGGAATCTTTTATCCAGAAATTATACTGACGAAGAAATTGGTTTTATAACTTTTATTGCCGAACACATTCACTAACACTTTTTACAAATTAATCTGGATACTCGCCAAACTGAAACTGTTTGTAATAACTTCTTATTTATCACTTTTAACTCGAGTACTTCAACTTTGTGTATTTTTTAACTGTATAATACTTTATAATAATTCTCGTAATTCGGCTGCGTATAACTTGGCGAAATAAATGAACTGAGAGACTGACGTGTAGAGTACGGAGAATTCTGTTGAACTGGGGGAATGCTACCTCGGGCCTGGCTTATTTATACGCTTGCCTCAAGATACGCCTAAAGATTATAAATGAACTGCTATTGGCTAATAAAACGCGCTAACATTAGCGTCTATTTTACTATCCAATGAAAACCACAAATACATATGCTTTAGGAAATGTTCTAGAAGCTTCTATCGAAAAGGCGCGAAACATTACGTAACTTCCTTGTTCCCGGTAATGATAAACAACTCACCCCCCTCTCTGCATTATTGCGTTATTGTTGACAGTTTCAGTAAAGCCGTATATTATTATTTACCAATAATAATTACAATTAATAAACCTCTGAAATCAATGTCACATAAAAATACATATTCATATTACTATCATTAATTACATCTGAGTAATTTGTGATACAAATTACCGTATCATATGCCCCACTAGAAACATAATTATAAATATTTATAACTTGTTTAGAAATTTTAAAATTGTGTTTTTAGTCTCCTAAATCTTGGAACACACGCTATCACTTTCACTTGACACTTCACACGCATTTAACACACGACATGTTTTATCTCGCCACTACTTACTGGCTCTGGTTTAATTAATTTAGATATTCATCTGACATCACAAATTTTTTATAGCAAATACTTTACCCTATATTATTTAATCACTGCTACCAAATTGTTTACTTTCTTAAGTTGTTGACTAAAATTTATACATTTAAGAAATTTTGTAATTCTTACACATATTTACCAAAATATTCACCCTCTACACAAATATTTACATCTCTTAAATCTAGACAATGTTTCACCTTTTCTGTTTGCTACATAAGTATTTGTTTTGAATTATTTTTACCCATTTTTGTTATTTTGTACTTTATTTTAACCATACTCTTGGAATTATATTTATGTACTTTTAATTTAATATCATATTAAGTTTCAATCTTTGCATTCTTAATTTTCAAATGTTGTTACAGTTACTAAAAATTTATTTATTTATTTATTTATTTTTTTTTTTTAAACATTTCTCTTTTTCTTTTTATAATTTATTTCTCTTTTCAAATGACATATATATTTAGTTAACCCTCTTACGTTCCAATACATTTCTCTGCAAGTCATCTTTAACTATCCAGCATTTACTTTACATCTCATTGCTATTTACCCTCCTGGATCAAATTGTGTGTGGCTAAACATTACTCGTAGCCGTAACCTAACCTTCAAATTTTTGTTCATGAATAACCTCTTGTATTCATTTGAAATTTCGTTCCCTGATAATATTTGAAAACAATCTACAGTTTCTTGAACAACATATCTTTTAACAACTTTCATTTTCAATTCTTTTACTATCTCTTTAATTTGAAAGTACTCTAACAAATCTGTACTAAACTGTACTGGACTGGAGTTTTCAATTTGAACATCTTGGTACAATTTATTTCTTTGCATTTCTGATTCTTTTTGTATTTCTGATATCTCCGCTCTGAAATTAGCTTGCGCCTCATTTACATCTACATTCCTAACCTCTTTTATCTCTCTTAGCTCACTTGTAATACTACTCATTTGACTTCCTAACTCTGTACATTCTACATTAACCTCACTTTTAGTATTAACCTCACTTTCTTTGTTATCTCTTTCCCTACTCATGTCTAGCATTTTCTTTGAAATTTCTCCTATCTCACTTGCTATTACTTCCTCATTTTCATCTCTCATTTTTGGCATACAACTATCTAGCTTCGTAACTTTCTTTTCACTTTCTTCACTGCTTTGATCTACTTTTTGCTCTAATATATCGTTACTCCTACCAATATCTTTTCTGTTTTGTTCAAAGCTCCTACAAATATCTTCTCTTAATTCCCTATGACTCTTTTGCATATCTTCCCTTAATTGATCTGTAATACTCTTACTAATATCTTCCCTATTTTGATCTATTTTCTTTTCTAATTTCTCATTATTCTTTTGCATATCTTCCCTGTTTTGATCTATTTTCTTACTAAGATCTTCCCTGTTTTGATCTATTTTATTACTAAGATCTTCCCTTAATTCTCTCTTATTTTTTTTCATATCTTCCCTCATTTTCTCATTATTCTCATTCAACTTTTTCAGCATTTCCATAATCATACTAGTATCAAGATTAACATTTCCTGCTATTCTATTCTCACTTCCTGCACTAACATTTCCTCCCTCCAATACTACATTGTTTGAGCCCTTTTTTGTAACCTATATTGACTTACAGTTAACTGTTACACTATCCCCTTCCATCATTGTTTCTTCTGTATTACTAGCAGCCATTGTTTTTGTTTTCTAAAAAAAAATTACGATACCTTTGTGATGCTTTCTGTTGATGTAGCTTTGATGTCCAGAGTTCTGCCCCATTCTCCTAGATTTGTATGTCGCTTCTGCGTTGTGTTGTGATGAATCTACGTCGTCTCGATGTTTTTGTAGTTGAATTCCTTGTTGCCTCGTAATCTCGGAATTACGATGTCCAATCATCCGTATAGTCTGTCGTTCCTTTTGTTGTTTCTGGAATCTGCGTCTTGTAGATCATTTTACTGCTGCTTTCGTTCCACGTCCTGATTATGCTGATCCTTTCCTGGTTAATTCTGCTACTTCCTGGTTATTTTGATCCTTTCCTGGTCATCTCGCCCCACGTTGGGCGCCAATTATGCGACGGTAATGTTATAATGTTGTAACATTATTGTAGCACCACGTTTGGATGCCAATTATGCGATGGAAATGTTTCTTACGTAATATTTATAGCGTAAGAAATTAGAACTTGTAGATCATATGTTGTGCTACTTTACTTCACGCGTTGCCATCTTGTGACGTCACTCCTTGTTTGGTTCGTAGCTCCCTCTGGCGTTAGCAATTTGCATCAGTTTTGAAATAATTCACTTTAAATGTTCTCCGGCTAGCTATTTAGGTCGAGAATGTATCTCTTGCAGGGTGTGAATCGGAAAGGAATCTTTTATCCAGAAATTATACTGACGAAGAAATTGGTTTTATAACTTTTATTGCCGAACACATTCACTAACACTTTTTACAAATTAATCTGGATACTCGTCAAACTGAAACTGTTTGTAATAACTTCTTATTTATCACTTTTAACTCGAGTACTTCAACTTTGTGTATTTTTTAACTGTATAATACTTTATAATAATTCTCGTAATTCGGCTGCGTATAACTTGGCGAAATAAATGAACTGAGAGACCGACGTGTAGAGTACGGAGAATTCTGTTGAACTGGGGGAATGCTACCTCGGGCCTGGCTTATTTATACGCTTGCCTCAAGATACGCCTAAAGATTATAAATGAACTGCTATTGGCTAATAAAACGCGCCAACATTAGCGTCTATTTTACTATCCAATGAAAACCACAAATACATATGCTTTAGGAAATGTTCTAGAAGCTTCTATCGAAAAAAGGCGCGAAACATTACGTAACTTCCTTGTTCCCGGTAATGATAAACAACTCACCCCCCTCTCTGCATTATTGCGTTATTGTTGACAGTTTCAGTAAAGCCGTATATTATTATTTACCAATAATAATTACAATTAATAAACCTCTGAAATCAATGTCACATAAAAATACATATTCATATTACTATCATTAATTACATCTGAGTAATTTGTGATACAAATTACCGTATCAATGGTGGTACGTCTTCTACTTGAAATGTATGCTGATATACATTACATCTGCCTGGGATTACTAAATACTGAACTATTGTTCATCAAAACATCATGAAGGATTTGTTTTTGCATTACCGTAATATTATAAGCTTCTTCACACTTGTGTATTATTTCCTCATTTCTCTTCTCTTCCCAGCTGTTGTCTGTCTCGATCACATGGTCGTCTTTTGTTTGGATTGCAAATTTATCTACTTTTTCTGGCATTTCTGCTAGCTGTTGAAAATATGGCATGGTATTCCCTTCATATTCTGTGACTACCTGCTTTATCTGACTATTTCTATCAGTTTCTGTTATTTGCACAAAAAACTCTTGGTCACAAAGATTCTTCTCATCCTTTGTCATCTCGATTACAGAAACTTTCTCCTTTATAAATGGTACCCTTATTTCTCTATCATCTTTTGTCATTCTTAACTCTTCATGTTTAAAATCTATACTTGCTTCATATTCATGTAGCAAGTCACATCCTATAATTATGTCACAAATCAGATGGTTTACAATTAGAAACATAACCTCAAAATTCTCTCCGCCGATAAGTATGCTAAGTAGAGCTTGTGTTTTTATGACCTGTGTAGTTCTTCCAATTGCAACACGACAAACTAAATTACTAGTGGGAAGAGCCATAATTTTGTTACCTTCATTAATCAAATTTATGTAAAATTTCTGTGAGCAAATTGAAGCTGAAGAACCAGAATCTATAGTTGCAATGATCTCTTTCTTCGCAATTTCCATCCTAACATGAGGCGACTCAAAATTTTCTCCCGTATCTTTTGTTGCTGTAATCTTATTACAGGGTGTATGTGTAGGCATATTATTTGTATTGGTAATGGATACTGAATTATTAAAGACGTCCTGAGAACCTACTACACAGGAGTCTGTTAACAGTTTTCCTGGTTATTTCCATGTTCACGTACGGGACTGCCATTCCTAACAGGCGCTAAATCTATCTCATTGTCGCTACCATTGTTTTGAGTTCCCCTCGAAATCCTCGATTTCTGACATTATGTCCCCTTGGCACGTAATTTTCTTGCCGTTCCTCAGATCTTTCCCGGTTATTATTTTCCCTCCAGTGAGTGAAATTTCCCCTTTGTCTAATGTACCTCCTTCCATAATTTTGCCCTCTTTCAGGCAATCTTTCTGTCCTGACATAATTTATTTGTTCCTGTCGACCTGGTCTCCTATCTATCCTTGATCTTTCAAATTGTGGAACGTATGATTGATACCGTTGTCTGGTATTATTTTCATGACGCCTGTCTTGTCCTCTACTTTGCTGATAACTACCTTGGTAATTTCTTCTGTCTCGCACATCTAAAAATCTATGCTCCCACTCCCGAGATATATCTTCTTCCTGTTGTTCCAAAGCTGTTATTAATTCTGTCATCTCATAGATATTCCGTGGTTTTGCAATTAATAAGTAATTTCGTATCCTTATAGGATAATGCCTTGCGAGCAAACTCACAAAATCTTCCTCATTGATTGGAGGTGACAAGTTTCTAACCTGACTTGCATGTTTTAGTAAGTAATCAGTCATTGATATTCCCTCTCGTGGATTAAATTGACCATGACTAAGCATTGCTCGAATTCTTTGCTGTACCGTAACATTCCAAAATCTGTTCATGAATAATCTCTTAAAGGATTCATATAAAATTTCACCCCCTGATACCATTTGTAACCAATCTAAAGTTTTCTGGTCCAAACATCTTTTGACAACTATCATTTTCAATGCTTCAGGTATCTTTTTAATTTGAAAATACTCTGATAATTCTGCAATGAACTGTACTGGACTGGAGTTTTCATTAAATTTTGGAAGTGGAAAATCACTTAAGATATGATTGTAATTTTGCAAATTCCCTGCTCCCATATTTAAATTCTCTAGTGTTACTTGTGCACTCTGAGTTTCAGCATTAGCTATAGATGAAGCTGCCGCATCACTCACATTATTTGTCATACCTGAGGAACTACCTCTATCATTATGTTGTACATCTGATACATTCACATCACATATATTTGCCCTTGAATTCAATTCTAATCTATTTACAGTACCTTGCAGATTTTCTATTGTCTGTTCCAATTTTTTATTATTCTCATTTTGAACAGTTTGGTGTTTGTTAATTTCAGAAGTTAGCTTTTGATTCAAATCTTTAGACAAATCTTTAACTTCATCAGACAATTTATTTCTCTGTGTTTCTGACTCCTTCTGAATTTCAGATATTTCCCCTCTGAAATTAACTTGCACCTGTATTAAATCTGCATTTGTAGCCTCCATCATCTCTTTTAACTCACTTGAAATGCTATTCATTCGGCTACTTAGCTCTGTACATTTTACATTAACATGCTCTATTTTATTATTAACCTCACTTTTTTGGTTAGATATTTCCTTGCTCATGTCTAACATTTTCTTTGAAACTTCACCTATTTCATTTGCTATCATTTCTTGATTTTCATTTTTCATTCTAATCATACTACTATCTAGCTCCATGAATTTCTTTTCAATTTCTTCCCTGTTTTGTTCTAAGCTTTTACCAATATCTTCCCTTAATTCCCTATGACTCTTTTGCATATCTTCCCTGTTTTGATCTATTTTCTTTTCTAATTTCTCATTATTCATTTCCATGTTCTGAGTTAGTTTTTGTTCTAATTTTTCATTATTCTGAGTTAGTGTTTGTTCTAAACTCCTATCAATATCTTCCCTTAATTCTTCCCTCAATTCCCTCTTATTCTTTTCCATATTCTCATTCAAATTTTTCAGCATTTCCATAATCATACTAGTATCAAGATTAACATTTCCTGCTATTCTATTCTGACTTTCTGCACTAACATTTCCATACTCAAATCCTAAAAAGTCTGGGCTATTTTCTGTAACCTGTATTGAATTACACCTAACTGTTACATTATCTCCCTCCATAATTATTTCTTCTGTATTATTAGTAGTCATTGTTTTCTTTATCCTACCGCTCCTAAGGTACATTTGTAGGTTACAATTTTATTTTTTCTAAAAAAAAATTACGATACTCTAACCTTTGTGATGCTATCCGCTGATGTAGCTTTGATGTCCAGCTTTCTGCCCCTTTCTCCTAGGTTTGTATGTCGCTTCTGCGTTGTATTATGATGAATCTACGTTGTCTCGATGTTTTTGTGTCCACTTATCCGCGTCGTTTGTCGCTCCTCTAGTTGTTTCTTGAATCTGCGTCTTGTAGATCATTTCACTGCTGCATTCGCCCCTTCCTGGTCATCTCACTTCTTCCTGGTTAATTCTGCCTCTTCCTGGTTATTCTGATCCTTGCCTGGTCATCGTGTTCCTTTCCTGGTTATCGTGTTCCTTTCCTGGTTATCGTGCCCCACGTTCTGGGTGCCAATTTGCGAGTGAAAGTGCTTACGTAATATGTTTTACGTAATTTATTAGAACTTGAAGATCTTATATTGTGCTGCTTTTTGTTTTGTTTGGTTTCATAACTTTAACTGCCCCATGTATAGGAGTTAATTTGATGCGGTATTGCTTATAATGTTTGTTTACATCAGTGTTGAAGCCATCTTGTGACGTCATTCATTTGTTTGGTCTGTAGCTCCATCTTGTGTTAGCAATTTGCATCAGTGTTAGTGTTCGTTTGATTTCATTTCAAATGTCCTCCGGCTGGCTATTATCCTGTTGGCTTGGGTCGAACATGTGTCTCTATACAGGTTGTGAAACGGAAAAGGAATCTTTTATCCAAAAATTACACTGATGAAGAAATTTGTTTTATAATTTTTATTGTTGAACACGTTCACTATCACTTTTACATATTGATTTAGATACTCGCCAAACTGAAACTGTTATAATACTTCTTACTGATCACTTTTAATTCACGTATTTCAACTTTGTGTATAATTAACTTTATAATACTTTAGATTTTCGTAACTTGTGAATCTATAGCCGATGTATGACGAACTAATACTTTCGACAAACTGACTGACTGAAGACGATGTGTAGTGTATGAATGCTTTCGGCGAACTGAAGGACTGACTGACTGAAGACGACGTGTAGTGTATGAATGCTTTCGGCGAACTGAGCGACTGACTGACTTTACCTCTAACTTGGCCTATTTATACGCCTGCATCCAGATACGCCTAAAGATTATAAATGAATTACTATTGGCTAATAAAACGCACCAACATTAGCGTCTACTTTAATATCCAATGAAAATCACGAATACATATTGCTTTTAGGGAGAAAACATTCCAGAAGTTTCTACCGAAAACGCGCCAACATTACGTAACTTCCTCGTTTCCAATAATGATAAACAGCTCACCCCCCTCGCTGCATTATTGCGCTATTATTGACAGTTTCAGTAAAGCCGTATAAACTTATTTCCCAATAATAATTACAATTAATAAACATCTGAAATCAATGTCACATAAAAATGCATATTCATATTACAATCATTATTTACATTTAAGTAATTTGTGATACAAATTACCGCATCAAAATCTGTAAATTATGGAAAATTAATCAATGTTAAGTACTCATATTTCACTATCTATGCTAAACTAATACTTGTGACCATGAACACATCATCCTCCATGGTCTAGGTGTACTATGCTAGCCTCCAGTTCTCAAGGTTGCAGGTTCAAAACCAGTGGAGGGCGATGAATCTTTATCAGATGTAAAAATCCTTAGCATGGCTTCCTTCAGAAGGACAATGAGAGCATAACAGGCTGGAAAAGGAAGAAGAGGACCTAAAGAATTGTGTGTGTGTTGAAGTAGTATATATGTTACAATGTGTTTAACATTATTATAGCACCACGTTTGGAAGCCAATTTGATGCGGTATTAAGGTTGTGTGACTTCATGTGTTGCCATCTTGTGACGTCACTCCTTGTTTGGTTCGTAGCTCCCTCTGGCGTAGCAATTTGTATCAATTAGTTTCCGAAAGAATTTAAAGTTTTGTATATTGTCCTCCGGCTAGCTATCATCTTATCTTGGTAGGACATGTATCTCTATGTAAGGGTGTGAATCGGAAAGGAATCTTTTATCCAGAAATGATACTGATGAAGAAATTGGTTTTATAACTTTTATTGTCGAACACGTTCACTAACACTTTTTACATATTGAGATAGATACTCGCCAAACTGAAACTGTTTGCAATAACTTCTTACTTATCACTTTTAACTTGAGTACTTCAACTTTGTGTATTTATTTAACTGTATAATACTTTATAATAATTCTCGTAATTCTGCTGCGCGTAACTTGACGAAATGAAGGACTGACTGACGATGAACTGAGAGACTGACGTGTAGTGTGTTGAGAATTCTGTTGAACTGGGAGGCGATCTATCTCGGACCTGGCTTATATACCCCCACTCCTCGACATGCCTAAAGATTATAAATGAACTGCTATTGGCTAATAAAACGCGCCAACATTAGCGTCTATTTTAATATCCAATGAAAACCACGAATACATATTGCTTTTAGGGAAAATATTCTAGAAGCTTCTACCGAAAGCGCGCGAAATATTACGTAACTTCCTTGTTCCCGGTAATGATAAACAACTCATCCCCTCGCTGCATTATTACGCTATTATTGACAGTTTCAGTAAAGCCGTATATTATTTCCCAATAATAATTACAATTAATAAACATCTGAAATCAATGTCACAAAAAATACATATTCATATTACAATCATTTTTTACATTTCAGTAATTTATGATACAAATTACCGTATCAGTGTGTAGGCCTATGCAACCGACCGTAAGCTTAACTTTCGATGAAACAAAACTCTTTCATCCAGTTCGGCTGTAATTCATGATAACACCATATAAAATCTTGGAATTAATTATTACGATATTTTATATGTATGTATGCATAGGCCTATGCAACTAACCGTAAGCTTAACTTTCGATGAAACAAAAATCTTTCATCCAGTTCGGCTGTAATTCATGATAACACCATACAAAATCTTGGAATTACTTATTACGATATTTTATATGGATGTATGCATAGGCCTATGCAACCAACCATAAGCTTAACTTTCAATGAAACAAAACTGTTTCATCCAGTTCGGCTGTAATTCATGATAACACCGTATAAAATCTTAGAATTACTTATTACGATATTGTGTGTGTGTGTTTTTTTTTTATTCGAGAGAATTTTCTTACAGAGCATATCAACATAATGGTGCAAAAAGCAAGTGCAAATACAGTAGAGCATCAATTATCCGAATATTGATCAACTGAAACATCAGTTAACTGAAAGCATTCCAATTGGCAATTTCAAATTTGCATGTGATTCAGCAACTGTATAAAGCAATTGATTTGAAGAATACTGTGTACATGACACCAGAGGTTTGGGCTACTATCAAGGGCACTGGAATAAGCTCCTTCCTTCAGTCGAGACTATCACTGGACCTGATGAGCCACTAAACAGCCAATTTGTATCCGAACTGGCTGGGCAGATTAAAGAATCTTCAGAATTTGAATAGGTAATGCAGCCAGGAAAACATTTGAACTGGCTCAAATGTTGATGGACGATGTAATCATTGCCAGTGTCATTGACGACCAAGACATTTGCAATGACAAGAAAGAGCCTAGTGACGATGGCGTCGCTGATCATACCGAAAAAGTATCTCCAGTGAGGAAGCTTTCTACTGCTTTGAAACAGATATGAAGTGGTTAGAACAAGAATATGATGCTGTCCAAATTGCTGTCTTTAAAATGTTTGCAAGATTTAGCACCCCTCCAAAAAAAGCCTCAACTCTGGTCACCCCCCCCAAAGAAACAAAGATGGACTTCTTTTCCTTTTCTATAGGCTATTTTAATTGCCATTTTGTACTTGGTCAAACTAGGCTAGTCGTTTTGTGTTATTTGTAAGATGTATGATAGAAAATATACATGCAGAGTTGTGTTTAATATCAGTGTTTGTTTCATATTGATCCTATGACACCTGGTACAATTTGTTTTCATAAATGATTGGTTATCTGAATATCCACTATCTCCAATTTTTTTGGATAATCAATGCTGTATTGTAATTTACTTTCAATATATCAATTGGCAACAGATTCTTAATACTATAAAATTAAGGAAATAGAGGATTGAATTTAGAAAGGGGATGAACATCATGTGTTGAAAGTCTGGTAAATCTCAACTGCAATTTCTATTTCATTTGTTAAATCTTAATTACATTCTGTTACTTGAGCTCTATATCTCTTATTAGGTTTATTAATTGATAGTATGTTTAACATGAATGAATATTTAAGTTCTGCAAATATTTAAATCATCTCCTGACAGAAGAATAGGCGTGTTTGCTCACTCAGCTGTTAGGGTGAAGATCAAGTAATTGTTTAGTTGATGATAGTAATACCTCAACAAATAGGGGAAATTTTGATTTATTCCAAACCACGACCTGGTGGTTGATTCTCAACTTGCTTGCAAGCTGCAGCTCACAAGTAATTGCTCCTTTTTATTTATACAATCTATTACCTTTAGCACTTCGTCCTAAGCCACTGTATTATCCATATATGTAAAGAAAAAGTAGGTACACAGATTTTAGAACTGAAAGCAGATTTTGTTTTTCTTTTTACTTTCTCTACTACGTATAGTAAGTAGGGGAAGTATTGCATTCCACCCAAAAATTCGATACCGAGATTTCAGCGGAAATACATGTTTTGAGACCTCCTGAATCCAAAAAAAGCATTTTTGGAAACATGTCCGTGTGTGTGTGTGTGTCTGTGTGTGTGTGTGTCTGTGAACAGCATAACTCAAAAACGAACAGTCGGATAAACACCAAACTTGGTATTTAGGTTCAGTATCTTCCAGGGATGCGACACGAAGGTTTTCAAGAAAATCCCCCCACCCCAGACTACCCTTTACATGGAACATTTTTCGAAAATTTATATTTTCTCAAAAATGGCTCTAACGATTTTGATGAAAATATCATATGTTTAAGATAATGTCATGAGAAATGAAATGTATATCTCGAATTTTCTGGGAATGTCTCCAAAAGTATTCTTCACTGTGAACGACTTTTGCATAACTGGTAAACCGTAAGAGATAGACAGAATTTTACTACACAAAAAATGTAGATCGCGTTAAAATACACAACTTATGTCATATACATTTCTTTTGTTGAGTGAAGCGTTTTCGAGATATTGCTTGTTATTTCCTTAAATATTTCAATACTTATACTTTTTCTCAAATTCGTTATTCATTTTTTTTATGTCCTGGACATGCAAAGAGAATGAAATGCGCCACATAGCAACCAGCGTTAAAATATTTGACTATCGCTTATAACCTACCATATTCCGCTTGCATCTACAAGAAAATTACCAATAAGATTGACATCTCGATATCTTGATTAACATGAAGCATATGGAGAATAGGCGTTTGTAAAAATAGATTGTACAAGAGTAGAGAAAGTCATGTGAGTGTAACACATCAGATTTTTTTTATACAGTGCACACAATTTATGTTGCTAAACTTGAAACTTAACTCGTTTAGATCCGTTGTCAAATCCTTCTGGCATTACATATATACATCCTCCAGAAGAGAAACATATAAAAAGGTGTTTATTGATACGGTAATTTGTATCATAAATTACTTAAATGTAAATAATGATTGTAATGTGAATATGCATTTTTATGTGACATTGATTTTAGATGTTTATTAATTGTAATTATTATTGGTAGATAAATTTATAAGGCTTTACTGAAACTGTCAATAATAGCGCAATAATGCAGCGAGGGGTATGAGCTGTTTATCATTATTGGGAACAAGGAAGTTACGTAATGTTCGCGCGTTTTCGGTAGAACCTTCTAGAATGTTTCCCTAAAAGCAATATGTATTCGTGGTTTTCATTGGATATTAAAACAGACGCTAATGTTGGCGCGTTTTATTAGCCAATAGCAGTTCATTTATAATCTTTAGGCATGTCGAGGAGTGGGAGTATATAAAGCCAGGTCCGAGGTAGATCGCCCCCAGTTCAACAAAATTCTCAATACATTACACGTCGGTCGCCCAGTTAATCAAAATTCCTAGCACATCACACGTCGTCAGTCAGTCAGTTCGTCCAGTTACGCGCAGCAAAAATTATTAAAGATCTAAAGTATTATACAGTTAAATATACACAAAGTTGAAGTACGTGAGTTAAAAGTGATCAGTAAGAAGTTATTACAAACAGTTTCAGTTTGGCGAGTATCTAAATCAATATGTAAAAGTGTTAGTGAACGTGTTTGGCAATAAAAATTATAAAACAAATTTTCTTCATCAGTATAATTTCTGGATAAAAGATTCCTTTCCATTTCACAACCTGCATAGAGATACATGTTCGACCCAAACAGCTAACCGGAGGACATTTGAAATGAAATTAAACAAGCTAATACTGACGCAACTTGCTAACGCCAGATGGAGCTACGAACCTAACAAAGAATGACGTCATAAGATGGCTTCCACTCACATGAAGTAAACACGATATAGATCTTCAAGTCCTAATAACTTACGCTACAAACATTACGTAAGAAACATTTTACTTCAAATTGACTCCCATACGTGGGGCTCAAAAATATATACAAATTGTTTCTCTCGCAAATTGGCTCCACAACGTGGGGCTAACAAATACAATATTACGTAAAACATATTACGTAAGCATCCATACCGTTACAAATTGGCATCCAGAACGTGGGGCAGAGTGACCAGGAAAGGAACACGATGACCAGGAAAGGAACACGATGACCAGGAAAGGATCAGAATTAACCAGGAAGAAGTGAGATGACCAGGAAGGGGCGAATGCAGCAGTGAAATGATCTACAAGACGCAGATTCCAGAAACAACAAAAGGGACGACAGACTACGATCGTAATTCCGAGATTACAAGGCAACAGGGAAATTCAAACTACAGGACAACAAAACTACGCAGATTTATCGAAGCGACATACAAATCTAGGAGAATGGGGCAGAACGCTGGACATCAAAGCTACATCAACAGACAGCATCACAAAGGTCAGAGTATCGTAATTTTTTTTTAGAAAACAAAAACAATGGCTACTAATAATATTGAAGAAACAATGATGGAAGGAGATAATGTAACAGTTAGCTGTAATTCAATACAGGATACAGAAAATAGCTTAAACAATTTAGTATTTAATGGTGAGAATGTTAGTGCAGAAAGTCAGAATAGAATAGCAGGAAATGTTAATTTTGATGCTAGTATAATGATGGAAATGCTGAGAAATATGTATAGGGAAACGAGGGAATATATTAGTAAGAAATTAGATCAGAGTTTGGAGGAATTGAGAGAAGCTATAAAAAAAGATCATAGGAAATCAATTGAAGATATTGGTAGGAAGAATGAGAAATTAGAGCAAACAGTAGATCAAAGCAGGGAAGAAACTGAAAAGAAAGTTATGAAGCTAGATAGTAGTATGCCAGAAATGAGAGATGAAAATCAAGAAATGATAGCAAATGAAATAGGTGAAGTTTCAAAGAAAATGTTAGACATGAGCAGGGAAATATCTAACCAAAAAAATGAGGTTAATAATAAAATAGAGCATGTTAATGTAAAATGTACAGAGCTAGGTAGCCGAATGAGTAGCATTTCAAGTGAGTTAAAAGAGATGATGGAGGCTAACAAATACAAATACAATATTACGTAAGCATCTTCCGTTGCATATTGGCGCCCAACGTGGGGCTAACAAACACAATATTACGTAAAACATATTACGTAAGCATCCATACTGTTACAAATTGGCGCCCAACCTGGGGCTCAAAAATATATACAAATTGTTTCTCTCGCAAATTGGCTCCACAACGTGGGGCTAACAAATACAATATTACGTAAAACATATTACGTAAGCATCCATACCGTTACATTATATAAAACATGCTGTAACAAGTTTTCTTCGGTACCCAGTGCAAATATAGGCCCGACAACATCATACCCTGTCACAACACTAAAGGTCTCTTCATAATGTATCCCAGCCTCCTATACATGTTCTTTGGCAAACAAGTGTTGCTCAAAATTGTAAAATATTTCCATTCCTATTAAATTTCTTCCTTAGCATCCAATGAGTCTGAATCACCTTTGCATTTTCTGGAGTTTGAATAAGATCTCAGGCATTATTTTCTTCCAAAGCATCTAATTCTTCTTCCATGGGTGCCTAACATTCTCTCTTCAATTTGAATTAAATGCTTCATTACAAGATTGCTGATTTTCTATATTAATTGTTAGCTAGTGTGCTAGTCCATAAAAATATCATCCTGAAGTTATCCTGACCGATTTTATGTCTCTTGTGAACATTGTTGCTCTATCTTCTGTGAATTATTTTCTCCTTCTGTTTTCTTCAGGATCATTTCTGTTCCATCAAAACTCAATTGTAATTGGCTTGGATTTTTGACCAAATTCTTCTTCCCAATTTGAGTATTAATTTCCTTAGAATCTAGCAATTTTGATGCACTAAGCAAGGTCTTTGTGCATATTTGTTCTCAAAGAATATCATCATGGGTATTCAGTATCCTTCCAAGTAATTTAACAAACTTGATAACCATTTTTCCACATTCTAGTGTCCAACTATTTGGCCAAATACTTTTATTGTCAAATTTCTTTCTAATTATCTTAGGAATGTGTAACACAACACTCGGAGCCAAAGATACAGTTTTCCAACTATCCTTCAAAGTTCATATGACAATTTCCCTTCAAATGAAGTTTTACAATGTGATTCATAAGGCAAACAGCAGTTATGCAAGCCTGAACCCATACAGAAATGGAGCATCAGACACCAACATCATGGACCTTGCTAGCTCCACAATCGTTCTATTCTCCCATTTTTCCGCCCCATTCTGTTCAAGCGTATAGGTTGCAGAAATTACCTCTTTTAAGACACGTTCTAAATTTTGACGCAGTTCCTCACAGCCAAATTCTCTTCCACCATCACATCACAATTCCTTCACTGAGTGACCATTGGCAGATGCTTTATTCAAAATACTTTCACACAATTTTAAACTTCATTGTGTTTGATGAAAAACATCCTATGAAATTTACTAAAATCTTTGAAACATACAAAATATTTCTCACCTCTAATGTCATTGACTGACATAGAACCATTTACATCAGCATTAATGACTTCACTAATATGTTGGACTTTTCCTGTCTTGATTTGAAAGGTTTATGATGAATTTTACACAAAGCACATCCCTCACAAAAGCATTCACTTTCTGGTACCTTAATGCCAATGTCCATTTTATTCAGCACCTTTTGAATATAGTCCTTGTCCTGATGACCCAGCCTTTTAAGGTACAGCAGCAGTTTTTCCATAGCAAATGTGATGTTATCTTGAATTGGATCCATTGGGACCACAACACACATACCCATTGTGTAAACGTCTGTTGTCCATTTTCCACTAGCTTTAACATTCTCATTCTTCTTTAGCTTCAAAGATCCATATTATGTCATCACATTAAGCCTGCGCTTTGTAGATTTTGAACTGGGAATAGATGACATCCAAAATCAACACATAACATACATTTTCAAGATATCCTGGTTGTTACTTCCCACTGATCAACATTTCAAAGTCTACTTGTCTGCTATCAAGTGCTTGAATTGTCTCCTTGTTTGCAATTTGTATGTTGACTGGAGCTATAAACCTTCCAAAGCCTGCAGTGTATATATATTTTATTTTTTCTGTCATGTGGCAATTAAATATCCAAGCATCAGATTTTGCATACTGATATCTTGCTGAGAATGCAGAGCCATTACCTGTTCCAGTCTGCCTATTTCCACTTGTAGCATGTGAATTGATATACCTGTAGTTTCTTGCTTATTTTTCTTTAATTCCTTGAGAAATAACCATCTCTTTTCAGATGTCCAAATCTATTACAATGAAAACAAGTTTTATTTACTTTCATATTTTGCACCTTCTTGGTATCTTGTATATCTGATCAGTTTTACTCTTTGGCTTTGACAATTACTTTGAAAAATGAGCTGCAAATGTATTTGTATCCACTGCAGTGCCTGTTACTTGGAACCACTTCTCAAATGTGCACAATTTTTCAATTAAGTTGTTCGTCATCCATTTACTATCATTGAAGGATTCCCAAACACAGCTGAATTCTTGATATTCTGGTCCAACTGTCACCAAAATACTACCATGCAGTAGTTTGAATGGAATGTTTGGTGATCCATGTCAATGAAATTCTGCACTCATGTCCAAAAACAATTTTTTGACTTTTAATGTATGACATGATTTCACAATCAGGTTCATGGTGAAGTTTGAAGAATCAGTCATCAATAAACTGTCCCTGTAAACTGCTCTGTTCGTTAACACACAACTTGTACCATATGTCTAGCTGACTGATTGAGCGTACTTGCAATTAATACCACGCATGTACTTTGTTCTCCAATGTTAACTGAGTTTCTTCTCATCGCTACTTGGCTTATCTGGATTCTGAGCAACTGGACACAGTTGTTTACTGTTTATAATCAATACCATGTCATACTGTTCGGAATGCATGTTCATTTGCCATTTTTTACTTCCACCAATTTGCCAGGCCAACAAGCTTCTTGATTTTCAGTTTCATTTCCATCACTATCTTCTACAAAATATTATCACGCTAGACTTCATAGAGAAGCAATTGAAATTTATAAACACTCCAACAACTTTAATAAAAAGGAAGAAAAATTTAAGCTTAATCGTACGTGGACACCAGCGATGACACATCACTGCAGACCCACTGCGGCAGTTTTGTCCTTGACGTGAGCTATAAATTGCAGAACATCTCTTGCCTAGTCGGCAGTCGTTATCAAGCTGTCCTGGGTGTTACACTCTTGAAGATGGCAACCACAGAGTTGACCGAAACGTCGGGTGCTAGTAATTTTACCCTTAAGACCACGGCCTTCCAGCCCAGAAGATTTTAATGTTTTATCAATTTTGTTGTACATACAGCATTTAAGTTTCTTTAGTTACTGTGACAATAAAGAAACTAAATAGTTAGCAGCGCAACATAATACAATAGGCTTATATCTTTAAGAGCTGATATTCATTGTGATTGCTTTCCAATTACAATTAACATCACTTACTACCCGAGTCATTACACATCAAACCGAACACACACAAAAAATCACTTTCTCTGCATTTTAGTTTGTGTGTTCCATACATAAAATAAATCCACACGTATTTCATACTTTGTGGAAAATCAAATCATTTTTGTATTTACAGTGTACTTAACATTTTTCTTATATGCGCACGTTACATAAGGGAAATTTATTCTCGGAATACAGAATGACCAGGGATAAGAACAATATGTCGTTTTGTAGATAAAAGCATTATGTTTTTTTTTATATAAAACACTATTTTTTTTGGAATAGAAAAACAATCACTTTTTATGTATGAGTAATTTAACCTGCAATATCATATTTAACCCCTAATATTAAAATCTGGAAAGAATAAAGGAGGAATATATAATATATTTTGTTTTAAATCTGTTAATATCAGGATGGGATTTTCCTTAGCAGTATGCTTTTAAACAGTTTGTGTTAGCGCATAGAGTTTTAGAACATAAGACTGCTGACCGAGAGCTTTACATTGCAGCAGCATGATGCACCAGCCAATGCATTATGTAGTATGAACATGATAGGTTATCACTTCTGGTGTTCAGTGTAACTTAGCAACTGGAATCTGATATTCTACAAAGCCTCTCTCTACTGTTTCATTTTAAATGTTACTTTGTGTTCAGCTTTTTGCGTAGAAGTTCATTCTTAGCTCTGTGATTTCTGAAAGTGCATAATGAGCGAACTGAAGAAATGTAGCTATAACTATTGCTTTAACCACTTAATGTTTCCAAGCATAACACAAGGCAGAAATCATTAAGCTTAGTTACCTGCTATATGCTTACAAACTTAAAAATGGAGAACTTAACTTGTCACCAGACTTAAAACTATGTGAAATGTGTTGGGGGGGACTTAAAAGTACCACCCACTGATAATAGTGATTGTGTGCTACAAAGTGCCAATGCTGTGAATAATCCAGAAGTGGTTTTGAAAATAGTGACTATTTTAAGGCAAGATAGTGATGCAAAAGGGATCCCTGGTACCTTAGAGCTAAATTCATAATGCAATAATAACCAGATGGTTTCACCTGAACCTGAAAGGGAAAAAGTACACAATTAAATTGTAGTTAAATTGCCTCCCATTGCATAAGATTGAAAGTTCAAATGCTTCTCAACTATATGCCAAATTTAAGTTACATGTGAACAAACTAGTGCAACTAAAGCGCTGTGAACAGTTGACAAGGCATCCAATGACTGGTGGCGGTGGTGGCAGCTGCTCCTCCTCTCCAGCTACGCTGTGCTGGAATCCTTCTAAGCAACACTTTCTATTTATTTTATTTAAAATTAACTATAAGGATCCTATCTTTGTTTTATGCAAATATATACAAAACACTTCAAGGAATTTATTTATAAATTTTATAGAAATTTAAACTTATAGTTTTTAAGTGTTTGGGTTTTAAAAACTGATGTAAATACTTAATTATATCAATTATAATATTAAGTAAAAGATTAAACATTAAGCACTTTATAACATAATTGATGTAAGTAGTTAATTATATCAATTATAATACATATTAAGTAAAAGATTATACATTAAGCACTTTATAACATAATTTTATCACTTATTGCAGATGAGATATTCTAATTTCAAGGTAGAGAGATGTGCCACTTTTCACAAGTTGGATTGTGCAAGATGTTTTAAAATACTGCGATTTAAAAAAAAAATAAGAATTTAAAATATAATTCACTTTGTTTTTGTAATTCATGGACAAAATTTGAAGTGAATCGGAGCATGATGGTCAGATTTTGTGAAAAATTTGTACGACTTGACATGGAATGACTCACCTGAGGAATATTGTTACAATATTCCATTGCACTATAAGTATTATAATCCTAGATGAGAAAATATGCTTAAAAATTACATATATTCATCTGGATTAATATGGAGAGGTATGTTACCAGCATTACCTCTTTCTGTATTTACGAGGCACCAACTGATTTTACATTTGTTGTGTGACCGTTAATATATTCACTGTAAGCAACACCCTTTCCTAACCACAACCCTTTTTTATATTCTCCATTTGTTTGCAAATAATGTTTTACATAATCACTTAGTTGTTTTGCATAGGGTATGAAATGTATTAACTTAATTCTTATGAATTTTAAGTTCATAATTATACTATCTTGTACCTTTACTTTTATTTTTCAACTTCACATATCTAACAGGGAAAAAAGCATTAAAAGCTTTGGTAAAAACATCATGCTTCTTTTAAAGCATCAACACGAATAAAAATTCCAATTTACATTCATCATAATGTTATTAAAACTTATATAGCCATATTCAGAAAAAGTCCTGGTTAAAATAAGCTAGGTTTTATCACCTTTGCTTACATTTTAACTTGAACAACACCCTAATAATGCAAGGTAGATTAAGGGCCAGTTCTAGTCTGTCAATAAAGATATTTACCAGATTTCCTAGTGACTGGCATTCTACAATCTCAGGATAGCACTACTTGGAAGATACCTTTTCAGATAAGTTTTCAGTTAGTTTAGTAGCCGATATGTCCATTATCTGACAAATAAGTTTTCACTTTCAGGACCATCACAGTTCTTAACACTGGCAATAGTAATCATGGCAGAATTGTATTTATTGGATGATGATGAGGAAATAATGTTTCTGCATAACAGGAGAAAGTCTAAGGCTATAAGAGGGAAGCAAAATTATTTACAAACATTGGACAAAAACAAAAAATGTATAAACTTGCTTTTATAAAACACTAGCTGACTCATCCGACATTTCATGGGTAGTTTTTTAAAGTCGAATGATGTTTTAATTAATTTACTTCCTGCCGTTCTTTAATAATCATTCTTGTATAATCATCTAGAGGATTTTATGGTTAATCCTCCCCATTACCCCTTGCAATTGTAATTTTGTACAACCCTGGCTATTCGTAATAATGGATTCGTGATATTCATGTAAGCAGAATGTCCCACTTCCTTAACCGCTCCCCTAATAGTCTTCGCAAGTATGTTCTTTCATAACTCCAATGTGTTCGTATACTAATACACAGGCAAACCCTTAATAGTATTTTATGAATTGAAATAAGGTGTTTTATACTCCATATTTGTCACAAAGACTTGGTCTTTTCAATGGTGAAAGAATTATCAAATTTGGTGTAGTGGTTTTTAAGATTAACTCACATACACATACATATTAAATTTCTCCACATATTATTCTAGTAAAGGTTCTAGTTCTAGTTCTAGTTTGAGAAGGGGTGGGTTTTATGCCCAAGCACTGCGACCTTAAGATCTATTGCGCATCCCCCCTTTCATCAGTTAAGTAGTCTGTTGCTCGATATGAACTTAACCAGACTGCTAACTGAGGCTTTCGATAGTTCATCTATCTTTGGAAAGTGACTGCCAAAAGTACTTGCTCTTTGACTCGCAGGAGCAGGGCAATCACATAGTAGATGAGTAACAGTCTCATCTCCTTCTAGACATCTACTACAGATAGGGTTGTTAAACAATCCCATTCTGTATAGATTAAACTTTAGGGCACAGTGTCCTGTAATGAATCCTGTTGCCCATGCAAGTCTTCTTCTACTAAGACCGCGCAAGTATTTTGCCCGGCTGTTATCCAGGTCTGTAATGAACAACTTGGAATGTCTGCAACCCTCAATGGAGTTCCAGTAATTCTTGTGTTCTGCTTGAGCCCAGCACTCAATAGCCTGTTTCACTGGTCTGTAGGACACTCCCAGTACAGGCTCCGGACCAAAAAATGGGATTTCACTGCCAATCTTTGCTGCTTCATCTGCTTTCTCATTGCCTGGTATACCTATATGTCCTGGCACCCACATAAGTTGAACCTTATTGTGTTCAGCCAGTGCCATTAAGGATTCCCGGCATTCTGAGACGAGCTTTGATTTTATTGATGGTGATTCAAGTGCTTTAAGAGCAGCTTGACTGTCTGAGAGGATAAGAACACTTCTATTCTTATATCTCCTTTTAATGCTTTCCATGACACTGGCTAGGATTGCATAAACCTCAGCCTGGAAAACTGTAGCTAAGGTACCAAGACTATAAGAAATCTTGGTACCATTACCGTAAAGCCCAGCCCCCGTTCCCGATTTGGTTCTAGAACCATCAGTATACCAGATTGGGCCTTTGTTATTATGAGGTTTTACCAGTCTTTCCCATTCACTCCGCTGTGGATAGGATACTGTAAATTTCAAATCAAACTTGAATCTTGTTTCAAGAACTAGTAAAGGTTACAGCTTAGCAGAAGGAGCATAAGTAAATGAGAAACACATCACAAATAGTCACCAACACAGAGTTAAGGTTATGTGAAATCTGACATGATTGCCTCCCAGCATTCCCCCGACGCCCTCGAGGTTACCACATCAGACTTTTTATTCTCATACAATCTTGTATGTTTCTAAGAGGTTAAACAGTGTTAAACAGTTCTTTGCAGTTGTAATAACTTTTATTTTACTCTAAAATGATGACAAAAAGAAAAACATGTAGTAAACACTATCTAAATTTCATTTTTGATTGTTGTTGTCTGCTTCGCAAGGCAATTCTCATTTGTCTTCTAGTTTATGAATTCCCAATAGTGGTGTTTCCATCTAATTCAGAATGCCAAACTTAACACATACAGGTTATCCTATAGGAGTGCTATCCAGAGGAAGCCATGTGATTGTAGAATGAGGGCATTGCTTATTGATCAGAAAACTTTATTTGGAGAGACTATAGGGAAGCTTATCGGGACATTATAGAACCGACCCTAAGTACAACTTTATATCTAGCCATCCATCAAGTGGTAAGAATATAATCCAAACAGGCTTGTAGATAGCAAGCCAGTTCGATATATGTTAAAACGAGCTAATTAGAGTATTGACTTATTAGTTATTTGTGGAATTGTTAATTCTGATCCAAATTGAAATGTGCCAAGAATTACATTAGTCTTAAATTTACTTGAAATATAATTTAATAGTCCTTCAAATGAAGTTATATTGTAAAAGCATCACCCTTGGGGTCCTATATAGTGATATAATAATAACATTTAAGTCCTCCAAAACTAATGCAGATACTTACAGCACTTTTCATTTATCTACATAGATTGGGTGAAAATTTGTTTTCTTTAATAAACATGCAGGAACCACCACCTTCAGATATAGATCTGCAGTAAATGTTTCCTAAATTAAAACCTAATAGCATGTAGAAATCAATTTCAGTTTCCAAAGTCAATGTTCACTAATACATCAAGTTTACAGTCCTGTATAATAATATACAGGAGTATATAATGCAGCTGCAGTACTTTATTTCCAAGGCTTTGGGCATTTAATTGCAAAATCTTTAATGAAATGGCAGTTAACATTTTCAACATTTGTGCTTGGGGGCAGTCTATAAACGTGTAATATCACCACTATTGGACCACCTTATAGTTTTAGTGTTTCTACACCACATTCCCCACTTTTACCAACAATACTATTGTGAGAACTTCTCTAAGATAATAGCTTCCATTCTTCTTCCAATTAATTATCATGTTTATCACCATCACTAATATCTGTAGATTCCTTTCGTATTTGCACTTTCTCTAAATGAGTACTCTTCTTGGGTATAAGTTTCTCATCCTTGTCGTATAATGTGTTTCCTTTAAACTAGTTAAGTGTAGTGACAACTACTACTTCACAAGATGTAGCACATTTATAACATAATCTTACATAAGCAGTGCAGCTGGAATGGGAGAGTTAGATGCGGCAGTTGGTAAATCACTATTATCCCATAATAAGGTACTTGAACTTGCTGAGTTCAGAAAACCTATTTGTCATAATAAAATGTTCACCTATTCTTTTCAGTTCGCTAATTGTGCTGTCTGCATTGTCTGAAACAGGGAGGGAATCAAACCAAGCTGATCCATATGTAGTCTTGGCTTCTCTCAAAATTAAAAGATAACCTCATCCTTTTGACGTATTTAATATGCACATCAATTTTATTATTTTTATCAGCCATTTCATAAACTTTTTCACAACTGGCTTTACTACTCTTGCTGTCCAAACTGTCTTCCATTTTGCAGCACTTCATTGAATTATCATTTAAAAATATGACATTGTGTGCCAACTTTGCAACTATTAGGAAAAACATTTTCATAATTACTACACTTAAACCATTTATTAGCTTGGCTTTGCATCATTTTCACATACAAGAGATGGTGATACTTCCAGTTACATCGGCCCCAGCCATAGCGGAAAGTAAGCTTTTAAGTAAATCACAGCAGTTGATTCCATATGACATATTCCTCTAATGAAATGCCTCTCAACAAGACAGATAATTTCTCAATGATTGCAGACATTGCTGATAATATGTTGATACAAAATAATTTTCTATGGAAAAAACAGTCAAAGTTCGAGAGGTGTCTTAAAGCAATTTGAAAATATATATGGTACAGTTCAGTAAAGTATGCATCTCATTACAAAAATATAAACATCCTTACTCTCTGGCAATAATCCCTTTCCAATTCCTAATTCCCAAACCTGAAATTGACATCAGAAACACCAGAAAGCATAACTGACTGGACTTTACACCACAATGAACCACAAGTAAGGTTACATTTTTTAAGGATTTTAGTTTAGGAGCTAGCTTTATGCAAGTAATTGTGCATTCGTTTACATGGCAATACAGCAATAAATAGCTGGTACTGACTGTTGGGTATCTTTTCACATGATAAATGCAGTTTTGATTCACATTTGAAAGCATTTCATTCAAAATGTGGAGAAATTAGTACAAAGTTTCCCCATAAGTGAAAAAAAAAACCCTTAAAAATAATTCATAACATTAATAATAACCTGGTTTAAAACTGTTGCTTACCTCACACACAGGATGTGTAGTTCCATATTCAGAAATCAAAGTGTTAAACATGGCATGGAAATGTAGTTTTGCTACCAGCATACCGATAAAATTCTTGCTAGCGATTTTCCTCATCTGTTCTTGCGTGAATTGTTGAGGCCTGTTTCCTAGTTTCCAAGAATTCTTCTCCTTCTTCCATGCACAGTAAGCATTCTGAAGCCAATTAAGACGATATGCCAGCAATTTGACCAAATTATGAACACCAATTGGTTTAAGATTCATCTCGAAAGTCTTTCGCAGAGCTGCTGCTTCTTCTACTAGTCTGTTACAAAAAAAGGCATTAAGTTGTCAGTTAATTACTCTACAGCATTTCATTAAATGGATTTAAAAAGATGTTAGAAATGAAAGAATTTATCTAAAGGAATCTATAATGCAACTGTCCCTTGGGACTAGCAGTTATTTTATTATGAGGCTTGTAACTAAACAGTCAATATGTCTTCAAACCACTTTGTGGTCATGCTCTGTTAGGGGTATTTTACAAGCATATAAGAAACATGAATGACAAAGCCCAGTCCTTTCTGTGGAGTGCAGGAATGGATTTCTGTAACTCTGATGCTTGCATATCACAGAAGCCAAGAACCATTCGTCTAATTCAGAATTCAAATCAAGAAGTTTTCTTTCCAGTAAGGGGTATATGTAACAGTGCCAATTATACAATTCTGCAACTATTAATACATTTAAAAGTACAATCTAATAATTACATATCCAGGATTTGGTTTCAGAAGAGCAGAATGAACCCTTCAGAGCTAAGGACACCCTGTTAGTGCTTTATTAGGCTTAAAGATACAGTTTAGTATGTGAAAGTAGTACTTCAAGCATTAGAATCACTAGGCTAACATTGTCAAACATCTCACATTACTGCCTTGGGAGATAGCATTGGGTATGGCTGACAATATACCTTAGAATAAGTACTGGTTATTTTAAACAAACTTATGCTTATCTATATTATGTTGTCCAACTCTTTGTAATCACATACATATTGAGCATTTAACATTCTACTAATTGATCTTATATTTGTCAAACATAAGGCTGCTGTTACACTTTGTTTTCCTGTCATTTCCATTTTGCACCATTAACACATGCAATTTAAAACCCCTGCAAGGATAGCAATATTCCATGGCTTAATTGCACTAAATTTGGAATTATGTGATGTCAAAAGAAGATGACACATTATTATAATATCCAAATAGGTATGTAGCCATTATTTGGTACAAGAAAATCAGCCAGGAATCAGCCACCAGTCCTGGAATTTCGTGGTGATGATAGGGGGAAAAGTGCCTTATTGTAAAACATAGGTAACAAATTTTTGTTGCCAAGTTCTTCATGGCTAGAATGGAGGCATAACCCGCAAGCATCCATAGTGAAATGAACTTGTTACTAAAATCTTGTGCCTATATCTGTATAACGCTTTGCACAGTCATCAGATGTCAGCAGTATGCCAGAATGCCATTCATAGTCAGTTAAACATGTTAAGTGCCAGTAGATATATGAAGAAATTTTCCCAAGGACCATTACAACTTTGTCCTAAAAGCCAATAAATGGCACACTAAATATTAGCTTACTGCAAAGGTTGGTTTTGTAGAGGACTTTATAAGCAGTTATTATAAAAAGTAATTCTGGTGGTCCCACACAAGAAATTTTATCATGGGAACAGCGGTCTTATAATTTATAGGAAATATATAGATTCATTGAAGCAGATTTGACTTTTTTCACTCAGAGCACCTCTGTTGCTTTGAATGATATGTCCATACCGTTAGGTTGGCAGCCCTTATCTAGCATAATGTAGAAAGCGCTTAACGTTTACCATTATTGAATAGAACTGTTGTCCTCACACTTGTAGTACTAACGGTATACACAGCTGGTGCAAACAAATTAAGTGAACATGCTAGAAGAATTCTGGAAATGGTAAAACATGTGACATTGGGCAAGTACTTAGATAACTGGCAATAAGCCATGAATAATCTTGCTGTTCTTACGCATCTGGCATTCTAAATTTTTGCACTGTATCAATTCCTCCTCTTCACAATCCGTGTTATGCAGGGGAGGAGAAGAAAGACGATACAGTTTCTTCAGATGATTCACTTCAGGATCCTACTTATTTTTTGAGCAATAGTGACAGCAATACTGAACATGACTCATCTGAGTCCATCTCAAACGATCCGGATAACTCGCTTCCAGGAAATGCTGTGCAAGTGCCTCAAATTGGAAAGAACCAACTAGAAATCACCTAGATTTTGAATACAATACAATCTCTGGGTAAATCCATTGTATCCTGCTCTCTTAGTAGACACTAGCACCTTCTTATTTCTCTATATTTACTGATGAGTGTGTTTTGGAACACATGGTCAATCAAACTAACACCTACACCACATCAACTCTACCGTAGAGTGCTGATGTTTCCGGTAGTTCCAGACTGCATATCTGGCAACTGACAGATAAAAATGGGATGAAGTTCTTAGGAATAATAGGATATATGGTTTGGTGAAAATGCCAATTATGCATCATTACTGGTCTAGAAAGGTGCTCTTCAAAGACTGTGTGATAACCAAGGTCCTGAGTAGGAACCGTTTTGAGCTTTTACTGAAATTCTGGCATTTCAGCAGTAATGAACTTTGCCTGAAGGTGATCATTTGCACAAAATACAGCCCTTGCAGATGTTGTAGTTGAAAAATTACAGAATGCATATATACACATGGCCAGGTTTACTGTATAGACGAGTCATTAGAAGGGTTAAGATTTTTAGGTACGCACCTTTTTTCTTAGGGCAAGTTAAAGCTGTGCGGAAAGTTATCACAGTGTGAATTTTAAGAGGCATTTTTTCTCACACCTTTTTCCCTATTTTGGGACCTTTACCCCTTTTTGGTACCTTTATCCCATTTTTGCCCAACCATGCCCATAATCCCCTTTTTCCCCCTTTATTCTTTTAAGTTTCATTCCAATTTATTCTTTAACTTTCAATTAATGTCTCCTCAGCTTGCTGTGTACATGCAAATAGTAAGCCACCTCTTTCAATAAATGCTGCGCAGGAATTGAATGCACACCCAAAACAATGGAAAATAATTGTGTGTTCGACGAAAACCTCTTTCTCTCGCTTTACCGCTATACAGTAGCCTGCAATAATGCAATTGACAATGAGTAATTCTATCCCACCAGAATCAGTAGCCTGCTGTTCTTGAATGTTTGTTACTGTGAGAGACATCATCTGTTTGCGTGGAGGTGAAGGCTGGGCATGCAGAGATGACAGTAACCTCACCCACGCAGATACGAGAATTATTAAGGCTGGGTTCTGCTCGAAACTACTAGAAATCACTGAGACTGAAGTTCCAGCATGAATGAGAACATTCTGGTAATTGTCGCGGTGTTATAAGAGAATGTGGACAGCGAATGGGCGCAAGAGTGAGTTGTGTGACAGTCGCATTGTGTTAGCAAGTGAACTAGTGTTAGCTCTGTGTTACATTACCAAACGAGTGTACTAGTACTAGATTTTACCACACCAAAGGTGTCCAGTGCTCAATTTACTGTTCTGGCTGAGGAATTCAAGCAAGATTTCATACACACTAATTGAACTGTTATGCGATGTACTATTTGTGATTCAGGAATTTTGTAGATGAAAAACACCAGTGAGATTGCATCAAGCAACACATTTCCAGCTCTAAGCATCAAATCACAGCAACCTCTATTACGAAATGCATTTCAACAGAGTTCTTCAAAAAGCCAATATTTGAAGGAATTAAGCATTGATTTGTGTGCAGCTCTTACACAAACTGGAATTCCACTCAATAAGGTGAACCATCCAACCTTCAAGGGATTTCTTGAAAAATACACTCAATGCCCAATGAGAGTACTTTAAGAAAAAACTACATGGAGCCTGTTTACCAAGAAACCATATAAAGAATCAAGGAGAAAGTGTCTGATTGCGATGTGGGAATCATTGTGGATGAAACTAAAGGCTCAATGGAACGATATGTTTTGAATATTTTAGTTTTTCCCTTAGCAGGGGAGAAAGTTAAGCCCATTGTTAAAAATGTACGAGCTGCAGAAAGCCAATGCCAGTACAGTAACGCAGTCCATTATGGGCTTCTGCCAAAAACTCTGGCCTACTGGTATCAAGTTTGAAAAACTTCTTCTTGTAGTTACGGACCAGGCTCCATACATCGTTTCAGCTGTTAACCAACTGAAACCTTTATTTCCTAACTTGAAGCATGTGACATGCTTGGCTCATGCCCCTCACAGGATTTGTGAATCCATAAGGAACAAATACGACATCGCAAATCAATTCATCTCTGCCCTGAAGAAAATTCTACTGAAAGCTCCGAGCCATGTTGTTTACTACAGGGAAATCACTGGCCTGGTCATTACTTGCTGGGGATCTTGGATTGAGTGTGCTGCTATGTTGTGTGAGAATTTTGACAAAATTAAAGAGTTTGTGCTTTCTTTGGATCCATCCAATGCAGGTGCAATTTCCAAGGCACAGCAACTTCTGTTACCGGAGAAAATACATAATTTGCAGACAGAACTATATTGTGTCCATAGTTACAAGTACCTGCCTGCAGCTATTAAACGATTGGAAGAACAAGGTTTGGAAACGGAGAAACAATGGGCTATTTTTACTTCTGTGAGGGAGCAGTTAGATGGCTTTGCCAAAGGCAAACTTGAATCTAGTCTTCAGAAGAATTCAGACATTGAGGAATTCGCCACACCTGTAGAGTTGCCATTCCGAGTGAATACAAGATTTGCCCTACTGTAAATGTGGATGTTGAAAGAAGCTTTAGCATCTACAAAGACATTCTATCTCCTAATAGAAAGAGACTTACTTTTAAAAATGTGGAGATGCTTAATGTCTTGAAGTACAACAGCTTCATCTTTTTCCCTTCTTTTGATGAGTGATAATTGATGTACTTGTTTGTAGTTCAATAAATTAGAATAGAGGAAAGAGAAATCATTGAATTAGTTAAGTGAATGCAGAACTGAAATTAAGCCAAAATCTAAAAATAAAAATTTATGTTCCCAAAAAATTCCATTGCTTGTAGTTTTAGAATCTACTTTTATTTTTGACCTAGCGAACACTTCAGGATCGTTACGGAACTTTTTAAATACCCTTGCACATTTGGTTGCTAGCTGTTTATATTTTTAAAACTTGATTTTAAGCATTTATTATTTTCAGCATGTATAAATGGAGGGAGGAACTAAAAGAGGACTTTTTGAAATAAATAAATTCAAAGGTAAGTCAGATCGTAGAATGTGATATAAAAATGGCTATGGATGAGGGAACCTCAGAAAAAGTATTACGGTTACTGAAATTATAATTAACAAGAGCAGGAGCAGGGATGGAACGAAGGCACGGAAAAGGACAAAAAATTAATGGGTGGTTTGATGAAGATGCAGAGTAAAAAAAAAGGGAGGTATTTAAAGAGCTTAATAGATGGAGGAGGTCAGAGAAGGAAAGGGATAGACAAAATTTGATGAAACTTAAGGGAGAATATAAAGGTTTGCCTGAGACTAAGAGGAAAGAATGGCAGGGAAATATAGAAAGGAAACTAAAGGCAGCAATAGATAGCAAGAATAGTAAAAAAATATGGAAAATAGCAAGGATGACGAACAAGAATAGAGAGGATAAAAACGAAATTATACCAAGCAAATGGACAGGATACTTTAGAAGGCTTAATTGGAGAAGGGAAGAAGGTAAAGTTAGGTATAAAAGAGGTAGGACAAGGAAGAACATTCAATGAACAATTAGATGGTAAAATTATGGAGCTGGAAGTTTACCAGCAAATAAGGAATATAAAAAAAGGCAAGTCAGTAGGAATAAATGGAATACCAGGGGAATTTTGGAAAATATATGGGGAAATACAAAGTGGTTTAAAAGTGATGACAAAATTATTAAATAAAATTAAAGAAAAGAATGATTGCCAGAATGCTGGAAGATAAGTATGATGGTACCAATCTACAAAGGAAAGGGAGGAGCAAATAGACCAGAAAACTATAGGGGAATAAGTTTACTATCAATATTAGGGAAAATATACACAGGTATACTGGCCGACAGATTAAGAAGAAGCTGGGTGGAAAAGGAAGGAAAACTGTCAGAATATCAAGCAGGATTTAGGAAAGGTAAACAAACAATAAATAATATATTTATAATAAAAACTATAATAGATAAGTATTTGAGCAGGAAAAGAGGAAGGATATATATGTTTTTTGCAGATTTTGAAAAAGCATTTGATACAATAAATAGAGAAGCATTAGCTTATAAATTAAGTAAGAAAGGGGTAAGTAATAATTTTATAACAGAAATCGAGAAGATTTATAAAGATATAAGATTTTGTATACGATGTAAAAATAATGGAATCACAGAAATGAAGGAGCAAAAAATAGGCTAAGACAAGGATGTAAATTGAGTCCTATATTATTTAATTTATTTATAGATGACATATTAGAAAGAGTGAAAGAAAAAAATCTGCACTGCCCCATAATAGCAAATATAGAGATACCAGGTTTACTGTACGCGGATGATCTTATGGTTGGGGCTATAACGGTAATTAATCTACAGAAAGCAATCAACGGAATACATGAATTTTGCGAAGAATGGGGAATTAAAGTAAATATAAATAAATCAAAAGTTATGGTATTTAAAAGGGGAAATAAACTAAAAAGAGAAGAGAAATGGCAGATGGGGGGTTTAAAGTTAAAAGTTGCCAAGGAGTTGGATTATTTGGGGGTGAGGATGAGTAGTAATGGAGAATGGGGGCCGCATAAGGTTATGGCTAAAGGAAAGGCAGCAATGACAGGAGTAAGATGTGCAAATAGAAATTATAAATGCCAACTAAATGGATGGAAAGAATGTATGAAGCATTGGTAGAAACAAGAATGCTATATGCAGTAGAAATTTGGGGGGGGGGGATCTGAATTAAGTAGAAAAATAGACCAGAGCTATAGAATGTTTTGTAAAGAGCTACTGGGGTTAACAAGATCAGCACCAGGGGAAGTAGCATTAGTAGAATTAGGAAGAACAAGAAGAAAGGGAGTGATAATAGAAAGGATATTGAAATTTTGGTTTAGATGCCTGAGAAGAGATAAAAGGGAAATTTTAAAGATATGCTTGGAACAACCAAAGAGTATAAGAAATAAAAATAGCTGGTGGACAGGGGTAGAAAAAATTATGGTGAAGATACGAATGGGAGATATTTGGAGAACAGGAGAAAGAAATAGCAACGGCTTTTGGATAACAGTAAGAAATAGAGTAGAGGATATAGAAAGACAAGAGATTTGGGGAAGTTTAGAGAATAAAAAATCACTAGGGTTCTACAGATTAGTAAAAAGGAAATGGGGAAGAGAAGGGTATGTGGATTATTGTAATACAGCAGAAAAAGAAGCGTTTGCATGGATGAGAGGGCTAAGAGGCACAAAAAATGGAACTTGTGAATTATGCGGAGGTAGTGAAAGCACAGAGCATTATATGATAGAATGCAATAAATCAGCAGAATGGAGACAAGAAGTATGGGAGAAAAAATGGGAAAAAATGTATGAAAAAATAGTAGCAATTAAAATGTTAACAAGAAAAGAAGAAAAGCAAAATAAGAAAATGGGGTTTTTTAAAGAAAGTAAAAGAGAAATGGGTTAGAAAAGTAAGAGAGATAAGAAAGTAGAAAGCCAAATGGAGGAAGGAGAGGGTGGGCAAGAGGGCTTAAGGGTAGCAAGGGATGACCAGATGAGCCAGAAGGCCAGGGTACCAGGCAATAAGAGCAGTATAGCTGACAAGAAAATTTGTACATAGGTTAAGTTAGTTTATAAGTGGAATATGTAAAAAGAACTGTGTATAAAAATGTACAAATAATCTTATCTATCTATTTTCAGCATTTCTGCATATTCAAAATGTTCCACAAGATGTAGTTTTCATCCATTCATATTGACGTTTTTTATGCTTATTTCAAAAACCCAAATAAATAAAAATATAGAAAGAAAAGAAAAAAAAAAATGCAAATACAAAATGACAGAACTTTGTTTTTCTCTTAAACTAAGAATGGTAGAAAAAAAATTATATGACAGATTTGTAGTTCCTTGACATAGAAGCAACACAAGATTTTTCTTTTTTTGAAAAATGCAAACTTTGTTTTTCTCTTAAACTAAGAATGGTAGAAAAAAAATTATATGACAGATTTGTAGTTCCTTGACATAGAAGCAACATAAGATTTTTCTTTTTTTGAAAAATGCATCATGTGTTGCATTTTGCATATACCCATAATTTTACATTTTGAAAATTAATTAAGATTTTGGATTGAAATTCACAAAACAATTATATCTAAAGAAGACTGACATGTGGTTAAAATTTCAGCCCAATTGAATGGATAGTTTAGAAAATAGCAATTTCAGTTGTGCATCCCCTTAAATAAAGCAGCTCCTGATTGTCCCTTTTTTCACCTTATTTGGGCACCTTTTCCCTTCCTTTTTTCATCTGAAATTTGCACCTAAAAATCCTAACCCTGGTCATTAGTATCATTTAGAGGTTGTCTGATATTGAAAGACTATATCCTGAAAAAGGCACACAAATACGGGATTAAGCTGTTCAAGCTTTGCTGTGATGGTGGGTATACCTGGAATTTAAAGATTTATGCTGGAAAAGAACAAGATTCTGGCTGCTGTGTATCAACAAACATTGTCATGAAATAATCTTAAAAGCTCTTGGATACAGGTAGAACAGCTGTAACTCACAATTAGCATATAAGTTTGTAACTGGCAAATAAATTGCTTGACAGAAACACTCATCTGGTAGGAACACTAAGAGCTAATAGAAAAGGGAATTTGCATGAGGTAGTTTCTAAAAAACTGAAACAAGGAGAAATTATTGCCAAAGAAAATGAACACAATGTTTGTGTTTTAAAATGGAGAAATCAGCAAGATATTCTTATGCTTTCAACAAAACACAGCAATAAAACTGTAGTTGTGAATATACACACAAGTCCAGTTGATAAGGAGTGATAATGGAGTATAACTCAGGGAAAAGTACTGTAGTTGTTTCAGACCAAATGGCGAGCTGCAATACAGAACATTGAAGTGGTACCAAAAAGTTGCTACTGAACTCATATTTGGCACATCAGTTGTAAATTCTCATCTCCTTTATAAAACTGTGAATGAGTCTTCCATTTGCATCACAGATTTCACAGAAAAATCATAGAGGCGTTTTCTCAAATGAAACTCTTGAGTTATCCCTCTCAGCAGCAGCAGTCAATTTCTAGGAAAAAGAAATCTCTAGCATACCCTCAAGAAACACAACAGATCAGAACATAATGTATGAAAGTATTGTAAAGAATGCCACAAAAAGAAACTCTCAGGAAATTTATCAACAAATAAAGCCAAGAAAGCAATTACCTACTGTGAAGAATACAATGGAAAACTCATTTTTATTTGCCATGCTTTGCTAATTTTCATAACTAAAAGTTAAAAACAAAACATTTCTGATACCCCATATTTTGTATTCCTTGAATGTTAGAACTAAACACCTTCCTTGATAGGAATTCTAATTAAACCTTTGCTTGATTACAATATTGCATTCTATTTCCTGGCTGTATATAAACACAGTTAATAAAAATTTGTTTGTTCATGCAAACAACATTTGTTTATATTGAAACTTAGACCTCCATAATGTACCAACTACAAACTCAGTGGTAGTAAAGTTTAGGTAAGGACCACAGAGATCTATTTTATAGGTAAAACTCAATGTTTCAGTGGACTGCTGACTTGTAGAAGTCTTAAATGGTCCAGAAATGTAGTGGACAAGAATTGCATATGGCAGGCACCAGGGACTGCTCTGGCGCTTAACGTGTTAAGGGGCATTTCCAATCATAACTTTATGACATGCAAGTAGTTTTGCCTTTTGGGGGGGGGAGGGGGTGGAGTATTTTGCATTAAATATGAAGATACCATGGAAACAACACTGACAAATTGTGAAATGTCAATTGTAAATAAATTCTGTAACAATTCTTCTTACTTCGAGTTATTTGGCTAAGAAGAAGTATGATAGAGAAGCCACTCAACAAGATGGGTGCAACAACAGCTCAAATGACTCCAATGATGTTATATGCTGTTACCAACTACTTTAATCGGCAAGCCCATTTCCATACAGATAAGTGTTTCAAACTTGCTTACAGTGAACCCCTGCAAGTGTGTAATATCAATGTTTACATGTATATAGCTTTCAACACGGTCGTTTTTGCATCCATCATCTTGATGAATTTTTTCAAAATCATCATAAAATTAGGTATGATCACTTACGTTTACACTGTGTTAATCACAATCAGTGTAAATTGTATGAACTTTTTAAAATTCCTTAAATTGGTCCCAAACAAATTTTGCATGGGGAAGGTTAAGATTTTATTTCAAATTAAACACATACCTCCCAATAGGAATTTAAAAAATCACTGATTTTCTTTATGGGCTTTATAGCTATAAAAATAGTTGTTATACTACAAAGGAATACATGGCAGTAAGTGCAGCATAGAGTACTATTCCTTTTTATTCACAGAAACTATAGTACTTGGCAAATATGGCAAAATACACACATAAGAAATAGAATATGCAAATATTGCAAATATTCATCCCCCTTTACTCACTGTGAAGAATACCTGTGATATAATTTCTGGATAGATGGAAGGAAGGGATGGGGATCCAGAGTAGTTGTTAAATGCACAAAGAGTTACAGAACTTCATGAATGAAGTAGATTAAAATTTGTATGACATATTTTATTGGGTGCTAAGGGCACTTACAAAATCAATGTTTACAGTGTTTAACACTACTGTCCATTCCAAACCAGAGTGCCTTTCACTGAAAACAAAACTCTTTGTATTATCCGCGCGAAAGTAGTTTGCAATCCCCGCCCATAATGGCTATTTGTTCCCCTCCCATGTGCTTCTTGAACACTATTTAATCTATAAAAAGGCGCCCTGCATGAGAATCATAGTTCAAAATGCAACCTGAGGTAACAATCGACTTTATAAGTATGCGGAAATGAACATTTTACTTACGTTAATCACAATCCTCGGGCAAAAGTGCAACACCCAAATCCGAATCCTCCGAAGATGACTGAGCTGCCGTATCAGAATCAGAACTACTCTCCAAAATAATGACAAGCTTATCCACAATTCCACAGCACTGTCGCACTTAAAACAAGTTCCCACATTTTATCCTCTTCTATGTTGTATTATGTCTCTTTATATTCCCTGCTTGCTTTCGTTACACGTCTCACTGAAATGCCTGTAAAATCCGATATTAGTTTCCTAATATGCAATAATGCAAGTGTCGGGTATTTTTGTACTAGTGAGTTGAATAGATGAAGTATTGTTTGTTTTTAGCCACTTTTTAAATATTTCCCGCTTCTGTGTTTGAACAGTTTATTCGCACTGTGTTTGCACTACACACACCTTCCTCTGCCATGTGAGCTCAAATACCAACTGACTAAATCACAAGATATGACCTGAGCTGAGCATGTGCATGTTAGTGTATTATGAATGACTGTTCGCTTATCATATATCTTGTGTTACGCAAAGTGTTTATTCGGTACTCAGATAGCACCTCTGGGAATTCGTTGCTGCATTTCTTGTGTATGTAAGAGAGTGGCAGTCGTGCATTTGGTTGGTATTAACAAGCAAGATGATCTCGGCATCAGCACAATAGCAGGCGAAAATCATATTTTGTAATCTCTTAACAGCTAGTATATATCCATTACCTTTAACGATGAATTCTTATGATAACCGCAATAAAATGTGCAGTTCTATACCTTTCCTGCCCTAATATTTCATAATAGAATACATGTATTAAGGAACTATTTACGTTGGCGTAAGAGTATATTCTTGGGTTCGTGCTTCTGTTTACATCAGAGGGAACTCTGGTTTGGAATGGACAGTAGACATTAACTCAATGCAGAAACAATGTTTAGTGCTAAACAATGTCTAAATCTCAGACTGTTTTTTTTAGACAATCCATAATAGGTAGTTCGACACTGTTTAACCTTAAATATCACCATTATCTTACATGAGGTGTGAATGAGAGCACAGAAACAAGATGGAGTTCATACTGTTTTTTGATATTGTTGCACATTATGAAATTATTATTCCCTGAAAGGTGAATGAGAGCACAGAAAAAGAGTACTAAGAGACCAATTTAATCCCCTAGAGCATTATACTGAAAGGGAATTCAAAGCAAGCTTTAGGTAATTAATCAGACACATTCCATTAGCATAGTCAAGTCTTACAGCTAGTACCTCCATACTGTATAATACTTATCACAAATATGATGCTTGTGCCTTTCGTATGCTGTTTCATTCTTCCTTTATTCAATAAGTATCTTCTAAACAGTTATCTTGGGAAAATATGCTTTAACATGTACTAAAATAGTAGTAACCTGAAGCTTTTGTGAATACTCGCAGATGTAGAGTTGGTTAGAAACTGATGTTATGTTTCAGGAACATACTTCATTCCCATCTCCAAGGTAGCTGAATGATGTAGTTTTTTTTTTTTTTTTTAAAAAAAAGAAAGGGAGACAGAGAGAGAGAGTTAGAAGGGATAGAGAGTTGGCTTATTTCACTGAAGAAGAAGGAAATGTAAAGAAAGAGTTCTGAGGTGATTAATGGGTTGTAAGGTATAGGTTTAATTAGGTATTATGGTTGGAAGTGGTATTGGAGTACCGCTGAGCACCTCCGTTAATTCAGTGGGTGTAGTTAACTGCAGCAAATTGCTGGCAGTGTAATAAGATGTATCGCGAGACAGCCATGGTGAGCCCTGACCGCCCTTGCGGTGAAGTTAGGTGATAAAGGTGGTTTGCAAGAGATATTGTACAGTGCTTGTTGGAGATGGCATGTTGTTATTTCCAGTGGCGTTTAGAACTGGTGGTTGGTGGAGACTTTCAGACGTTTTGCTCAATGAAGGTGCCTATGAGGATGTGGCCTTCATCAAGCAGTCAGAAATGATCTTGAAGTTTGCCAAGTTGTAGGCAGATTTTGGTGTAAGACTGAAGGTGTGACTGATGTAGTTGAAAGACTGAGTTCTCCAAGGAGAAGGGCTTCAGTGTTATTGGAGTCGACTGGAGATGTGGAGTGTACTGGCGGTCAGTAGACAGTGGTTGGTTGTTAGAAGGAGCTGCAGAGATGAAAGAGTTGATGGCTGTAGTTATGCTGGCTATGGCTTCTTCCAGAAGAGTGATGCATTTGGTTGTACTGAAGAGTGCAGGTCCTGGACATCGGCCCAGATCTGGCGTTCAACACCGGTGCAGAGTTATCCATGACCGGTCTGGCGGTGAGTGAAGTTTGAAATGTTTCATCGGCGAGTGCTACCGGTGCAGTAGAGGTTGCTCCATTAGTACTTGCCAATGCAGTAGAGATTGTTGGAGTGAGTAGCGAAGACTGTCTGCTGCGATGAGGGTGTCCAGTGCAGTAGAAGTTGTTCCGTCAGTAAGTGTGGCCGCTGCAGTAGATGTTGCATTAAGTTGTGAAGACTGTCGTCTGTGGCAAGGGTATCAGGGGCAATGCACCTGCCCTTATAATGGCCATAGCCATTGCAGGTGGCACAATACCGGCAACATCTTAAGAGTCCTCCATATTTATATGAATGTCTGTGGAGCTAAGTCTGGACCTCTTAGAAAACAGGTCGGGTACATTGATATGGTGAAAAGCATGGATGTTAAAGAAAAGTGTTTAGTCGATTAGTAGATTTTCTCGGCTTGTGGATTTTTGATAAGGTTTCTGATACTGAATTTATTTATCGGTACCAGGGGATGTCGAACAAGATTTTTTTAAAATTTTTGGGTCGTCTATGTGAACTTCCAGTATACTTTTTTGTCCTTAATAGCTGATAAGTGGGCTGACTTCTTTTAAATGTTTCTGTCTCGTTACATTTTTATTTTCTTATCTACCAAGTGTTTGTTGAGCCATTTTTTGTCGCTGTTTCTATTATTGTGGAGTGTTCAATTGTCTATTCCCATCCTTCCATCAGTACTTTACCAGTTTGTGAGTTAGGCTATTGATGACTGCATGTTTGTGAGGTCTACGGTTAAAACTATTTGCTTTGATGTAACTAGTTGCATGCGTGTCTTTCCTGTAAATTCCAAATTTTAACTTGTCATTATGTTTTACTATTTTAACATCCTGAAATGGTAGCATGTTGTTAGACTCTATTTCCATTGTGAACTTGATGGTAGGTTTCTGCAAATGTAATAGTTTTAGGGAATCAGTGCTGTGTTTTTACTGACTATTGCAAATATGTCTTCCACATATTTAAATCAGATTTTGAAGATGTATGGGAACGTCGTAGTAATTTGTGTCTCAAAGTGGCTCATAGGCAACCTGTTATCACCATTCCAGGTCAATCTATATTTTGTCCTTGTTTTCTTCTTGGTCAAGTATATTCAACAAATATTGGACTTCATACCCCTATACACTTTCAATGTTGTATCACCTCTGTTTAAGACTATGTTTTTTAACATTAAGTCATCACACACTACTTTTCCTTATTGTTTGAGGTTAAAATTGCAATATTAACTGAAAAATATTAGGCGCAAAGTAACTAATAAATACTTCATTCGAAAAGGCGCTAGTATAGAACCTGAATTACAAATGTGAATATGCAGAAGGACTTGCATTAAAGGATAAGGAGTCAGCCTAGGAAAATCTAAGAGGAGTTTAATTGAAATGCACACATTTCTCCCAGGTCCAGTAAGCAACTGCGGCAATTATATGCTAACGTAAAACGCAGCACCAAAAATGCCAGGTAAGAAGAGAGTTTATAACAGCTTAAAACTACACTGAAACCAATGCGCCAAAATGTGTTATCACTAGGGGTGGTGATTTTTATCATTTTGAAAACAGGAATTTCACATTTTGCACTTTTGTAACATTTATAACATTTATAAATTTGCAATTTGGCACTTTATATCATTTTGAAGACTTGCAATAAACATGTTATGTCTTTTTAAATAACACTGACGTGAACTTAAAATCACATTGTACAGGGTTGACAGTAGAAAAAATGCATTAATTAAATCTTGAATTTATTCTGAACTAATGTAGGTTAGAGCAAAACAGAGAAAGATAGGACAAATTCATACAAGCTAAAGCATAATACAGAAAAAACTGAAATTTATAATGAAGCAAATCCAGAATAAAAAGAAAATACACAAAATTAACTTAACCCTCTGCACCTTCTTCAGTATTTGATATTTTTCTGCCAGCCAGGCCACTTCATTTGTGAAACTTTAAATTTAAATGTAGTGGTGTGAGGTTACCTGCTTGTTAATGTATGAACAGCCTAAATAATGTCAACAAATGAAATGTTGTACAAAATATCTGGAGCTTTGTTGGTAACCAGGAACCAAAATATCTACTTAGAAGATAATGAAAAGCAGATAAGTAGGTCACCCTTATAGCTATGGTGGTACATATTTATCCACCACTGCAGCAGTGGAGACTTGTTTGATGCCTGAAATAGTTTTTATATATTTAATTTATCACTACCATTACATTATTATTTAAAGCCTTGTTGTAAGTTTGTCTTGTTATTTTTCACTTCATCCCCCTATTTTGGTGATATTCAAGGAAGCATCCATTTTACATCAGTGAATGTTGCGACGGAAGCTGCTTACGTAATTTGTGTTTTTGTATTTGTTAGCCCCACGTTGTGGAGCCAATTTGAGAGAGAAATTTGCTTTACATAATGATGTTTACATCAGTGTTGAAGCCATCTTGTGACGTCATTCATTTGTTTGGTTCGTAGCTCCATCTGGCGTTAGCAATTTGCATCAGTTTTTTTTTAAATAATTTTAATTTTTGTATATTGTCCTCCGGCTAGCTATCATCTTATCTTGGTAGAACATGTATCTCTGTGCAGGTTGTGAAATGGAAAGGAATCCTTTATCCAGAAATTATACTGATGAAGAAAATTTGTTTTATAATTTTTTATTGCCGAACACGTTCACTAACACTTTTACATTTTGGTTTAGATACTCGCCAAACTGAAACTGTTTGTAATAACTTCTTACTTATCACTTTTAACTCTGTATTTCAACTTTGTGTATATTTAACTGTATAATACTTTAGATTCTCGTAATTCTGCTGCGCGTAACTTATGACGAACTGAAGACAGCGTGCTAGAAATTTTGATGAACTGGACGACCGACGTGTAAGGTATTGAGAATTTTGTTGAACTGTGGGGCGATCTACCTCGGACCTGGATTTATATACTCCCACTCCTCGACATGCCTAAGGATTATAAATGAACTACTATTGGCTAATAAAACGCGCCAACATTAGCGTCTATTTGAATATCCAATGAAAACCACGAATACATATTGCTTTTAGGGAAACATTCCAGAAGTTTCTACCGAAAACGCGCCAAACATTACATAACTTCCTTGTTCCCAATAACGATAAACAACTCACCCCCTCGCTGCATTCTTGCGCTATTATTGACAGTTTCAGTAAAGCCGTATATTATTATTTACCAATAATAATTACAATTAATAAACATCTGAAATCAATGTCACACAAAAATATATATTCATATTACAATCATTATTTACATTTAAATAATTTGTGATACAAATTACCGTATCATATGCCCCACTAGAAACATAATTATAAATATTTACAACTTGTTTGGAAATTTTTATAATTGGGTTTTTAGTCTCCTAAATCTTGGAACACATGCTATCACTTTCACTTAACACTTCACACGTATTTAACACACGACATATGTTTTTCTTTTTTTTTTTTATCTCGACACTACTTACTGGCTGTTGTTTAATTTGTTTAAACATTAATCTGACATTACAAATTTTTTTTTATAGCAACTACTTTACCCTAAATTATTTAATCACTGTTACCAAATTGTTTACACTCTTATATTGTTGACTAAAATTTATGCGTTCAAGAAATTTTGTAATTATTACACATATTTACCAAAATATTCACCCTCTACACAAATATTTACATCTCTTAAATCTAGGTACTGTTTCACATTTTCTGTTTGCTACATAAATATTTTTTTTTTTTAATTATATTTACCAATTTTTGTTATTTTGTACTTTATTTTAACAATACTCTTGGAATTGTATTTACGTACTTTTAATTTAATATCATATTAAGTTTAAATCTTTGCATTCTTAATTTTCAAATGTTGTTACAGTTACTAAAAATTTAAATTTTTTTTTTTTTTATAATTTATTTCTCTTTTCAAATGACATATAAATAATTAACCCTCTTACGTTCCAATACATTTCTCTGCAAGTCATCTTTAACTATCCAGCGTTTACTTTACATCACATTGCTATTTACCCTCCTGGATCAAATTGTGTGTGGCTAAACATTACTCGTAGCCGTAACCTAACCTTCAAATTTTTGTTCATGAATAACCTCTTGTATTCATTTGAAATTTCATCACATGATAACATTTGAAAACAATCTAAAGTTTCCTGAACAATACATCTTTTAACAACTTTCATTTTCAATTCTTCTGCTATCCTTTTAACTTGAGAATACTTTGACAAATCTGTACTAAACTGTACTGGAGTTTTCATTTTGAACATCTTGGTACAATTTATTTCTTTGCATTACTGTCTCATTCTGTATTTCTGATATTTCCCCTCTGAAATTAACCTGCGTCTGATTTACATCTACATTCCTAACCTCATTTATCTCTCTTATCTCACTTGAAACATTACTCACTTGATTTCCTAACTCTGTGCATTCTACATTAACCTCACTTTCTTTGTTACCTATTTCCTTGCTCATGTCTAGCATTTTCTTTGAAATTTCTCCTGTCTCACTTGCTATTACTTCCTCATTTTCATCTCTCATTTCTGGCATACTAATATCTAGCTTCGTAACTTTCTTTTCAATTTCTTCACTGTTTTGATCTACTTTTTGCTCTAATACCTCATTACTCCTACCAATATCTTTTCTGTTTTGTTCAAAGCTCCTACGAATATCTTCCCTCAATTCCCTATTATTCTTTTCCATATTCTGAGTTAGTTTTTGTTCTAATCTCTCACTATTCTTTTCCATATCTTCCCTGTTTTGATCTATTTTCTTACTAATATTTCTCAGCAATTCCATCATTTCCTTCATCATACCAGCATCAATAGTAATATTTCCTGCTATTCTATTCTTATTTTCTGCACTAACATTTCCTCCCTCCAATACTACATTGTTTGAGCTTTTTTTTGTAACCTGTATTGAATTACAGCTAACTGTTACACTATCCCCTTCCATCATTGTTTCTTGTTTTACACTTTTTTTTTTTTTTTTTTTTTTTTTTTAGAATTAAAATCACACTTTTCTAACCTTTCTGATGCAATCTGCTGATGTTGCTTAGATGTCTAGCTTCCTGCTCCATTCTCCTAGGTTTGTATGTCGCTTCTGCGTTGTGTTGTGATGAATCTACGTCGTCTTGTTGTTTTGTAGTTAAATTACCCTGTTGCCTTGTAATCTCGGAATTACGATGTCCAATTATCCATGTAGTCTGTCCTCCCTGTTGTTTCTGGAATCTGCGTCTTGTAGATCATTTCACTGCTCCATTCATTCCACATTCTGGTTAATTCTGCTACTTTCCTGGTTAATTCTGCTACTTCCTGGTTATTCTGATCCTTTCCTGGTCACTCTGCCCCACGTTCTGGGTGCCAATTTGCGACGGTATTCTTACAAATGTTTGTTTACATCACGTGTGTTGAAGCCATCTTGTGACGTAATTCATTTGTTTGGTTCGTAGCTCCATCTGGCGTTAGCAATTTGCATCAGTTTTTATTGAAATAATTTTAATTTTTGTATATTGTCCTCCGGCTAGCTATCATCTTATCTTGGAAGAACATGTATCTCTGTGCAGGTTGTGAAATGTAAAGGAATCCTTTATCCAGAAATTATACTGATGAAGAAAATTTGTTTTATAATTTTTTATTGCCGAACACGTTCACTAACACTTTTACATTTTGGTTTAGATACTCGCCAAACTGAAACTGTTTGTAATAACTTCTTACTTATCACTTTTAACTCTGTATTTCAACTTTGTGTATATTTAACTGTATAATACTTTAGATTCTCGTAATTCTGCTGCGCGTAACTTATGACGAACTGAAGACAGCGTGCTAGAAATTTTGATGAACTGGGCGACCGACGTGTAAGGTATTGAGAATTTTGTTGAACTGTGGGGCGATCTACCTCGGACCTGGATTTATATACTCCCACTCCTCGACATGCCTAAAGATTATAAATGAACTGCTATTGGCTAATAAAACGCGCCAACATTAGCGTCTATTTGAATATCCAATGAAAACCACGAATACATATTGCTTTTAGGGAAACATTCCAGAAGTTTCTACCGAAAACGCGCCAAACATTACATAACTTCCTTGTTCCCAATAACGATAAACAACTCACCCCCTCGCTGCATTCTTGCGCTATTATTGACAGTTTCAGTAAAGCCGTATATTATTATTTACCAATAATAATTACAATTAATAAACATCTGAAATCAATGTCACACAAAAATATATATTCATATTACAATCATTATTTACATTTAAATAATTTGTGATACAAATTACCGTATCAATGTTGCACTGTTTACATTTATACTGGGTTTGAATGCCATGCCCCATTTTAGTCTTTAATCTTTAAATGAAGAATAGTATCTTTTTAGAGGCAAGGTATACTGTGTAAACTCTTCTGTTTAAATGTAAGCATTACAAATTGTCCCCACTCAACTATATTAATGTATTTTTTGATACTGAAGACAGTAATAAACACTAAATAATAATTATACGAATCAATGAAGTTGGGCTAAATTAATACGGTATGTGGTATATAAAATAGAAAATGTGTTCAGCAGATTTAAATTGCACATGAGTCTATGCACATAAATGTTTACAAAACACCTCAAATTTATTTTTAACACTTATAAGGGTTGCACATTTTGTATGCAATCCTTTGTCACACTTGATGTACATAGTTCTCGATAGTCATCTTTGTTCTGGAGTATGACACACAATGCACTGTCTTTCCTTTTTTCCAGGTAGCAATTTCACATCCCCCACGGTCTGTTGTCATTTGCAAGGGTCAGTAATGTTGAATAAATATTACTTTGGGCAGATAACCACTCTTCACTTAATGAGTTTACAATGGAAGCATAAAACTGTAGCCATGTCATTTTCGTTCCATTGCAGTTTTCAAGATATAGCAGATATGCATTTAGCATCATTCTTCAAATAACATTAAATGCAACCTTTTTCCAATATTTCAAAGTTCTGCATCCATCTAAATAAAAATACAGCATCATGTCATTGACATCTATTCCCCCCCGCCCATATAGTGATTGTAGTCCAATATTACGCTGGGCTTCATTTTAGGCTCATTTGTGTTTAACTGTGGGAGTCACGTGAGATTCTTTTGCAGTTCCATAGGTTGACAAAAGTAATACCCGATTCTTTTGAAATTTTTTTTGCTTAGATGCTACAAGTAACAAATGTCCTTGCCTGAAGTATTTGTTTGATATTGTTTTAAATTTATTCTTCGCAGCAGTCGGAATTCCCTTTCTGTTACGCCTAATTGTGCGCCTGAAGCATCTGATTTTTGTTTTGGCAACAATGAGGTTCAGGAATGTAGTGGTGAAAAACAGATTGAAATAAACTATAGGTGAATAATTAGGGCTAGGGGCATGCTTTGGTCCAGGGAATTCCAAAAAAGAGAATGTAGGTAAGGGGGCATGGTCAGTATCATTAGGATAAACTTCAGTGAAGGTTTCCTGCAGAGTATCATTTTCCTCATTGTTGCCGTATCATCAGTAGAATCCTCTTCGGATTCTGAATAAACTCCATTAACAAATACGTTGTCTTCTCCAAAGGAAACGTTTAATTTCATCTTCTTTTGCGATGGAGAACCAGGGGGCGTGACCAGGATGATACCATTTGAAGAATCGATTTCGTTATCGCTATCCGATAATAGTTCATCTGCATCAATTATCGAAATACTTTTCTTCGTCTATGCCTGGTTTGAAAAAAATCATGAGAAGCACTTGCCATCTTTCACTACTACAGCACAACAGACTACCGTAAACTGAGGGGTTGTTTGTTATCGTGAAAGCCAAATATACCATTATAAACCTTTTTGTCGAAGGACAAAAGATGTACCCATCCAAGGATTTGCATTCTGTTACTATAGGATGTCACAAAAGTATGTTCACCATGTTAAGTTTTCACAAGCTGATCTCCTCGGCGCTGGCACTAAAGCGGGTGGATTTTAAAAGCCGATCTGCTCATATCTGGCACTTTAACGGAGGGCTGCCACTCTACCGCGTGGCACCAAGAGGGTTAACTGTTAATATTTTATAGCTATCGTTTCCTTGCTCATATTGTCCCATTTTGGATCCTAAACATCCTGTCTCCAATTCTCTGTTTTCATTCTACCAAGTAATGTATCTTATTCTCCTTTTCTCCACATGTGGCGCATGTTTCCGATTCTCTCCCACTTAACCCTCTAAGGAACATAGCCTCTGTTCCCATCCATGCTAAACCCTCCCTTTTCCATCTGCTACATAAGTCAACATAACCTTCTCTCTCCCAATCTCTCATAATTGTTCTATATAAATTTACGGACCTTTTATTTTCAAGATTTCCCCAATTTCATACTTCTCTGCATCCTCTATCCTATTTCTCACTACTCTCCAAAATCTGTTATTTCTTCTTCCAGTTGCCAAATGTTGCCCATTCCTCCTCTTTCTCTTCTTATCCCTGCTTTTATCCCAGCAATTCTTATTTGAACTTATCTTCTGCTGATTCACACAAATTTTTAATATATCTTTTCTTCTCTTTGAAGGCACCGTACCAATATTTCAAAACTTTTTCTATAATTACGCCTTTCCTCCCTGCTCTTCCTAATTTTATCAATGCTACTTCCCTTGGTGCTGATCTGGTTAACCCCAAAAGTTCTTTGCAAAATAATCTGTATATTCTACTTTTTTGCTTAATTCTGAAGCCCCTCGTATTTCTACTGCATAGAACATTTTTTTTATTCTACCAATGTTTTGTACATCCTTTCCAACCATTTAACAGACATTTCCAATTTATAATCACTTATTTTTAATCCTGTCATAGCAGCTCTGCCTTTTGCCATCACCTTTCTACCATGTGCTTCCCATCCACCATTACTACTTAATTTTACTTCTAAATAATAAAACTACTTTACCATCTCTTAACTGTTGCCCATTCAGATATCATCATCCGTCTTTTCTTAATTTATAAGCCTATTACAGATATAGCTCCTACCATTAGGTCATCTGCATACAGCAATCTTGATATCTCCTTGTACATAATATAGGGCAGTGTCCAGCATTTACATTACATGATTACTTGAGAGCAATGATAACACAGGCCTGCAAATTTAACATTTTTTTCTGTGCCATGGAGTTAAACAGGTCTGTAAACTTAATTTTGGTATGTTGAATTTAAATCTGCTTTCCATTTTTCATATCACATACCTTCTTTTTCTTTTTTATTGGGGGGGGGAGGATGCAGAAAGGAAATATGTAATATTTGAGTTTATTTCCAGTTTTAAAGCAATTTAAAATGTGTGAAATCTTGCAAACTAAGAAACAATCTCAATTCTACAGATGCAACACTTTACATTGAACTACATAAGGTATATTTCAAATATACCTTATGATTTTATTTTCTCCTCTGCTTTGTTGAAAACAAACGGTGAGTTGACTTGTGTTTGTGGTCCTGATGAGGGTTGTCTCTAATTAAACACCAACAGTAGTCAGCCATCATGGAGACGTCCCATCGGCCTGGTACCTTGTTTCCATCTCCTTTTTGTACTGGTGGAATGTTTCTCCCTGCTCTTCACTTAGTGCATCAAAGTTTTCAGGGAAAAAATTCAAGATGCAAATGCAGAAAATGCAATTTTAAGCTCATATTGCATCTGAGTGCCTAACTTTTCGAACATGGTTTTAAGAACATGCTCATATCGGTTATCTTTAACATTACCCAAAAACTTGTTTACAACTTCATTGAACCAGTCCCAAGCTTGAAGCTCTATGTCTGTCATGATATTTCTAAAATGAATGTCCTTCATGATTTTGCAAATCTGCGGGTTGTCAAAAATGCCTTCTTTCATTTTTGATTCAGACAACATTGAAAATTTCTGAAAAACATGTTGGAAACAGACCTTGTTTGTCCAAAGCTTTGACAAATTGCTTCATTATCCCTAATTTGACATGTAATGGGGGTAGCAAATCCTTTTGAGAGTCAAACAGCAGGCAAACTATTACATTTTTTTTGTCCCTGGCACTAAATCTTTTCTTTTTGACCAATTAGTTTCACCCCAGGTCTTTCTCTGGCTCTAGAGTTCCATTCACACAAAAAACACGGGAATTTCATGTACCTTGCTTGTTGGCCTAATAAAATACCACACACTTTAAGATCACAGCATACATACCACTTGTGTTCATTATATTTAATTTTTTCTAGGACAGTATACAAATTTTGGTATGTTTCTTTAAGGGATGTAGAGTGAGCTATTAGAACTGAAGTAAACATATTGCCATTGTACAGCAGAGGAACTTTCAGACTTCTCTTGCTTGAGTCAATAAATAGATGCCAATCTTTGGCTTTGTAAGCTGTTCCAAAATGATCTCTCAAGTTGGGGATATCACAATACACTAGTTCCCCTTTCTTTACAAAATATTTCTGGAACTCTTCTTCTTGATGCCTGTACTAGTAGAAAGTTGTTCCAGGTCTTAAAAGATTGTTTTCTTTCAGCCTTGAACTTAAAAGTTCACATTTTTTTTTCTTTGGTAAGACCTAAATCACTTAATTTTGACTGACTCAATGGATTTGGAGTGTCATCTTCTAAGTCTGGGGACCAATTTAAATCATCATCTACACTTGAAGTATCAGTACTACTCTCTGGTAATACTGTAGGTGGTGATGGAACAGGAACATCAGGTGTATGAGGCACAGGCATAGTTGCTGATAGCAAGTTTATATATATATAATGCCCACCTTGTTTTTCTTATTGAATTCAGATATATTAGACAAAAATAACAGTCATTAAAATGACTTTGTTGATCATGCCATACCATAGGAACACCAAAGGGAATAGATGAACAGATTCCCTTGTACCACTGTCTTTTCTACACAACCTTTACACACAATGTGAGGAGCAAAATTCTTGTCTTGATCTCCTAATTTAATTTTAAAGTAGGCCAGATACAAACTCTTGATAAATGCGGTAATGTTTCTTTTCTGCTATTTTATCACATAACAGAAATTGTTAGGATTGTTCACACAGCCCCTCCTAGATATACTACTTGAACCACTCGAACTTGCCATTTTTTTTCCACAAATAAAATTCACAACACAATACGGCTTCAAAAGACACCCACTGAGAAGAAGCTTAAAACTGTACTAAGAATTCTAAAACAGGTTCCTCTTGATATCTTAAGCAATATATGTTTGAGATAGTTTCAACATTACCTACAAACAGAGATAGACAGTGGTACAACATGACATCATATGATTTAGCATGTTTACATATTCTAATCAAGCATGATTAAGTCGGATATGCAGTGATGTTAATACTAGTGTACTGAACTTTCAATTTTGTGCTGAAACAGAATTTTTCAAAATATGTACGTGATACACAAAAACTATTACTATTTTCAAAATCAGAGCATCCAATTTGACCATTTTGATGTAAAATATTCTGTGCCACAAAATCTTCACAGGCCTGTGTAATTTTTGCGTTTACTCATTCCTATAAGGCGACTCCTGAATGTTGTTCATTATGACGTAAAATATTCGGTGCCGCAAAATCTTCACAGGCTTGTGTAATTTTTGCATTTACTCCTGAATGTTGTCCAAATATGTAAGTACTACTTTTTTTTTCTCTCTTTCATTTCTCTTTAATTAATGACCTAGTCATTGGCAGGCATAGCACTTGCATTTTCCTGCACTTTAGGGTTAACAACAGGGAATTTCTTAGTCATTTACTTAAGGCTTGTGTAATTTTTGCATTTACTCCTGAATGTTGTCCAAATATGTAAGTACTACTTTTTTTTTCTCTCTTTCATTTCTCTTTAATTAATGACCTAGTCATTGGCAGGCATAGCACTTGCATTTTCCTGCACTTTAGGGTTAACAACAGGGCGATAGCAAATTCTTACGTAATATTTGTAACGTAAGTTATTAGAACTTGGAGATCTTATATCGTGTTTACTTCATGTGTGTGGAAGCCATCTTATGACGTCATTCATTTGTTTGGTTTGTAGCTCCACCTGGCGTTAGCAATTTGCATCAATTAGTTTTCGAAAGAATTTTAAGTTTTGTATATTGTCCTCCGGCTAGCTATCATCTTATCTTGGTAGAACATGTATCTCTATACAGGTTGTGAAGCGGAAAGGAATCTTTATCTAAAAATTACACTGATGAAGAAAATTTGTTTTATAATTTTTATTGTTGAACACGTTCACTAACACTTTTACATATTGATTTAGATACTCGCCAAACTGAAACTGTTTGTAATAACTTCTTACTTATCACTTTTAACTCACGTACTTCAACTTTGTGTATATTTAACTGTATAATACTTTAGATCTTTAATAATTTTGCTGCGCGTAACTTGACGAACTGAAGAACTGAAGACAACGTGTAATGTGCTAGAAATTTTGATGAACTGGGCGACCGACGTGTAATGTACTGAGAATTTTGTTGAACTGTGGGGCGATCTACCACGGACTTGGCTTTATATACTCCCACTCCTCGACATGCCTAAAGATTATAAATGAACTGCTATTGGCTAATAAAACGCGCCAACATTAGCATCTATTTTAATATCCAATGAAAACCACGAATACATATTGCTTTTAGGGAAACATTCTAGAAGGTTCTACCGAAAACGCGCGAACATTACGTAACTTCCTTGTTCCCAGTAATGATAAACAGCTCACCCCCTCGCTGCATTATTGCGCTATTATTGACAGTTTCAGTAAAGCCGTATAAACTTATTTCCCAATAATAATTACAATTAATAAACATCTGAAATCAATGTCACATAAAAATGCATATTCATAGTACAATCATTATTTACATTTAAGTAATTTGTGTTACAAATTACCGCATCATATGCCCCACTAGAAACATAATTATAAATATTTACAACTTTTTTGGAAATTTTATAATTGGGTTTTTAGTCTCCTAAATCTTGGAACACATGCTATCACTTTCACTTAACACTTCACACGCATTTGACACACGACATATGTTTTATCTCGCCACTACTTACTGGCTCTGGTTTAATTAATTTAGATATTAATCTGATATCACAAATTTTTTTTTTTTTTTTTTGTTTTATAGCAAATACTGTACCCTAAATTATTTAATTACTGTTACCAAATTGTTTACTTTCTTAAGTTGTTGACAAAAATTTATACATTTAAGATTTTTTTTTTGTAATTATATAACATTTTTACCAAAATATTCACCCTCTACACAAATATTTACATCTCTTAAATCTAGGTACTGTTTCACATGTTCTATTTACTACATAAATATATACATATATATTTTTTTTTTTTTTAATTATATTTACCAATTTTTGTTATTTTGTATTTTATCTTAACAATACTCTTGGAATAGTATTTATGTACTTTACTTTAATATAACTTCATGCTTTATTTCACATGTTCAGTTACTAATAAAATGTTATTTTCCTCTTAAACATTTAGTCATGTCCAAAATTTATTTCTCCTTTCCTATGACGTACATATTTATTTAACCCTCTTACGTTCCAATACATTGCTCTGCATTTCGTCTTTAACTACCCAACATTTACTATTTATCATCTTTGTCTTCTGTTTCACCTTGATCTTCATTGTTGTATGGTTTCAGCATCTACGCTAAACTACGCCACGTGACATGCTTTCAACTACTAGTGTCCTACTCTTGTCACCAATATAACTTCTCGTCCACATCACTTAAAGATGGCGCACGGAGGTGTTGTGACGCTATCGCGCTCTCATATATTATGCGAAAATAATAATATCAGTGGGAATTGTTTGTCATCTGAGAGGTTTAATAACACAAATAACGCATTGGGTACGTGCAGAAATGAAGGCGATGTGGGGGTAAGTCAATTTAACTGGAAAAGTAATGGTTTAATGGACTCTGCAGATAGGACGCTACGGGATAGTGAAACAATCGCGTCACTTCATGTTGTAATAAACATGCTAAATAGGGATCTACAAACGGCTATTGGGAAGATCAGTGCGCTTGAGGAGGAAAATACGACTCTAAAAGATAAAATAAATAGAGAGCTATTGAAGGATACAAGAACAGAGGCAATAAAGCAACCCGAATGCGGCAGGCAATGGAAGAACGTGAAACACGTGGCGGCAAAAGAAGACTACGGAAGACGATACTCGATGCGGGAATCGCAAAATTTTCTCAGCAAAAACAGGTTTGAAGTGTTAAGTGAAATAAATGATGATAGTGAACCTCAAGTTGTAAATTCTCCAAGATCTGGTGGCAGTGAGAAAACTGACGAAAAACGTGTTCTGGTGATAGGGGATTCAATGTTAAAGTTTTCTGGGGAACTGTGCAGGGATAAGGGCTATGAAGTTTGCTGCCTTCCTGGTATAAAAATAGCCGAGTTACAAAGGAAAGTGGAACTGATGAACTTAAAGGTAATGAAACCAGAGGTGGTATTGGTGCATGCGGGTACTAACAATATTAAACAGGGAAGAATGGCAGAAGAAATTATGGGGGAAATGATGGACCTCGTGCAAAGTATTCGGGCACAGACAAACAAGACCAAAATTATCATACGTGGTGTGCTTAGTAGGTATGATGTTAGCAAAAATAAAATAATACGTATTAACCAGGAGTTGGACTGGCTGTGTGCTAACAAAAACTGTCTAATGGTAGATGGGAATCTATGGCTGGATGCAAGGCACTTTGGGAGGGATGGGGTACATTTGAATAGGAGGGGATCATATAAATTTGGTAAACTGCTCTGTAACACAATTAGCTCTGTAAGTAAGGGAAACTAGATAGTGGTAAGGTGGATGCATTAGCTCATAAGAGGAGTAGTTTGGAAAGTAACAATACAAGGTCAGTGATTATAAATGAAAGAAATAGACACAGGATATATGCACCAGAAAAGTCAATAAGGATTATGCATTTGAATGTACAGTATATTAGCCAGAAAATGGCTGCCTGTGAATATCTACTGAGTGAATATTTACCAGATATTGTAGTATTTACGGAACATGGTCTCAATAGTGAGCAGCTTAGTTTATGTAAATTTAATAATTATCACATTGTAAGTAGTTTTAATCTCTACACAGAGGAGGTGGGGTAGCCATATTAGTTCGAAGCTGTTTGCATGCCAGAGTTGTAGATGTGAGTGAAATACAGACTGAGAAAGTATTCGAGATTGCAGCCATAAAGATACAAGCCAATAAACAGAGTATTGTAATTCTGGGGATTTACAGGTCTCCTAGTTCTGAAAAAGATATATTTACTGCACATTTGGATGAACTATTATCAAAATTATCACAAAAACATAAACAGTTTATAATCGCAGGAGATTTTAATATTGATCTTAACTATAATGACAATTCTTATAAAAAATTATCTGATGTGTTTAACAGCTACAATATTGATGATCAGATTCACACACCAACTAGAGTAACAGCACTAACATCTTCCACCATCGACCATGTCGCATCAAATATAAGTAATGTCAAGATTAATGCATTTAATATTAATACCCTTATTTCAGACCATTATGCCCAGTGTGTAGATTTTATGGGTATAAATGGGGATGTAGAACAAAAGGAGATAAAAACTTTCCGTGACATAAATGCAAGCTGCATTACACAGCTAATTGGGGAACTAGGTATGGAGGCATGGGGAACTGTCTATTCTGAGGATAGTGTGAATGGGAAATGGGATGAATTCTATCGTATTTTTAGTATGCATTTCAATGCTTGCTGTCCCATAAAAACAAAAGTTTTATGTAGGAACAAATTTGCAAGAGTTAAACTTGACTCAGAAGCAATAAAATTGAGAAAAGAAATGAAGCATTTTTATGAGTTGCATAAATCAACAGGCTATGAGTACTATAAAAATAAATATAAACAGGCTAAAACAATTTATTTGACAACCATCAGTAATCTAAAAGCTAATGAATATAAAAAAAAAATAAGAAATTCGGGAAACACGTGTAAAACAACTTCGAATATAGTTAATGAGGCTAAGAAACATGTACCCTCTTTTAAAAATCTTGAATTAGACGTAAATGGCTCAGTACTGACCGATCCTATTAAACTATGTGACTATATAAACAAATTCTTTCTAGGAGTCGCAACTCAATCAGGTAATCAAGTACACTCATCCAAATTTTGCGTAAAAGAAATCTATCCAACTTTTTTTATTAATCCTGTGACAATAAATGAAATAATGAATATAATAACTAAATTACCAAACAAAGTTACTAGTGGGTGGGATGAAATAAATACACAAATTCTTAAGCAATGTAAATATGTTCTTGCAGGTCCTCTTGAGCATCTCATTAACTATTCCATTGCAAGAGGGCAATTTCCAGACTGCCTAAAATTATCTATTGTTAGGCCCTTACATAAACATGGTGATACCAAAGATATAAATAATTATAGGCCAATTGCATTAACATCAGAACTAGCCAAAATCTTTGAAAGGGTTATACTGAAGCGACTGATATGTTTCTTAGATAAAAATAATATACTTATAAATTCGAAACATGGATTTAGGAAACACTTCTCAACAATCTCGGCCATTATGGAATGCACAAGCAATGTAATTAATCACTTGGAAAACAAAGAAAATACTGCAACGCTATTCTTTGACCTTACTAAAGCGTTTGACTGTGTGGATCATAATATCCTAATAAATAAACTGGAAGCATATGGAATTAGGGGCTTAGCTAAAGATCTAATTACCTCATACCTTATTGGCAGGAAACAAGCAACACAAATATATTATAAACAAGGGCAGTTAACAATAAAAAATACATCACAATTTGAAACAGTAAACTATGGGGTTCCGCAAGGTTCTGTGATGGGCCCTCTCCTATTTATATTGTATGTGAATGACATACCTAACTATGGGAACAGTAAAGCAATTTCGTATGCAGATGACATGACAATGGTATGTTGGGGCACCTCTATAGGAGACTTAAATAACACAATGGCACAAACTATTCAAACACTTTTTAAATACTTTGGGGATAATAACTTAAAATGCAACATGTCTAAAACAAAATTAATTCAGTTTCAGTTAGGGAACTTAAATAATGAACACGACCCTATACAAATATTGAACTACAACATAAATGCTACAAATAAACATAAATTTTTGGGTATTATAATGGATCCAAAACTTACATGGACGGAACACATTCAATATATCTGTGGGAAAATCAGTAAATCTCTGTACTTGCTTAGGCACTTTTCCAACCTTCTTGAAGAAAAAGAACTAAAAATGATCTACTATGGTGTCATTTTTCCCCATCTGATTTATGGGCTTGAGATCTGGGGGTGCAGCGCAAAATCTAATATGGAAAGAGTATTGATATTACAAAAAAAAGCAATTAGAATAATGTATCACCTGAACTATAGGGATTCCTGTAGGCAATATTTTAGGGAGAAGCAAATTTTTACAGTTTTTTCTTTATATGTTTACAGAGTAATAACTTATGTGTTAGGAAAGGATAATTTAAGAAATAGTGATATACATCATTATAAGACTCGACATAACAATAATTTCTTCAGACAAGGTTTTAGAATAAGGTGTAGCATTAAAGATCCAAGTGTAATGGGGTTAATTCTGTACAATAAGTTACCAAATTCGGTAAAGCAATTTGAATCAAAAAGTACATTTAAGAAGGAGCTTAGAAGATATTTAATAGATAAGGCTTTGTATACCATTGAAGAATTGTAATTAATAAGTAAATTGTCTAATTGTATTGTGGAATGTACATATGTAAATATTTGTAAAATGGAACTGACAATGTCAGAAACTGCTTGCAGTCTATTGGCAATAAACGCATTACATTACATTACATTACATTACATCTCAATATGGAACTTTCCTATGCTTTTTCGAGTTGTTGGATTACATAACTCATATGTATTAGTTCCATATACTTCAACAACTTCATATGGTCCATGGTATTTGAGAAACATTCGCCAATAAAGTTTATTTGCTTTATCCGATAATTTTTTGGTTTTAACCAAAACTAAATCTCCTATTTTGATCCTCCATTCCTTTCTCTTCTTTTCTTCATGTTTAATTTTTCTTTTTATGGCCTTTTTCTTCATCCTATCGAATGCTTTTCGGAACATCTCTTCTTCTGTTTGTGGTATCGAATGCGCATCTGGAATGGTCTCTGGAATTTTTTTACACATTGTATTGATCTTCCTTCCTAACTTAAGTTCACATGGTTTGTATCCTGTCACATTGTTTACGGTTTCATTTAGTAGATTCTGAACGAAGTTCACGTATCCATACCATTGGGTGTGCTTTCGATGACATAACACCCTTAAATAATTTGATATTTCCTTAATTTCCCTCTCCACTGGGTTGGAGTTCGGTCTGTATCTTGACGAAAAATATTGTTTGATGCCATTTTCTTTCAGTCCATCCATAAATTTTTTTCCTGTGAAGTACGAAGCATTATCGCTCAATACAGATTGAATAGGTCCTTCTTCTATCACATATGACTTGAGTAGTCTATTCAAACATGCTAAACCTGTAGGTTTTCTCAAAGGGTAAATTCTTACATATTTGCTGAATATATCATAACAGACAAATATATATTTATTTCCAAATTGACTTGGAGGCATCGGACCATGAATATCAATACTAATTACACATCTCGGCTTATCCCTTATAACCGAATTAGTTTCAAATGCATTTGCTGCATTTATTTGCTTTGCCTTCTGACACAGGTTGCAGCACGATATAAATTTCCGAACTTTCTGACGCAATTTGGATATGTATAAATTTTCTAAAATCATAGAAGTTGTCCGGTCCGTCCCTGAGTGTGCTAACCCTTCGTGAAAATTCTTAATTAGTTCCTTTTCCATGCTTTTCGGAACCATTACCTTCCAACTAGGCATTTCTTTTCCATGCTTCTTGTATAATGTCCCATCTCGAATTGCTATAATTTCTTTCTTTGCCTCCTCAATTAATGGTGCATTTTCTTTAAGTTCAAATAATTTTGCGTCCTCATTTTGAAATTCCCCCATATTTTTCAATTTTCTCATCATTTCTTTGGTTAAAGGAATTTCAATTGTCAATATTTTGACTTCATTTCTAGGCCTTTCAATATTTTCGGGAATTTGTGGGTTGTAGTTCAATCTTGATAGCAAATCACTGAAGGTATTATTTTTGCCAGGAATGTGTATAATCTCAATATCGAATGCAGATATTGCATGAATGTATCTAGCAAGTTTTCCACTACATAATCTACAACGTTGTATGAAAGTTAAGCTGATGTGGTCTGAATATACTTTCACCTTTTGCTGATAAATATAGGTTTTAAAACGAATTAATGAGAAATATAGTGCTCCAATTTCTAACTGAGTCACTGAAGAATTTCGCTCAATATTTGTAAGTCCTCTAGAAGCTGTACTAATGACGTGAAAGTCATTGTTGATGTCTCGCTGTCCTAAAATTCCAGCGTATCCTTGCATTGATGCGTCGACATACTCATATTCCAAATCTTCTCTGGGCCTCTCGAGTAATATGGACTTAGCAAAGAGTTCTTTTACTCTTTCAAAACATTTTTGATGATCCTCTGTCCATTTCCACTTATTGTTCTTTCGGAGTAGCTGCCGCAGTGGTTCTATTTCAGCCGAATATCTTGGTACGAACTTACTCTGAAAGTTCAATACCCCTAAGAGACGTCTAATTTGTTTTACGTTCCTTGGTGATGGAATTTTCATTATTGCTTCTATTCTTTTCTGATCAGTTCTGATACCTCGTTCATCCACTACATAACCCAGAAAATTTATTTCCTTGACACAAAATTTTGATTTTAGTATGTTCACAGTCATACCATGTTGTTGTAGTTTATTTAACACATAATGGACATTATTCATGTGTTCTTCAAATGTTTGACTAATGATCAGGAAGTCGTCAATATACTTTATTAAAAAGTCATCTGCAGAATTTCCAAAGATACTGTGAATGGCTCTCAAAAATCCACTTCCTGAGTTTTTTAAACCAAAAGGATTTACACAAAAACGATACTGGATCCCTGAGTACTGAAATGAAGTGTAATCACGCACTTGTGGATCTAATTCCACTTGCCAATATGATGCAGTGAGGTCAATGGATGTCAGAAATCTCCCTCTTGAAAGTTTTGTAATTAGTTGTTCAATTCCCTCACTTTGAAAATGTTCTGGTTTCATATACTTGTTGACATATCTACCGTCTAATGTTAATCTCAAACTACCATCTCGTTTAATACTCCAGCAGATTGAATTTATATACTGAGAATTACTTTGCTCAATAATCCCATTTTCTAACATGCTATTTATTAGTTGTCTAGCTTTGTCCCGAAGACTTATAGGTAAATTGTCATACTTGTGCCTATATGGTGGTACGTCTTCTACTTGAAATGTATGCTGATATACATTACATCTGCCTGGGATATTACTAAATACTGAACTATTGTTCATCAAAACATCATGAAGGATTTGTTTTTGCATTATCGTAATATTATAAGCTTCTTCACACTTGTGTATTATTTCCTCATTTCTCTTCTCTTTCCAGCTGTTGTCTGTCTCGCTCACATGGTCGTCTTTTGTTTGGATTGTAAATTCCTCTACTTTCTCTGGCATTTCTGCTAGCTGTTGAAAATATGGCGTGGTATTCCCTTCATATTTTGTGACTACCTGCTTTATCTGACTATTTCTATCAGTTTCTGTTATTTGCACAAAAAACTCTTGGTCACAAAGATTCTTCTCATCCTTTGTCATCTCGATTACAGAAACTTTCTCTTTTATAAATGGTACCCTTATTTCTCTACCATCTTTTGTCATTCTTAACTCTTCATGTTTAAAATCTATACTTGCTTCATATTCATGTAGGAAGTCACATCCTATAATTATGTCACAAATCAGATGGTTTACAATTAGAAACATAACCTCAAAATTCTCTCCGCCGATAAGTATGTTAAGTAGAGCTTGTGTTTTTATGACCTGTGTCGTTCTTCCGATTGCAACACGACAAACTAAATTACTAGTGGGAAGAGCCATAATTTTGTTACCTTCATTAATCAAATTTATGTAAAATTTCTGTGAGCAAATTGAAGCTGATGAACCAGAATCTATAGTTGCAATGATCTCTTTCTTCGCAATTTCCATCCTAACATGAGGTGACTCAAAATTTTCTCCCTTATCTTTTGTTGCTGTAATCTTATTACAGGGTGTTTGTGTAGGCATATTATTTGTATTGGTAATGGATACTGAATTATTAAAGACGTCCTGAGAACCTACTACACAGGAGTCTGTTAACAGTTTTCCTGGTTATTTCCCTGTTCACGTACGGGACTGCCATTCCTAACAGGCGCTAAATCTATCTCATTGTCGCTACCATTGTTTTGAGTTCCCCTTCCTCGAGTTCGAAATCCTCGATTTCTGACATTATGTCCCCTTGGCACGTAATTTTCTTGCCGTTCCTCAGATCTTTCCCGGTTATTGTTTTCCCTCCAGTGAGTGAAATTTCCCCTTTGTCTAATGTACCTCCTTCCATAATTTTGCCCTCTTTCAGGCAATCTTTCTGTCCTGACATAATTTATTTGTTCCTGTCGACCTGGTCTCCTATCTATCCTTGATCTTTCAAATTGTGGAACGTATGATTGATACCGTTGTCTGGTATTATTTTCATGACGCCTGTCTTGTCCTCTACTTTGCTGATAACTACCTTGGTAATTTCTTCTATCTCGCACATCTAAAAATCTATGTTCCCACTCCCGAGACATATCTTCTTCCTGTTGTTCCAAAGCTGTTATTAATTCTGTCATCTCATAGATGTTCCGTGGTTTTGCAATTAATAAGTAATTTCGTATCCTTATAGGATAATGCCTTGCGAGTAAACTCACAAAATCTTCTTCATTGATTGGAGGTGACAAGTTTCTAACCTGACTTGCATGTTTTAGTAAGTAATCAGTCATTGATATTCCCTCTCGTGGATTAAATTGACCATGACTAAGCATTGCTCGAATTCTTTGCTGTACCGTAACATTCCAAAATCTGTTCATGAATAATCTCTTAAAGGATTCATATGAAATTTCACCCCCTGATACCATTTGTAACCAATCTAAGGTTTTCTGGTCCAAACATCTTTTGACAACTATCATTTTTAATGCTTCAGGTATCTTTTTAATTTGAAAATACTCTGATAATTCTGCAATGAACTGTACTGGACTGGAGTTTTCATTAAATTTTGGAAGTGGAAAATCACTTAAGATATGATTGTAATTTTGCAAATTCCCTACTCCCATATTTAAATTCTCTAGTGTTACTTGTGCACTTTGAGTTTCAGCATTAGCTATAGATGAAGCTGCCGCATCACTCACATTATTTGTCATACCTGAGGAACTACCTCTATCATTATGTTGTACATCTGATACATTCACATCACATATATTTGCCCTTGAATTCAATTCTAATCTATTTACAGTACCTTGCAGATTTTCTATTGTCTGTTCCAATTTTTTATTATTCTCATTTTGAACAGTTTGGTGTTTGTTAATTTCAGAAGTTAGCTTTTGATACAAATCTTTAACTTCATCAGACAATTTATTTCTGTGTGTTTCTGACTCCTTCTGAATTTCAGATATTTCCCCTCTGAAATTAACTTGCACCTGTATTAAATCTGCATTTGTAGCCTCCATCATCTCTTTTAACTCACTTGAAATGCTACTCATTCGGCTACCTATCTGTACATTTTACATTAACATGCTCTATTTTATTATTAACCTCACTTTTTTGGTTAGATATTTCCCTGCTCATGTCTAACATTTTCTTTGAAACTTCACCTATTTCATTTGCTATCATTTCTTGATTTTCATTTTTCATTCTAATCATACTACTATCTAGCTCCATGAATTTCTTTTCAATTTCTTCCCTGTTTTGTTCTAAGCTTTTACCAATATCTTCCCTCAATTCCCTATTATTCTTTTGCATATCTTCCCTTAATTGATCTGTAATACTCTTACTAATATCTTCCCTATTTTGATCTATTTTCTTTTCTAATTTCTCATTATTCTTTTGCATATCTTCCCTTATACTCTGAGTTAATTTTTGTTCTAATTTCTCATTATTCTTTTGCATATTCTCATTAGTCTTAACAATATCTTCCCTCATACTCTTAACAATATCTTTCAGCATTTCCATCATCATACTAGCATCAAAATTAACATTTCCTGCTATTCTATTCTCGCTTTCTGCACTAACATTTTCATCCTCAAATCCTAAAAAGTCTGGGCTATTTTCTGTAACCTGTATTGAATTACAGCTAACTGTTACCTTATCTCCCTCCATAATTATTTCTTCAATATTATTAGTAGCCATTGTTTTTGTTTTCTAAAACAAAATTACAATACTCTGACCTTTATGATGCTGTCTGTTGCTGTTACTTTGATGTCCAGCTTCCTGCCCCATTCTCCTAGGTTTGTATGTCGCTTCTGCGTTGTATTATGATGAATCTACGTCGTCTTGTAGTTGAATTCCTTGTTGCCTTGTAATCTCGGAATTACGATGTCCAATCATCCATGTAGTCTGTCCTCCCTGTTGTTTCTGGAATCTGCGTCTTGTAGATCATTTCACTGCTGCTTTTGTTCCACGTCCTGGTTATGCTGATCCTTTCCTGGTCATCGTGTTCCTTTCCTGGTCACTATGCTCCACGTTCTGGGCGCCAATTTGTAGTAGAACAAATTGTATATGGCTACGTAATGTTTGTTTACGTAATTTATTTTTGTTGTCGAGCCCCACGTTGTGGAGCCAATTTGCGAGTGAAACAAATTGTATATGTTTTGAGCCCCACGTATGGGAGCCAATTTGAAGTAAATATTGCTTACGTAATGTTTGTAGCGTAAGTTATTAGAACTTGGAGATCTTATATCGTGTTTACTTCATGTGTGTGGAAGCCATCTTATGACGTCATTCATTTGTTTGGTTTGTAGCTCCACCTGGCGTTAGCAATTTGCATCAATTAGTTTTCGAAAGAATTTTAAGTTTTGTATATTGTCCTCCGGCTAGCTATCATCTTATCTTGGTAGAACATGTATCTCTATACAGGTTGTGAAGCGGAAAGGAATCTTTTATCTAAAAATTACACTGATGAAGAAAATTTGTTTTATAATTTTTATTGTCGAACACGTTCACTAACACTTTTACATATTGATTTAGATACTCGCCAAACTGAAACTGTTTGTAATAACTTCTTACTTATCACTTTTAACTCACGTACTTCAACTTTGTGTATATTTAACTGTATAATACTTTAGATCTTTAATAATTTTGCTGCGCGTAACTTGACGAACTGAAGAACTGAAGACAACGTGTAATGTGCTAGAAATTTTGATGAACTGGGCGACCGACGTGTAATGTACTGAGAATTTTGTTGAACTGTGGGGCGATCTACCACGGACTTGGCTTTATATACTCCCACTCCTCGACATGCCTAAAGATTATAAATGAACTGCTATTGGCTAATAAAACGCGCCAACATTAGCGTCTATTTTAATATCCAATGAAAACCACGAATACATATTGCTTTTAGGGAAACATTCTAGAAGGTTCTACCGAAAACGCGCGAACATTACGTAACTTCCTTGTTCCCAGTAATGATAAACAGCTCACCCCCTCGCTGCATTATTGCGCTATTATTGACAGTTTCAGTAAAGCCGTATAAACTTATTTCCCAATAATAATTACAATTAATAAACATCTGAAATCAATGTCACATAAAAATGCATATTCATAGTACAATCATTATTTACATTTAAGTAATTTGTGATACAAATTACCGCATCAACAGGCTTGTGTAATTTTTGCATTTACTCCTGAATGTTGTCCAAATATGTAAGTACTACTTTTTTTTTCTCTCTTTCATTTCTCTTTAATTAATGACCTAGTCATTGGCAGGCATAGCACTTGCATTTTCCTGCACTTTAGGGTTAACAACAGGGAATTTCTTAGTCATTTACTTAATGTGTATCATAACTAGCTTTTAAAATTCTATTTTGGGTCTGATACCAAATTAATTCTTGATTTAGTTAACAATTACTACAATCTATAACCCTTTCAACACAATATATATAGTAAAACAGAGAAATGACAAGCAGAAATGCATCTGGTGGTTCCAGAAATTAATCATACTTTGTTTTATAAGTAACCATTATACCCTCACCTGAATTCAAGGACTTCATTTAATGGAAAGCAGCATCTTGATGCAGCATTTTTATTCTCCTGACAAGCTTGAGTTATTTTGAATTGCTCCTCCGACACTAACTGTAGAAGCTGAACACGTTTCTTTTCAAAGCATTCCAACCACCTGAGCCGAACTGCTGGATCAATGAGTTCTACTTCAGTAGGGACACACACATCTGAAAATAACAATGTTTTAATAAACAGAGCCATTCATGAAGTATATTTCATATACAGAAGTTATATTTTAGTTTTACAAGTTTTACATAGGGAAATGTAATGCTTAAACCAAAATTAGTTGATATTTGTGACACATATGTTACTTATTAACTAATGAACTTGTTTTAAAAGCTACTTTAGCTTTTGGTCAACCTGATGTTGGACTATGCAGATGATGTCCTCATCCCATAATGAACAAACTTCTGTAACAGGATATGGAAGTTTACAACCCCAGTTTCACATCAATGCTATGAGGTTGCAAAAATAAAAACACACAGGCAGAGCAGAACTGCTACATAGGAAAACAAATTACAATAAGCTGTTATATACTGAGTGTTCCTTGGGTTTCTTTACTACACTAGGTGGCATGTAGTCCTCACATCAAAGCTGTCATTTGTGGTGGGCCGGGTTACAGCTGACGGATGGAAAGGTTAGAGTCGTATGCAACACTTTATCTCTGCCTCTGTTCCTGCCTTCTCTCTGCTGCTTAGTTTTCTCTAAGTTGTGTTAGTGTTATGATGTTATTGGTGTACATTTAAATTGTGGCTTAATATGGCACCACAGACATTTAAACTACAACAAAGGATTTATCTTTTTGAGGGTTACATCAGAAAAAGGAATTGTGGGAAAGTGTGACAACATTTTTCAACAAAATTTTCTGGTTCTACCATTCAAAGTAGGATCACTATGTTAAACCTCATAAAAAGTTTAGAGAAACAGGGTCAGTTCAGAATAACATAGAAAGAGAAACACAAATATACTTACTGAGAAAAAACTTGAGAAATGAGAAAGTTAAAACATTCTCCTTGAAAATCTCTTTGCTTCCTATCAAAACTAATGGTTGTTTCATAAACCACAACACTTAGAGGCACTAAAAGTCTTAAATTTAAGAATTCAGTACATAAGCTTGCACATGCATATGCCAATTTGCTTCAGAGATGTCAGGAATGTGTTGCAGTAGATGGGCATCATGTTCAACAACTTCTGCAGTCAAGGTTAATAAATAATATGAAAACTATACTTTTAATAGCTGATTATAGTGGACCCCATTCACTGGCAACTGAGTGTGCTGATGGAAGGACCACATGCCATCTAGTGCATCAAGAGTCCTTAGGAATGCTCCGTAGATGTCCTTTGTTTAAAACAGGGAGGAGTGCATCTGCAGCATTGTGCACATCAGGAGTTGACCTGCACTAGACAATAAAACCAATTAACTTTCCAAAACATGTGATTACCATTTTCCTGTCTTGTAAAATCATTTAAATACTAAAACTTTAGTATTAGCATAATCTTACATTTTACTCTTCTGGTGAATTTTTGGCACAATCCTATTGATATCCATATATTTTTATACAAGCGTGCATGCGCACACACAAACACACAACCACTATCTATGGATACATATAAATGATCTGTTGAAATTCCCCTTATATAACCTCTTGATTCATACTTTACTTCAGGAATGAGTCACATGTTTATCATCTTCACATTCTTTTATATTTACTTGCATTGGTTTGGAGAGTGACGGATTGTTGGCCAGCTTATAACTGTAACAAATGCTCCTGGAATTAGTTACAGTAAATATTAAAGTGAAGATAATAAAAAAATATGATCCATTCATAAAGTTATCAATAACATTTCACTATCTTATCTTTTCAGCATTAATTAATTCCTGTATAAACTTTTCAAGTATTTTAGTTTATGTGCTACATTTATTTATATATGCTAAGCTATACATATGAATATGATTAGACATTCAGTCCAGGCTGTTAGCCTATGGTACATATAATAAACTTTTCTTATACTATTTTTAAGTTCTCCTTAAATCACAAAATCATTAAAAAAAAAAAAAAAGAAAAACTACCATGAATTACATTTGTGCTAAAACTTTGACACACCAATTCCACTTTTTTCTCACTTTACTTATATTTTTACTATCTTTCCTTAAAATGTTGGTCCAGGCTATTTTTCTATCTAATTTAAACCATTTTTTATTTATTAACTCCTTTCTCCACAGATCAGTCCATTTACTTTCAAATGGTATATGTTCAATATCTTTATTCCTGCCACAAATAGAGCGGTGACTCACTGAGACATCTGTTCTTATTCCTTTTAATCTTCATACACCTGTTCTTAGCCATGCAATGCCCTTTCTCAGTTCCTTATTTCCCTTTGCCACGTGTTCTTAATTGAAATATGAAACACTAGAGACCTTTTTTCGGCTAATTCAACACTTTTTGAATTTCCATATTCCTCAAATCTCTTCCTTGCTACTTTCCAAACACTGGTATAATTGTTTTCCCTTTATAAATTTCTCCTACCCCATTATTCTCCAAATTATTTTGAAGATTATTAATCTATCCAGAATTTCTTAGGTGATTATTTTGATATTCGAAGACTGCAATGTCCTACTTCCTTCGTTCTAAATTCAAGATCTAAGCCAATATTTAAAAGCCCTTTCCATAATTATGCTCCTGACACTCCTTTCAGTTCAATTTGGACTATTTCCTTTACAGTTGCACCTGGTAGGCCTAAGATTTCCCTACAGAATGTCCTATGTGTCATATCTACACTTCCTCTTCTCCATTAAGCCCCCATATTTCAATATCACACATTTTGGATTCAACTACCATACTGCAAAGATTTTCTGCCACTTGATATTTATATCAGGTACTCTTGTATTTGCCTCTAACAGACGACTTTGCTCCATTTCCTTTTATCAATGTTAGTTTCTTTTGTTTCTCCCATTTTCCATCGCCAGAATATTAACTCCGAAATAAAATACATAATTGTACTATCATCATATAGTCTATACTACCCTTCTTCCACTTTTTGTGTTTGCTCAATTTTGCCCCTTACTTAGATACTATTATTTGTCTTTTTTCTTGATTTACATTTAACTTTCATTCATTACAGCATTTATTTATTTCTTGAAGTGATTGTTTTAAGCCATTTACTATAACTGACCCCACCAAATCATCTACAAATAGCAGACCAGGAATTGCAATATTATTTATAACTGGTATAAAATTATTATTCTTACTTAACCCTAGAAATATAGCATTAATGTACAAGTTGTATAGAATTGGACTTAATATACATCCTTGGCATAATCCTTTCATTTGTTTAATTCCTCTGGCTACTACTCTGAGTCTCATATAAAAGTATTTTCTTAGTGTAGAGCTTTAAGAATGTTTACTGTGTGCTGACTCACTCCTTTACATAATTTATACCATAATAATTTTAACTCTACTCTATCATATGCTTTCTCTAAATTGACACAAGCCATGTACATTTTCTCCTTTGGGTATCTGTCTAATGTCTTTATTATGAATATATTATCAACTAAGTGTGAAGGCTTTCAGGCCGGAGTTGATTGATAAAATATTAAAATCTTCCAGGCTGGAAGGCTGTGGTCTAATGGTAAAATTATTTAACCCGATGTTTCGGTCAACTCTTTGGTTATCTTCAAGAGGGTAACACTCTGAACAGCTTAACGATGACTGCCAACTAAGCGGCAGATGTTTCATAATCTATAGCTCACACCAAGGTCAGAACTGGCTCATGATTGGCGAGTCTTGCAGTGGTGAGCCATTGCTAGTATCCATGAGCAATTGAGCTTAGATTTTTCCTCTTTTTTATTAAAGTTGTTGGAATGTTCATATATTTCAATTGCTTCCCTATGAAGCCTAGCATAATATTTTGTTGAAGCTAATACTTTCGTGTCTTCATGTAGGAAATGATGACTCATATTAACGAAGTGTTTAGCAACTGCAAACTTATCTGTTTGTGCAAGATGACAATGTCATTTATGTTTTGTTACTCGGGTATTTATACTGCATTTTGTAGTTCTGATGTAAATAGAACTGCATGTGCAAGGTTTTCTATATACACCTTCAACACATAAGGGGTCTCTCTTATCTTTAGCATATTTTAAAGTTTGTCGAGTTTTTCTTGCTGGTTTATATACTGTATTTATTTTGTGCTTTTGAAGTATTTTTTCTAAGACAGTCTACAAAATATTTAACATAATGTAAGAAAACTATCCCCTTATATGCAGGTAATTCGTGACCTTGATGGTTTTTTTCCTTTTAAGGTGAATTGCTCTGTTAAAATCTTTGCACATAAATCTATTTTGTAACATAGCCAACCTAAGGTGCTGTATCTCCTCACTTAAACATCGACCAGTACAAATATGTTTAGTTTTAATTATTCTTCTCTTTTGTTGTGGGTGACGATTGGAATATTTATTTAAATATCTGCCGGTATGGTGGGTTTCCTATAAACAGTGTGTGACAGTCACCATCCGCATTTCTTATTACCAGATGAAGTAATATTGCTTACGTAATATGTTTTTACGTACGCTGATATTGTAATGAAAAGAAGCTAGAAACAGTGATGTGTATTGAATTTATTTAAAGGTGAGTCGGAATTGTTACACTAACATCACTTAAGTTTACTCACTTAACATGTTTCGGGAAACCGTTGTTCCCATCCTCAGAAGGTTAACTCGACTGGCCCGTGTTGTTGGTGTTTCCGTTTTTTGGACTGGATCCTGTGGTGGCATCTTGTGGTGGAGAAATGTACTTCCAGAGAGGATTTGGTGGCGGCAAATCAAAATTCATTAGATGTGTGTTGTGTTTTAGAATGGTGATCTTCTCCCATGCATCTAATTCGGCTGCAAATTTGGCTGGTTTGACTAATGTAATATTGGGTTTGATGTTGTGATTAGTGATCCAAAAATGGTGTGAAACTGCAGATTTGTCCATTTGTTTGTATTTAATACATCTCATGTGCTCCTTTAGCCTAGTTTCTAGGTTTCTTTTTGTCTTACCTATGTATACTTTATTGCAATCTGAACAATTGATTTTATAGATTCCAGCTTTTTTGTCTTGTGGAATGGGGTCTTTTAACTTGTTACAAAGTAATTTCTCTATGTTAAATTTGTTCTGTGGAGCTAGGCTAATGTTATGTTTCATGAAAATCTTCTTAAATTTGTGAAAAGTTCCTGGGTGGTATGTGAATTTCTTGAACTTTAGCTCTTTATCTTGCTGGCTGAGATTTGTTGTGTTTCTGATGTGCATCTGTCGTTTGAATTTTGCAATTTTTTTGTCAATAGTTGTTTTGTTGTACCCATTATGTATTGCTGTGTCTACTATATGCTGGTATTCTAACTGGTATTCTTTTTTATTTAAGGGGGTATATACCAGTCTATGTGTTAGGCTGTTTAGTACTGCATGTTTGTGTGTGGTTGGATTGAAACTCTTATTTTTTATGTAATTAGTAGAGTGTGTTGGCTTCCTGTATATGCCAAAGGTTAGGTTCTTTTGTTCTCTGATGATTTTTAGGTCTAAAAATGGTAGCATGCCTTCTTTTTCTATTTCTATGGTGAATTTTATTGATTGGTTCTGTAGGTTTAGTAAGGCTAAGGAGTCTTGTATGAACCTGTTAGGGACAACAGCGAAGATGTCGTCAACATATCTGTGCCAAACTTTAAACATGTATGGAAAGGAAGTTGTTATGTCTGTTTCTAAGTAGCTCATAAATAAATCTGCCAAGAAGGGTGAAAGTGGGTTGCCCATGGTTAAACCAGTTGGTTGTTGATAGAACTTCTTATTGAAACTAAAACAATTTTGTGCAATGCATAAATTGGTAAGTTGTATGAGGTCTACTATTTCTTCTTCAAGTAGGTTAGTCTGCTGTAGCCATTTCTTTAACTGACGCAGGAGTTGATCTGTAGGAACACTTGGAAATAGTGCAGTGACATCAAAGGAAACTAATCTGTCTTCTGGTTCGAGTTCCAGGGATTTTATCTTCTGTATTAAATCTTCTGAATTCCTTATGTTTTTGCTATTGAATTTTGGTAGTGAAGAGAATCTCTGTACTAACCATTTTGCCAGTTTGTAGGTAGGAGAATCAATATTGCTGACAATTGGTCTCATCTTATTACCCGGTTTGTGTATTTTAGGTAGAGCATACATTCTTGGTAAAGTGGGGTGATCTGGTTTTAATCTAGATTTATCAGTGTCTGTTATAGTTTTGCTTTCCTGGATGGTTTGATTGAAGGCTTTTAAATGTAATTTTAATGGGTCTTCTTGAATTTGTATGTAATTTTCTTGTTGCAGCATATTTTCTACTCTGGCAATATAATCATCTTTTTGCAGTACAACTAGTTTATTTCCCTTGTCAGCTTTTGTGTATACTACTGGTTTTGATTTTAATGTTTTGATCACATGTTTGGTTGGGAAATTGTTATGTTTATCTGCTTGTATTTCTTGGAGAACCATTTCACATTCTTTTTTTAAAGTGGTTTTACTATTTTCATTTAGGTTGTAAGTAGCAATCTCAATGTCTGCGACTATTTCATCGGTTGTTTTTGTGTAGCCAACACATGTTTTTAGGCCAAGGTTTAATACCGATAATTCTGCTTTGGTGAAAGTTACATTTGAAAGATTACATACAAATTCAAGAAGACCCATTAAAATTACATTTAAAAGCCTTCAATCAAACCATCCAGGAAAGCAAAACTATAACAGACACTGATAAATCTAGATTAAAACCAGATCACCCCACTTTACCAAGAATGTATGCTCTACCTAAAATACACAAACCGGGTAATAAGATGAGACCAATTGTCAGCAATATTGATTCTCCTACCTACAAACTGGCAAAATGGTTAGTACAGAGATTCTCTTCACTACCAAAATTCAATAGCAAAAACATAAGGAATTCAGAAGATTTAATACAGAAGATAAAATCCCTGGAACTCGAACCAGAAGACAGATTAGTTTCCTTTGATGTCACTGCACTATTTCCAAGTGTTCCTACAGATCAACTCCTGCGTCAGTTAAAGAAATGGCTACAGCAGACTAACCTACTTGAAGAAGAAATAGTAGACCTCATACAACTTACCAATTTATGCATTGCACAAAATTGTTTTAGTTTCAATAAGAAGTTCTATCAACAACCAACTGGTTTAACCATGGGCAACCCACTTTCACCCTTCTTGGCAGATTTATTTATGAGCTACTTAGAAACACACATAACAACTTCCTTTCCATACATGTTTAAAGTTTGGCACAGATATGTTGACGACATCTTCGCTGTTGTCCCTAACAGGTTCATACAAGACTCCTTAGCCTTACTAAACCTACAGAACCAATCAATAAAATTCACCATAGAAATAGAAAAAGAAGGCATGCTACCATTTTTAGACCTAAAAATCATCAGAGAACAAAAGAACCTAACCTTTGGCATATACAGGAAGCCAACACACTCTACTAATTACATAAAAAATAAGAGTTTCAATCCAACCACACACAAACATGCAGTACTAAACAGCCTAACACATAGACTGGTATATACCCCCTTAAATAAAAAAGAATACCAGTTAGAATACCAGCATATAGTAGACACAGCAATACATAATGGGTACAACAAAACAACTATTGACAAAAAAATTGCAAAATTCAAACGACAGATGCACATCAGAAACACAACAAATCTCAGCCAGCAAGATAAAGAGCTAAAGTTCAAGAAATTCACATACCACCCAGGAACTTTTCACAAATTTAAGAAGATTTTCATGAAACATAACATTAGCCTAGCTCCACAGAACAAATTTAACATAGAGAAATTACTTTGTAACAAGTTAAAAGACCCCATTCCACAAGACAAAAAAGCTGGAATCTATAAAATCAATTGTTCAGATTGCAATAAAGTATACATAGGTAAGACAAAAAGAAACCTAGAAACTAGGCTAAAGGAGCACATGAGATGTATTAAATACAAACAAATGGACAAATCTGCAGTTTCACACCATTTTTGGATCACTAATCACAACATCAAACCCAATATTACATTAGTCAAACCAGCCAAATTTGCAGCCGAATTAGATGCATGGGAGAAGATCACCATTCTAAAACACAACACACATCTAATGAATTTTGATTTGCCGCCACCAAATCCTCTCTGGAAGTACATTTCTCCACCACAAGATGCCACCACAGGATCCAGTCCAAAAAACGGAAACACCAACAACACGGGCCAGTCGAGTTAACCTTCTGAGGATGGGAACAACGGTTTCCCGAAACATGTTAAGTGAGTAAACTTAAGTGATGTTAGTGTAACAATTCCGACTCACCTTTAAATAAATGTTTTTACGTAATTTATTAGAACTTGGAGATCTTATATTGTGTTTACTTCATGTGAGTGGAAGCCATCTTATGACGTCATTCATTTGTTTGGTTTGTAGCTCCATCTGGCGTTAGCAATTTGCGTCAGTATTAGCTTCTGTTTGATTTTATTTCAAATGTCCTCCGGCTAGCTATTATCCTGTTGGGTCGAACATGTGTCTCAATACAGATCGTGAAACGGAAAGGAATCTTTTATCCAAAAATTAAACTGATGAAGAAATTTGTTTTATAATTTTTATTGTCGAACACGTTCACTAACACTTTTACATATTGATCTAGATACTCGCCAAACTGAAACTGTTATAATAACTTCTTACTTATCACTTTTAATTCACGTACTTCAACTTTTGTATATATTAACTTTACCATATTTGAGATCTTTCATAATTCTGCTGCGCGTAACTTGAACTGACTGACTGAAGACGACGTGTAGTATATGAATGCTTTCGGCGAACTGAAGGACTGACTGACGACGTGTAATGTGCTAGGAATTTTGATGAACTGAGCAACCGACTGACCTTACCTCTAACTTGGCTTTATATACTCCCACTCAACGATATGCCTAAAGATTATAAATGAATTACTATTGGCTAATAAAACGCGCCAACATTAGCGTCTATTTTAATACCCAATTAAAATTATGAATACATATTGCTTTAGGGAAACACATTCCAGAAGGTTCTCAACGGAAAAAACGTGCGAACATTACGTAACTTCCTTGTTCCCAATAATGATAAACAGCTCACCCCCTTGCTGCATTATTGCGCTATTATTGACAGTTTCAGTAAGGCCTTATACACTTATTTCCCAATATTAATTACAATTAATGAACATCTGAAATCAATGTCACATAAAAATGCGTATTCATATTACAACCATTATTTACATTTAAGTAATTTGTGATACAAATTACTGCATCATATGCCCCACTAGAAACATAATTATAAATATTTACAACCTGTTTGGAAATTTTATAATTGGGTTTTTAGTCTCCTAAATCTTGGAACACACGCTATCACTTTCACTTGACACTTCACACGCATTTAACACACGACATATGTTTTTTTTTTTTTTTATCTCGCCACTACTTACTGGCTCTTGTTTAATTAATTTAGATATTAATCTGACATCACAATTTTTTTTTTATAGCAAATACTGTACCCTAAATTATTTAATTACTGTTACCAAATTATTTACTTTCTTAAGTTGTTGACAAAAATTTGTACATTTAAGATTTTTGTAATTGTAATTATTAAACATATTTACCAAAAATATTCACACTTTACATAAATATTTACATCTCTTAAATCTAGACAATGTTTCACCTTTTCTGTTTGCTACATAAGTATTTGTGTTTAATTATTCTTACCCATTTTTGTTATTTTGTACTTTATTTTAACAATACTCTTGGAATTGTATTTACGTACTTTTAATTTAATATCATCTTAAGTTTCAGTCTTTGCATTCTTAATTTTCAAATGTTGTTACAGTTACTAAAAATTTAAATTTTTTTTTTTTTAAACATTTCTCTCTTTTTTTTTTTTTTTTTTATAATTTATTTCTCTTTTCAAATGACATATAAATAATTAACCCTCTTACGTTCCAATACATTTCTATGCAAGTCGTCTTTAACTATCCAGCATTTACTTTACATCTCATTGCTATTTACCCTCCTGGATCAAATTGTGTGTGGCTAAACATTACTCGTAGCTGTATCCTAACCTTCAAATTTTTGTTCATGAATAACCTCTTGTATTGATAAGAAATTTCATCACATGATAACATTTGAAAACAATCTAAAGTTTCCTGAACAACACATCTTTTAACAACTGCCATTTTCAATTCTTCTACTATCTCTTTAATTTGAGAATACTCTGACAAATCTGTCATAAGCTGTACTGGACTGGAGTTTTCATTTTGAACATCTTGGTACAATTTATTTCTTTGCATTACTGACTCCTTCTGTATTTCTGATATCTCTCCTCTGAAATTGACTTGCTCCTGATTCACATCTACATTCATAACCTCTTTCATCTCTCTTATCTCACTTGAAATGTTACTCATTCTACTACCTGACTCTGTACATTCTACGTCAACATGTTTACTTTTAGTGTTAACCTCACTTTTTTTATTACATATTTCCCTGCTCATGCCTAGCATTTTCTTTGAAACTTCTCCTATCTCACTTACTATTACTTCCTCATTTTCATCTCTCATTTTTGGCATACCACTATCTAGCTTCATAACTTTCTTTTCAGTTTCTTCCCTGCTTTGATCTACTTTTCGCTCTAATACCTCATTACTCCTACCGATATTTTCAATTGATTTCCTGTTTTGTTCTATTTTCTTTTCCATATTCTGAGTTAGTTTTCCTAATTTCTCAATATTCTTATTCATATCTCTCAGCATTTCCTTCATCATACCAGCATCAATAGTAACATTTCCTACTATTCTATTCTTACTTTCTGCACTAACATTTCCTCCCTCAAATATTACATTGTTTGAATTATTTTCTGTAACCTGTATTGAATTACAGCTAACTGTTACACTATCCCCCTTCATCATTATTTCTTCAATATTATTAGTAGCCATTGTTTTTGTTTTCTAAAAAAAAATTACAATACTCTGACCTTTGTGATGCTGTCTGTTGCTGTTTCTTTGATGTCCAGCTTCCTGCCCCGCTCTCCTAGGTTTGTATGTCGCTTCTGCGTTGTGTTATGATGAATCTACGTCGTCTTGTTGTTTTGTAGTTGAATTCCTTGTTGCCTTGTAATCTCGGAATTACGATGTCCAATCATCCATGTAGTCTGTCGTCCCTTTTGTTGTTTCTGGAATCTGCGTCTTGTAGATCATTTCACTGCTGCATTCGTTCCTTCCTGGTCATCTCACTTCTTCCTGGTTAATTCTGCCCCTTCTTGGTTATTCTGATCCTTTCCTGGTCATCGTGTTCCTTTCCTGGTTATCGTGCCCCACGTTGGGCGCCAATTTGAAGTAAAATTGCTTACATAATATGTTTTTACGTAATTTATTAGAACTTGGAGATCTTATATTGTGTTTACTTCATGTGAGTGGAAGCCATCTTATGACGTCATTCATTTGTTTGGTTTGTAGCTCCATCTGGCGTTAGCAATTTGCGTCAGTATTTGCTTCTGTTTGATTTTATTTCAAATGTCCTCCGGCTAGCTATTATCCTGTTGGGTCGAACATGTGTCTCAATACAGGTCGTGAAACGGAAAGGAATCTTTTATCCAAAAATTAAACTGATGAAGAAATTTGTTTTACAATTTTTATTGTCGAACACGTTCACTAACACTTTTACATATTGATCTAGATACTTGCCAAACTGAAACTGTTATAATAACTTCTTACTTATCACTTTTAATTGATGCGGTAATTTGTATCACAAATTACTTAAATGTAAATAACGATTGTAATATGAATATGCATTTTTATGTGACATTGATTTCAGATGTTTATTAATTGTAATTATTATTGGGAAATAAGTTTATACGGCTTTACTGAAACTGTCAATAATAGCGCAATAATGCAGCGAGGGGGATGAGCTGTTTATCATTATTGGGAACAAGGAAGTTACGTAATGTTCGCGCGTTTTCGGTAGAACCTTCTAGAATGTTTCCCTAAAAGCAATATGTATTTGTGGTTTTCATTGGATATTAAAATAGACGCTAATGTTGGCGCGTTTTATTAGCCAATAGTAGTTCATTTATAATCTTTAGGCGTATCTTGATGGAGGCGTATAAATAGGGTAGGTTCGAGGTAGATCGCCCCCAGTTCATCAAAATTTCTAGCACATTACACGTTGTCTTCAGTCAGTCAGTTCGTCAAGTTACCCGCAGCAAATTTATTAAAGATCTAAAGTATTATACAGTTAAATATACACAAAATTGAAGTACGTGAGTTAAAAGTGATAAGTAAGAAGTTATTACCAACAGTTTCAGTTTGGCGAGTATCTAAATCAATATGTAAAAGTGATGGTGAACGTGTTCGACAATAAAAATTATAAAAACAAATTTCTTCATTAAGTGTAATTTCTGGATAAAAGATTCCTTTCCGTTTCACAACCTGTATAGAGATACATGTTCTACCAAGATAAGATGATAGCTAGCCGGAGGACAATATACAAAACTTAAAATTCTTTCGAAAACTAATTGATGCAAATTGCTAACGCCAGGTGGAGCTACAAACCAAACAAATGAATGACGTCATAAGATGGCTTCCACTCACATGAAGTAAACACAATATAAGATCTCCAAGTTCTAATAACTTACGTTACAAATATTACGTAAGAAACAATTTTACTTCAAATTGGCTCCCATACGTGGGGCTCAAAATATATACAATTTGTTTCTCTCGCAAATTGGCTCCACAACGTGGGGCTAACAAATACAAAAACATATTACGTGAGAAACATTCTCTCGCATAATTCACGTACTTCAACTTTTGTATATATTAACTTTACCATATTTGAGATCTTTCATAATTCTGCTGCGCGTAACTTGAACTGACTGACTGAAGATGACGTGTAGTATATGAATGCTTTCGGCGAACTGAAGGACTGACTGACGACGTGTAATGTGCTAGGAATTTTGATGAACTGAGCGACCGACTGACCTTACCTCTAACTTGGCTTTATATACTCCCACTCAACGATATGCCTAAAGATTATAAATGAATTACTATTGGCTAATAAAACGCGCCAACATTAGCGTCTATTTTAATATCCAATTAAAATTATGAATACATATTGCTTTAGGGAAACACATTCCAGAAGGTTCTCAACGGAAAAAACGCGCGAACATTACGTAACTTCCTTGTTCCCAATAATGATAAACAGCTCACCCCCTCGCTGCATTATTGCGCTATTATTGACAGTTTCAGTAAGGCCTTATACACTTATTTCCCAATATTAATTACAATTAATAAACATCTGAAATCAATGTCACATAAAAATGCGTATTCATATTACAACCATTATTTACATTTAAGTAATTTGTGATACAAATTACTGCATCACAGAACATCCAAGAAGGCTAAGTGATTGTTGTTTTCTGTTTCCCTATTGAATTGAATCTTGTAATTCATGTTGTTAAGATGTTCCAGAAAGTTTGCGAGTTGTTTACCATGGGGCCACTGAAAGAAGACATTGTCAACATACCGATACCAACAACTAGGTTTTAATGGAGCTGTGTCTAGAGCTTTAGACTCAAAATGATCTATAAAAAAGTTAGCAATGGCAGGCCCAAGAGGATTTCCCATTGTGATGCCATCTTGTAGTTGATGAAACACTTCATTTCAATTGCAAGTAGTGTCGTCAAACAATGCTTGAACAGGTTAAAAAATCTGTAGGAGAAATGCCATCAATCTGAGATAAAACGTGATCTACAGGTATATTGGTAAAAAGAGATGTTATAAATATACTGACTAAATGTCGGATGGTGTACAATATAAACAATGTAACTTGTCCACAAAGTATTGTAAGTTTTTTTATATAGCTGTCAGATTGTCCAATGTGAAACAGTAGTAAGGCCATCAAATGTTTATAAACAGCATAAGTTGGAGAACCAATCATGCTTACTATAGAATGAAGAAGAATATTTTGTTTGTGTATCTTCGGCAGTTCATATAAATGTGACGCATAAGCTTCTGATGCTCTAAGTAACTTTTTTTTTCTTCTGAATTTAGTGAAGTAGACCCTTTAATTAGTTTGTTTTTGTTTTTCTAAGGATACCCACAGTTGGATCCTGCTAAGCTTTTCTAAAGCTGAGGGTCAAGTAGGCCACTAATGTTCTGCATATAGTCCGATTTATTATCACAGTGGCCGGCAACAGAAAAAGTTTAACCATCTTCATGCATCCAAGGTCAAACTGCCAGTATGTAAACAAACCATTCATAACTTATCTAACAGACAACTTTCCATGAATGAATATAACGTTCTTTCCAGAGGTGGAAATTTTGCTCTTACATCTACCACATTGCATGTTGAGGATATTATTGCTAATGTAGAAGCAGGATAGTTCATTTACCATCAAATGTGGTCAATGAACTATGATCCTAAACATCAAGAGTTTTATGTAAAGCTCAACCTCCAGTAAGCAATATCTCCTCTAAAGAAAGGAAGGCTCCCAAAGATTTGAATGTTGATGTAACATTTTAATTTTTTCTGCGGATAAAGGAAATGCCACCATGATAATGAATAAGTCAGACTATATGCAAAAGATTAGTGGCCTTTTTGGCCCTCAGCTTTATAAAACGATTAAGCTGGACCAACTGTGGGTATTGATGCGGTAATTTGTATCACAAATTACTTAAATGTAAATAATGATTGTAATATGAATATGCATTTTTATGTGACATTGATTTCAGATGTTTATTAATTGTAAATATTGTTGGAAAGTAAATTTATAAGGCTTTACTGAAACTGTCAATAATAGCGCAATAATGCAGCGAGGGGGGTAAGCTGTTTATCATTATTGGAAACGAGGAAGTTACGTAATGTTCACGCATTTTTTCCGTTGAGAACCTTCTGGAATATTTCCTAAAGCATATGTATTCATAATTTTCATTGGATATTAAAATAGATGCTAATGTTGGCGCGTTTTATTAGCCAATAGCAGTTCATTTATAATCTTCAGGCATATCGGGGAGTGGGAGTATAAATAGAAGCCAAGTTAGAGGTAAGGTCAGTCGGTCGCTCAGTTCATCAAAATTCCTAGCACATTACACGCCGTCAGTCAGTCCTTCAGTTCGCCGAAAGAATTCATACACTACACGTCGTCTTCAGTCAGTTCGTCGAAAGTATTAGTTCGTCAAGTTACGCGCAGCAGAATTATGAAAGATCTAAAATATGGTAAAGTTAATTATACACAAAGTTGAAGTACGTGAGTTAAAAGTGATCAGTAAGAAGTATTATAACAGTTTCAGTTTGGCGAGTATCCAGATCAATATGTAAAAGTGATAGTGAACGTGTTCGACAATAAAAATTATAAAACAAATTTCTTTATTAGTGTAATTTTTGGATAAAAGATTCCTTTCCGCTTCACAACCTGTATAGAGATACATATTCTACCCAAGATAAGATAATAGCTAGCCGGAGGACATTTAAAATGAATTATTTCAAAAACTGATGCAAATTGCTACGCCAGATGGAGCTACAAACCAAACAAATGAATGACGTCACAAGATGGCTTCCACTCACATGAAGTAAACACAATTATTTCTCTCGCAAATTGGCACCCAGAACGTGGAGCTCGAGTAACCAGGAAAGGAACACGATGACCAGGAAAGGATCAGAATTAACCAGGAAGAAGTGAGATGACCAAAGGGGCGAATGGAGAAGTGAACTGAACTACAAGACGCAGATTCCAGAAACAACAAAAGGAACGACAGACTACGATCGTAATTCCGAGATTACAAGGCAACTGGGAAATTCAAACTACAGGACAACAAAACTACGCAGTTTCATCGAAGCAACATACAAACCTAGGAGAGAGGGGCAGGAAACTGGACATCAAAGTAACAGCAACAGACAGCATCACAAAGGTTAGAGTATCGTAATTTTTTTTTAGAAAAAAAAAAGGGTAAACAAATTTAAATGTACCTTAGGAGTGGTAGGATAAAGAAAACAATGGCTACTAATGATACAGAAGAAATAATTATGGAGGGAGATAATGTAACAGTTAGCTGTAATTCACTACAGGTTACAGAAAAGAGCCCAGACTTTTTAGGATTTGAGGATGAAAATGTTAGTGCAGAAAGTGAGAATAGAATAGCAGGAAATGTTAATTTTGATGCTAGTATGATGATGGAAATGCTGAGAAATATGAATAGAGAATTGAGGGAATATATTATTAAGAGTGTAGAACAAAAAGTAGATCAGAGTTTTGAGGAATTGAGAGAAGATATAAAAAAAGATCATAGGAAATCAATTGAAGATATTGGTAGGAGTAATGAGATATTAGAGCAAAAAGTAGATCAAAGCAGTGAAGAAATTGAAAAGAAAGTTATGAAGCTAGATATTAGTATGCCAAAAATGAGAGATGAAAATGAGGAAGTAATAGCAAGTGAGACAAGAGAAATTTCAAAGAAAATGCTAGACATGAGCATGGAAATAGGTAACAAAGAAAGTGAGGTTAATACTAAAAGTGAGGTTAATGTAGAATGTACAGAGTTAGGAAGTCAAATGAGTAGTATTTCAAGTGAGTTAAGAGAGATGAAAGAGGTTATGAATGTAGATGTAAATGAGGCGCAAGTTAATTTTAGAGGGGAATTATCAGAAATACAGAATGAGTCGGTAATGCAAAGAAATAAATTGTACCAAGATGTTCAAATTGAAAACTCCAGTCCAGTACAGTTTAGTACAGATTTGTTAGAGTACTTTCAAATTAAAGAGATAGTAAAAGAATTGAAAATGAAAGTGGTTAAAAGATGTATTGTTCAGGAAACTTTAGATTGTTTTCAAATGTTATCATGTGATGAAATTTCAAATGAATACAAGAGGTTATTCATGAACAATAATTTGAAGGTTAGGATACAGCTACGAGTAATGTTTAGCCACACACAATTTGATCCAGGAGGGTAAATAGCAATGAGATGTAAAGTAAATGCTGGATAGTTAAAGATGACTTGCAGAGAAATGTATTGGAACGTAAGAGGGTTAATTATTTAATGTCATTTATGTAATTTAACTCAATATAAGATCTCCAAGTTCTCATAATTTACGTAAAAACATATTACGTAATCACAGATTCTCTTGCAATTTGGCACCCAGAACGTGGGGCGAAGTGACCAGGAAAGGAACACGATGACCAGGAAAGAAGCATAGTGACCAGGAAAGGAACACGATGACCAGGAAAGGATCAGAATTAACCAGGAAGAAGTGAGATGACCAGGAAGGGGCGAATGCAGCAGTAAAATGATCTACAAGACGCAGATTCCAGAAACAACAGGGACGACAGACTACGATCGTAATTCCGAGATTACAAGGCAACTGGGAAATTCAAACTACAGGACAACAAAACTAAGCAGTTTCATCGAAGCGACATACAAATCTAGGAGAAAGGGGCAGAAAGCTGGACATCAAAGTAACAGCAACAGACAGCATCACAAAGGTCAGAGTATTGTAATTTTTTTTTAGAAAACAAAAACAATGGCTACTAATAATATTGAAGATACAATGATGGAAGGAGATAATATAACAGTTAGCTGTAATTCAATACAGGATACAGAAAATAGCTCAAACGATGTAGTATTGGAGGGAGGAAATGTTAGTGCAGAAAGTGAGAATAGAACAGCAGGAAATGTTAATCTTGATGCTAATATGATGATGGAAATTATGGAAATGATGAAAAATTTTTATGAAACGTTAAGGGAAGATATTATTAAGAGTGTAGAACAAAAAGTAGATCAGAGTTTTGAGGAATTGAGAGAAGATATAAAAAGAAATCATAGGAAATCAATTGAAGATATTGGTAGGAGTAATGATGTATTAGAGCAAAAAGTAGATCAAAGCAGTGAAGAAATTGAAAAGAAAGTTATGAAGCTAGATAGTAGTATGCCAAAAATGAGAGATGAAAATGAGGAAGTAATAGTAAGTGAGATAGGAGAAGTTTCAAAGAAAATGTTAGACATGAGCAGGGAAAGAGATAACAAAGAAAGTGAGGTTAATACTAAATATGAACATGTTGATTTAGAATGTACAGAGTCAGGTAGTAGAATGAGTAACATTGCAAGTGAGATAAGAGAGATAAATGAGGTTATGAATGTAGATGTAAATCAGGCGCAAGTCAATTTCAGAGGGGAGATATCAGAAATACAGAAAGAATCAGAAATGCAAAGAAATAAATTGTACCAAGATGTTCAAAATGAAAACTCCAGTCCATTACAGTTTAGTACAGATTTGTCAGAGTATTCTCAAGTTATAAAGATAGCAGATGAATTGAAAATGAAAGTTGTCAAAAGATGTGTTGTTCGAGACACTGTAGATTGTTTTCAAATGTTATCATGTGATGAAATTTCATATGAATACAAGAAGTTATTCATGAACAAAAATTTGAAGGTTAGGATACGGCTACGAGTAATGTTTAGCCACACACAATTTGATCCAGGAGGGTAAATAGCAATGAGATGTAAAGTAAATGCTGGATAGTTAAAGATGACTTGCAGAGAAATGTATTGGAACGTAAGAGGGTTAACTATTTATATATGTCATTTGAAAAGAGAAATAAATTATAAAAAAAAAAAAGAAATGTTTAAAAAAAAAAAAAAAATTAAATTTTTAGTAACTGTAACAACATTTGAAAATTAAGAATGCAAAGATTGAAACTTAATATGATATTAAATTAAAAGTACATAAATACTATTCCAAGAGTATTGTTAAGATAAAGTACAAAATAACAAAAATTGGTAAATATAATTAAAAACAAATATTTATGTAGCAAATAGAACATGTGAAACAGTGCCTAGATTGAAGAGATGTAAATATTTGTGTAGAGGGTGAATATTTTGGTAAAAATGTTAAACATTACAAAAATCTTAAATGTATAAATTTTTGTCAACAACTTAAGAAAGTTAACAATTTGGTAACAGTAATTAAATAATTTAGGGTAAAGTATTTGCTATAAAAAAAATTGTGATGTCAGATTAATATCTAAATTAATTAAACCAGAGCCAGTAAGTAGTGGCGAGATAAAAAAAAAAAAAAAAAAAAAATGTCGTGTGTTAAATGCGTGTGAAGTGTCAAGTGAAAGTGATAGCGTGTGTTCCAAGATTTAGGAGACTAAAAACCCAATTATAAAATTTCCAAACAAGTTGTAAATATTCATAATTATGTATGTATTGTAATGAAAAGAAGCTAGAAACAGTGATGTGTATTGAATTTATTTAAAGGTGAGTCGAAATTGTTACCCGAGTTGAGTTAACCTTCTGAGGATGGGAACAACGGTTTCCCGAAACATGTTAAGTGAGTAAACTTAAGTGATGTTAGTGTAACAATTTCGACTCACCTTTAAATAAATTCATAATTATGTTTCTAGTGGGGCATATGATGCGGTAATTTGTATCACAAATTACTTAAATGTAAATAATGATTGTAATATGAATATGCATTTTTATGTGACATTGATTTCAGATGTTTATTAATTGTAAATATTGTTGGAAAGTAAATTTATAAGGCTTTACTGAAACTGTCAATAATAGCGCAATAATACAGCGAGGGGGGTGAGCTGTTTATCATTATTGGAAACGAGGAAGTTACGTAATGTTCGCGCGTTTTTTCCGTTGAGAACCTTCTGGAATATTTCCTAAAGCATATGTATTCATAGTTTTCATTGGATATTAAAATAGACGCTAATGTTGGCGCGTTTTATTAGCCAATAGCAGTTCATTTATAATCTTTAGGCATATCGGGGAGTGGGAGTATAAAAGAAGCCAAGTTAGAGGTAAGGTCAGTCGGTCGCTCAGTTCATCAAAATTCCTAGCACATTACACGTCGTCAGTCAGTCCTTCAGTTCGCCGAAAGAATTCATACACTACACGTCGTCTTCAGTCAGTTCGTCGAAAGTATTAGTTCGTCAAGTTACGCGCAGCAGAATTATGAAAGATCTAAAATATGGTAAAGTTAATTATACACAAAGTTGAAGTACGTGAGTTAAAAGTGATCAGTAAGAAGTATTATAACAGTTTCAGTTTGGCGAGTATCCAGATCAATATGTAAAAGTGATAGTGAACGTGTTCGACAATAAAAATTATAAAACAAATTTCTTTATTAGTGTAATTTTTGGATAAAAGATTCCTTTCCACTTCACAACCTGTATAGAGATACATATTCTACCCAAGATAAGATAATAGCTAGCCGGAGGACATTTAAAATGAATTATTTCAAAAACTGATGCAAATTGCTACGCCAGATGGAGCTACAAACCAAACAAATGAATGACGTCACAAGATGGCTTCCACTCACATGATGTAAACTCAATATAAGATCACCAAGTTCTAATAATTTACGTAAAACATATTACGTAAGCACCATTCTCTCGCAAATTGGCTACCACAACGTGGGTCTACAATAATGTTACACAAGAAACATTCTCTCGCAGTATCCTTAGAAAAACAAAAAAAAACTAATTAAAGAATCTACTTCACTAAACTCAGATAGAAAAAAAGTTACTTTGTGCATCTGAAGCTTATGTGCCACATCTATAAGTACTGCTGAAGATACACAAACAAAATATTCCTTTTCTTCCTATAGTAAGCACGAGTGGTTCTCCAACTTATGCTGTTTCTTAACATTTGACAGTCTTACTACAGCCTCATATTGGACAATCTGGCAGCTATATAAAAAACTTACAACATTGTGGACAAGTTAGATTGTTTAAATTGTACACCTCTGACATTTTAGCCAGTCTAGATATAACGCCTCTTTTTACCAATGTACCTGAACGTCAAGTTTTATCTCAGATTAATGGCATTTCTCCTACAGATATTTTAACCTGTTTAAGCACTGTTTGACGAGTTCCTACTTTCAATTGGAATGAAGTGTTTTATCAACAACAAGATGGCGTCACAATGAAAAATCCTCTTGGGCCCGACATTGCTAACTTTTTTATGGATCATTTTGAGTCTAAAGCTCTAGACACTGCTCCGTTAAAGCCTAGTTGTTGGTATCGGTATGTTGACTATGTCTTGCTCCAGTGGCCCCATGGTAAACAACTCGCAAACTTTCTGGAACGTCTTAACATGAATTACAAGATTCAGTTCAATATGGAAACAGAAAATAACAATCACATAGCCTTCTTGGATGTTCTGGTAATAAGAAATACAGATGGATCACTGTCACATACTGTTTATAGGAAACCCAACCATACCGGCAGATATTTAAATAAATATTCCAATCATCACCCACAACAGAAGAGAAGAATAATTAAAACCTTAGTGGACAGAGCTAAACATATTTGTACCGGTCGATATTTAAGTGAGGAGATACAATGCCTTAGGCTGGCTGTGTTACAAAATGGATTTACGAGCAAATATTTTAACAGAGCAATTCACCCTAAAAGGAAAAAACATCATGGTCACAAATTACCTGCATATAAGGGGAAAGTTTTCTTACCTAATGCTAAAAATGTTGCAGACCGCATTGGAAAAATACTTAAAAACCACAAAATAAATACAATATGTAAACCAACAAGAAAAATTCAACAAAGTTTAAAATCTGCTAAAGATAACAGAGAGCCCTTATGTGTTGCAGGTGTATATAGAGTACCTTGCACATGCAGCTCTGTTTACATCGGAACAACAGAATGCAGTATAAATACACGAATAACAGAGCATAAATGACATTGTCATCTTGCACAAACAGATAAGTATATAGTTGCTGAACACTTTGTTAATATGGGTATCGTATCCTATATGAAGATACGAAAGTATTAGCTTCAACAAAATATTATCACACTAGACTTCATAGAGAAGCAGTTGAAATATATAAACTTTCCAACAACTTTAATAAATAAGAGGAAAAATTTAAGCTCAACTGCACAGAGATACCAGTGATGGCACGCCACTACCAATCATGAGCCAGTTCTGACCTTGGCGTGAACTATAAATTGTGAAACATTTGCGCCTAGTTGGCAGTCATCATTAAGTTGCCCAGGGTGTTGCCCTCTTAAAGATGGCAACCAAAGAGTTGCCCGAAACATTGGGTGTAAATAATTATACCCTTAGATCATGGCCTTCCAGCCCGGAAGATTTTAATATTTCATCGATATTTCAACTGTTTGCTTCCCTTTCAAAATCCCATTTGGAATTTGAAAGAGCATTGTATTCTGCAACCTGTTTGCCAAAATGCTAGTAGAGAGTTTTTCAACATTTGTTAGTAACACTACATCTCAATAACTATTGGTTTATCTGTGCTGCCCTTCCCTTTGTGCACTGGGTGGATAACTGCTTTCCTCCAATTTTCTGGCATATATCTTTCTTCAATTGAATTGAGCAATCCTGTTAGTATCTTGACTCTATTTACACCATTGTTTGGGAAATTGTAATGGAATACCTACACCAATTGCTTTATACATGCTACATATAATTCTTAAGCATAGAGATTGCAAATATTGCATTTATGAAGAAAGTACTCAGCATACAATGATGAACATAATAATGGACAAATCAATGGCACATACATGCTGGTTACAAGCACTATGTAGCACTTAAAAGATGCATAATAAAATTAATGAGAGTGATTTGTGACTGCAAAATCATTAATGCAGTAATAGTAAATAACGATTAAGGCATATTTCAATAATGGGCGATTTTAACATACAAACTTAGGAAAAATAAACACTGAACAGAAATACAATATACCCCCGCTAATTCGAAATCGGATAAACTGAAAACTCAGTTAATCCGTAGTAGCTGCTTGGTCCCTGCTGAATTACATGGAAAAATCTACCTCTTAAACCAAATTTTGGATAATTCATACTACGAACTAAAATTTGGTCCCCTCATTACATATTCCATACGTCATTCTTCATTTAAACTGAATATGTATGTTGTGCTGTACATTACAGTATTTTCTGTTACGTATTTCACATAATTTTTCTCAATACAGTATTGTAATTTCTCAACAATGGCCCGATTGATTACTTGCTGCTTATGTATCACTTCCACAGCATATGATGCAAGGGCGGGGAGGAGGGGGTTGGTCAGCAGATTGCGACTCGCAACAATCCAGAGAGCTGTTTGTCTCTGCTTGTGAACAGTTGAGTTTTTTTTTTCTTTTCCCTGCTCCATCAATCGCTATGCCGCCAAAAGAGAAGCGTGCTCATAATGCTCTTACACTGAAACAAAAACAGCAAACTTTACATATGGTCCATAGTGGAGAGAAGACCAAAACACAGGTTGCAGAACACTTTCAGATTCCGAAGTCTACTCTCTCATCGAAGTTCAAAACAGAAAATAGAGGCAAGTCTGACAAGCTATTCATTTAGTGACAATAGCAAGTGCATGAGACCAGTGAAACATGCAGTGTTGGAGGATTCGCTGTTAGAATGGTTCCAACATATGCATTCACGCAAATTCCACTATCTGGTACCATAATTTAAAAAAAAAAAAAAAAAAAAAAAAGGCTTGAGGAATCCCCAAGAAAGAAGGAATTCTTGGGTTTGTATCTTCTGAGCAATAGCTATCAGAAGAGGCATAATATCAGTGCTGTCTGGTCTGTGGGGAGGCACATAGAGTAAACAAGGAAGTTGCCAATGAGTGGGTGCGGGAGTTTCAATCTAAGCTTTCATCATCACCCAAGAATGTGTTCAATATGGGTGAAGCAGGCATTTTCTATAACTTGATGCCTGAAAAAACAGTACATGCCAAGGGCGGAAAATGCAATGGAGGAAAATGCAGCAAGGAGAGACTGACGGTGGTCTTGTGATGGCTCTGAGAAGCTCAAACCATTAGTGATTGGAAGATACAAAAATCCACATTGTTTTAAAAATGTCAACCTATTCAATCTGCCAAGTCAGTACAAGAATAACAATAAAGCTTAAATAACCAAATCTCTTGAAGATTCAACAACAAATGGCTGCAAGAAAGATGAACATTTTGCTAACTTTGGACCACTGCTTGGCACATCAGTTCGATGACGTGAAACTTCTGAACATAGAAGTGTCTTCTTACTAGCTACATCACAAGGCATCTGCAACCATTGGATCAAGGAATAATTGCCTCAATGAAGCGTAATTACAGACGCTGACTGGTTAATGCTGCCTGCCATCAGTGCAATAAAACTACAAGAAACAGTTCCACATTGGAATGTGCTGCAAGCTACCTGCAACACATCTGCTGCTTGGGATAAAGTTACGACACCATAACTAACTGTTTTAAGAAGGCCTGGACAGCAACTGATAATGCAGCTGAAACTGAACAGGAAACCGATGATCCACATCTGAACTTATAATGTGGATACAATTGGGGATTCTGATAATGTTCTTCTACACACTTACACCCGGTTGGTGCCCTCTTGTACCGTCATTATGGAAGAATGGACATAGGTAGACAACAACATCTGTGCTGCTGAAGAACCAGTCATCTGCTGATGATGCAGAAGAAATGATATTGCTATTAGATTGCAGGTGTCAGATGTGAAAATTGTGATAAGTGGTGTCCTTCGTAGAGCAATGTTGGGATTAAGAGAATCATGAGAATTAATCGGAAACTTAACTGGATGTGCAATGTAAAGAACTGTGTAATGCTAGATGGGAACTATTGGTTGCGCGATGACGACTTTGGTAAAGATGGGGTTAATTTGAACCGGAGAGGTTTGTTCAAGTTTGGTAACTTACTAAATGATGTAATTTCCTCAGTATTACAGGAAAACTAGGAACTATAGTGGTGGATGAAGTAGCTAGTGCTAATTCTGTACAGTCAACAACTAGTGAATTCCCTCTTTCCTGTTCTACTGAATCTCATCAGATTATGTTTCAAACTATTCAATGTATAGGAAACAAATTAGTGGATCTTGACTTAATGCTTAACCAGGAATATGCAAACGTAGACATAGTCTGCTTAACGGAACATTGGCTCAAAGACGATGAATGGGCTCTGTCTGCAATTCCTAATTATAACATGGCAAATATCTATTGTAGGGCAACACGTAGGTATTCTCTTGAGATCTGGTCTTCAATATAAAAATGTTACACATACCTCATATTTAAACGAGGAATTTAATTTTGAACATGTGTGTGAGGTTATGTACCCTAATATTAGATTTTTGGTTGTATGCATACACAGATCCCCTGATGGCAATATTGATTCCTTCCTTGATAAGCTTGAAGGGATGCTGGTTATCCTACTGAATATAAATCTCCCTATAATTATGTATGGGGACTTTAATATAGATTTTCTACTTGATTACTCTATAAGAACATTTTAGTGATGTAGTGTAACAACCTTCAACTCTCTTTATTTTAAATTATGACACATCACTGTTACTAGCTTCTAAATCTTCAAAATTAGTCAAAAATCTTGATGTTAACAACCTCCATAATCTTAAGCAGCTTAATAAAAATGCCACACATATTATGAATTCGTCAGAAACATGCTTAGATCAGATATTTGTAAGTCATAATCTTCCCTATTGTACAACCAATAACATCAGTACAGGAATTTCTGAACATAACACAATATTTTTAACGCTGAACATACTGGAAGAAAATAAATTAACTTCCATCAAGGTAAATAGTACTAGTCTTACACGATCATTCAATCCACAAAATATAGATTATTTTAAATTCCTTTTGAGTAAAGAATCATGGGCTACCTTAGATGATAATTGTGCTAATAAAAGAGCAAAAGACTTTCTAGATATAATAATGTATTATCGTGACATAGCATTTCCAATGAAAAAATTAAACCTCCTTCAAATTCTTCCTCTAGTAGAAAAATTGGTTAACGAAGGGGATCCTACAATCATGTAGAAAGAAGCGGATGCTTAGAGAATTTAACAAATCTACAGAGGATCCTGAATTTAAAGAATACTTCAATAAGTATTGTATTATTTTAAACAAAGTGGTGATAGCTGCAAAAAAATTATACAATGCAAATTACATTAATAATCATCCAAATAAAGGTAAGGCAATATGGAAAGTAGTGAAAAAGGAAATCAACAGTAAAAGTAATAACAATCATGACAATATTACATTAACAGTTAATAATAAGCCAGTTGTTAATAAGAAAATGATTTCCGAATTATTCAATATATATTTCACTGAAGTTGCAAAAACCATAACTCTAACCTCGATTCCATTATTAAACCGCTCAATTCTTCCTCATGTTATGAATAATCATGCCTCACTTTACTTATTCCCAACAACCGAAAAGGAAATTCAACAAATTATTAATGGTCTCAAAAACAAAAATTGTAGGGGTTATGATGATATACCTGATTCTCTTGTGAAGGATTGTGGTAATTATTTAATAAAACCATTATCCGATATTTGCAATAAGTCACTTGCTGCGGGCTGTTTTCCTGATGCATTTCAAATTGCCAAAATCGTCCCCATCTTCCAAAAAGGTGAAAAAACTTATGTAGAAAACTATCGACCCATTTCCTTACTGTCTATTTATTCCAAGATACTTGAAAAAATTATGTATAATAGATTAGTGCCTTTCCTAATGAAATACAACATAATTTCTAAAGTGCTGTTTGGGTTTCAAAAGGGAAAGTGAATTAACATGGCTATCTTCTCTTTCTTAGAGGAAATCTTTAATGCAAAAGATAGGAATGAACAAGTCTTAGGATTATTTGTTGAGTTATCCAAAGCATTCAATACAGTGAACCATAATATTTTACTGCATAAACTTGACAATTATGGCATTACAGACATTGCTAATAACTGGTTTAGATCATATCTTACAAATAGAGCTCACTTCATGGAAATCCATGATGCACAATTTAACTTATAAATTGCACAATGTGGGATGCCCCAAGGCTCCATATTAAAGCCAGTTCTTTTTCTTATCTATATTAATGACCTTCCGTTATATTTGTCTTCTGTTAACACTGTTCTATTTGCTGACAATGCAAATTTCATTTACAAAAATCAATGTGAATCTTCATTGCAACTCACAATAGATGACTCAATGTTGAAACTATGTAATTGGCTAAATCATAATAAACCGACTCTAAACACTAATAAATCTAGTTACTTAAAATTTAATGGACATCCAAATTTCACTAGTCAGTTCCAAATATTCTTTGATAATGTTGCAAATAAACCATCAATATTCTACCCAATTTTTAGGAGTTACAATTGACATAGCATTAACATGGAAAGAACACATTGCAGCCCTTAGTAATAAATTAAATTGTTTAATGTATGCAATAAGAGTGTTAAGTAAAGCTTGTAGTAAGGAGGTAATGACAGTGGTATATTTTGGATATATACACTCAATACTTTTATATGGGATACCCTTCTGGGGGAGTTCTAACCAATCAATTATAATATTCAAAATTCAAAAGCAAATTTTAAGACTAATGAAGCATGTACCACCCCATACCCCAAGCAAATCAATTTTTGATGAATTTAATATACTTCTGCTATGATTTATGTATATATATCTATCTTGGAAACAGTTTCTTTTATCCACAATAATATGCAATATTTTAAAAGAAATGAGGATTATCATAGCTATTATACACATACAACTGAGTCTATGCACCTACAGCATTAAGACTTAATAAGAACACTCAATAGTGGATCTCATAAAGGTTTAATTCTATATAATAAGATATCCAGCCCTTTTAAAGCTACCTCAGGGAATATTTTTAAATCAAAAGTGCATAAATTATTATTAAAGCACAAATTTTATAGTGCTAATGATTTTCTTAATTTCAGTATTTAGTGTAACTTTGATGAAGCCATATGTACAAATTGTATATTTACGGTGAATAAAGTTAAATTGAATTGAATGATAACTATTTACTGTCATCTTCTGAGGAGGAACATGAAGATATGACACTGCGACCCTGCGCTGAAGTTGCAGCTGCAATTTCCGTTCTTGAGAGATTTTTTGCCACTTCTAATGTCTCCATGGCATTTCAGGTTGCTCTGGATTGGTATCTTCAGAGAGTGTCATAATATTACGACCAACGGTCCGACAAACAACAATTATGATTTTTTCAAATTATAAAACTAAAATGTGTAATCAATAAGAGTTGTAAATAAAAAATGTGTTCTGATTAAAACTTAGTGTTAAAAGAACAGTATATTTAAGGTGTTTCTTAAGGTTATTGTTTGTTGTATTATACGACTCACTAATTAATGAGTACAATATTGTTCCAAATAGTACTGTTTTAAAAAAAATTACGACAAGCATTTGACAGTATACTTTCTCAATTAAACAAATGCCAGATATACTGTATACAGCAGTTTTCTTAGAGGTCATGAAAGTGGAACACCCTCATTTGTTAGTATGCATAACAAGAGAGTAAGTGAATTCAACTGTCGTATTTTACCATTTCAGATAACACAGGACTATTTTTACAAAACCTCATTAATTCAAACTTCATTTAACTGAATTGGCTATTTTTCGGTCCCTTGGAATTTGGTTAAATGAGGATCTACTGTAATTCATAACTGTAATATCAGAAAAATAACACTTTTACAATAATTGGTCATTTGAACTTAAATTATTAATCCTAAAGAAACAAAGACTTCAAGCATGTGTATCACCTTCAAACAGATATATCATGATCAGCATGGCCATCTTTCAGAACATTTGCACCTTTTGAACATTAGGGTCAAATTTTATAAATGAGCAGAAAGTTTAGAATTTTTTTTTTTAATAAAGGGTAATAATATATTGTAATTAATAGTCATGCTGATGTTGCTAACTCTTCCTTTATTTAAAATCTCTTGCAATAAACAAATTATGTGTAGTCAATGCACATGAGTTTGATTGTTTCTTCAATATGTTAATATGGCAAGCAAGTTAGCCATTTTAAAAATTACGCTAAGAACATATCTCCATTTGTGGAAATTGAAACTCAATACACAAAATTGTACTCCTATAATTTTTCTGAAAGCAGTGTAATGAGAAAACTGTTAGTTTATAAATGAAGGAGCAAAATGTGAACTGTTAAAACACTGTACAGCATATCACCAGGGAAATGCGAATCCGTTGGGGAATTTAACATTGTGCTGGCATGTTGCCATGTTGGTTAGAACAACCAGATGGATACCGGAGATCCATGGTTCAAATCCTGCATATGGCATTGAATTTTTCAGTCATCTGTTTCTACCTTTCCCACTCAACAGCACGACGTGTGTTCAAAAAGTTTCTGGAATGGCTTCATAACAATGCTGAGCTGAGATTTCTTTAATTCTTACCCAGACTGTACATGCAGCATTCCTTCCCAATAAAAATGAGAGGTCACATGACTTTCTGTGACCATGCAGTGATGAGGTGGACGCTCTGAAGTGAACAAGTGTTTTGCATGTGCTGCGATTTTTCTGCGTAGCAAAAATGTCAGATTATAAAGAACAAAGAACCAACGTCAAATTTTGCTTTAAACTCGGTAAAACTGCAACAGAAGCCTATGAAATATTAAGAACAGCTTATGGGGAGGAAGTTATGGGCAAAACTCAAGCATTTGAGAGGTTTTCGAAATTTAAAAGTGGTGTGAGAACAGTTAAAGATGTAGATCGTTCGGGGCGACCCTATTCCAGCAAAACTGATGAAAATATCAATCAGGTGAGGGAAATGGTCTTAAATGATAGGCACACTACAATAAGAGAACTTTCTGACTCATTCAAAACATTTTTAAAGACAATTTGGACATGAGAGGAATTGCTGCCAAGTTCGTTCCCTGCCTGCTTTCAAATGACCAAAAGAAAAGCCATGTGATTGCCTGCACAGATCTTAAAGAACAGCTAAAAAATGACCTGCAGTTTATGGAGAAAATTATTACTGGTGATGAAACGGATTTATGGGTACGATCCAGAAACGAAGCAACAATCTTCACAATGGAAGAGTCCTTCATCTCCACACCCGAAAAAGGCCACACAAGTTCGATCCAAAGTGAAGTCAATGATGATTGTGTTTTTTGACATTGTACATAAGGAACTTGTGCCACAGGTTCAAACAGTAAATCAAGTGTTCAACAAACAAGTGCTGCAAAGATTAAGGAAGAATGTGCGACCAAACAGCTGGAGAAATGGAGCTCTAAGGACACCGTTTTGAGGACACTGATGTCATCCATCGTGAATAGCAGAATGCTCTGAACATGTTGAAAGAAGAGGACTTCCAGAGGTGCTTCCAGCAGTGGCAGAAGCGCTGGGACAAGTGTATCAACTCCCAAGGAGACTACTTCGAGGGTGACAGTGCAGATTAGACAAAACAAACTGTTGTGTATTATTTATGACGTCATTTGATACGGTAATTTGTATCACAAATTACTTAAAGGTAAATAATTATTTTAATATAAATATGTATTTTTATGTAACATTGATTTCAGAGGTTTAATAATTGTAATTATTGGTAAATAATAATATACAGCTCTATTGAAACTGTTAACAATAACACAATACTTCAGCGAGGAATGAGTTGTTTATCGTTACCGGGAACCAGGAAGTTACGTAATGTTTCGCGCCTTTTCAGTAAAAAAAGCTTCCAGAATGTTCTATAAAAGTAATATATATTAGTGGTTTTCATTGGATAGTAAAATAGACGCTAATGTTGGCGCGTTTTATTAGCCAATAGCAGTTCATTTATAATCTTTAGGTGTATCTCGAGGCAAGCCTATAAATAAGCCAGGTCGAAGGAGCGGTCCCCAGTGTGCAACAAGATTCTCAACATATAACACGTCAGCTCCCAGTGTTCAACAAGATTCTCATTTCGGTCTCTAAATTCATCAAGTTACGCGCAGCAGAAGTACGAGAAATCTTATAAAGTATTATACAGTTAAATATATAAAGTTGAAGTACGTGAGTTAAAAGTGATAAGAAGTTATTATAAACAGTTTCAGTTTGGGCGAGTATTCAAATTAATTTGTGAAAGTGTTCGTGAACGTGTTCTGCAATAAAGATTATAAAACACATTTCTTCACTAGTAATTTTTGGATAAAAGATTCCTTTCCGCTTCACACCCTTCAAGAGAAACATGTTCGACCCTAAATAGCTAGCCGGTGGACATTTAAAACTAATACAAATTGCTACGCCAGAGGAATCTACAAAAAGAACAAATGAACCAACCAACGTATGACGTCACACAAGATGGTTTCGCGTGAAGAAAACACATACAATTTTCTCTCGTAAATTGGCTACCACAACGTGGTGCTATAAACACGTAAAATTGCTATTGCAAATTGGCTCCCATACGTGGGGTAATTAAAGTTATGTAAACAAACATTTATTTGCAACATTTGTTACGTAAAACAGAATACGTAAGCTATACATCCCTCAAATTGGCGCCACCAACGTGGGGCGAAGTGACTAGGAAAGGAAGGCGAAGTGACCAGGAAAGGAAGGCGAAGTGACCAGGAAAGGAAGGCGAAGCGACCAGGAAAGGAATGAAGCAGAGTAAACAGGAATACAGCGGTGAAATGGTCTACAAGACGCAGATTCCAGAGACGAAAGGGACGACTGACTTCGATCGTAATTCCGAGATTGCGATGCAACAAGGAATTCAGCTACAAGAAAACATCGAAACGACGTAGATTCATCACGACACAGCGCAGAAGCGACATACAAATCTAGGAGAATGGGGCAGAACGCTGGACATCAAAACTACAGCATCAGACAGCATCAAAAAGGTAATTAAATGATACTTAGGAGCGGTAGGAAAATAAAAACAATGGCTGCTAGCAATATTGAAGAAACAATGATGGAAGGGGATAGTGTAAAAGTTAGCTGTAATTCAATACAGGTTACAAACAAAAGCTCAAACAATGTAATATTGGAGGGAGGAAATGTTAGTGCAGAAAGTAAGAATAAAATAGCAGGAAATATTAGTTCTGATACTAGAATGATTATGGATATGATAAAAGAGATTCATGAGAAAATGAATAAGGATCATAGGGAATTGATAGAAGCTATAAGAAAAGATCGTAGGGAAATGTGGAAAGATATTGGTAAGAGTATTGTAGATCAATTTAGAGAAGATATGCAAAAGAGTAGTGAGAAATTAAAACAAAAACTAACTCAGAATATGGATAAGAGTTATAGGGAATTGAGGGAAGATATTGGTAAAAGCTTTGAACAAAACAGAAAAGATATTGATAGGAGTAATGAGGTATTAGAGCAAAAAGTAGATAAAAGCAGTGAAGAAATTGAAAAGAAAGTTATGAAGCTAGATAGTAGTATGCCAAAAATGAGTGATGAAAAGGAAGTAATAGCAAGTGAGATAGGAGAAGTTGCAAAGAAAATGCTAGACATGAACATGGAAATAGGTAACAAAGAAAGTGATGTTAATACTAAAAGTGAGGTTAATGTAGAATGTACAGAGTTAAGAAGTCAAGTGAGTAATATGACAAGTGAGCTAAGAGAGATAAAAGAGGTTAGGAATGTAGATGTAAATCAGGCGCAGGTTAATTTCAGAGGGGAAATATCAGAAATACAGAATGAAACAGTAACGCAAAGAAATAAATTGTACCAAGATGTTCAAAATGAAAACTCCAGTCCATTACAGTTTAGTACAGATTTGTTAGAGTACTTTCAAATTAAAGAGATAGTAAAAGAATTGAAAATGAAAGTTGTTAAAAGATGTATTGTTCAAGAAATTGTAGATTGTTTTCAAATGTTATCATGGAACGAAATGTCATATGAATACAAGAGGTTATTCATGAACAAAAATTTGAAGGTTAGGATACGGCTACGAGTAATGTTTAGCCACACTCAATTTGATCCAGGAGGGTAAATAGCAATGAGATGTAAAGTAAATGCTGGATAGGTAAAGATGACTTGCAGAGAAATGTATTGGAACGTAAGAGGGTTAATTATTTGTATGTCATTTGAAAAGAGAAATACATTATATAAAAAAAAAAAAAATGTAAATTTTTAGTAACTGTAACAACATTTGAAAATTAAGAATGCAAAGATTGAAATATGATATTAAATTAAAAGTACATAAATATAATTCCAAAGAGTCTTGTTAAAATCAAGTACAAAATAACAAATATGGGTAAAAAAAAAAAAAATAAAAATAATAATAAAAAAAAAAAATTAAATTTTTAGTAACTGTAACAACATTTGAAAATTAAGAATGCAAAGAAATTGAAACTTAATATGATATTGAATAATGTACAAAACAACAAAAATGGGTAAAAATAATTAAAAACAAATATTTATGTAGTAAACAGAACATGTGAAACAGTGACTAGATTTAAGAGATGTAAATATATTTGTGTAGAGGGTGAATATTTTGGTAAATATGTATAATAATTACAAAAAAAATCTTAAATGTATAAATTTTTGTCAACTTAAAGTAAACAATTTGGTAACATTAATTAAATAATTTAGGGTAAAGTATTTGCTATAAAAAAAAAAAATTTGTAATGTAAGATTAATATCTAAATTAATTAAACCAAAGCCAGTAAGTAGTGGCGAGATAAAACATATGTCATGTGTTAAATACGTGTGAAGTGTAAAGTGAAAATGATAGCGTGTGTTCCAAGATTTAGGAGACTAAAAACACAATTAGAAATTTTCTAAACAAGTTATAAATATTTATAATTATGTTTCTAGTGGGGCATATGATACGGTAATTTGTATCACAAATTACTTAAAGGTAAATAATTATTTTAATATAAATATGTATTTTTATGTAACATTGATTTCAGAGGTTTAATAATTGTAATTATTGGTAAATAATAATATACAGCTCTATTGAAACTGTTAACAATAACACAATACTTCAGCGAGGAATGAGTTGTTTATCGTTACCGGGAACCAGGAAGTTACGTAATGTTTCGCGCCTTTTCAGTAAAAAAAGCTTCCAGAATGTTCTATAAAAGTAATATATATTAGTGGTTTTCATTGGATAGTAAAATAGACGCTAATGTTGGCGCGTTTTATTAGCCAATAGCAGTTCATTTATAATCTTTAGGTGTATCTCGAGGCAAGCCTATAAATAAGCCAGGTCGAAGGAGCGGTCCCCAGTGTGCAACAAGATTCTCAACATATAACACGTCAGCTCCCAGTGTTCAACAAGATTCTCATTTCGGTCTCTAAATTCATCAAGTTACGCGCAGCAGAAGTACGAGAAATCTTATAAAGTATTATACAGTTAAATATATAAAGTTGAAGTACGTGAGTTAAAAGTGATAAGAAGTTATTATAAACAGTTTCAGTTTGGGCGAGTATTCAAATTAATTTGTGAAAGTGTTCGTGAACGTGTTCTGCAATAAAGATTATAAAACACATTTCTTCACTAGTAATTTTTGGATAAAAGATTCCTTTCCGCTTCACACCCTTCAAGAGAAACATGTTCGACCCTAAATAGCTAGCCGGTGGACATTTAAAACTAATACAAATTGCTATGCCAGAGGAATCTACAAAAAGAACAAATGAACCAACCAACGTATGACGTCACACAAGATGGTTTCGCGTGAAGAAAACACATACAATTTTCTCTCGTAAATTGGCTACCACAACATGGTGCTATAAACACGTAAAATTGCTATTGCAAATTGGCTCCCATACGTGGGGTAATTAAAGTTATGTAAACAAACATTTATTTGCAACATTTGTTACGTAAAACAGAATACGTAAGCTATATACCTCCCTCACATTCCAGAAACTTTTTGATCACACCTCGTATATTAATAGTGAGTGCATCTATGAGTTACTCAGAAAGTTCTCAATCTGAGAAAGTAACAACATTTTTAATGCAATATTGCTTTGTAACCCAGTCTGAGAAAGACATAAGATTTTTTAAAACCCAACTTTTTTTAGTTTTCAACATAGTCACCCTCCAATTCCATACACTTCAACCAACAATCTCTTATACCTCAGAATTAAATTATTTGTCTACTTTGCAAAATAGGTGTTATGTTATTTATGACTTCCACATCTAAGGAAAATCTTTAATCTGCATGCCATTTTTTCAGATTTAATAAGAAAAGAATCACTGGGAGCCAAATCTAGAAAAAAAGTTGCATGTGTTAGCAACTCAATTTAAGAGTACACCAGTGCACTGTCTTGATGAAAAAGAACTTTCTTCTTAACAAATGCAGATGTTTGGCCTTCATTGCATCCTTAAATTGCTCCGGCAAAACTCTTAGCATTCTGCATTAGTTTTGACCTTCTCTAGGTAGTCTGCCACCACCACTTCCCTACAAAAATGTGGCTATCATCCTTTCTTAGTGAAAGAACACACTTGAACTTCTTTGCAGCACTTTCACCCTCTTGCACTCATTGTTTGTTCTGCTGTTTCATCTCTGGCATGTGTGACAAATCCATGTTTTGTCAACGTGATCTAATGTTGCAAAACAGTCTGTGGAATTGTGTCTGAACTTGTCCAAGCATTTCTGTGAGATATTCATTCGATTGCACTTTTGATAGATTTAATGAACGTGGCATCCATCACACTGCAAGCTTTTTCATCTGCAAATGCTCATGCATAATGTGCCAGACATGATTTAAGAGATCCTCTGAATGTCACAAAGCCCATTTATCTTGATTTATCCATCATTTAAGATAGCATTGTGGATTTTTGCAATGTTTTCTTTAGTCACAGCAGTAACTGGATGTCCTGCATGTTAGTAATAAAAAAATGAAAGATCCATCATATTTAAATTATCCACAGCCCATTTCTTCACCACAATAAATGAAGAATCTTCCAAAGTGGAATACAATATCTTGGTTGGCATATAACACTTCTATTGTGAAGTATTCAATCACTATATGCCATTCAATTTTATCCTTTTATCCATTTTTTGGAAAAGGTCTCAACTTGTATATTTGCAGCACTATAACAACCAAACAAATAGAATGATTTTTGCTATTTGATACTGTGTCAGGCCAAGAGCTTACCAAAAGTGGGACATTGTTGAGATCAAACCACTCGTATGCCTGCCTAACAATATGGACAGGTACTCAGTCATGTTGACAGATTGCTCATCTCCTAACTGATCTTCGACAATGGGCAGCATAAAGTGGTTAAATTGTCACTGTACTTTTGCCATGACATTGCAAAAGGGCCAAGCTCCTCCAGGGGAAATGTGACCACACTGTACCACCACCACAACCCCTGAATTTTACAGTTGGCACCTCAGGCCATTGAGCTCATTCAAGAGGCATTCACCACAGCCACATCCTGTGATCAGTTTGCCACATTGTATACAATAATTCATTACTCCACACAACGGTTTACAGAGTTCCATAAACAATTGCCACACAAAACGTTTTCCTGAATACAACCAGTGATGTGACACCTCATACCCAACTCAAGTGACAGCCAACCTTGATTTTTTCACAAACACTTTTATTGAAACAATATATACACGTAACCGCAAATTTGGATACCAAAACAAATGTATATAAGCTTAAAATGCACAAAGAGTGGTCAGATATAACACAGAATGAGATTTGCAAGCTATTTGGCACGATTATTCTCATGGGTGTTATTTGAAAACCTACATTAGATATACACTGGTCTACAAATGACATGCTATCAATGCATGTATATCAAACAACAGGTTATGTTCATACTACAGTTTCTTGCTGGGCATCTATACATATCCATATCACTCGCAGCAATTTTATGTTGGACGTCTATAGATGCCCAGATAAAGAAGTTAATATCATGAACAGTGGTTCTTGTGATGCTCAGGATGGTGGAAATCCAACACACAGACTTCTGACACAAGCAGCATTGTTAAGTCCATGAGTCCTACAGAACATACCATTCTATTGCATCATATTATCTGCTGACTATTGAGAGAGTGGAACAGGTTTTGCAGGCATATATGGAGGATGAGTATTTTGAAAATTCATACGCAAGAGAAATCTTGTAAGCAAAAATTTATGGCAAGCTTTCTTAGATTTGAAATTTTTATAGTAATATTTAAGCAGTTAAACCAATTTTTTTGTAACATTATTTGCATACTAAGATATATCGAATACTACTTTTAATACATGGATTGAAGGACATCTTAAAACACTGCGATATGCATAAATACAATACTAGAAGCCAAACTAATGTATATAGATCTGTACATACAAAAAAATTCTCTGATAAAGATCCCTTAAACATAGGCGCAACGTTGTATAATAAACTCCCAATGGAACTTAAATCTCTACAAATTAATTCCTTTAAATCTAAGTTAATGAAGCATCTTATAAATAAACCTTTGTACAGACTTGAAGAATTTGAGTAAAGAGGTGTGTTTGGTGTGTGTGTGTGTGTGTGTGTGTGTGTGTGTGTGTGTGTGTGTGTGTGAGAGAGAGAGAGAGAGAGAGAGAGAGAGAGAGAGAGAGAGAGAGAGAGAGATTGATGATATAAAGAGTTCAAAATTAATATCCAGCCTTTTTAAAAATAGAGTAAAACATTACCTTGTAAATATAATATTGATCAGACTGGATGAACACTGTAGTATAGAGTAAGCACTTATGTATGGATGTGAGTGTTTGCGTATGCCTGCTTGTGAGTTATTGTATTGTGAGAATGTGAAGGAAATTTTGTAAGCCGTAGTGTTAATGTTGTTCTTGACTATGCTTTTAACCTGTATCTACAAGTACACAAGCAATAAAGAATTATTACTATTATTATTATTATTATTATTATTACTATTATAATAAATGATACATTGGATTCTGTATCTTTTCAAGTAGTTCTCCATTCACTTAAGCAAACAGTATAAGCTTAAGATGCAGATACAAGTTTACGTAACAGTAAGCTTATTATATTAATTATGTATTAATTTGTACAACTTAAGGAAGAAAGTTTTATTACTGGTTTAGAAGAAAAAAAATATATAAAAAAAAACACACACGCACTCGCGCACGCACACGCACGCGCACGCACACACACACACACACACATGCACAAGTAAAGGGAAAAGGGGAGAAAGAGGGACAGATGGCAAAAGCAAAACCTAAAATGAAAGAGAGAGGGAAAGACATTGCAGTTAAAATAATAGAAGTGGAATTGTGAATTTCACTAGAAGGAAATAAATTTAAACTTAACATTTAAAAATTAAGAAAATTACAGCTCTATGCTTCAAATCTGTGCAGCAGTTTAGATCCATAAATAATCACCTTTCCAATAACTTTTATGTACTGTAATGTCAAACATCTTCCTACCTGTCAATGATTCTTCATAAGGTGTATTCAAATTTGTGGATTTAACTTGCTCTACCATTTGTAACAGTTTGGTTGCATCCTCTACTGTTAAGTCTGTATCTGCACATCTATTATGGATTTCTCTGAAAGCACCCTTGAAGAAACGTGGAGGTGGGATTGGTTGTATAGATGCTTGTTTTTGCACCATGCTGCTTAGTTTTAACCCCGAATCACTCATTATGGCAAGACACTCTGCACGGTGGAGACGTGCCAATGCATTCTATAATAGATATTCAAGACATTTAAGACATCGTTTGTATAACTTTCACATTAAAGAAAGATGGTTACAATAAATGAGTCCTTAGCAGATCTCTCTGCATCCCTTTTTATTCATTTACACAGACAGTATTTATGTATTTTTAATTTCTCTACCACGTATATAGTAGGTAGAGAAGGTATGGTATGACATTCTAACCAGAAATTTGATCAGAAACACAAAAATCAAAAAAAAGGAAGAGAGAGAGAGAGAGAGAGAGAGAGAGAGAGTGTGTGTGTCTCTCTCCCATTGCTAGATCTTACCAGATCTGTGGTTCAAATCCCAGCTTTGGCATTGAATTTTTCAATCCTGTGATTCTACTTTTCCAACCTTGTCCTACACTCATCAGTGTGGAAGAACAATTAATTAATTAATTAATTAATTGACCTGATAGAGGCTAAACTAATATATCCCAGGCCTTAAAGTACTTATGGCATTGTAAGTCGCTATTGGGTATGTCATCTCAAAACAATTTGGATCTCCTTGAGGTTTATCAGGAAAATGCGAGTCAGCTGGAAAATTTAATGTCCCTCCAGGCATGTTGCCTGGTAGCTCAGTGATTAGAGCAACGACAGAAACCTGGAGATCTGTGGTTCAGCTGATTCTATTTTTCCAACCTTGTGTTACACACGTCAGCAATTAATTCAGAAAAAATGTCTGAATTGTCAGTAATAAACCAATGAGAGGAGCTTCAACATCACAGGCAGACTGGCCAGCCATGTCATAGCAGAACTTGAAAGTAGTATTAGTATGTATTTGTGTATTTGTAGCACCACGTGGTGGATAATGTTTCTCCCGTAATGTTGTTTACATCACGCGTATGTAGCCATCTTGTGTGACGTCATTCGTTGGTCTTGTCCGTTTAACTCCATCTGGTGTAGCAATTTGTATTAATTAGTTTATGAAAGATTTTAAGGTTATGTATATTATCTTCCGGCTAGCTATTTAGGTAGACATTTAACTCTTGCAGGGTGTGAAGCGGAAAGAAATCTTTTGTCTATAAATGATACTGACGAAGAAATTGGTTTTATAATTTTTTATTGCAGAACACATTCACGAACACTTTCACATATTTATCTTGATACTCGCCATACTGAAACTGTTTATAATAACTTCTCACTTTTAACTCACGTACTTCAACTTTATATATTTAACTGTATAATACTTTAGAATAGTTCTTGTAATTCTGTTGCGTGTAACTTGATAAAATAACTGAACGGAGAATTTTGTAGAACTGGTGGGCTGACGTGTAATGTGTTGAGAATCTTGTTGCACACTGGAGAACGCTTACCTCAGACATGGCTTATTTATAGACTTGCCTTAAGATACGCCTAAAGATTATAAATGAAATGCTATTGGCTAATAAAACGCGCCAACATTAGCGTCAATTTTACTATCCAATGAAAACCACTAATACATATTATTTTTATAGAATATTCTGGAAGCTTTTACCGAAAAGGCGCGAAACATTACGTAACTTCCTGGTTCCCGGTAACGATAAACAACTCAAACCATTCATTGCATTATTGCGTTATTGTTGACAGTTTCAGTAGAGCCATATATTATTATTTACCAATAATAGTTACAATTATTAAACCTCTGAAATCAATGTTACATAAAAATACATATTCATAATAAAATAATTATTTATATTAACGTAATTTGTGATACAAATTACCGTCTCATATGCCCCACTAGAAATATAATTATAAATATTTATAACCTGTTTGGAAATTTTATAATTTTGTTTTTAGTCTCCTAAATCTTGTAACACACGCTATTCACTTTCACTTAACACTTCACACGCGTTTAACACACGACATATGTTTTATCTCGCCACTACTTACTGGCTCTGGTTTAATTTGTTTTGATATTAATCTGTCGTTACAATAAATTTTTTTTTTTTTTTATAGCAAATACTTTACCCTAAATTATTTAACTAGTGTTACAAAAAATGGTTTACTTTCTTATATTGTTACCAAAAATTTATCAATTCAAGAATTTTTTTTGTAATTACCATACATATTTACCAAAATATTTACCCTCTACACAAATATTTACATCTCAATGTTTCACATTCTGTTTGCTACATAAGTATTTGTTTTAAATTATTTTTACCATTTTTGTTATTTTGAATTTTATTTTAAACAATACTCTTGGAATTGCATCTACGTACTTTTAATTTAATATCATATTAAGTTTCAATCATTGCATTCTTAATTTTCAAATATTGTTACAGTTACTAAAAATTTAATTTATTTATTTATTTATTTTTATTTTTTTTTTTTTTAAACATTTCTCTCTCTTTTTTTTTTTTTTTTTTTTATAACTTATTTCTCTTTTCAAATGATATATATAAATAGTTAACCCTCTTACGTTCCAATACATTTCTCTGCGAGTCGTCTTTAACTATCCAGCATTTACTTTACATCACATTGCTATTTACCCTCCTGGATCAAATTGTGTGTGGCTAAACATTACTCGTAGCCGTAACCTAACCTTCAAATTTTTGTTAATGAATAACCTCTTGTATTCATTGGAAATTTCGTTCCTTGATAACATTTGAAAACAATCTATAGTTTCTTGAACTACACATCTTTTAACAACATTCATTTTCAATTCATCTGCTATCTCTTTACTTTGAAAGTACTCTGACAAATCTGTACTAAATTGTACTGGACTGGAGTTTTCATTTTGAACATCTTGGTACAATTTCTTTCTTTGCATTATTGCCTCATTCTGTATTTCTGATATTTCCCCTCTGAAATTAATTTGCGCCTGATTTACATCTACATTCCTAACCTCTTTTATCTCTCTTAGCTCACTTGAAATATTACTCATTTGACTTCGTAACTCTGTACATTCCACATTAACCTCACTTTTAGTATTAACCTCACTTTCTTTGTTACCTATTTCCTTGCTCATGTCTAGCATTTTCTTTGAAATTTCTCCTGTCTCACTTGCTATTACTTCCTCATTTTCATCTCTCATTTCTGGCATACTACTATCTAACTTCATAACTTTCTTTTCAATTTCTTCACTGCTTTGATCTACTTTTTGCTCTAATATCTCATTACTCCTACCAATATCTTTTCTGTTTTGTTCAAAGCTCCTACGAATATCTTCTCTCAATTCCCTATTATTCTTTTCCATATTCTGAGTTAGTTTTTCTAATTTCTCATTATTCATTTGCATATCTACCCTGTTTTGATCTATTTTCTTACTAAGATCTTCCCTTATCTCCCTACTCATATTTCTCAGCATTTCCATAATCATAATAGTATCAGGATTAACATTTCCTGCTATTCTATTCTCACTTTCTGCACTAACATTTTCATCTTCAAACCCCAAAAAATCTGGGCTATTCCCTGTACTTTGTATTGGATCACAGCTAACTGTTACACTATCTCCCTCCATAATTATTTCTTCTGTATTATTGGTAGCCATTGTTTTTATTATCCTACCACTTCTCAGTCTCATTTAATTACCTTTTTGATGCTGTCTGATGCTGCAGTTTTGATGTCCAGCGTTCTGCCCCATTCTCCTAGGTTTGTATGTCGCTTCTGCGTTGTGTTGTGATGAATCTACGTTGTCTCGATGTTTTTGTAGTTGATTTACCCTGTTGCATCGTAATCTCGGAATTACGATCGAAGTCAGTCATCCCTGTCGTTTCTTGAATCTGGGTCTTGTAGATGATTTCACCTCTGCATTCCTGGTTATGTTGATCCTTTCCTAGTTAATTCTGCTACTTCCTGGTTATTCTTGTTCCTTTCCTAATCATCTAGCCTTCCTTTCCTAGTTGTCGCTCCACGTTGATGCGCCAATTTGCGAGAGAACATTGCAAATTTTGTGTTTACTTCACTTTAACTGCCCCACGTATGGGAGCCAATTTGAAAGAGGTATAGCACATATTGTATATATGTTTTAGAGCACCACGTTGTGGATGTTTCTCACGTAATGTTATTTACCTCACGCGTGGAACCATCTTGTGTGACGTCACTCGTTGGTTTGGTCTGGTCCATATATACCTCTGGCGTTAGCAATTTGCATGAAATTTTAATGTCCACCGGCTAGCTATTTAGGGTCGAACATGTTTCTCTTGAAGGGTGTGAAGCGGAAAAAAATCTTTTGTCTATAAATGATACTGACGAAGAAATTGGTTTTATAATTTTTTATTGCAGAACACATTCACGAACACTTTCACATATTTATCTTGATACTCGCCATACTGAAACTGTTTATAATAACTTCTCACTTTTAACTCACGTACTTCAACTTTATATATTTAACTGTATAATACTTTAGAATAGTTCTTGTAATTCTGTTGCGTGTAACTTGATAAAATAACTGAACGGAGAATTTTGTAGAACTGGTGGGCTGACGTGTAATGTGTTGAGAATCTTGTTGCACACTGGAGAACGCTTACCTCAGACATGGCTTATTTATAGACTTGCCTTAAGATACGCCTAAAGATTATAAATGAAATGCTATTGGCTAATAAAACGCGCCAACATTAGCGTCAATTTTACTATCCAATGAAAACCACTAATACATATTATTTTTATAGAATATTCTGGAAGCTTTTACCGAAAAGGCGCGAAACATTACGTAACTTCCTGGTTCCCGGTAACGATAAACAACTCAAACCATTCATTGCATTATTGCGTTATTGTTGACAGTTTCAGTAGAGCCATATATTATTATTTACCAATAATAGTTACAATTATTAAACCTCTGAAATCAATGTTACATAAAAATACATATTCATAATAAAATAATTATTTATATTAACGTAATTTGTGATACAAATTACCGTCTCAAACTTCAGCTGTATTTCTTCGAATAGGACACCATAACTGAAACTATGAGTTTCAGGTTCTGCCAAGCCTTGGGAAAGGCCGCTATTTCTACAACTTTGCCAACATGGGAACTCGCCAGTTTATTCTGCAGTACAGCTTCAAGTAAATGGAGGCATGTCAAAGAAAGGAAATTGAACGAGCAATAACTTTTGACTCATTTTGCTTAATGTATTAAAAACAAGCCAGCCAGTTTCTTAAGTTTAGTAAATGCTGTGATTGTTGTTTAAAGAAGATAAAAGATATAAGAAAGTGCTTGTAAACCACAGCTTTGAATAAGTTACATTTTGTTAATGGACTGTGTGTCATAGGAAAGTTACTTTGGTTAAACGCGCTAAGAATGGCATTGATAAATAAACAAAGTTACTGTTATCCAAAATGTGGTGGAATCACACACAGTGAAGCAAGGCAGCTGCTGATATGAGCTCATGATACATGTCCTGCAAAATAAATAGGTGAGTGAAGCTGATAAGTGTTTAGGTTGACTCCACTTTAATCAAGCATCTTTTATCAATTGCTTCACTGTATGATTCCACTACATTTTGGATGAATCAACAGGCAGCTGATGATGTGAGCTCATGCTTACGACACATGTCCTGCAAAATAAATAGTTGGGTTTAGCTAATAAGTGTGTTAAAGTCATTATTACATACATTAATTGTTCTTAAATTTTAATACCTGGTTTTTAAGCATGTTTCTAAATATGAGTAAGAATATTTAACCAGTTTCAATTAATGCTTTTTCAAAATAAGACAAATCAAGAACTTAAGGTTTGTTGTAGAACCTCTTATTACTTAATAAATTATGTAACCAGAAAACATTCCATTTTGTGAAATTTCTTTCACATAGCAAGGCAGAGTCCTTCCTATTTCCCATTCATACAAGGGGCACTATTTATATTTTGAGCCTAATAATTAAAACAAAGTAATTTATGATTGAAGACTGCTTTATTGTTTTTCAAAATATTCTCCTTTATGATCAATACACTTTTGCTTTTGACAAAGCATTTACTCCAGTCTTCTTGAGACACCTCCAAAACATGGTTTTTGAGGGCATCAATGGCTTCTTCTGCCAACGATAATCGTTGTCCATGGAATTTATTCTTGATGTTCGGGAACAAAAAGAAGTCATTGGGTGCCAAATCAGGACTGTATGGCGGATGACCCATCAATTCAATTTTTTGAGCTTTCAAATACTCTGTTGTTAGATGAGATGTGCGCACGCTTGCATTGTCTTGATGAAGAACGATCCTGTGGTTCTTGTTGGTTTTCCTTACTTCACCGAAGACTTCTGGCAAACAAATGGTTGTGTACCATTCGGCATTGACCATTTTACGTTCCTTTAAAGGCACTGTTGCCACATGGCCAGTTTTGCTGAAAAAGCAGGCTACCATTTGCTTCGAGTATGAACAACTTTTGTTGGATTTGCTTCATCTTGAAACACCCATACAGTCAATTGCTATTTATCCATGATTCGTCACCTGTTACAATCTTATAGACGTCTTTTGAGGCACCGCCATTGTATTTCTTGAGCAGTTATGTACACCAATCGACACGAGCATCTTTTTGAGATTGCGTCAAATTATGTGGGATCCAACGAGAGCAAACCTTTTTCATGGCTAAATAATCATGAAATATTTTATATATGCTGGTGGAACTAATGCCTAGTGTTGCCTGAATCTCACAATATTCGCATGACAATCTTTCATTATTAGTTTTTGGACAGCATCAATGTTTTCTGGCACAACAACTGATTTTGGACCTTCACGAACTCCATCATTGAGCAAATGGCAGCCACAATTAAATTTGTTATACCAGCGTTTCACAGTGGCAAAGGATGGAGCTTTGTCGCCAAATGTGGAAGTTAGTTGATTGATGCACTCATGTCTTGATAGTCCACGTCGAAAGTCGTAATAAATCATTGCACGAACATTTTCATGAGTTAATTCCATGTTTTTGTTGACACACAATTTTCAAGTTAGTGTAAACAAAACAAATGATGCTCTATTGACAAAATGTTTGAAGTAGATTATGGTAAAAAATGTCAAACTTTCTATTGGAAACGTCAGATGGCACCTACAACATTCAGGGTTGCCAAGGCTCAAAATATAAATAGTGCCCCTCGTACTTAGAAGTCGAATGTGCAAATGAGATATTTTCAAACTATGCCATTTATACAACTAATCATTTACATTACCCTTATTCATGCACATATAGTACCACCGGTTGCCCTTGGAGCCCAGTTATAGCTTCCACAATTAGGAGTTCAGGTAGCACAGACTATAGGATTATGACTACTAGAGTTTCATGCTTTAAAGGTAGCATTACATAAGGGCAACTAGGCACTGGCGGCAGAAGCAGCAATAATAATCATAATAAACAATGGTGCGTGCAATATGCAGGGACATAAATTATGCAAGTAAATATGGTAACAAGGCTGACTACATGTTAAAACTGATGGTCTTTTCATGAAGGAATGATTAGGTGGAATAAGAAATATTTACCTTCACAACAAAATTAAAAACAGCATGACAACATCCTTCACAGTGCTATACACCAACATATACTTACCTGGCCAGATATGTTGCAATCCCTGAAGTCACCCACAAAATAGGCAGCTATAAAATAAGCTGCACTGAAATGCTTGAAATTCTGTGTTGACAGTAGTCCTTGCATAGCTGCATAAAACAAAAATGAACAAGCACAGATATTAAAGTACTCAAATCGATCACAAAAGCAGTGATCCTTAGCAGTAAACGCACCTGCAGAAAATTGAATGCTAGTAAGACATGAAATTAAAATTCACCCAAGTACCGAAGACTTTTCTCACATATGGTGCTGGAGCTGTATTCAAAATTAAAACTGATTCAGCAGTTTTGTTGGAAGATCAGTGTAGACTACTGTAGCATATGGTTAACAAAAGAACGTAACTTAGTAATACTGTTTCAGCCATTTCTTTGCATTTTAGCTATAGTATTTTTCTTGAAGTGGAAGCTTTTTCTGCTGATTAATTCAAAGCATACTTCATGAATGATTACCAATAATAAAACTACAACCATTGCAATTATTATGGTAGACTAACCATTTTCTATTTGGGGGGGGTTCTAATATCTATTAATGGGACCTTATTGCGACACCTTTTCTTGTGACACACTAGTTGGTCTATGTTACAAGCAAATATCTCTTAAATGAAAAGATAAAATTTAAATGTTTTATATTCCAAATCTTATTAATGGAAATGACCTTGCAAACTGTGATATGGTCTGTATTTCCCCAATGCCCCTCATGGGATGCAACTTCAGAAATTGTTTACATTGGTTTCCCTCATCAAACTAAGAAACGTTTATTAAAATTCTTTCTTTTTTCCTAAGTTGCAGTAATGGAGACAAATAGGGGTTGAATTAGGAAGGGAAAATTACCTTGCAGAGAGATGGGGATATAGATGTTTTATTAGATGCAAAAAAGAAAGAGTGGGGATAAAGCTTAGCCAGAAGTAAAACGAGGCTGTAAATAAAGAATGATGAAACAATTTAGGTGATGGTAGGTAAACTGAGCAAAATAAAATAAAGGTGGGGACAATGTAGTATTACCAATATCATGGTGTTAATTCTTTCAAGGCCTTTTGGTAGTAAAAACTTCAATTATATAGGATAACTTGATTAACAAGAATCCATGGAAAATAAACATGTTGGGGCAGTAAATTCACTTCAAAAGAAATATCGGAAATTAAAAAGCTAAAAATTTAACTAGGCATTTGGAATAGATGAAATCCTACAGGAATTTTGGAAAACTTGCACAGAAGACCAAAACGGATAAGAAAAAAAAAAAAAAAAAAAATTATATATATATTGGTGCAGTTACTGAATGTAACCTTTGAAGAAGGCAAAGTACCAAAACAATGGAGAGTGGGAATAGTCTGTTCATTAACTGAGAAAGTCGAGTGTTAACAAAAAGACTACAAGAATGAGCTGAGAAGGAAGGGAAATTTCATCATTCCAATCAGGCTTTATGAAAATTAAATGATATTATTTGTATAATTAGATCATTAGTATATGAATATCAGTGACAAAAGAAGTAGATTAAATGAGGAATAATCGTTGCAAATCATATTATGTCTAAAAAGAAAAATGTTACAGGAGAAGCCAAACATGAATAGCAAATAAAATATAGGATATATTTCAAAATTGAAAGTCATACATCTTATCTTTACATATCCTAAATGAGTTTGTGTGACAAACGAAATATTTTTTCAAAATTTAAGCTTAGAGAATTTGTAATGGACCTAATATGGATTTTTACTGTCAACAGATGTATAAATAAAGAAAGCAACAATTTCAAACTGGAAAACTTTATATCATTAGTATTATGTAAAACATAAGCAAATTTTGAATGGATAAAAATGTGTTTTTCTAGAAGAAAGCCTATTTACTTGCAATGACTAAGAACAGCAGATTTGCTTAATTGAAGAAACAACTGGCTAATATTTTAAACATATCTAGAAGAAATTAACAATAAGAAGAAATGACAAAAAATTGGGATATGGATTACAAGAATCTGGTTTCACCTCACATGTTGTGTGTATGTTACTTGTTGCAGTACACCACAGTGGGAAAACCCAAATGAAATTTAGGGGTAGAAGTATTTTGAATCTAAGATAGAGAAAAATCTAAGAGTGCTTGGAAAGTACTTCAGAAGGTAAGACCAAAAGACTAAATATTATTAGTCATAAGTTTACACAAATTTTGTAATTGAATAGTTATGTATGGAGAAGTCGGTGAACAAACTCACTCATTTAATTTAAGGGTTTATCAAGAAGAATGAATTTGGTCCATAAATATAGCTGGAAATATGCATGTTCATAATTGAACTATGTAAGCTAAATCGAGAATGGCAATTGTAACATAAAAAATGAGAATATTGTGTATGGCTTGGGATAGAACCTGCGTTAGCACCAAACCATATAAACTTTGTAATGATCTTAGTACTAATAAATAAGGCAAAACCATATTGGCCCGAAAATAAGGTAGTCAACAAAAAAATTCCTAGATGATCTTACATTGTTAAACTTCCATGAACCATCTTTAAATTTCACCATCAAAATAGAAAGTGGCAACATACTACCCTTTTCGGACCTGAGGTTAATAAGAAGCAGTGAATGAATCAAATTTAGTATCTTTAGAAAAACCCAAATTCAGAATTGCATCAAAGCCAATGATTTCAACCCTCAACAACATAAGCTTAATAATAACATAATAAGATTATTAAGAGCTTAACCCGTAACTTGGTGAATATGTATACCATTTAGATCAGATATGGAATACTCTGAAATTAATAAACAGTAGACCTGCAAATTCAAAAAGCAGAAACACTTAAAATAAATTACAACAATTAAACTTGATAAGAAAGTCATATCATTTAGGAAATTCACCCAACACCCTAACACTATACATCGTTTCTAAAAGATATTCGAGAAACACATTACAGATTTTCTGGAAAAACTCGCTAAAATCAACCAAAATGAACACACAATAAGAAAAGATAAGGGCAGAGATACAACAGATTAATTGTTCCAAGTAAGATCTGGTGTACATTGGAAAAACAAAAACTGTCTGAGTGTCAGATTGATAAAACACCCAATAAACATTACATATAATCAACAGACATATTTGCAGTAGCTGACATTTTTAGGAACACATATCACAACATAAACAATGATATTAAGCTGCTAAAAGCTCTGCGAAATGTCAAGGAGTTGGATGTATAGGAGAACATTCTCATCAAAAGGCGTGAAGATCAAGTTAATGAACTCTGATGTTCCTACGCATGTGGTAGATCTGTAAATTTGTTCAAGCCTCTGCTGCTTGAGAACTAAGAGGTACCCAGATGTTTAAACCAGTCAACAGCAGTCAACAATGTAGGTAACAACCTATAAAAGTATGCTCCTGCAGTATATGTATGGTAACTGAAACCTTACAGGTGTTTAGTACTCTCCAACTCAATGTTTTACAGCATACTACAAACTTGTTTCAAAAGCAGAAACTAGAAATTAAAAAAAACAATAATCTACAGTCTCTAAACAGCTTTAGTAAACTATTTACTACCTCATTATTAAATAAATACAAAATTTTTATAATGAGAAAAAGGCGTTTATTACCATTATTCAGCAGACTATTATGTGGCACATTTTCTTCTGCTTTAAAAATCCATCCATCTTCAACCAACAAATCAATTATTAAAACCTGTGGTTCACCACCTGGTATCCTGCTCATGCCTGTGAACAAAATTTCATAGATGCAATCTCATGTTATTTTACAATGAGTAAATGTTTTCACTTGCACAATTTTATTACTTCCTTCGTAGACATAAAACACAGTTTAACACTGAATATGTAAACATAACAGAACTGATGTATTAATTATTTATACAAAATATACAATTTCTTCCAAGAGTTGCTTGTCAGTCTCTATGGATCCCAATATGTGCAACTGGGTTATTATTTCGTTGATAACCAACATATTGACAACTTAGATTAGCCAGTGTGAAAGAATATTCTACTTTTTGTTCCTATTGTACAACTATTTAGCACCTTAATCCTGTAAAACTATGTTCTCTTTTCATCTTATCTTTTTTTTACCAACACTGCTCAGATGATTTCAAAATAATTTAGCTTTCCCTCCCCTTTTCACATCCAAGATAGCTATAAATACCCTTTAAGTCATTCCATTTTAGGGAAGTTTAATCAGAGCTGAATTTTTTAATGTCACAAGCAGGATGGACCATGGATCTACTGTTCTGTGTCAATGTTCGTCACTTGAGATACCATGACAAGGTACCCATGTCACATTTAGACCTCATCTTTTTCAAGTATCCCGGTAAACCTTCTAGGTGAACTTGAATACTCAAGAAATCATATCTCAAAGTGACAAAAGTAATTTTAATTTCTAGGCTTTACAGTTAACCTCTATTTGGGTTTATTTACATGCATTAATTGTTCTTTCACAAGAGCCAAATCTATTGCTCTCTGTGCTTGAGCTAACATGACAAGATACCCATAGATGAATTTTGTTCCCATATTTGGTGTTTCTTTCCTCCTTTGATTGCAAAGAAATGCACTGTGGAATGTATATAAAAATGTTATCCATTTACAAAGTCAAAAATGCATTTTGATTGGTGGTGGTGGAAAAAAATCTTTAAAATTTCGTGCAACTGCATTTGAACTAGGTACATTATCAGATATACACTGGGTAGCTTCTTCATGCAATCATATCGTAACATATCAATCTGTAGATCCTATAGAAAGTTAGGCTAGCTTAATAACAAGTCATTCTCTGCCTTGAAGCAGTTAAGCAATATTGCAAAAAATGAGTTCATGAATAGAAGTCTTCTCAGGCTATATGTGGCAGTATTTTATATCACAACACTGTAAATGCCAGAGTGATTGTAGTATAAATTAACATTATTGTATGACAATGATTTGGGATGTTTGTTAATTATAAGCATTGTTAGGAAATAAGTTTACACGGGCTCACTGAAACTGACAATAGGAGCGGGTAACAATGAGCGAGGGGGTGAGTTGTTTATTAATTAGAAGAGACAAGCAAATGACGTCAGAGTAGCGCGCTTTTCTTTAGAAATGGAGGGAATATCTTCCCTAGAGCATATGTGTTCGTAATTTTGATTGGATCAAAAAATAGACGCTAATGTTGGCGCGTTTTATTAACCAATAGCAGCTCTGTTATAATCTTTAGGCATATCGGGGTGAGGGAGTATAAAAAGCTAAAGCCAGAGACAAGTATTGTGTGCACTCTATGTGACCAGGCTTGATCAAAGGACACGCAATTTGGAAAACACAAAGTAACGATGCCAAGATGGCAGGAATTTATAAATGATTAACTAACTTATTTCCATTATATTCAAAGAAAATTATCATGTACAATAGACGACGCCATACGGCGGAGCACGTAAATTCCTAAAATTAATAAATCACTTCTTGCAAAGACGAAGCCGCAAGGCTGAAACGAAGCACTATCAAATATTTTACGACTCTTATTAAACTGCATTATGTATAAAGTAAACACACTTTTAACTTATATGTATATCTATGTATCTCTAAGGTTATGCATGTCTAGTTTAGTTTGTTCCAGAGACGCAGCCTCCGGCTCAAGCTGACCGACTCGCGTACAGGTGCCACCTGTAACGCACGACCCACAAACGACTTGAAGACGCAGCGCCCAGGCGTGGCCAAGAAAAGAAGCTCCCAGAATGTCCCAAATTAACACCCTCAATCTGCCAGGGCGTTATCAGGGTCTCGGCCATGGTAACGTCCTGACTCCTTACCATCACCTGGTCTAGGCCCTAGTGGTCGGCCAACACATCCCGCTCCTTGAATCCGCAGGTGCAATAGCGGTACTGCTACACAATACCTGAATCCACACCGGTGGAGGAGTTTTTAGTGGGTATGCCATATTGGAGATTCCCACACTCTCAGCCCTAACTCCCATTAGGACTGGGGTAAGTGATTAAATCATTTTCTCCTCCACTCGAACAAAAAAAAAAAAAAAAAAAAAAAAAAAAGTATTGCTCAGTTCAACAGAATCCTTCACGGGTTACACGTCACGCAGTTCTACAGAATCTCTCGCGTCGTAAAGCTAGTTATAAAATGTGAAATACGCGAATTAATAATGTGCGGCAAATAAGTGATTATAGTTACATTCGAAAATATAACAGTTTCAGTCAGGCGTGTATCAAAAGTAAATCTGTGAAATTAATGAAGTGTGACGGCAATAAAAGTGTAAAAACAAATTCTTTTATCAGTGTTATCTTTTAGTAACAACTCCTTTCCGTTTACACTGCAAGAGATTTGCTCGACTGGGTAATAATAGCTAGCCGGAGGACAAAGAACTCAAAATTTAAAATAGTAAAACAATAACAGGAGCTCAGAAAATAAGATAACACGAAGTTACCGCGACATATATTTCAGATGAACTATGGTGAAAGGTCAAGCTTTCACAAAGTTCACTTAGCTAGCTTGAGAAGACTTCTATTATACCACCAGCAGGTAAACTTCAAGTCAATACTGGTAAACACAGTATTCTAGAAGCAACAAAGCCTTTTTTTTGTGTTCCATTTATAAACTGCCCTTTAACTAAAATGGTCTTATCAGCGGCCTTTCCTTTGGAACATATTCTTGCATACAGGCAATGATGTTAACTCTTATCCACTTGTTGGATTTCTAGTAAACTTCAGGTTTCATTCATTAGATAACACACACACACACAACACACATTCATACTTCCAGACTCTGAGGAGGATAGAGAATAATCTTGGCTAGAGAAAAATTACCACCCCTAGCCAGGAATCGAACCCAGGACATCTCACACACCAGGCAGGTGCTTTACCAACTGAGCTATGAAGCCAGCCAAAGACATTTTCTTTCTGCATGCAGTCTAACATTATCGCTCCTTCAGAAACAAGAGTTTTCAATTAATGTTATGGCTGCAATGTATGCAAACGTGTGACCTATTTCCAAATAACTATAATCTTTCCAGCCTAAGAATTGGTCTGCACATAAACAATGCATGTAGTATCACTCCATGCTTAACATCTCATGAATGCATCCAGTTGCTCAGCTGTTTGCTTTAGGGAGCTCAAGAAACTGCCATTGATACATTTCAATGTTATCTTAAGCACGAGCTGTTGTTTACTATCCCAGCACTGAGTCTTAACGAAATACATACCTCTATACTTGGTAAACAAACTAAATGTACCAATTCGAGAATGAATGAAGAAATGTTATGAAATATCTTTTATGAATAAACGTTATGTGTTAATTAGAGTGCTTTGATAAATAGTGTGACATGCAGCTTGAAAACATAAATGGTTATGCTGCTTGAATAGTCTTCCAGATTTATAACCAGTCTACAACTTGCTTCCATAGCAATCTCTCTCTCGCTCTCTCGCACACGCACACGCGCACGCGCACGCACACGCACACACACACACACAAAAATTGCTTTTGATGTTAATTACATCCTTAACATAAGGGTATCAAATTGCTGAAACAAAAAGTTCAATACATTCAAAACTACAATTTTTTTTACCACTTCTATGTTTAATTACATTGCTCTGACCTGCTATGAACTTGGGCACAAAAGCAACAAACAATACTGCATTAGCATGACCATTGCTTCAACGCAGGAATACCAGTGATTGCATAGCCATGAATATAAACAGAAGCTGATTATTTAAGTTATGTTTAAATGCAACAATTATTAACTTATTCACTGTCTAAAAGGTTATAATACATACAGTGCAGTAATGAACTATTTTCATTGGCTTAAAATGTGTGTTATGGCAAAGGTACATGCGTTTGTTTACATCAGGATCCTTTCTTAGGTTGAATTGAGTCTACATTTATTACTCAGCTACAAATTTTAAAAGAATTTCTCAATTTCAGCTAGTAAAGAATGGTGAGTTAATGTTGTAGATGATACAAAGGATAAATTAATACTTCCACATAATGTAAATGATTAATATTCTCACTTACCTCCAATTGAGTGCTAACAAAAGGACTGGCTTTCTTGATACTTGTGTTAACTTTTGTATGTTATTTTTTTTAAATTTATTTGTTGTAGAGTGGGTAAGAAGTTGTCATTCAGTGTCTCAGGTTGAAAGGTATATGAATTTCATATAGTTATGTACAAATTTGGTTTGCTGCTATTTTTACTGCTATTGAAAATATTTATTACCTATGTAAACATTTGTTACATTTACATACATCACTGGTATTATCACATTTTCTTTTAATGCATGTATTAAGTATAATCTTAATGTGCCAATATCCCTTAAAAACACTGATTTCAATTTTGTGCATAGGGATTAAACTTTCACATAGTAACCGCTTGGTAGAAAATTAAATGAGCCAATGCATACTTAATTTCATAATTGGAATATAATTATCATTTATGTATGTTTTAAATGATTATAAAAACAACATTAAGCAATATATCTGCCTTGGCAAAAATTTGTAAGAGGTGGTTTCCAGCGACCGTTTTGGTTTGTGAAGGTTGGTTCACAATAACCCAAGAACAGAAACTAGAAAGGAAACAAAAACTGGAAGCAACAGCATACAGTATTTTGCTACACAATACTCCAGGAATGAGAATGGGAATGCAGTTCAATGACCATATTGATAGCAAAGTGCAAAGTTGATTTTATGCACTGGGACATCATTTGTTTCTAAGTGACCAGTAATATTTTCACGTGTTCCAATCAAATAACAGTGTGCATCAGACAATGTCAAAATTCAATGGAGTAAACATTTTCTAAACGCAGATCCATCACTATTTCCAATTCTTCTATTTGTACCAAACTTGGCTCCTTTATTAATAGTGCACAATTCAAGCTATTTGCTAACTTCTGCTGTTTTTTTTGGGGGGGCCTAACTTTTTTTTTTTTTTTTTACAAGGCAATGACAGTTTTTGAATTGCATACACACGAACTACATGTGACACTTTCACTAGAAGAAATGGATCTATGGCTCAATGTAACTGAGGGAGTCAGGACACACATTTGCCAGGATTTCTTCTGGTTTCATTTTCCAGCTTCCAAATATAGAGAGCACTAGTGACTGTTTAATGTCATGGCCACCTTGAATAATTTCTACAGTGAAAAGTCTACCTACAGTGGATCAAATGTGCTGTCCCCAGAACATGAATGTTAAAATTTTACTGTCTTCTTTCGCATTCCTGAAAGCCGGCAAAGTTTCCCGTTAATTGTGAATGCTGACATAGTACATGCATTTTAACTGTCTTTTATATTCTTATTGTTCCAGTTCCTGATTATTGGGAATCAGCCTTTATCTTCTTAATTTTAATTCAATACTTACCTTGCACACATTTTTTAAATGCTGCAAAATCATAATCACTTTTCTTGTTATTTTCTCTTGAAGATTCAGATTTGAAGTTTTGTATAAGCTGCAATAATAAAATTTTAAAATCCTGATTATTATTACATTAATGAAATATATGTGGACATTAACTGTCATACTTATTAGCATATGAATCTCTCCAAGGACATATGGGGATGCATGAACATTCTCATTCAGAACTAACTCTTTTACAGTATCTTTATTAATTTACTTTCATAGGAAAATTCAATAATGCTCATCACTACACATAGCCACAACTAGGCCAAAATGTTCCTTTAGTGATGAAATTGAATATCTATAGAATAAGGCCTACCTTTATTATTACACTACTTCTCACACATTAACTTCCTTTCGTTCAAAAAAAGGACACTGATACCTGTGATTGTTATATCACTGGAAAGCCTACCTTTACTACCTCCACTGCATACTTTCCACCATTTTCAATATCTGGCATTTCATTTCCCAGCAAATTGTAAATGCTCCTAAAAATAAAAAATAAGTTATTTTCATTTACATATACTTATAAAATTGTTGCACTTATCATCAACTAAGAACATCTAACTTGTCAAGCGTTTAAAATATTAAATAACTGGGATACTGCAACATGCTTGTGCGTCCTTTTTCCTCTTTTACTTTAGCTAACATTGCAGTTATTCCCAAACTGCATTTTGTGAAATACTAGTAAGCCTAACTTCATCAAAGCCACAATACATTTAGGTTTGGTCCTTTGTGTGCTGCTCTCCATGTTTAAGTAACATCTGAGCAGTAATATATAATCTCAAGTTCTAATGGCTCATTTTTAATTGAGTTCTTTAAATTCAAATATATAATTTTGAAAAAGCTGGAACTCAAAACCTAGATCTCTTGTAAGAATTTTATAGATAAATTCCTCAGGAATTAGATGAGAGGAATGGATTAGGTCACACTTTACCAAGGAAAAAGTCAACTTTCTTTTTTTCTCTATGCAAACAGTATAAATTCTCATGTCAAAGCTGTAAGTATAATTTCACAGAACACAAATGAAAAACATCTGTTGTCTGTGAACAACATTCCTTAAGAACTATCATCCTGGATTAACCTGAGCTCAGATAGCAGTTATCTGCTTTAATGCACAGGAAAGAGACAGAGCTACAGGGAGAGCCAAAAAACTACGAACTGCCTGCAGTTTTGAAACTACTTTTAAAGGCTTTACTTACCAACTTTATGAAAGCAAATGCTGAAACTGGCCACCATCGTCCATACATTTTTGGCACCTCTTTAGGAAACTATCCATCACTCGCCAATTTTGTTCAAGTCAACAGTTGAAGGCCTTACATATGTGAATATAATTTTGCCCCATTTTTGTTTAGAGAATTAACAGACAGAGCGTGATTTTGTCTTTTTTTAACAAGACTCTGCAACAGCTTATACAGCCAATATTTCGATGAGAGAAATTGAAAGTGTGTTTGAGGACAGAATTATTAGTACATATTTGTGGCCCCCTCAGTCCCCCAGCAATTTCTATCTCTGGGGTAACTTAAAACAAAGTATACGAGACAAACCCACACACCCTGGAAGAATTAAAACAAAATATCTGCCAGGAAGTTGCCAGCATTTCTCAACGTGAACTATGGCGAGTGATGGATAGTTTCCTAAAGAAGTGCCAAAAATGTATGGACAATGACGGTGGCCAGTTTCAGCATTTCCTTTCATAAAGTTGGTAAGTAAAGCCTTTAAAAGTAGTTTTAAAAATGTTGTATGGTTTCTTCCACGCCTTTCTATGATAGCGGCAGATGGCAACGTGCGCCGAGGATGCGGACAGGAAAAACACGTGCAGGTGATTCGTAGTTTTTTGGCTCACTCTGAATATATCAATGTATATATATATATATATGTGTACATTGTTTTGTTGATAATATCTGCTTAGTAACTAGTTTATGTACCTGATCTCTGTATACCAATTCAATTACTTAAATCTTAATTTGGCAGTGATGTTGGCAAGAGTTAAAATGTAATTTTCAAAACTTGAATTAAAGAAGTATATTTTTTAAGAAATGCAACAGAAGCCAGGTTAATGCATTAGCTGTTTTGAGCATAAAAAGCAAAATATGCTATGAACTTGGTTAAGTAAATATAAGCAGAAGATGCAACTTTGCACGAAAGGTGAGGTTATTCACTTCCATACTCTTACCATAAGACAAGAAGCCGCAACATCTGTTTTTATATTCCACCATGTCCTTGTATTTTGTATAACGTACTTTAAGAATTATGATTTTGCATACAAACATGCTTGGGAGCATTTTTAATTATTGCACAATACAGCAAACAGTTATTCAAATAAGAAATAATATCAGCATGTCTTGGGATCCTGCCCTCATGGAGAAGTGTTACACAGCTCAGTAGCACAAGATGAATTTGTATGATTGCAATTCAACAAAATAGGATATAAGATCCATCCTATCATTAGGTTTGAAAAGCATAAAAGGCTACCAGAAGTTGACAAAGAAAACAGGGATACCTATATACCCACAATCCTATATTTCAAGGTAAAGTATGATCTCGGTAACATTGAGGTAATTGGCCTGATGGTTAGAGCTCAGGGCACCATACGTGTACATTTTTTCAACACCTGCAAAAAGTTTGGATTGAAGAAGGACAAAAAGAAAAGAAATTGCTATAATTCAATAAGGGCCTCAATTGCCCTTGTTCAAAATAATTTGTATAATAATCGTTTTTAGCATTTTTACTATTTATGTTCCATTGCTATTAATCATTTACCATATGTCGTTTTCAATTATCACATTTAACAGTCCTTTTGCAGTTTAGTTTGCTTTTGGACTATCATATTAAATAAAAAAAAAATTGAACTGTTGATATTATACTGTTATCTTCATAGTAGTGTTTTAATTTCAGTAACACTTCTGATGTAGATAATTTATTTATAATTTGACTGTTTTACTGTCCTTAATGGCAGCCCAAAAATACAGGAGTTGTTACTGCTATTGTTTCAATGTCAATAAATAAAAAAAACAGTGTTAAGAAAACTTGCCACACAAGTTTCAGCAAAATAAAGCCTCAAACCAGCTGTGCTTACATAACAAGCTGGCCAAGAATGATCCGCAATATAGTAACATTAGTTTTTAAATCTGCTAACAGTGGAATGACTAAGGAATGGAAGTGTGTTATACGTGTCACCTCATTTATACTCTAGTTTGGATATTCCAAGATATATTCAGAGTTCATAATAGCCCCAAGAAGACTATAGGAGGCTATCCAAAGCTGCCTGACACTGTGGGTATAAAATGGATGCACAGTTGTTATGCCATGATATACTCCCTTGCAGAAAGCTAAATGAAAGCCACTAAAATCATGAAACCAACGTCCTAATGACGGCATAACAAAGTAGCTAAGCTGTGTAGTAATTCTATAGTTACAATAGAGCATTTCATGCCACATACATGTTACTATAATAAACTTACCTGAAATTTTTTGCAAAATACTGGTCAACATCAGGAAGTGAATTTACTGCACTCAGGCTAACTAACACTCTTGAGCAGGAATTTGAATGATTCTCTCCAATTTCTTGTTCTTCAATACTCCAGCCATTTTTAAGTATAACTGTAACACACAAACTGCTGCATATAGCATTACTATCTATGGCAACATGTGGTACACTTTACTACAATCTCTCGCACTTCACTGTAATACCAGTAGTCTTATAGCTAGCTGTCCCTTTTACTATTTTGACACATTACTACAAACAAATGCTAACTGAGGCAAATTTCCCTATTTAGCAAATCTCTGTCAAATACTATTCATATTCATTTATTTCATCCTAGAGAGAGAGAGAGAGAGAGAGAGAGATATGACACACTGTAGCAAGCATTTATGATATACAAATTTATCTATTTATATATTCCAAAGCCGAATAAAATGCATGTACTAATAGGTATGATTTTTGTTTTTATCAGATTTACATTTTCTACATTCTTTATGCTAGGGGTAACCTGTTGAATACCTTTATTTCATTATGATAAGCTCTGTTTTTTGCTAGGTTTGTTCTACAATATTGGACATGTAAATTTTCTTTCTGTTTTGTACTATGAGTGAATCTCTTTGTTATCTGGAAGCTAATGTCTTATTACTTGGGTATGATATATAACTTCTAATATGTACATGCGCAATACTGTCATGATCCTCAAATTTTTTTAACCATTCTCTGGAAGATGATCTACTAGATTCACCAGTCATTATTCTTATAGCTCTCTTTTGTAAACAAAAAACTTTTCTGATTCTGCTGAGATTGATACGGTAATTTGTATCACAAATTACTCAAATGTAAATAATGATTGTAATATGAATATGTATTTTTATGTGACAGTGATTTCAGATGTTTATTAATTGTAATTATTATTGGGAAATAAGTTTATACGGCTTTACTGAAACTGTCAATAATAACGCAATAATGCAGCGAGGGGGATGAGTTGTTTATCATTACTGGGAACAAGGAAGTTACGTAATGTTTCGCGCCTTTTCGGTAGAAGCTTCTAGAATGTCTCCTAAAGCAATATGTATTCGTGGTTTTCATTGGATATTCAAATAGACGCTAATGTTGGCGCGTTTTATTAGCCAATAGTAGTTCATTTATAATCTTTAGGCATGTCGAGGAGTGGGAGTATATAAGCCGAGTCCGTGGTAGATCGCCCCGCAGTTCAACAAAATTCTCAATACCTTACACGTCGGTCGCCCAGTTCATAAAAATTTCTAGCACGCTGTCTTCAGTTCGTCATAAGTTACGCGCAGCAGAATTACGAGAATCTAAAGTATTATACAGTTAAATATACACAAAGTTGAAGTACGTGAGTTAAAAGTGAGAAGTTATTACAAACAGTTTCAGTTTGGCGAGTATCCAAATCAATATGTAAAAGTGTTCGTGAACGTGTTCGGCAATAAAAATTATAAAACAAATTTTCTTCATCAGTATAATTTCTGGATAAAAGATTCCTTTCCGCTTCACAACCTGCACAGAGATATATGTTCTACCAAGATAAGATGATAGCTAGCCGGAGGACAATATACAAAACTTTAAATTCTTTCGAACCCTAATTGATGCAAATTGCTACGCCAGATGGAGCTACAAACCAAACAAAGAATGACGTCACAAGATGGCTTCAACACACGTGATGTAAACAAACATTGGTAACTAATACCGTTACAAATTGGCTCCACAACGTGGTGCTAACAAATAACAAAAAACACAAATTACGTAAGCATTATCCGTCGCAAATTGGCACCCAGAACGTGGAGCAGAGTGACCAGGAAAGGATCAGAAGAACCAGGAAGTAGCAGAATTAACTAGGAAAGTAGCAGAATTAACCAGGAAGAGGCGAATGCAGCAGTGAAACGATCTACAAGACGCAGATTCCGAGACAACAGGGAAATTCAAACTACAGGACGACAAAACTACGCAGATTCATCGAAGCGACATACAAACATAGGAGAATGGGGCAGAACGCTGGACATCAAAGCTACATCAACAGACAGCATCATAAAGGTCAGGTGATTGTAATTTTTTTTTAGAAAACAAAAACAATGGCTACTAGTAATACAGAAGAAATAATGATGGAAGGGGATAGTGTAACAGTTAGCTGTAATTCAATACAGGTTACAAAAAAAAGCTCAAACAATATAATATTGGAAGGAGGAAATGTTAGTGCAGGAAGTGAGAATATAATAGGAAATATTAATTCTGATACTAGAATGATTATGGAAATGCTGAAAAAGATTAATGAAGATATGCAAAAGAGTCATAGGGAATTAAGGGAAGATCTTAGTAAGAAATTAGATCAAGAAAGGGAAGATATGCAAAAGAGTTATGAGAAATTAGGACAAAGATTAACTCAGAGGATGAGAGAAGCTATAAACAAAGATCATAGGGAATTGAGTGAAGATATTGGTAGGAGGAATGAGATATTAGACCAAAAAGTAGATAAAAGCAGGCAAGAAATTGAAAAGAAAGTTACGAAGCTAGATAGTAGTATGCCAAAAATGAGAGATGAAAATTGAGGAAGTAATAGCAAGTGAGATAGGAGAAATTTCAAAGAAAATGTTAGACATGAGCAGGGAAATAGTTAACAAAGAAAGTGAGGTTAATACTAAAAGTAAACATGTTGATGTAGAATGTATAGTCAGATAGTAGAATGAGTAACATTTCAAGTGAGATAAGAGAGATGAAAGAGGTTATGAATGTAGATGTAAATCAGGCGCAAGTTAATCTCAGTGGGGAAATATCTGAAATACAGAATAAGACAGTAATGCAAAGAAATAAATTGTACCAAGATGTTCAAAATGAAAACTCCAGTCCAGTACAGTTTAGTACAGATTTGTCAGAGTATTCTCAAGTTATAAAGATAGCAGATGAATTGAAAATGAAAGTTGTCAAAAGATGTATTGTTCAGGAAACTTTAGATTGTTTTCAAATGTTATCAGGGGACGAAATTTCATATGAATACAAGAGGTTATTCATGAACAAAAATTTGAAGGTTAGGATACGGCTACGAGTAATGTTTAGCCACCGACAATTTGATCCAGGAGGGTAAATAGCAATAAGATGTAAAGTAAATGCTGGATAGGTAAAGATGACTTGCAGAGAAATGTATTGGAACGTAAGAGGGTTAACTAAATGTATATGTCATGAGAAAACAGAAATTTAATAAAAAAAAAAAAAAAAAGGAAGAAATAAATATTTAAAAAAAAAAAAAAAAAATAACAATTTTTAGTAACTGTAACAGTATTTGAAAAGAAGAAGGTAATAATTGAAACTCAATATGATAGTAAAGTAAAAGTACGTAAATACAATTCCAAGAACATTGTTAAAATAAAGTACAAAATAACAAAAATGGGTAAAAATAATTAAAAACAAATACTTATGTAGCAAACAGAACATGTGAAACATTGTCTAGATTTAAGAGATGTAAATATATGTAGAGGGTGAATATTTTGGTAAATATGTATAATAATTACAAAGATCTTAAATGTATAAATTTTTGTCAACAACTTAAAGTAAACAATTTGGTAGCAGTGATTAAATAATTTAGGGTAAAGTATTTGCTATAAAACTTGTAATGTCAGATTAATATTTAAATTAATTAAACCAGAGCCAGTAAGTAGTGGCGAGATAAAAAAAAAAAAAAAAAAAAAGAAAAACATATGTCGTGTGTTAAATGTGTGTGAAGTGTTAAGTGAAAGTGATAGCGTGTGTTCCAAGATTTAGGAGACTAAAAACACAATTATAAAATTTCCAAAAAAATTATAAATATTTATAATTATGTTTCTAGTGGGGCATATGATACGGTAATTTGTATCACAAATTACTCAAATGTAAATAATGATTGTAATATGAATATGTATTTTTATGTGACAGTGATTTCAGATGTTTATTAATTGTAATTATTATTGGGAAATAAGTTTATACGGCTTTACTGAAACTGTCAATAATAACGCAATAATGCAGCGAGGGGGATGAGTTGTTTATCATTACTGGGAACAAGGAAGTTACGTACTGTTTCGCGCCTTTTCGGTAGAAGCTTCTAGAATGTCTCCTAAAGCAATATGTATTCGTGGTTTTCATTGGATATTTAAATAGATGCTAATGTTGGCGCGTTTTATTAGCCAATAGTAGTTCATTTATAATCTTTAGGCATGTCGAGGAGTGGGAGTATATAAGCCGAGTCCGTGGTAGATCGCCCTGCAGTTCAACAAAATTCTCAATACCTTACACGTCGGTCGCCCAGTTCATAAAAATTTCTAGCACGCTGTCTTCAGTTCGTCATAAGTTACGCGCAGCAGAATTACGAGAATCTAAAGTATTATACAGTTAAATATACACAAAGTTGAAGTACGTGAGTTAAAAGTGAGAAGTTATTACAAACAGTTTCAGTTTGGCGAGTATCCAAATCAATATGTAAAAGTGTTCGTGAACGTGTTCGGCAATAAAAATTATAAAACAAATTTTCTTCATCAGTATAATTTCTGGATAAAAGATTCCTTTCCGCTTCACAACCTGCACAGAGATATATGTTCTACCAAGATAAGATGATAGCTAGCCGGAGGACAATATACAAAACTTTAAATTCTTTCGAACCCTAATTGATGCAAATTGCTACGCCAGATGGAGCTACAAACCAAACAAAGAATGACGTCACAAGATGGCTTCAACACACGTGATGTAAACAAACATTGGTAACTAATACCGTTACAAATTGGCTCCACAACGTGGTGCTAACAAATAACAAAAAACACAAATTACGTAAGCATCTCCCGTCGCAAGATCCCCCAGAACATTATTCCATACCTTATATGAGTATGGATGTATGCTAATATACACTTATAAGGACTTGTGTGCTTGTTACCCTTTTCAATGTATTTAATATGTAGCATTCCACACTTAAGTTTCCCGGTTAGCATGTTTATATGAGTCTCCCATTTTAAGTCTTCTGTTATAATTATTCCCAAAAATTTGGTTTCTTCTTGATATTTTATAATTTTGCTTTCTAGCTCTATCTGCGGCTTTACTATATTTTTATGATGGCTTGCAAGAAAGCTCATTGCAACAGTTGTTCATCTGTTTATTAGCAGCTTTGCCTTAAACCATGATATCAATTTTAATATATTAGCACTTGCTTTCTCCTGTAGATCTGATTCATTATTTGTCTTTATCAGTAGATTCGTATCGACAGCAATTAACATCACTTCAGACTCCTGCACACACAATTTCAGATAATTTACATAAAGTAGGAAAAGAAATGGTCCCAATATAGATCCCTGCGGTACCCTCTGTAATAACCTCCTCTGTGTAGATTTGCATCTTTCTGTACCGCGATGTTCACTGTTTAGATTGCTGATTTCTACTATTTGTGCTCATTGTGATAAATATGATCTGAACCAAGTGTTGGCTATTCTTCTAATACCGTATGCCTCTAATTTACCCAGTAGTATATTATGATCTATCACATCATATGCCTTGGTTAAATCCAAAAATAAACCTGTCTCATTCTGTTCTATGGAGTTAATAATTTTTTCCACTAGGGAGTAAACTGCTGATTCAGTGGTTTGCTTTGTCTATGAGAGAGCTGCGAGAGCTTTATTTTTCTCTAAAAAATTAACTATTCTAATGTACATTAGCTTTTACAAACTCTTTGAGAATGCTGATAACATAGATACCAGTTTGAAATTTTGCATCTTGTCTTGAGGCCCTTTTTTATGAAGGGGCTTAACTAAGCTGTTTTTAATTTTTTTTTTTAAAAGCAAACCCTGGGATTGTATATGATGCATGTGCTGTAAGCAAGAGAATTCTCTTTCCTTCCCAGCACAGAACCTTCTGCCCAAACCTCCCCATCCATTCTTTCAGATGGGGTGGGGGAGACATAGCAGGGGTGTCCAGGAATGCTCAATTTGGAAATGATAAGTACCCTGCAGCACCACCCTTCATACTCTCACCTCATCCCTTCCTCCCAATTAAATATACCGCATAATAATAAAAAAATTCATTTTTAATTAAATTAATCATTTTATGTATTAAACTCTATAGGGTCTTCTCCTTTAATTTCATTTGTCTTTTTACTTAAAATCTAATTAGACAATGATTTGTAATATATTTATTAAAATAAGTTAAGAAGTAAATCAAAATCAGTTGTAATCAGTGTGGGGGGACATAGAAGGAGTGTCCAGGAATGCTCCATTTGGAAATGATGGGTACCATGCTGCACCACCCTTCATACTCACCTCATCTCTTCCTCCCAGAGGTTCCTGCTTCTTAACCCTAACATCTTCCCCTACTTCCAATAAAGTGATCAGAATGCAAATTTTACCCACTTATATGATTTTTTTAAAAATAAATGGGAATTCTGTTTTAAAAGAATCCATAACACCTGGTAGTACTGCCTTTTAATATCACATATGCTAAAATTCTTCCTGATACTACAATAACATGCCCTACACTTAGGCTACACACAGATTTCTAGTCCATACTTTACGTTTCATAACATGATCTACAAACAAAAACTGTCCCACCCACACACACACCCAAAGAAAAAAAGAAGAAAAAAAGCACAACCTGTACTCTGCAGCCATAGAACGCATATAACAAACCTTTATGTGAGCAAGTCACTTTACAACTCATATTGTCCATTACTGAATGTTTGCACCCATTTACTGCTCATTGATTACTTGAGGTCACTAGTGGTGGAATAACATTTAAATATGCACGCTATTATTTTGCTGCAGCCCAGTGAAGGGGGATCATGATGAAAAATAGACACACTGATAATCTCTGGCCTATCATACTACTGTATACCAATTAGCACAGTACATTCAGTGTGTAATCTTAAGTTACAATATAATATAATTAAATGCTTTTTCATATCTATGGTGAAAATCTGCAATACTTTGAATCTACCCAAAAAGTCACAAAAATGCCTTCTTTGCTGTAAAGTTGTAAGCAGGCCTCATTTTAAGGGCAAACTGTAAAATTTGCCAAGTACAAGAACAGTAATACAATTTATGTCTGGAAATCTTAACACTTTTCAGTATCAGTTGACATAGGAATGCAGCCTTTACATTTACACCATGAAACACTTATTTCTGCTTAAGACAAGAATGTCTTTACGGAATGGCAAGTCCTTGTCACTTACTGATGACAAGCTTTTGGCCAGGTGAAACAAAATGGATTTAATTTTCTCTCCATATTTGTATGTATTTACCTTGTATTACTGTACATTGGCATTGTGCTCATTGTTCAGGCATCAAACCATGAAAAAGCAAAGTTGAATTGATATTAGATCGAAACAAACATTTGTGTACAGAAAACAAAGTTAGGAAGATTTTGCTTTCTGTTAAAGTGCACCCAACCTTTCTAAACTTTATACTCTTCAATTATACCTTTATTCTAAACTTTAAACTCTTGAATTATACTTTTATTCAAGTATCACAGTCATCTGAAGCAAAATGCTTAAACACACTACACTTTTTTTAGAAGGTTCATTCTAGCAATTTTGAGCTCTCCAGATTAAAACCCTTAGGTACCAGGAAATTAATGAAGATAACCTCTTTTTTCTTCCCAACAATACAATTTCAACCAAATATCACAATACTGTGGTATCTGAAACAATCGCAGTTTAAAGAGCTACAACAGTTGCACTACATACAAGTTGCAGCTGGTACAAAAACTGCAAACTGTGCAAACAGAGCAGTGATATCACAACACTGAATGTTGTGCATGTAACCCGAGAACCCATGCTTGGATACATATGTGGAAAATATATTTCTTTACTCAATACCCCTCTTTTCAAGCTATTACCAATTTTACACCAGATTGTTCCTTTCCCATTTTTCTAATCAAATAATAAGAGTTAGAGATGAAATGGTTGGAAAGATTATACAATTCAGTGGTTGAGGCACGAATGTTATATGGGATTGAAATATGGGGGCTTGAAAATGGGTGGGAAGCGGTGGACATGGTTGATGTTGACAACATGATCATCCTCCACGACAATGCGAGACCATATGTGGCAAACAAGACTTTCAGCAAACTAAGGAACTTTCACTGGGAGTTTCTAGAGCATCCACCATACAGCCCTGATCTTGCCCCTAGTGATTTCTATCTTTTCAGTCCACTGAATGGCAGGACAACGATTCACTTGCGACGAAGTCAAGACAACAGTGCGACAGTGGTTCCGTAGTCAGACGGCCGACTTCTACCGCAATGGCATCGAAAAATTATTGCTGCGATGGGACAAATGTCTGAACTGGCACAGTATTATGTGGAAAAATAGTGAAAGGTACAAGGAACAATATCTACATGTTTAGTTGGCTGTATGTATCTTATGTTACCAGAAAAAAAATCTGATGTGTTACACTCACATGACTTTCTCTACTCTTGTACAATCTATTTTTACAAACGCCTATTCTCCATATGCTTCATATTAATCGAGATATCAAGATGTCAATCTTATTTGTAATTTTCTTGTAGATGCAAGGGGAATATGGTAGCTTTTAAGCGATAGTCAAATATTTTATCGCTGGTTGCTATGTAGCGCATTCCATTCTCTTTGCATGTCCAGGACATAAAAAAATGAATAACGAATTTGAGAAAAAGTATAAGTATTGGAAAATTTAAGGAAATAACAAGCAATATCTCGAAAACGGTTCACTCAACAAAAAAAATGTATATGATATAAGTTGTGTATTTTAACGCGATCTACATTTTTTGTGTAGTAAAATTATGTCTATCTCTTATGGTTTACCAGTTATGCAAAAGTCGTTCATAATGAAGAATACTTTTGGAGACATTCCCAGAAATTTCGAGATATACATTTCATTTCTCATGACATTATCTTAAACATATGATATTTTCATCAAAATCGTTAGAGCCATTTTTGAGAAAATTAAAATTTTCGAAAAATGTTCCATGTAAAGGGTAGTTTGGGGTGGGGGGATTTTCTTGAAAATTTTCGTGTCGCATCTCTGGAAGATACTGAACGTAAATACCAAGTTTGGTGTTTATCCGACTGTTAGTTTTTGAGTTATGCTGTTCACAGATACACACACACACACAGACACACACACGGACATGTTTCCAAAAATGCTTTTTTTGGATTCAGGAGGTCTCAAAACATGTATTTCCGGTGAAATCTCGGTATCGAATTTTTGGGTGGAATGCAATACTTCCCCTACTTACTATACGTAGTAGAGAAAGTAAAAATAGGGGCAAAGACTTTTTGATTTGCCCTCGTACATAAGCTAAGAACAGTTCAATTTCTACTCCACGCAAAGAGCTCTCAAAATCAAGCATTAAAAGTAATATTCACAACTTCGACAAATGTATTGTGAAAACTATCAACAAGTTTCACTCTGTTTATTGGGAACATCCAACATTGCATTAACTTCTGCAGGTTCTTAGAGAAAAACAGACTACAAAAAGGAGAGAAAGGTGCTTTGGAAAACAAATATAAGCTTCAATTGAAAAATACACAAAACAACAGAAAAGTCCTCATTGAAAAGCCAGACATAAGAAAAAAGCAACTGAATTGTCTCTGGAAAATACAACAATATGACCAGGAAGAAAGGCCCATAGTTTACATGGATGAGAGTTATATCCATGCATCTCATACCACGCAGCAACATTGTTCCATTGATAAGGAACCTGGTCTTCAGACTCCTATTTCTTAAGAGCTGTAATGGTCCTGTAGGACCATTTATACCTAGTGCTAACCTGGTTTTCAGATGTTGACAGAAAATGGAGACTAACATGATATAAATTATGAAAAGTGGCTCCAAACTCTGTTAATCCCACGCAATTCAGAAGTGGTATTTGAACACTCCATAACACAATATGCAGGTGAATAAAGCTCCCACTTAAAGTTCAAGAAGAGCTGAAATGATACAATGTATGACAGCAAGCAACATCCCCATTCTGAAGCCCTATGTATGTACAAACCAGAGCTTAAAGCACTTATAAAATTAAACAAATCGTGTTTTATTAAAAATGTTGTGGAATCACACATTGAAGCAATTCATAAAAGACATTGAATGAAAGAGAAATCAACTTGAACACTTACTGCTTCACTCACCTATTTATTACACATAACATTTATCATGAGCATGAGCTCACATCATTCAACTGCCAGTGGACTGCTGGATCAACTCTCAAGTCATTTTGTTGAAAAGCCTGGGATGTTCTCTAATGGCCTGTGGATGGACCTAAATGATTGTCTGCTTCCGGTAAATCAAAGTTCATGATGCGGTTTTCAAATTCATGTAAAACTTCTCCCATACCAGCCCAGAAACCCAAAGAACTTGTAATATGGGATATTTACATAAAGAAATTTGAAAATCACATCGTGAACTTTGATTTGCCAGAAGCAAACCCTTTATTTGGGTTCATCCACAGGCCACAGAGGATATCCCGGCTTTCAACAGTACGACTAAAGTGTTATCCAGCAGTCAACAGGCAATCAATGATCTGAGCTCATGCTCATGATATATGTTCTGCATAATAAATAGGTGAGTAAAGCAGTGTGTTCTTGTTGACTCCACTTTCATTCAGTGTTTTTTAAATCCTGTTTTGTTACTTACAAAATCAGCAGAATATAAGCAGTGTGTGGTCATTCAACCCTACGTTTACCTCCATATCATCCAGACTTAAAAGCCCATTGAGTTTATCTGGGCAACGCCAAGAAAACCTTAACTTTCAATCTGGACGATGTTGTAGGGTCATAAATTAAAAAATGCAGCAGCATAAAATGGAAGAAGAATGGGTTTCAACATGCAGACATGCTATGGAATGTGTGTATGAAGCTTCAAAGAGTGGTAGACAAATCTTCAGAACACATCATCCTCAACCTGGGAGAAGAGGACTCAGAGCAGTGGCGGGGGGTTGCCTTTAGCAGTTCAAACTCCTGCCTTAAGCCGGGGAAGAAACAGAATAAAGATTAGTGATAATTAGCTTTATGTTAAGCTTCCTTACAATGTATGAATTTGTAATTTGTTAAATTATGTTTGGCTACAGCAAGTTTCTCCAAGATTTGCTCTGTTCCATCAAAGGAAGAAATGTTATGCTATTCTTGCAGAGTTTTGCCATTAATGCTCCAGTGCCTTTGGGACTAGTTGCTGTCCACCTTAAACCTTATCCTCCTTCCCTTTCTGTAATGCCTTGTGAATTGGTTCTGCACAGTCATGTCATTCCAAATGAGCAATACAAGGGAAACTTCAGGACAGAGTAAATACAGTAAAAGAAGTTGGTAAAACTGGATACTGAAATAAGTATAATACAAATGAATGAACATGGTAGATAAGCCTGGTAAACAACTAATGCATTTTCCCCAGTACTAGTAAGCTGTTTAAGTTACTACAATAGCCTGATATTAATCCAAATACACAACCTTAAGGAGACTGATTAAAAGTGAAAAGAAAAAACATTGCCTGCTGTAGTCTTGTGCTTACCATTTAGGATCTTGTATGCATTCTTTTCCAAAAACTGCATTACATTTGCAAGTTTCTTTATTACATCTGGCAGAAGCTTTCGAAGACTATAAGACCTAAAAAATAAAAAGGGAAGGTGTCAAGAATAAAAACAGGATTATGTGTATAGATACTAGACAGTATATACAATGTCCAGATGTCATGAACTCCTAGCTATGTTATACCTAGAGTCTTGTCACAAACAAAGGTGATTGTGTAGTACCTAGTAAAAACTTTCCAATGGCATAAATCACATGCTTCCTAGTCATTCAGCAGTAGTCTGCTTTAGTATGTCTTTGTGTGAATTTGTTTGCTGTTCAACATAGAAATTTGATAATTCTGAGATATAAATTAACTCCATTGTGTAGATCCCTTTGGGATTTGGACTCTGAAGGAGAATCTTAAGACAACAAATGAAAGAGGTATTATGCAGTGCATTGTTAATTTGTGCAAATCACCTTGTGCTTGCAACCTCTTTTCCCCCTCCTTATGACTGTCTATGAGGCAATTGTCATCCACCGCCTTTGTTTGTGATGGCGACTATAGTTTCCCCTTACTTTAGTTTACTCCGCATGTCAACAAAAGCACAAGTATCTAATCTGCTTTCATTGCTTTCTAGACATGTAAGCCTTATTGTAATACAAATAGTTCTCCGTTTAAAACAGCTTTTTGTCGTCATATATTCAACGAATCTTAAGAACATTGTTTTTAGCAACACATGCAAAAAATAAGTATTATTGAGACATTTGGCAGCAGTGTTGGCTGAGAGGTTCCTGTTAGTCTGTTTATGCAAACTGCCAGTACTCGCTAAACAGGGATAGTTGCTACATTGGCTGCAAGTAAACAATGTTACCCGTCATGTTTAAACTTCACTCGTCACACTGACAGTACTTTTATGTATCATTGCATAGCTTATAAATTGGAGATTGGTGATCCGTTAAGCCACAATGGATTCAGCTTTATATTATTCACAGACAGCTGAAAGCTCATGAGTTCATGTGAGTGCGCACACATACACAGGTTTTGTGTATGTTGTGGAGCATTGGTTGAAATATGAAATTAATTTTATTAAAATACCTGGCTATTATTTACCTAATTGAAACTGTAGGTCTGATACTGAGCATGGGGGGTCAGCTATTTTTATCAAAGATGGGCTGATTGGAGAAAGTACCACTAACTTATTTATATTGGCTTGAGAACCTGTATTTGAAATTCACATGAATTTTATTGGCTCTCTCAATTTGTTGTGTGCGTCTTTTTATACAGGGTGATTTATGAAGAACTGACACATTTATTTCTTTAATTGTTTCAAAATGAGTTATGCTAGTGACCTGAAATGCAGAGGAATTTTGGGAGATTATTTACCACTATAGCAAATGTTGAAAATGTCCTCCATCCTGCATAAGGCACAACTCAACATGTCATTCCATGTTATTGGCCACACGTTGGAGGACTCTGCTGTCAATAGCTTGAATCTCCTGTGTAATGTTGTGCTTCAGATCATCCAATGTCTGGGGATGTGTGGCATAAACCCTGTCTTTTAAGTAACCCCATAGAAAGAAGTCCGGTGATGTCAAATCCGGAGATCTTGTGAAGTAACATTATTGTAGCCTCACGTTGTGGTAGCCAATTTGTAACGGTATTACTTATAAATGTTTGTTTATGTTGTGTTGAAGCCATCTTGTGACGTCATTCATTTGTTCGGTTTGTAGCTCCATCTTGTGTTAGCAATTTGCATCAGTGTTAGTGTTCGAAAGAATTTTAAGTTTGTTTATTGTCCTCCGGCTAGCTATTATCTTATCTTGGGTCGAACATGTGTCTTGATCAGGGTTGTGTAAACGGAAAGGAATCTTTTATCCAAAAATTACACTGATGAAGAAATTTGTTTTACACATTTATTGTCGAATACGGTAACTATCACATTTATACATTGATCTTAACACTCGCCAAACTGAAACTGTTATAATAACTTCTTACTGATCACTTTTAATCAACGTACTTCAACCTTTTGTATAATTAACTTTACCATATTTTAGATCTTTCATAATTCTGCCGCGCGTAACTTGTGAATCTATATCCGATGTATGACGAACTGACTGACTGAAGACGACGTGTAGTGTACGACGACGTGTAATGTATGAATGCTTTCGGCGAACTGAAGGACTGACTGACTTTACCTCCAACCTACCCTATTTATACGCCTTCATCCAGATACGCCTAAAGATTATAACTGAACTACTATTGGCTAATAAAACGCGCCAACATTAGCGTCTATCTTAATATCCAATGAAAATTATGAATACATATGCTTTAGGGAGACACTTTTAATGCATTTTTTATTGATAAGATTCAGGGGATTGTAAAAATTTTACCTGATAGTAATAAAGAGATACTCCTCTTTTGGAGCCTTCCCAAAATAGACTAACTTCAAATCTCATTATTTGAATGTTGAAGATGTTCAATTATTTTGACACTAAATAATAGTGCTTGCCTTGATGTGTAAGGAATCAATTAAAAAATTATTAAAATAGCCTCTAGGTTTATTTCTGGGCCTTTAACTTACATTTTCAATCTTTGTTTAGATCCTTGTGAGTTTCTTGATATTTTCAATATGCTTAGGTTTATTCCTGCACATATATAAGGTTTTAAATTCTCTTAATAAGAAAATTAACAAATATTTTAAAGATAGTTCATTATTTCCAAACAATCAATTTGGATTTAGAACTATACACAGTACCATCAATTCTACAGGTTCCATAATTGGGCCTCTGTTTTTCATTACATACATACATGATATTCCATACAATGTTCAAGATAATTGTTTATGCTGATGATTTGGTAATTAATATTTCTCTCAAAGATGGACTCTTATATAACATAAAATCACTGAGCTATCAAACAGAATTGTAAATTGGTGTAAACATAGGAGCCTTATCATTAATAAGAGCAAAACTGTTGATTTAGCTTTTAAGATTAGTTCATCTGGCCTTGGCTCGTTTAATTCTGAAAGATTTTGGACATTAATCTCAAATCTTGTTTGCGTTCACACATTCATATTGTCAGTGTTGCTAGTAAATTAAGCACAGAGGACTGAAAACACATCTCTGCATTCACTGAAAATTCTGTGTTATGGGTGTGTATTGTTTTAGCAAATAAACCATATAAATATCCATATAAAAATAAATAAATAATTAAACACACATTAAAATTTAAATAGGTTTGTCTTTACAAATCAATTACCAACAATGAAGTTTTAGCCATCATAAATCAAGATCCAGAGCTCCTTAATTTCAACAGATCATTTCTTTACATATTGATTAAATATAAAAACTTCTAACATTTATTTCTTAAAGCCCATGTTAAGTTTTTTTTATTTATTCACCCTTTAGATCACGTTACATGATATGGGCATAAAATTACTAATACAATATACATGAATAGTTTTACAATGCACATATAGTTTATTGCACCTTTGAATATGCTGTCTTGGGTATTTATTAAAGCTGTTGATTTAATTGATTAATCGAACTGATTAATCTAAATTTCTGATTAACCGACCAACATGCTTTAATCAATTAATCAAACCAACTAAAATTGTAGTGTGGTGAAGGAAAAATAACTGGTCTGCATGGTACGAAACCTGTGTGTTGCATAGCATTACTTTTTTCCATTTGGTTTACTAGCTTAGCTAGTGTATGTGTGAGAGGTCATTAAAGTAACCAAATGTCTTTCTTTCAGAAAGTTATTCATAACCATTACCTGCTTTACAAACTATAGGAAAGGAAATACCGGACAGCCTATTGTTTGCAAACATTTACGAGGGCTGATCAACAAAGACTGAGACTGATTTTTTCCTGTAGCTTCCGTGATAGTTTCATATCTGTAACATAAATATTTGAAAAGACCAGGTTTTTATGTATAATGTTGGTAGGTGGCAGCACTCTCGTATTGGTAGGTTGGTAGTAATGCTGTATTTTGTAGACCCTTGTATATTTCGCATATCAGACAATGAAGGTGACGCGAGAGGAGCAGTACAGCGCAATCAAATTCTGTTTTCGTTTAAACCATACAGCCACAGAAACTTATGAAAAGCTGAAGCAATTAAATAAATTGAGTTTTATTTATGGACGCTCTTTAACTACTATGGTTCTTAGCGTCCCATTCTATATTGGGCGTGAAACACCGCTAATTTTGCTCAGAGGCCTCTTTATCAGGCTTGAGGTTCTTTTACGTGCCGTAAATCTACGACACGGGACCACCGGCTTTACTTCCCTTCCGAAGGAAGCCGTGCTAACGATTTTTACGCCCGAAAAAATCCATCGCCCTCCGCCGGGTTTGAACCCGCGACCTTGGGAACTAGAGGCTAGCACGGTACCACTAGTCCACGGAGGACGACGAAAGCTGAAGCAAGCGTACAGTGAAGATGCACTACCTCGTGCAACAGTGTTTAGGTGGTTCAAGGACTTCAAAGAAGGCCGACTTGTCAGTGTTAAGGTGGGCCTGGTGTTTCAGCTTCTTCTGTGACTGAAGTCAACATCAACACAGCTGCTGTGATTGTCCGAGAGGATCGGCGTATAACATTACATAACCTCAGTGAAGTGTTGGGAATTTCATATGGCAGTGTGTTTACGATTATGCACGACCATCTCCATATGACCCGAGTTTGTGCTCGTTGGGTGCCACGTCTGTTGACTCCCAAACAAAAGGCTGTGCGAATGGAGACAAGCCGTGAGGTGCTGCTTCTATTTGCTGATGAGGGGGATGCATTTTTTAAATTGATCATCACCGGTGATGAGTCATGGCTGCATCATTATGATCCTGAAGGAAAACAAGCCAGCACAGTGTGGAAATCGCCAGGTTCTCCAACACCAAAAAAAGGCAAAAGTTGTTCCATCTGCAGGGAAAGTGATGGTGATCACATTTTTTGACTGTAATGGAATGATTTACCAGCATGCAGTTCCCCCTCACACTACTGTTACAGCAGCATACTACACGTCAGTATTGGTTACACTCAGGAAGCACATTGCAAAGAAACGACCAGAGCTTTCTCGGACTGGGTGGCGACTTCATCATGACAATGCACGGCCTCACGTCGCAAATCAAGTCTTGCAGTTTCTGGCTCGATTCAACATTACCTGTGTACCACATCCACCTTATAGCCCCGATCTTGCACCCTGTGACTTTCTTTATTCCCATCACTAAACGCAAAGCTTAGGGGTATTCAATTTGAGAACTCTGAAGCAGTGCTCAAGAAAAGTGAGGCGATTCTCAAGGACCTGACAAAGAATGGTCTGCAGCATGTGTTCAAGGACTGGCAGAGATGCTATAAAAAGTGCATTGAAGTAGGAGGGGACTACTTTGAAAAAGATCATGTAAACATTGAATTGGAGTAATAAGCATCTGTGAAAAAAAATCAGTCTCAGTCTTTGTTGATCAGCCCTCATACAAAACAGTCAGGTGGCATAATGGCTAGGGGTGAGGAAGCTTTTTGATGGGACTGTCATTTAAGATTTGCAGGTAATATATGAATGGACAGATACCAATTGCTAGAAAAACAGAGTGGAACAAGTGACAACTTAAACCTCAGTTTGTGTGTGGTTGCTATTCATATTTAGTTTCTGTGAAGTTCATTACAAATATGGCTTATGAACTGATGGTAGGAAAATTTGATGAAAGTTTCTGATTTAAACTAAACAATTGTGGTAAGGTGACAGATAGAAAAACTGTGTTTAGTAAGAAATTCAGAAGATCGTTCAGTTATACTGGAAGTACAAGTAGTCCTCAATATCATCTCTCACATATTCATCGTTTCCAAAGTGTCCCTACTAGTACATCATCTCAGTCAATGTTGGAGCATCTAATAGTAAAGCCTGTGTCCTCTATTCAGGAAACTGAAATTACAAATAAACTAGTGAAGTGGATTGTGCGGGATAGTAGGCCAGTCAACATTGTCTCTGGTCATGGTTTTAAGGGAAACTCTCAATTCTCGCACTTACCATCTTCCATCCAGAGACATTACAAAAAAAGTTGACAAGTTATATGATATAGAAAAGTCAAGTTACTTGATGAACTCAAACAAGCAGAATTTGATAAGTCTTATGGAGGATTTTTGGTCTTCGATATCTAATCGTAGCTACTTGGGAGTTACCATTCACTGGATTGATTCAAATTGGGAATATCATAATTCAACATTACAAGTTAAACATGTTACAGAAAAGCACAAATTTTCTAACTGCACAGAAGAGTCTGAAGATGTAGTTTGCAAATGGGGGTTGGAAGACTAAGTTGTCACTATTTGCACTGATGACAAAGTATGAATGAATGAATGAATGAATGAATGAATGAATGAATGAATAAATAAACTTTATTTGTACATTTCTTTTTCACAATCCTTTTTACAATATTCCACTTGTAAACTAACTTAACCTATGTACAAATTTTCTTGCCAGCTATGTTCTACCTTATACTGCTCATTTTGCCTGGCAACCTGGCCTTATGGCTCAGCTGAGCAGCCCTTGCTACCCTTAATCACCTATGATCCATCCTCTCCCTCCTCCGTTTGCCCTTCTACCTTTCTTAACTCTCTTACTTTTCTCCTTTACTTTCTTTAAGAACTCCCCCATATTCTTATTTTTCTTTTCTTCTTAACATTTTAATTGCTTCTATTTTTCCATCCTTTTTGTCTCCATTCTGCTAATTCTTTGCATTCTGTCATATAATGCTCTGTGCTTTCACTACCTGTGCATAGTTCGCAAATTCCGCCTTTTCTGCCTCATAACCCTTTCAGGTACATGGATCCTGTTCTCATCCATGCAAACGCTTGTTTTTATGCTCTATTACAATAATACATATACCCTTCTCTTCCCCATTTCCTTTTTACTAATCTATAGAACCCTAGTGATTTTTTATTCTCTAAGCTTCCCCAAATCTCTTGTCTTTCTATGTCCTCCACTCTGTTTCTTACTGTTGTCCAGAAGCCGTTGCTATTTCTTTCTTCTGGTCTCCAAATGTCTCCCATTCCTATCTTCTCCATAATTTTTTCTACCCCTGTCCACCAGCTATTTTTATTTTTCATACTCTTTTGTTGTTCCATAGATACGTTTAAAATTAAAATATCTTCATCGTTTTTTTAGGCATTTAAACCAAAATTTCAATATCCTTTCCAGTATCACTCCCTTTCTTCTTGTTCTTCCTAATTCCACTAATGCTACCTCCCCTGGTGCTGATCTTGGTAACCCAAATAGCTCTTTACAGAACGTTCTGTAGCTCTGATCTATATTTCTGATTAATTCAGATCCCCCCCAAATTTTAACTGCATATAGCATTCTTGCTTCTACCAATGCCTCACACATTCTTTCTATCCATTTAGTCGGCATTTCTAACTTGTATTTGCACATCCCTACTCCTGTCATTGCCGTCTTTCCTTTAGCCATACCTTCCTACTATGCGCAACCCATTCAACATTACTACACATCCTCACCCACAAATAATCAAACTCCTTGACAACTTCCAATTTTTAACCCCCATCTGCCATTTCTCTTCTTTTTACTTTCTCTACTACGTATAGTAAATAGGGGAAGTATTGTATTCCACCCAAAAATTCGATACCGAGATTTCACCGGAAATACATGTTTTGAGATCCCCTGAATCCAAAAAAAGCATTTTTGGAAACATGTCCGTGTGTGTGTGTCTGTCTGTGAACAGCATAACTCAGAAACGAACAGTCGGATAAACACCAAACTTGGTATTTAGGTTCAGTATCTTCCAAGGATGCGACACAAAGGTTTTCAAGAAAATCCCCCCACCCCAGATTACTCTTTACATGGAACATTTTTCGAAAATTTTAATTTCTCAAAAATGGCTCTAACGATTTTGATTAAAATATCACATGTTTAAGATATTTTTATGACAAATAAAATGTATATCTTGAATTTCCTGGGAATGTCTCCAAAAGTATTCTTCATTGTGAACGACTTTTGCATAACTGGTAAACCATAAGAGATATACAAAATTTTTGTACACAAAAAATGTAGATCGCGTTAAAATACACAATTTATGTCATATACATTTTTTTTGTTGAGTGAACCATTTTCGAGATATTACTTGTTATTCCCTTAAATTTTTCAATACTTATTTTCTCAAATGGGAATTCGTTATTCATTTTTTTGTCTTGGATATGCTAAGAGTATTAATCTGTGGGAAAGGGAATGGTGCTGCACCTAGCAACCAGCTACTAAGAGATATGTATGTGCTTAAAGGCTACTGTATTTCCAAATTGCCCTTGTAAATATATATTCCCCTTACATCTACAAGAAAATTAGCAATAAGATAGACTCTGAAAATGTTTATCTCGATTAACATGAAGTAGATGGAGAATAAACGTTTGTATAAATAGTTTGTACAAGAGTAGAGAAAGTCATGTGAGTGTAACACATCAGATTTTTTTAGTTTATTTCTTCTTTTAAATACTATAACTTTTGATTTATTTATATTTACTTTAATTTCCCATTCTTCGCAAAATTCATGTATTCCATTGATCGCTTTCTGTAGCCCAATTACCGTTATAGCCCCAAACATAAGATCATCCGCATATAGTAAACCTGGTATCTCTCTATTTGCTATTATGGGACAGTGCAGATTTTTTTCTTTCACTCTTTCTAGTATGTCATCTATAAATATATTAAATAATATAGGGCTCAATTTGCACCCTTGTCTTAATCCTATTTTTTGCTCAGTCATTTCTGTAATTCCATTATTTTTACATCTTATACAAAATTTTATATCTTTATAAATCTTAATTTCTTTTATAAAATTTTCGCCTACCCCTTTCTTTCTTAATTTATAAGCTAATGCTTCTCTATTTATTGTATCAATGCTTTTTCAAAATCTGCAAAAGACATGTATGTCCTTCCTCTTTTCCTGCTCAGATACTTATTGATTATAGTCCTTATTATAAATACATTATCTATTGTTTGTTTACCTTTCCTAAATCCTGCTTGATATTCTGACAGTTTTCCTTCCTCTTCCACCCATTTTCTTAATCTGTCGTATACCTGTGTATATTTTCCCTAATATTGATAATAAACTTATTCCCCTGTAGTTCACTGGTCTATTTGCTCCTACCTTGCCTTTGTAGATTGGTACCACCATACTTATGATGACAAAGTAAGAAATATCGTTTAGGAGTTGAAAGAGCAAAGTACAACATTTTTCAGTGTGCTGTCCACACTTTACAATAAGTTTAAATAAAGCTGTCAAGGATGCTGTTATCCACACATTACGTTCAAAGTGCAGGAAAATTAGAGGGACATTTTAAATGCACTCATTTAGAAAATTAGCTTGATAAAAAACTTAAAGAACAAGGCTCTTGCTATATAAAAATTAAAACAGGACATAATTACTCAATGGAATAGCACATATTTCATGTTTGAGGGCCTTATGAAACCTAAAAGGGGTATTATAGACGTCCTATCGACCAACTCTTCTGATATCAGACCTGTAACAACAGTTGAATAGGACATGATAGAAAAAATGATTGTTTGTCTTCAGCCATGTTTAAAAATATCAGACCTCCTTGGTGGTAGCATATATATTACAGGAATGTTGAAATTATCTTTACATTGCTCCGATATCTTTCCTGGGTACATAGAAGATTTTGATTTTGTAGAAGATTTAATGGCTAGGATAAATTATTTGTGTAATTTGAAGAGATACCAGGAAGCTACTCTTCTCGATCCTAGATTTAAATATGTAAGATGTATTGGAAAAAAAACAAGAAGAAGAAGACCAGGAATATGTGTGGACAAGAATTTCAGAGAGAGACATGGATGGAGTACAAGTTCCAGTACAGGAAGAGGAAACAGCATTTGGTCATACCATCTCGGTTTCGAGTTTGGTGCCACTTACGATGGAGATTGCAGTATACAAGTCATTTGTGGAACTAGAAGACAACTTCTCAGACCCTATGCAATGGTGGTAAATACATTCAGTCCAGCTACAACATCTTGCACACACAGCGAAAAAGTTGTTTTGTATTTCAGTTACTTCATTTCCTTATGAGAATTTGTTCAGTGATGCTGGAAATATTGTTACTAAGAGAAGGGTTGCCCATAGCTCTGAACATGTAAGTGTACTAACATCTCTGAAGTCGTGGAGCAAAGAGGTGTGACTGTATGGAACTGTCAACTTCAGGTTTACAAACTTGTGTCATTAAATTGTTAGTATTCAAGAATATTAAAAATATGAACTTAACTGCTTTTTATTTATTTTGATACGGTAATTTGTATCACAAATTACTTAAAGGTAAATAATAATTGTAATATAAATATGTATTTTTATGTGACATTGATTTCAGAGGTTTATTAATTGTAATTATTATTGGTAAATAATAATATAAGGCTTTACTGAAACTGTTAGTAATGGCGCAAGAATGCAGCGATGGGGTGAGTTGTTTATCATTACCGGGAACAAGGAAGTTACGTAATGTTTCGCGCCTTTTCGGTAAAAAAGCTTCTAGAACATTTCCTAAAGTAATATGTATTAGTGGTTTTCATTGGATGTTAAAATAGACGCTAATGTTGGCGCGTTTTATTAGCCAATAGCAGTTCATTTATAATCTTTAGGCGTATCTTGAGGTAAGCCTATAAATAGTGTAGGTTCAAGGGAGCGTTCCCCCCCAGTGCAACAAGATTCTCAAAACATTACACATCGCCCCCAGTTCAACAAGATTCTCAACACATTACACGTCAGCCCACCAGTTCTACAAAATTCTCCGTTCATTTATTTCGTCAAGTTACGCGCAACAGAATTACAAGAACTATTATAAAGTATTATACAGTTAAATATATAAAGTTGAAGTACGTGAGTTAAAAGTGAGAAGTTATTACAAACAGTTTCAGTATGGCGATTATCCAGATAAATCTGTGAAAGTGTTCGTGAACGTGTTCTGCAATAAAGATTATAAAACCAATTTCTTCGTCAATATCATTTCTAGACAAAAGATTCCTTTCCGCTTCACACCCTGCAAGAGATACTTGTTCTACTAAGATAATATGATAGCTAGCCGGAGGACAATATACAAAACTTAAAATTCTTTCGAACCCTAATTGATGCAAATTGCTACGCCAGATGGAGTTAAACGAACCAAATAAGGAGTGACGTCACACAAGATGGCATCGCGTAAAGAAAAACATATATTTGCTCTCGTAAATTGACTTCCAAACGTGGTGCTATATTAATGTTAAACACATAAGTAACATTAAAACAGTCGCAATTTGTTATTACTTGCAAGTCATCAAATACAATTATAAGTTAAACAATTTATATTATAAACATTTCTTGCTTATAACATATGGAATTATAAAAATACATAATGCCAGGTGTTTTTATTGCAATTATACTGTGTGAACACAATTAAAATTTGATTAATAACCGATTAACTGATTAAAGTCATTTTGGTTAACCAATCAAAAGTTTTGACAGCACTAGTATTTATGTTTTAACCTTACATGGCAAAGCAAACAAAAAAAAAAAAAAAAAAAAAAAAAAGGTTATCAGCATGATGACATCACATATTTAAACTTTGATATAGAATTGATTACTCCAATAATGAGTATTTCATAACTATGCGTTAAATATTCTTATTAATAATATTTATTTACATGAATACATGTCCAATCCATTTATTTATGCTGTGTCATGTCATTCACAGGTTCCATTCTCCATTTGCTAGGAAATGTGCACTTGTGGCGCAAAGAACTTTTAGCTAATCAGAGGAAAGGAAACATGGAGAAATATGTTCTGGTGTGTTTAAATGTGGAATTAATTTAGAACTAACACGATACAGTTTCTAATTTTCTACGTTTCACTTGAGCTTAACATTAATTTAACTTGCTCTCTTTAACAATAATTCATGTTTATCACTGCAGTTTGGACTTAATTGGTTTCTTAATGCACAGTTTACTTACATACTGGCCTGACAGTCCTGGTTTTGGTGAATGTTCTCTGCCAGAATAATTGCTGCTTTGGCAAAAAATGCTGCTTCCTCAGTTATGTAGAATAACTTTTGCAGTATGTCATGCAAGTCTTTCTTCAGTGGAAAGTGTCGAAGTGGCTTTAAGTAGCGCTCAAACTGAAATACAACATTTGGTTTGTCTAGTAAGACACACTGTTAAAAGATATTATTCACATGAGGGAACACCAAAAATATAGAAGGATGCATTGGTATAAAACATCTTTGAAATTTGCATTTCTAAAATTGTACTAGGCAATATGCTATTACATTATATATTATGCAGAAATACTCATCCCTGAGGGATGACGATAGCAAGCAAGTTATTCTGCAAACACAAGGTTTAACTTTTTTTAAAAAAGAAACAGTACATAAAACCTACATGAAGCTTAGATCCCTGTCTGCCACAAGCACATATTACATAATATTAATTCAAGAAAATAATAAAATTAGCAGGACAATGCTCAAATCGCAAAATAATTAACTTTGCATGCAACTTAAATTTAATAACTTGCAAATCCAGTTTTGTTTGCTCATCTAAATCCTAATAGTGATTTAATGAATATATTTTTAGACAAACAATATAGTTTTTAACTCATTTTTCAGATCAATGTGCAAAAGCAGATTTTTATCAGAAGCACTTCTCTGAAATGTACTCAAACAAATTTCTGTGTTAAAGAGGATGACAAACCAGCAAGACATAACTATGCCTCTATGGAGATTTTATGCAAAACATTTTAAAATGTATGTAGAAGCAAACTCGTTCAGTTTATATGCAGAATTTTATTACAATGTTCGTATTCACACTAAGATGGTGAAGTATATTAGACTTTATGAGGTTTTATTCAGAACATTTTAAAATGTATGTGGAAGCAAACACATTCAGTTTATATAGAGAATTTTGCGACATTGTTCATATTCACACTAAGATGGAAAAGTAAATTAGACTTGAAAAACATAATGCAACTTCAAAACGGACAAAAGTTTACACCACTTAGATTTTCAGATTTGTCATGCAAATATGCTTCACATGTTTTAAAATAGAGAGTTGAGGGTTGTTACACTACATCACTATGATAAACTTACTTGAACGCGTTTCGGGAGACGGCTTGTCCCCATCGTCAGCATTCTCTCTCAACTGATATTTGCCGGTCATCGTCTGGGGGATGTGTGTGGTTTGTGGTGTTCTCTGGTGCTGGGCTGATGAACCTCCAAAGGCTGTTGGGTGGCGGCAGTTCAAAATTCATTAGGTGATTCCTGTGTTTGACAATATGTATTTTTTCCCAGATGTCCAATTCATTGCTGCTGTTGATCGGTTTTAAGAGTTTTATGTTTGGAGTGATATCATGGTTTGAAGACCAGAAATGATGTGCTACTGCTGATTTATCTTGCTGCTTTTGGTAAATGCATCTCATATGCTCTTTAAGTCTTATTTCAAGATTTCTTTTTGTTCTTCCTATATATACCAGGTTACATTCATTACAATCAATTTGATATATACCAGCTGATTTATCGTTGGGGATAGGATCTTTTGTTCTGTTGCATAGTAGTTTCTGTATGTTGTGGTTATTCTGTGGAGACAGGGTGATGTTGTATTTTTTGAAAATCCTTTGAAATTTATGATGTGTCCAAGGGTGATAAGTGAATTTTCTATATGCTTGTGGTTTTTGTTGTCTGAGTAATGTAGTCATTTGTTGGATGTATTTCTGTCTTTCAAACCTTTTTATCTTCTTATCTATTGTTTTTTTCTGGTATCCATTCATAGTGGCTATGTTGATAATGTGTTGGTATTCTTTCTGGTATTCCTCTTTCTCCATTGGTATATGTACTAACCTGTTTGTAATACTGTTTAAAATTGCATGTTTGTGGCTTGTAGGATTGTAGCTATTATTTTTAATGTAGTTTTCTGTGTGCGTTGGTTTTCTGTAAATGCCAAACGTTAGTTTGTTGTGTGCATTATTTCTGATGATCCTGATGTCTAGGTAAGGAAAATCCCATATTACAAAATCTTTCCCACATCTATTCAAAACCTGGTATAGATATGTAGATGATATTTTTGCTATTGTTCCAAAAAAACTTTCAGAAGATGCTTTGAAATTATTAAATTTACAAAAAAGATCTATAAAATTCACAATGGAAAAAGAAGAAAATGGCCAATTACCTTACCTAGACATCAGGATCATCAGAAATAATGCACACAACAAACTAACGTTTGGCATTTACAGAAAACCAACGCACACAGAAAACTACATTAAAAATAATAGCTACAATCCTACAAGCCACAAACATGCAATTTTAAATAGTATTACAAACAGGTTAGTACATATACCAATGGAGAAAGAGGAATACCAGAAAGAATACCAACACATTATCAACATAGCCACTATGAATGGATACCAGAAAAAAACAATAGATAAGAAGATAAAAAGGTTTGAAAGACAGAAATACATCCAACAAATGACTACATTACTCAGACAACAAAAACCACAAGCATATAGAAAATTCACTTATCACCCTTGGACACATCATAAATTTCAAAGGATTTTCAAAAAATACAACATCACCCTGTCTCCACAGAATAACCACAACATACAGAAACTACTATGCAACAGAACAAAAGATCCTATCCCCAACGATAAATCAGCTGGTATATATCAAATTGATTGTAATGAATGTAACCTGGTATATATAGGAAGAACAAAAAGAAATCTTGAAATAAGACTTAAAGAGCATATGAGATGCATTTACCAAAAGCAGCAAGATAAATCAGCAGTAGCACATCATTTCTGGTCTTCAAACCATGATATCACTCCAAACATAAAACTCTTAAAACCGATCAACAGCAGCAATGAATTGGACATCTGGGAAAAAATACATATTGTCAAACACAGGAATCACCTAATGAATTTTGAACTGCCGCCACCCAACAGCCTTTGGAGGTTCATCAGCCCAGCACCAGAGAACACCACAAACCACACACATCCCCCAGACGATGACCGGCAAATATCAGTTGAGAGAGAATGCTGACGATGGGGACAAGCCGTCTCCCGAAACGCGTTCAAGTAAGTTTATCATAGTGATGTAGTGTAACAACCCTCAACTCTCTATTTTAAATTATGACACATCACTGTTACAAGCTTCTAAATCTTCAAAAATTGATGCTTCACATGGTTCAGCAGTAACATCAGAACTTGCAAAGTAGATATAGCTAACTTACAACAAAATGTTATCTCTTAAATATTACTTTAAATATATACATACAAAAAATACAAAACATTATAGGAGAGATAATATCAGACAAGTTATAAATTAAATTGAGTTTTATTTATGGACGCTCTTTAACTGCTGTGGTCCTTAGCATCCTACTCTATATTGGGCGTGAAAGACTGGTAATTTTGCCCTGAGGCCTCTTTTATCAGGCTTGAGGTTATTTTATGTGCTGTAAATCTACAACACGGTACCAACGGCTTTACTTCCCTTCTGAAGGAAGCCATGCTAAGGATTTTTACACTGGAAAACATCCATCGCCCTCCGCTGGGTTTGAACCCGCAACCTTGGAAACTAGAAGATAGCATGGTAACCATCATACCATGGAGGATGACAGACAAATTATACTTTTTGTATTCCTTTAAAGAATAGAAAGCATTCTGAATATAGTAGGATTTTGTTGCTTTAATTCTTATCCCTTATGTCTTTATATCTTTAATTGCATAATGAAAATGATTGTAAATTCTTTAGCATTCATTTCTATACATTTGGTAACTAGTGAGCTTTGCACTCGGTTCCTGTAATAGCTGTGCTTTGTTCTTGCATTATAGTGATGCAGTAATTTGTATCACAAATTACTTAAATGTAAATAATGATTGTAATATGAATATGCATTTTTATGTGACATTGATTTCAGATGTTTATTAATTGTAATTATTATTGGGAAATATGTTTATACGGCCTTACTGAAACTGTCAATAATAGCGCAATAATGCAGAGAGGGGGGTGAGCTGTTTATCATTATTGGAAACAAGGAAGTTACGTAATGTTCGCGCGTTTTTTCCGTTGAGAACCTTCTGGAATATTTCCTAGAGCATATGTATTCATAATTTTCATTGGATATTAAAACAGACGCTAATGTTGGCGCGTTTTATTAGCCAATAGTAATTCATTTATAAACTTTAGGCATATCTGGACGAAGGAGTATAAATAAGCCAAGTCAGAGGTAGATCGCGGGCAGTTCATCAAAATTCTTTGTGCAATACACGTCGTCTTAAGTTCGTCAGTTCGTCAAAATATTTGTATGAGATACGTCGGCTATAGATTCACAAGTTACGAAAATCTAAAGTATTATAAAGTTAATTATATACAAAGTTGAAGTACGTGAATTAAAAGTGATCAGTAAGAAGTATTATAACAGTTTCAGTTTGGCGAGTATCCAGATCAATATGTAAAAGTGATAGTGAACGTGTTCGACAATAAAAATTATAAAACAAATTTCTTCATCAGTGTAATTTTTGGATAAAAGATTCCTTTCCGCTTCACAACCTGTATAGAGACACATGTTCGACCCAAGATAAGATAATAGCTAGCCGGAGGACATTTGAAATGAAATCAAACAAAAAAGCTAACACTGATGCAAATTGCTAACACAAGATGGAGCTACAGACCAAACAAATGAATGACGTCACAAGATGGCAACGCGTGAAGTAAACACACATACACAAACATCACAAGCATCAACATTATAACTAATACCGTTACAAATTGGCTCCCATATGTGGGGCAGTTAAAAATTATGTAACCAAACAAAACAAAAGCAGCACAACATAAGATCTTCAAGTTTTAACAACATTACGTAAAAACATATTACGTAAACATCAATATAATGATACATCAAATTGGCACCCAGAACGTGGGGCACGATAACCAGGAAAGCAAGACGATGACCAGGAAAGAAGCATAGTGACCAGGAAAGGAACACGATGACCAGGAAAGAGGCATAGTAACCAGGAAAGTAGCAGAGTGACCAGGAAAGGAACCAGGACGTGGAACGAATGTAGCAGTGAAATGATCTACAAGACGCAGATTCCAAACTACAGGACAACAAAACGACGTGGACTCATCATAACACAACGCAGAAGCGACATATAACCTAGGAGAGAGGGGCAGAAAGCTGGACATCAATGTAACAGCAACAGACAGCATCACAAAGGTTAGAGTATCGTAATTTTTTTTAGAAAACAAAAACAATGGTTACTAATAATATTGAAGAAACAATGATGGAAGGGGATAGTGAAACAGTTAGCTGTAATTCAATACAGGATACAGAAAATAGCTTAAACAATGTAGTATTTGATGGAGGAAATGTTAGTGCAGAAAGTCAGAATAGAATAGCAGGAAATGTTAATTTTGATGCTAGTATGATGATGGAAATGCTGAGAAATTTTGGTGAAACATTAAAGAAGGAATTAAGGGAAGCTATAAAAAAAAGTTATAGGGAATTAAGGGAAGATATTGGTAGGAGCTTAGAACAACAACTAACTCAGAGGAATGAGATATTAGAGCAAAAAGTAGATCAAAGCAGGGAAGAAATTGAAAAGAAAGTTATGAAGCTAGATAGTAGTATGCCAGAAATGAGAGATGAAAATGAGGAAGTAATAGCAAGTGAGATAGGAGAAGTTTCAAAGGAAATGCTAGACATGAGCAGGGAAATAGGTAACAAAGAAAGTGAGGTTAATACTAAAAGTGAACATGTTAATGTAGAATGTACAGAGTCAGGTAGTAGAATGAGTAATATTTCAAATGAGATAAGAGAGATAAAAGAGGTTATGAATGTAGATGTGAATCAGGCGCAAGTTAATTTCAGAGGGGAAATATCAGAAATACAGAATGAGACAGTAATGCAAAGAAATAAATTGTACCAAGATGTTCAAAATGAAAACTCCAGTCCAGTACAGTTTAGTACAGATTTGTCAGAGTATTCTCAAATTAATGAGATAGTAGAAGAATTGAAAATGGCAGTTGTTAAAAGATGTGTAATTCAGGAAACTTTAGATTGTTTTCAAATGTTATCATGGGATGAAATTTCATATGAATACAAGAGGTTATTCATGAACAAAAATTTGAAGGCACAATTTGATCCAGGAGGGTAAATAGCAATGAGATGTAAAGTAAATGCTGGATAGTTAAAGATGACTTGCAGAGAAATGTATTGGAACGTAAGAGGGTTAATAATTTATATATGTCATTTGAAAAGAGAAATAAATTATAAAAAAACAAAAAAAAAAAAAAAGTTTAAAAAAAAAAAATTAAATTTTTAGTAACTGTAACAACATTTGAAAATTAAGAATGCAAAGATTGAAACTTAATATGATGTTATATTAAAGTAAAGTACATAAATACTATTCCAAGAACATTGTTAAAATAAAGTACAAAACAACAAAAAAAAAAAATGGGTAAAAAAAAATAATTAAAACAAATACTTATGTAGCAAACAGAACATGTGAAATATTGTCTAGATTTAAGAGATATCAATATATTTGTGTACAGGGTAAATATTTTTGGTAAATGTTTAATAATTACAAAAATTCTTGAATGATAAATTTTTGTTAACAATATAAGAAAGTAAACCATTTTTTGTAACAGTAATTTAATAATTCAGGGTACAGTATTTGCTATAAAAAAAATTGTAATGTCAGATTAATGTCTAAACAAATTAAACCAGAGCCAGTAAGTAGTGGCGAGATAAAAAAAAAAAAAAAAAAAAAAAAAAAACATATGTCGTGTGTTAAATACGTGTGAAGTGTTAAGTGAAAGTGATAGCGTGTGTTCCAAGATTTAGGAGACTAAAAACACAATTATAAAATTTCCAAACAAGTTGTAAATATTTATAATTATGTTTCTAGTGGGGCATATGATGCAGTAATTAAGTAATCAAAAATTACTTAAATGTAAATAATGATTGTAATATGAATATGCATTTTTATGTGACATTGATTTCAGATGTTTATTAATTGTAATTATTATTGGGAAATAAGTTTATACGGCCTTACTGAAACTGTCAATAATAGCGCAATAATGCAGAGAGGGGGGTGAGCTGTTTATCATTATTGGAAACAAGGAAGTTACGTAATGTTCGCGCGTTTTTTCCGTTGAGAACCTTCTGGAATATTTCCTAGAGCATATGTATTCATAATTTTCATTGGATATTAAAATAGACGCTAATGTTGGCGCGTTTTATTAGCCAATAGTAATTCATTTATAATCTTTAGGCGTATCTGGACGAAGGAGTATAAATAAGCCAAGTCAGAGGTAGACCGCGGGCAGTTCATCAAAATTCTTTGTGCAATACACGTCGTCTTAAGTTCGTCAGTTCGTCAAAATATTTGTATGAGATACGTCGGCTATAGATTCACAAGTTACGAAAATCTAAAGTATTATAAAGTTAATTATACACAAAGTTGAAGTACGTGAATTAAAAGTGATCAGTAAGAAGTATTATAACAGTTTCAGTTTGGCGAGTATCCAGATCAATATGTAAATGTGATAGTGAACGTGTTCGACAATAAAAATTATAAAACAAATTTCTTCATCAGTGTAATTTTTGGATAAAAGATTCCTTTCCACTTCACAACCTGTATAGAGACACATGTTCGACCCAAGATAAGATAATAGCTAGCCGGAGGACATTTGAAATGAAATCAAACAAAAAAGCTAACACTGATGCAAATTGCTAACACAAGATGGAGCTACAGACCAAACAAATGAATGACGTCACAAGATGGCAACGCGTGAAGTAAACACACATACACAAACATCACAAGCATCAACATTATAACTAATACCGTTACAAATTGGCTCCCATATGTGGGGCAGTTAAAAATTATGTAACCAAACAAAACAAAAGCAGCACAACATAAGATCTTCAAGTTTTAACAACATTACATAAAAACATATTACGTAAACATCAATATAATGATACATCAATAGTCAGGTAAATTTCCATTTTTTGAATCTTTATGATAGCTTATCACATATTTTATACATTCATAAATATATAAGCAAGAAAAAGCTAATATAATTACTGTTTTAAATGCATGTCCACATATTTCAGTTTTCTGTACCTACATTTTAAACAATTCTAATTGCTTGCTTTTGTAACCTAAATAGTTTCAGGATAATTTTTTTTTTTACAAATACTGATCATAAAACCAGTCCATAATTTAAATGCAAACATGCATCATACACTTGTATGATGCTTGTTTATATAAAATTTAAAATGTCGGTTTAAAGAAAATACATAGCACCACCTTTCTCATAATTATCTCTGCATGGTTATAATATTCTATTTTAAATTACCTATGATTAATCCTAGAAAATTGGTATTTTATTACCATAGGAAATAAAATAATTACATAAACATACCCATTGAGACATTTAATGAATAGCTAGTACATAATGACTGTAACCGACAAAATAAATAAACCAAAAAGCACCATGGACATATTTTAAATAATTTCAGCACTTTCCCTATTTAAAATAAGTCTTTGTTCATTAGTACAATACATTAACTTTTGATAGCTCACAGACTTAGTTCAAGAATCAGTAACCAGTGTCTGTAGGCAGATATTCCATGGAGATCTCCTTCTTCACAGTCTTCTCCTTGAGAATTTTATGACGAACATCGCGTGTTTTGCCCTGTAATGATATCTATCATTTAATACAAGCTGCAGAGCACCTTAGTTAACAATATAGAGTAAAGTTGGCTTCTTCACTGGTCCAAGTTCCCTGCACAAATCATTGAGCCACAGAACATCTTGAGCTGCTGCTGATATTTCCATCAACTCTGCTTCTGTTGAACTTAGGGCTATCATTGGCACTTCAAAGACCAGGATATTCCAGAACCATTCTTCAGAAAACATAACTACTGACTGATCACCAGGCCAATCAGCATCTCAATAACCAATGTCTTCTGGTGCACTGGAATTACAGTTTCCATTAATTTGCAGCTTCATATCATAGATACCTTACAATTGGTATCAATTGATAACCTTATACCCACGAGATATCTCATAATTCTCTTCACTGCAATATGCTGGTCTGAGTTTGCATTGAGGCAGATTAAGGTATCCACTGCCTATATATATATATATATATATATATATCTGGTCACGAAACTAGTACAACAAATAAACCATCAATTGTTTCTTGGTAGGGAACTTGCTCCATTTTCTCTCTCTTTAAGAAGTAGGGCACATCATCTTTTAAAACTTTTTTTTAACTTGGTTGTAATCATGCATTCTGAATCTGGCAAGAATATTTTCAATATAAGGAGTTTGACCAATTAAGATCTTCCTCTTCTTGCTTTCATGAGAAATCTTTATACATAGAAAATATTTTTCCTCTCCTAAGTCTTTCATCTTGAAACATTCTAGAGAATGTTCTCTTCAAAGAATTTTACTTGGTGAACTGTTGCTGAATAAAATCAGATCAACTTACATTGCACATAATGAAATATCTGAATACTTAATAAGGTAATAAACACAAGAATCCAACTAAGATTGGATCATACTGAAATGTTTCAAATATTCATCAAGTTACCTACTTCAACCCATAAATGACCTCAGTTTACAGACCCTCTCATTAGACAATCTGAAATTCTCTGGTTGAAACATGAAAATTCCATGTGTCAAATCCCCTTGCAGGAATGCTGTAACAGCATTTAACTATTCTATTTCCAAATCTAGTGCTGCTGCAAGTATAAGAAGATACTGAAGTGCATTATATCATACTAGTGAAGAATATGTTTCCTGATAATCCAGTTCTTCTCTACACAACCTTTAACCCGTGAGTGAACGGGTGAAAGAAGTTTCCTAAGTGGACAGTTGGGTCTGAGGGGCCCACAGTTTGTTTTTATTTTAAAAAAAAATTAGAACACATTTTCAATTTTGTTTTTTCTATCATATGCTACAATATACATTAAGTAATAATAAGACAAATGAGAATCATTATTTTGACTACTCATACTGTTTGGAAAATTATATGTTCTTGAAAATATAACAAACATAATGAGAGAACTTTAATTAACTACATAAATTTATAAAAAATGGAAATGGAATTCAAGTAAATAGGAATCACAAATACAAACAAGAAGCATACAGTAATTATTGTTATTCTACACAGTCTCTGCACATAAAAACAGAATATTTCAAACACAAATATTTATTAGACTGTTTACACAAGTATCTTGTTTTTCTGTCTTTGTAATAAACACATCCTCCTCTTTTATTTGAATCTTCTCTGGGCTGGTTCCTCCTTAATCCCTGCTATCTTCTTTGCAGCAGAACGAATCTGTTTAGGAAACTCATGGCAGCTAGCGCATTCTTTTATTTGCTTGAGTTAGATCATAAGTTTTTTCAAAAATGCTCTCCTATTCCTAACTTCTGCAGAATACAGATAGTTTGATCTCAAAATCAAATAGGAGTTGAAGCCTGCAATATTCAGCACTGCATAAAATATTACTATTGTCCACCGTCGAGTATTTCTTGCAACATTGTATGAAGCCATTCTTTCATCTATGCAGTCTAGGCTGCCCTTGGTTGTGTTATAGAAGGTGATGTCAGACTTTCGCATCTACCCTGTGTTATCATCTATTTTGTCATCGTTATGCATACAAAAAATAAAACTGCAATTTTTCCTTTCTTTGGAACATATGACACAAGGGTAATGTCTCGAAAGCCGAATAGACTGCTGTGTGGTTCTCTATTTCTGGAAGTAACAAATGTGATGGCAATTCTTGCGTATTCATTCTAACTGTGCCGACTATTGTAATCAGCCTTCATTGTCTTGATAATGCCATAGATGAGAACCAATTATCAATTGTCAGATTCCTTGTGGTTCCAAAGACAGGGTTGCACATTCTCTCCACAAGATTGGCAGGTTTGAAACTAACATTTACATATGGGCCCTCTGGTTGTTTGCTATAATAGATTTCTAGATTGTAAGTACAGTGCATCCTCATATCGGCAAAAGCAAACACTTTTATTCTGTGCTTGCAGGGCTTTGACAGGATGTACACCTTGAAGCTAAAGCGTCCTCTAATGACAATAGCATTTCATCTAATGTCATCAGTTCTCCAATAAAATAGTTCAAGTTTTCATTGATCAGTTCAAAAATTTCTCTTATTGATAACTTATCTGTTTCCTCTGTTCTCTGGCCCATATGTCGTCAAAACGAATACATTTCAAAAGAAGTAATTTTCTGAAAAGCCCACATGCAAAAATTTTGTTTCCAGTTTTAACTGCAAAGTTTCAAAAACCAAATCCCCCATTTAAACCATTAAGAAGCAACATTTGCACTAATGACCCTGACACCCTGCTTGAAGCTGCAGTGATAATGAGGGGAGTGAATCATGCAACAGTACAGCTTCACTCCACTTCAAACAACAGAGACGTCCATTTACATAACATATACAATTGTTCTTGAAGGATTTCAGCTTTGAATCTGAGATCTTTTAGTTGAACCCGTCAGCTGATTTCTTGGTGAAATTCATATTCCATTAAGGAACTGTAAGGTAGTTCCAATTTAAGAGTTTGAAGGGTTTGATACTTCCTTTGTTAGACATTTGTTACTTCTCATTTGAAATGTGTCACTTGTGACCACAGTGAACATTATTGCATGTTTAAACTACTAGAGAAAAGTTTCAAAACAGGAGTTTTCAAAATAGTTTTGATAAAAAATTATTTTAAAATATAATTTACTTATCTTTGCTATATTTTTAGCTGCAAAATTCTAAATCCTAATTTATAAAGAGGTTTGTTACAAGTGATAATTTTTGTTATCTTACCTCATAGATTTTAATCAGCATAACCTCCATCCAGTTCATACATAAGGGCATATTCCAGGGAAGTCGGATCAGTGTAACTGCTGAGGTCCATGTAGTGCCATCATAAAGTGTGTCATAAAAATGTGAGTTCAGTGATGATGCTGGAACATTAAACATGTTTCATACAAAGGAAAATGACTATTGCCAAATCCTGAGCAATACAAGTGCAAGTGAACCCCTCATGCATTATACTATTCGTATTAAATATAATTATTCTGAGTCATTCCACGTCAAACTGGACAAATTCAAGGAAAATTTTGACTATCAAGTGTGTGACTTTTATGAAAGTTTTATTCCACCAAATGTTTGAAAATATTATAAACCATTACTTTTATTTTTTAAAAATTGATTCATTTCACAGTAATTCAAAATGAAAATTTACATGCGCACCAATATATATATATATATATATATATATATAAATAAATAGATTTATCTCCACTCCTAATTATTGGACATAATTAAACTTCAGCTTAGTTAGGAGGTTATTTAACATGCTTTTTAATGTTTAAGGTAACAAACAGGTAATTAAATGGAAATTAAAAGCAAATTAACTCACTGGATTTTTGCATTGGACTATGGGCTGGAGCATCAATGTGGGACCTTTATGCTCTGTATGGATGCACGGTTGTATATGGTGTCAGTTTATGCATTAGGTAATTAACATGAAGTGTCAGTTTCAGTGGCGTATATTCCAAGGAAGCAAGGTAAGCACTCCTTAGCCAAGGAAATTTGATTTATTATGTTTTATCGGTATTGCTACTAGTTACAGAACAATGAAAAGCTACAACCAGTTTGGGTTTCGCATGTCTCATATGTTTGCACGTATGGATCTTAGTGGCTTGACCACCACTGTAATCCCCTTTCACTCTTCCCTTGACAACACTTCACCGGTTCACAACATCGCAGTTATTACCCCTCACCACTTGTTACTTCGCCTGTTTTTTCTTCCATGTCTGCAATCTATGATCTTCCCAGTGGCATAGCAACTACTCCCACAACCCTCAGGGGGCCAAGTGAGAGGAGGCCCCAAAAGCTCGAGATATCGTATTTTCACATGTTTAGGCCACGTACGCAGCACCCTGTTTTAAGACTGTAAATTCAGGAGAAAAAAAAATAGTTTTCTTGGAATTTTGGGAGTACTGAGGAATATAACATACTTGCACTGGCCAAAATAATGGTACTGCATGGGACAACAGGAATGGAAGGAGTGGTTACAATTATTTTCTTCATTGTTACTTGAATTTACTGGTCAAATGGGCAATACCAAATTCAAATAGTTTTCCTCTGTTCCTCATGTCATTCCGATCTTTTAAGATAGTGAACGCAGGAGTGAGTGTAGGACTAGTACATCAATAATATTGTGAAAAGTGTGAAAAAGCCTTATTTTGACTGTGAAAATTAATAATATGTACCGATAAAGATTTATCTTGAAGTTGAGCACTCTTTTTTATTGGTATTACATATGTCGATTGAGCGTGAGTCGGCCACATTATGAGTGCATATGGTGGGAAGAGGAACTAAACAGTTACGGAAGTGGGCAGGGCATTGAAAGGACAGTCAGGTAAAGAAAACACCCCTAGTTCTGAGTTGCACTTACTAGAAGGGCTGAGGACTGCAAATGTAGTACTGCTGCCATTAAGCAACTGTACATTCCCCTATCACCTTGGCCCTTACTCCCTTCTGATTCCTAGCCATGTTGACCATTGTCAACAAAAACAGTTGCAACCTCCTCCAAGCGCACTCATATTGTAGCCGACTAGTACCTTAGTGGAGCACAAAAAAACAAACTAAAGAAAGGGATGCCTTGGTAACAGAACTCCAAAATAAATTTCACATTTTTCACTGATAAAAAGGAGATGTACAAAGTGTTCCAATAGAAATTAGAAATCACAGAAAATAAAAATGAGGGAATGGTGGTATTTCTGACTAGATGATTCCGCTAATTTCATGGCCAAGTCCATAAAATGTGAACATAACACTTTTTTCCCCATGTTTCTAATAATAATGAAGATGAGTTAATAAATTATGAAAGTAGCTCTGATTTTCCCTTGGCTTTCATTTTTCAAACTAATGTAAAAAATTATATAAATTTATCTCACAACCACCCCATGTTGTGAAGTCATTTTAATAAAGAAATCACAGAATCATTTAAAGAAGCATATAGTAAGAAATAGTGAGGAGGGTAAATGATGTGTCACTGACCTTAGCAATGTATAATATCTATGGTCTTTCGATGGCATACAGAAAGACTAGGTGAATTGCACAGCGGTAATCTTCTTGCTGTTATTACACTTCTTAACAAATATGATTCCATTTTATCTTAATTAATGAATGAGAAAGATGATTTTTGGGGATGGAAGCGCAGGGGGAGTGGATACTACAGTTTTAGAATTTATTGAAAACAATGGAATTTACACGCAATGCAGAAATCAAGATTACGATGGAGTGAAAGTGATGAGTGGAATACACTTGGGAGAGCAAGAGCGGATCAAAAGTCTGGAACCGACTGCCAATTATGTACATTGTGCTGTCCACAACGTGAATGCAGTCCTAACAATGCAGCTAAGATATCACAGATAACATCCTTTTACAACTGGCTTGAAAGAATATATAGATTTTTCAGTCCCAGTACTACATGACAAGTATTAAAAGGAAGGACAATCAGAAAGAAAACTCCAACTCTCAAAAGACTATGTCCAACAAGATGGTCATCAACTTATGCTGCTTTGTTATCCATCCGTTTCCATTATTGAGATGTATGAAGGCTTTAAGAAATACAATGGTGACCTCTAAAAATTCAAATGAGTGCAACGAAGCAACTTCCGTAAGAAAACAAATGGAAACTTACGAGTCTGAAGTTCAGATGGTAGTATGAAGTAAAGTGTTAGAAACTACCAATATCATGTCAAAAAATATGCAGTCACCTAATGAAGATATACAGCACTATAAACTTCATAGACGAAGCATTTACTTCAGAAATTGGTTTAGCAAAGTAAAACAAGACCTGAAGATGGCAAATACATGGGGAATTGAATGCCATTCTGCAAGAATATGCGCAATTAAAACAAAAAAGTTTTTTGATGGATTGTGTGAGGATGACATATGATGTATGGCCAGGAGCGGAGGGGGACTTAGCACCTCGACCTACAGACATCTTTTGTGCCTAGGCCCCTAACTGGGCTCTCCCAGGAGGTAGGGGTGAGGTGAGAGGAGACTGTGGCTATATCAGGAGGCACAACAGAAGAGGGCAGGGTCCCTACATTTTTCAGCTTCAAACTCCCCAATGGCAGCTTGTACAAACGCGGCTCCCCTGCAGGCACTTGGAGACTGCCCCCACTATGGGGGATAAAGGGTTACATAGAGCATCATCTTCCCCTGCCATGCAACACCAACACTTTCAACCCTGAAACAATCAAGTACATGAAAGGTGAAGTGAAATGAGAATGAAGGGACAGGAAATTTGGGGAATGTAATGAAGCTTCCCAACATTTGCCTAGCAACCTGGGGGGAAACCCCAAAAAAAAAACCTTGGGTCAGGAAGGTTGGCCATGGGAACCGAACCCACGACCTCCAGAATGCAAGTCACATTGCCTGCGCCACCTCACTCGGTTTGTGTGAGATAAAAGGCCGAGTGATCCTGAATAACATTTCAAATTTAATGTGTTCTATGGTTATTTGGATATCGTGTTAGGTCAATTAAGACTCGGATTTAAAAGCATGATGGACATCACTGAAAAGTGTTTCCAGCCCAACATACTCATGCATAGTACTGACAGTGAACTTCATTCAGTTGCAGGAAAACTTGTAGTGAGCTATCTGAATTATATTTCACCACAATTTCCTCACCAACTACTCATTGTCGCGGTATCGTTCATGTTATCTTATTTGCTGAGCGCCTGTTATTGTTTTACTATTTTGAATTCTTTGTCCTCCGGCTAGCTATTATTACCCTGTCGAGCAAATCTCTTAAACAGGGTGTGTAAACGGAAAGGAGTTGTTACTAAAAGATAACACTGATAAAAGAATTTGTTTTTACACTTTTATTGCCATCTGATGCAGTAATTTGTATCACAAATTACTTAAATGTAAATAATGATTGTAATATGAATAAGCATTTTTATGTGACATTGATTTCAGATGTTTATTAATTGTAATTATTATTTGGAAATAAGTTTATACGGCCTTACTGAAACTGTCAATAATAGCGCGCAATAATGCAGCAAGGGGGTGAGCTGTTTATCATTATTGGAAACGAGGAAGTTACGTAATGTTCGCGCGTTTTTTCCGTTGAGAAACTTCTGGAATGTGTTCTCCCTAAAGCATATGTATTCATAATTTTAATTGGATATTAAAATGGACGCTAATGTTGGCGCGTTTTATTAGCCAATTGCAGTTCAGTTATAATCTTTAGGCGTATCTGGATGAAGGCGTATAAATAGGGTAGGTTGGAGGTAAAGTCAGTCAGTCCTTCAGTTCGCCGAAAGCATTCATACATTACACGTCGTATTCAGTTGCTCAGTTCATCGAAAATCTGTGTACACTACACGTCGTCTTCAGTCAGTCAGTTCGTCGAAAGTATTAGTACGGCATACATCGGATATAAATCCACAAGTTACACGCAGCAGAATTATGAAAGATCTAAAATATGGTAAAGTTAATTATACAAAAGGTTTAAGTACGTTGATTAAAAGTGATCAATAAGAAGTTATTATAACAGTTTCAGTTTGGCAAGTATCTAGATCAATATGTATAAATGTGATAGTTAACGTGTTCGACAATAAATGTGTAAAACAAATTTCTTCATCAGTGTAATTTTTGGATAAAAGATTCCTTTCCGTTTACACAACCTGTATAGAGATACGTGCCCAAGCCAACAGGATAATAGCTAGCCGGAGGACAGTGAAACAGAGTTGAATAGAAATTAAAAGTTAAATTCTTTCAAACACAAAACTAATACTGCCGCAAATTGCTAACACCAGATGGAGCTACGAACCTAACAAAGAATCACGTCACAAGATGGCTTCAACACTGATGTAAACAAACATTATAAGTAATACACTCGCAAATTGTCTACCACAACGTGGGGCTACAATAATGTTACTTCAAATTGGCTCCCATACGTGGGGCAGTTAAAATTATATAACCAAACAAAACAAAAGCAACACAACAGAAGATCTTCAAGTTCTAATAATTTACGTAAAAACATATTACGTAAACAATAATGCTACTCGCAAATTGGCGCCCAGCGTGGGGCATAGTGACCAGGAAAGGAAAACGATGACCAGGAAAGGATCAGCATAACCAGGAAGGAGCAGAGTGACCAGGAAAGGAACCAGGACGTGGAACGAATGCAGCAGTGAAATGATCTACAAGACGCAGATTCCAGAAACAACAGGGACGACAGACTACGATCGTAATTCCGAGATTACAAGGCAACAGGGAAATTCAAACTACAGGACAACAAAACGACGAAGATTCATCGAAGCGACATATAACCTAGGAGAGAGGGGCAGGAAGCTGGACATCAATGTAACAGCAACAGACAGCATCACAAAGGTCAGAGTATCGTAATTTTTTTTTAGAAAACAAAATTGTAACCTTCAAATGTACTTAAGGAGTGGTAGGATAAAGAAAACAATGGCTACTAATAATACAGAAGAAATAATTATGGAGGGAGATAATGTAACAGTTAGCTGTAATTCAATACAGGTTACAGAAAATAGCCCAAACTTTTTAGGATTTGAGGGTGGAAATGTTAGTGCAGAAAGTGAGAATAGAATAGCAGGAAATGTTAATTTTGATGCTAGTATGATGATGGAAATGCTGAAAGATATTGTTAAGAGTATGAGGGAAAATAATGGTAGGACTAATGAGAAATTAGAAAAACTAGATCAGAATAATAGAGAATTAAGGGAAGAAATTTGTAAGAATAATGAGAAATTACAAAAGAAAATAGATCAAAACAGGGAAGATATGCAAAAGAATAATAGGGAATTAAGAGAAGATATTATTAAGAGTGTAGAACAAAAAGTAGATCAGAGTTTTGAGGAATTGAGAGAAGATATAAAAAAAGATCATAGGAAATCAATTGAAGATATTGGTAGGAGTAATGAGATATTAGAGCAAAAAGTAGATCAAAGCAGGGAAGAAACTGAAAAGAAAGTTATGAAGCTAGATAGTAGTATGCCAAAAATGAGAGATGAAAATGAGGAAGTAATAGTAAGTGAGATAGGAGAAGTTTCAAAGAAAATGTTAGACATGAGCAGGGAAAGAGATAACAAAGAAAGTGAGGTTAATACTAAAAATGAACATGTTGATTTAGAATGTACAGAGTCAGATAGTAGAATGAGTAACATTGCAAGTGAGATAAGAGAGATAAAAGAGGTTATGAATGTAGATGTGAATCTGGCGCAAGTTAATTTCAGAGGGGAGATATCAGGAATACAGAAGGAGTCAGTAATGCAAAGAAATAAATTCTACCAAGATGTTCAAAATGAAAACTCCAGTCCAGTACAGCTTATGACAGATTTGTCAGAGTATTCTCAAATTAAAGAGATAGTAGAAGAATTGAAAATGGCAGTTGTTAAAAGCTGTGTTGTTCAAGAAACTTTAGATTGTTTTCAAATGTTATCATGGGATGAAATTTCATATGAATACAAGAGGTTATTCATGAACAAAAATTTGAAGGTTAGGATACGGCTACGAGTAATGTTTAGCCCCACACAATTTGATCCAGGAGGGTAAATAGCAATGAGATGTAAAGTAAATGCTGGATAGTTAAAGATGACTTGCAGAGCAATGTATTGGAACGTAAGAGGGTTAATTATTTATATATGTCATTTGAAAAGAGAAATAAATTATAAAAAAAAAAAGAGAAATGTTTATTTAAAAAAAAAAAAATTAAATTTTTAGTAACTGTAACAACATTTGAAAATTAAGAATGCAAAGATTGGAACTTAATATGATATTAAAGTAAAAGTACGTAAATACAATTCCAAGAGTATTGTTAAAATAAAGTACAAAATAACAAAAATGGGTAAAAATAATAATAAAAAAAAAATACTTATGTAGCAAACAGAAAATGTGAAACAGTGCCTAGATTTAAGAGATTTAAATATATTTGTGTAAAGGGTGAATATTTTTGGTAAATATGTTTAATAATTATACAAAATTCTTGAATTGATAAATTTTTGTTAACAATATAAGAAAGTAAACCATTTTTTGTAACAGTAATTAAATAATTTGGGGTACAGTATTTGCTATACAAAAAAAAATTGTAATGTCAGATTAATGTCTAAACACATTAAACCAGAGCCAGTAAGTAGTGGCGAGATAAAAAAAAAAAAAAAATATGTCGTGTGTTAAATGCGTGTGAAGTGTTAAGTGAAAGTGATAGCGTGTGTTCCAAGATTTAGGAGACTAAAAACCCAATTATAAAATTTCCAAACAAGTTGTAAATGTTTATAATTATGTTTCTAGTGGGGCATATGATGCAGTAATTTGTATCACAAATTACTTAAATGTAAATAATGATTGTAATATGAATAAGCATTTTTATGTGACATTGATTTCAGATGTTTATTAATTGTAATTATTATTTGGAAATAAGTTTATACGGCCTTACTGAAACTGTCAATAATAGCGCGCAATAATGCAGCAAGGGGGTGAGCTGTTTATCATTATTGGAAACGAGGAAGTTACATAATGTTCGCGCGTTTTTTCCGTTGAGAAACTTCTGGAATGTGTTCTCCCTAAAGCATATGTATTCATAATTTTAATTGGATATTAAAATGGACGCTAATGTTGGCGCGTTTTATTAGCCAATTGCAGTTCAGTTATAATCTTTAGGCGTATCTGGATGAAGGCGTATAAATAGGGTAGGATGGAGGTAAAGTCAGTCAGTCCTTCAGTTCGCCGAAAGCATTCATACATTACACGTCGTATTCAGTTGCTCAGTTCGTCGAAAGTATTAGTACGGCATACATCGGATATAAATTCACAAGTTACGCGCAGCAGAATTATGAAAGATCTAAAATATGGTAAAGTTAATTATACAAAAGGTTTAAGTACGTTGATTAAAAGTGATCAGTAAGAAGTTATTATAACAGTTTCAGTTTGGCGAGTATCTAGATCTTTATGTATAAATGTGATAGTTAACGTGTTCGACAATAAATGTGTAAAACAAATTTCTTCATCAGTGTAATTTTTGGATAAAAGATTCCTTTCCGTTTACACAACCTGTATAGAGATACGTGCCCAAGCCAACAGGATAATAGCTAGCCGGAGGACAGTGAAACAGAGTTGAATAGAAATTAAAAGTTAAATTCTTTCAAACACAAAACTAATACTGCCGCAAATTGCTAACACCAGATGGAGCTACGAACCTAACAAAGAATCACGTCACAAGATGGCTTCAACACTGATGTAAACAAACATTATAAGTAATACACTCGCAAATTGTCTACCACAACGTGGGGCTACAATAATGTTACTTCAAATTGGCTCCCATACGTGGGGCAGTTAAAATTATGTAACCAAACAAAACAAAAGCAACACAACAGAAGATCTTCAAGTTCTAATAATTTACGTAAAAACATATTACGTAAACAATAATGCTACTCGCACATCACACTTTATTCATTTCACATAATTACTCTTGATACACGCCCGACTGAAACTGTTATATTTTCGAATGTAACTATAATCACTTATTTGCGGTACATTATTAATCCGCGTATTTCACATTTTATAACTAGCTTTACGACGCAAGAGATTCTGTAGAATTGCGTGACGTGTAACCCGTGAATGATTCTGTTGAACTGTGCGACGTGTAACGCGTGAATGATTCTCTTAAACTGTGCGATGTGTAACGCGTGAATGATTCTGTTAAACTGCGCGTTACCCATCTCTGGCTCGGAATTTATACTCCCTCACCCCGATATGCCTAAACATTATAACAGAGCTGCTATTGGTTAATAAAGCGCACCAACATTAGCGTCTATTTTTTATATCCAATCAAAATTACGAACACATATGCTCTAGGGAAGATATTCCCTCTATTTCTAAAGAAAAGCATGCTACTCTGACGTCATTTGCTTGTCTCTTCTAATTAATAAACAACTCACCCCCTCGCTCATTGTTACCCGCTCCTATTGTCAGTTTCAGTGAGGCCGTGTAAACTTATTTCCTAATAATGCTTATAATTAACAAACATCTCAAATCATTGTCATACAATAATGTTAATTTACACTACAATCACTCTGGCATTCACAGTGTTGTGATATAAAATACTGCCTCATCATGGTCCGCAATGTACTTCAGAGTGATATAAAAGGTATTAAAAGTGGGTCAGTGAAACAGCTAACAAATCTCATCTTATAAAAAATATCACATAATTATTTCTAGTGTCCCTGATGCCTCAGTGCATTGAAATTACTTCTAACTCTCTCTGTGACAGTGGCTTCAGCAGTAAGGACTTTCTCAAATTACTATTATTATTATTAATAATAATAATAATAATAATAATAATAATAATAATAATAATAATAATCATCATCATCATCATCATATTTGGGTATCTACTTCATTCTGCAGCAGGACCTCAGAATAGTCGCTATGCGCTGGATCTTCCTTACCTAGTTGTGTATATTCAATTTCAATAACATGCCTACAATGCCCACCGACAACCTAAAGTGATAGTCAAATGCACAGAGTTTGTTATTAGTGAGTATACAGGTGCATAGTTGTAGTGTGCATGTTATGGTGTCTTTTATTAACATTTTACACATATGATTCAATTATAATAGTAGTTTTTAAACTTGCAAAGGTAAGCAATTCAGCATTTTACGTACGATTAGTAGATAAGGATTTTGAACTTGGAACAGCTTCAGCCAGTGCAACATGACTATATTGTAGGAAGTGTTTTAAAACAAAACTTTGTTTCTGTAATTTTGAAGAGGGAGAAAAAGGAAAAAAGGAATCATTAATGGAAGGCTCATATGTGAATTAAAATAAGTACACATGTAAAGACTTGAGTAAGGAAATTCAACAATAATATTTACACGAGCCATGAATGGCCTTCAGTTGCCCTTAGCTTCAGAAACCATTCTGTTGGTCTTGTCTTCTCTTTTTCAAAGGAAAATGTGTGTACAATAATAGGGGTAGTGATATAGGAAACATATACAAGGCTATTAAATGGCTTAGCTATCACCCGGCAAGCATTTAAGCTAGGATGAAAGGAAATTAAGTTTAACTATTTATTGGATATTACACAGTAACACTGCAAATAACAAACCACTCCCCATTCCTCATAGTGTTTGTTGACATTTGCAAATAGCACTAACCATGCTGTGTTTTACCTGCCATCAGTGACCTTTGTTCTTTGTATTGATAATGGTTTGAGTGTAGCTAGCTTCAAGCTAACTGCTTAAGAATTCCTATGCCTGCTTATCACAAAGCCATCTTGGCACTACAATTTTGAAAGGCATTTAGAAAAGCTAGAATTGGTTTTATGTTAGAGGGGCAGAAAAGAATTAGTATAGACATTCAGCATATGAGTTGAATGAGTTAAAAGAATAGATATTCTGTAGCGGTTTATTGATCTTAGTTGTTTCTTAGGGAAACAGGTGGTAGCGTTTACACACAATGAAACAAAGGAAATTATGTTGAATTAGCTTATTAAATTAGTGAATACAATGACAAGTTAAACCATCATTTAGAAACATCCTCATGTGTTTACAGGTTTATGAAACTTAATTCAAAATGATTTGTTTCTATGTCCAGCATTCTACTGAATGAAATAAGAAAAGAAATAAATGAAACAAATTTTGTTGCTATTCAGCTTGATGAGATGACCTATGTAACCAATTTCTGCCAGCTGTTGTCTGTATTTCGATTTATTAACCGAGACAGCCAAGTTAGAGAGAGATTTTTGCTCAGTAGATGCACTATACAATATTGTTGTATAATTGCTTTGCGAGTTCAAATGTGGAGACAAAGTAGTGGCTCAAACTTATGATGGTGCTGCTGTATTTTCAGGAAATCTAAATGGTCTTCAGATAAAGTATACTTTGTTCAGTCTTTTGAGACAGTGGATACAGGAAGGTAGAAAACCAGTTGCTCACGCCTTGTGCTGCCTCACGTCAGCTATATGTGGCAGCTCTTTGTAATAGCTGATGCACTGGCCCCATGAATTCCTTCTCCCCATTCCTCTGTCTCAAAAGATTCTGCACAAACAATAAAAGAAGCTTTCCCACATGCAAAATTTGTACACTGCTATAATCACAACTTCTAGTATTATCTCAGACTGTTTCAGCAGCCATGTTTTCTTTTTAAACATTGAATGACTGGATAAGCTTCCCCCCCCTTTTTTTTAATAAATCTTCAAAACAAACCAAGGCATTAAACAAAGAAGTCCATAGAAGACTGCCAAATGTTGCACCAACCCATTGGAACTGCAGTTCCTGTTTAGTGGAAGTAGTGTATAAATACAGAAACAGCTGTGGCACTGTTCCAGAGAGTAGCTGATTCTGATGAAAAATGGCACCAAGACAGTTATAATGCTGCTCGCAGTTTTAGTGTGTCACTGCAAGACTTCAATTTTAGTTTTCTTTTAAATGTCTGCAGATATTCTTCCTCACACTGCTAGGTTATTTGATATTCTACAGGCTAGAAGTAATGATACAGCCTATTGTACTGTGAAAGTCAAAGAATTTAAAAACTGCATCAAAGGGAAACATAAAGAATATTTAGGAATTTTGGAAAAGTCATACAACTTTAGTAACGTGAACTAGCCTGATAAAAAAAGGCAGAAAATATCTGAAGAATGTGATGTAAAACACTGTATACCACCATTTGTACTATGAAATGTTCACATTATATTTAAACAATTACAAGATAGATTCTGCAACATGGACACACTTCAATTCCTAGAACTTTTGAATTAAAAAAATTATGAGCAATACAAGAAAAGCTTCCTAAATTGGGATTCCAAATTCTGAAAGATTCTTATAGAAATAAATTTGACATTGTAACCTGAAGATCACAGGCTTGTTGCAATGTAAACTTCAGAAGAACTCTGTGACAAAAGTGTTGGTCAGTTTCTTCTGTTCCTAAAATCTTACAATCTTCAAAATGCACACTGTGAGGTAGTGAGATTATGTGCATTGTTACTATACCAGCTACAAGTGCTTCTGTAGAGTAAAGTTTCTCAGCTATTAAGAGAAAAAAAAGCTTACACCAGAAATTCTCAGCTTCAAGATACACACTCAAATTTAACCTCTATATCAATTGAGAAAGAGCTGCTTTGAATGGAGGGAAAAAAAAACAAAAAAAAAAAAAAAAAAAACTACAGTATGGTTATCGAGACCTCACACAAAAAGATCGAAGGATAGAGTTGTACATTATATTCCATTTTGAATATCAATGTATTTTAAAGCAATCTAAATATTATTTCAATTAAATTTGCATGTGTTGGTTCATTTTTTAAAATTCATGATGGATAGAAAAGTAGATTTTCAGAAAGATTAATTTTTTTTTTTAGTTAGCAGATGTTATTTTGCTTATCCCCCAAAAAATAAACATGACACAACATACTACTGGTCATTTTATGCACCAAATAACTACACATCTTATTGAATTACATATGCACTCATTTTAAACTAAACAAAATTCACTTAAACAGTTTGGAAGAGGTCATTTAAAGCTTGCAAGCTATTGAAACAATTCAAAAAGTGATTTGTTTACTTTCTTAATTATATCACTACTGTTGACCTGGACAGCACTGGTTTCAACAATGACGATATTTTTTTTTATGACACACATAGTTACAAACTCAGACTGTTTAACACCTGAATCTTTTCTTAATAAGTTTAATATTGTTGAAATAACCTGCTTTAATTGTTCTTTTTTGCTTCTATGGCTGTGGTTGGTTAGATTTAAAGGGATTAAAGCTTATTGTTAGCAGAATTGTAATGATTTCATACCAAGTTTCAATATAAGGTTCGACCCATATTATAGTTACAGCTATTAGCTACTAGTTGACTGTATGATATAAGCTTAGAAAATAGACCCATGTCTGGATTGTGTGGTGTCTCTCATTTTAGTTTGTCTCAACTAAATGCAAAAACCTTCTCATGCACAGCTGTGGCAATGTTGTAATTTGCTACTAACTTAAGGCCATTGCTGATTGACAAAATGGTTAGCAAACTGAAAATAACAAATATTATGCCTCTTTCCTCGGAGGCAGTGTAAAAAATCAAAAAAACACCAAAAAAAAAAAAAATTTATAAATAACAGATTGAGACACACAGTTTACAAAGCATCTTTCAGAGAGATATCTGTGTCATGGAGCGGTTGTGTCAGCTGACGTTTATCAATACTCTTAAACAGAAGCATGCATTCAGTGTTCAGCACTGAGTTAGTTAGCAGGGTAGCTATGTATGCATTTATTTAGAACTTTCTTGCTCTGTCATTTATTACACAGTATTTCTAGATATAGCCGCACATGCAACAATAATACGTTGTTGCATATTCTCTCATGTCAGTTCCTGATACGCACTATCCTTTACTGTGCCCCAAAGAAGCCTAAAGCCATCAAATCGGGGGAACCAAGCTGGTAACAGGACCACCCTGTCCTATCCACCTGTTTGAAAACTTTTTGCATCCACAATTTTGCTTCAAGCGTGCGCAAAACATGTGGGAGCACCCACTATACTGGAACCATATTGATAGGCATGTTTCCAATTCCATGTCCTCATGAGAAGCGGTAGTGTCTTGAAGAGATGATGCATATTGCTGTGCGTTTAATGTTGCTTGATAAAAATAGGCACCTGCAATATGGATACCAATGAACTAAACCAAACATCGAACACACCACTGTTGCTGATGAGCAACCGTGTGAAGCCAGTGGGAAGTTTGCATGCACCAGCAGTACATGATACACATACTCACATTACCATGATTTGCGAATAAAGCTTCATCCATAAACAAAGAATTAATTAGGAATGCAGTATTACTTTGCAACTGCTGAAGTGCAAAACAACAGAATGCAATGTGGGAGATTCAAAGTCATTCCCTACAGTGACATATGAAATGGATGAAACCTAAAATTCTCCAAACACTACTGTGGCTTATTCCAGAACCATGTTCAATCTGTCATACAATCACTTCCGGATTGTGCACTACAACAGCCAGAACAGCAGTTGCTGTGTTTGTACGTTGACACTTTCTGGAATCCAGCTTCCTGTTTCTATGAGACTTGTGCTGATTTTGGCAGTGGTATGAGGTGAAGGACACTTTCGATCTCGGTACGTTTAGTGTACAATACCACAGTTGTGGTTGTATTTCTGTGACTCATGCTGTAAATTAAAATAATGTCTAGTTTTTCTTCATTACTGAAGACTAAACAAAATCAAATGTAATAACACAAATCAAAACAGGATTTAATGTATCAATATGGAAAGTAGTAATATGCAAAATGTTTGTGAAATTCATTACAGTGCATTCTAAATAGTTCTTCACTGTTTGACACTGAAAGCAGTACAACAGACGAGACTAGACCAGGTCGGGAGACATTAGTACATGAACAGTAGAACATGCCATAGTGATATTGGTTTGTTTACAGCAGTCTTCAGGGACATTGTAAGTGACCCTTGCTCTGAGCACAGTATTACACATGTTGCACAATGTCAGAAACAGTATCTCCATTGCCATCCTTTAAAAGTCTTGAGTATTTCAGAAGGTATGAGGTTTAGAAGTGAAACGTCTTTGATGAATGCAATATTTGCCATTCTTGTTAAATTTGGGGCGACTTCTACTTCAACTGCAGGGTCATTGTAAACTTTTATTCCAGTTTCTTTTCACCTCCTTTACTAACTCATAAGTCCTTACAAGAAAACAAACAGATATAGAAGATGGCATTGTTTGGGATAATACTACTGCTGCTACTGAAGATTGCAGTATGACTACTTGCACTCGTTAATAGTTTGCATCTCAAATACATATTATCTGCCATTTGTGCCATTTTATTGACATTCTAGTCTGAAATTCTAAGAATGCTCTTGATATTATTAGGAAGCTTATCAAGCCAGAGAGTTTTTGAAATTTTTTGGAAGACATTTTTCCATTGTAACCTTTCATTTTTTTCTGCAACTGGCTGGGTTTCATATCACAAAGTTCTATTTTTCCTATCAACTATTTTATTTGGCATTCTTCACCTTCTTTGAATAACATTAACAGCCTTTCCTATTCAAGGGAATGCTTATTTTCAGTGCTTGTTACAAAGTTCCAAAAGTTTTCAACAAATCTTGGCTGTAACTGCATGAGAAGATATTTAATTTCCTTACTTCAGTAATTATATCAGCAATTAGAAATTGTGCTTCCGCCTGACAAAAATAAATCTCTGGTTTCTCTACCAAAAAGGGTGGCAATTTAACACTCACCTTGCTCAGTTCAAGATTTCCTCTAGTGCTCAATGTTTTTTGTGCTTTGATCACATTTTTGCTGTTCCTTTCATCTACTTTCTCCATGATCACATCATGGGTCACTCACAGTTAGTCTCTCTTGTTGTTAGCACCATTAAATCTGTTTTAAACTTAATTGAATTATAAAAATTCTTTTACAAATTAAAAACTTATGTTTCATTATCTGTTGCTAGATCAGACTAGAAAACCATTAAATAACAAACTTACAAAATCATACTACCAACTGTGGCAGCATTTAACCAGATCACTGTGTTTATACACTCATGTTCCCACAGTACTATGTAACATGGCTTCAGGTCTGAAAAATTATTTGCATATTTTGTACAACATTTTGTAGCATACAAAAATTCACTTCTGTTGAGAGAAACAATACTTCCTAGAATGCTGACCATCTGAAGGCCAGTTTCTGAAAGTATCCAAGATTTTCAGTCTCGGGATAAAGTTTGAGTGATATGGCTAATTCCAGTAAAAGAAGGCGGCTTCAGGAGACATATGTTGTACAAAATATTTTTGGAGGTCACTGGCATAACAAAAACAATCACTGACAGTAGAATTGTTGAGTAAATAAATTAAAAAAAAAACTTTTATTTCCCATTTTAGATTCAAAGACACCTCCAAGTTTAGTGAACAATTTGGGTTTTCGACCTTAAAGCCGAGCTATGGAAAGTTCTTTGATTTTTCAGGCTTGAGAAGTGAATTAAGATTTTTATACAAAGATAGTGAAATGCATAAGGACACTGTTCTGAAATTGCTCTGGTACCTGATAAAGGAAGATTAGTATTAGTGTTTCCAGAAATCCATGAACTTGTACTGCTAATAATTACGATATCCACATACACTTCATCTGCAGAGGTGATTTTCAGCTATGAAGAGAATTAAGTCCTATCCTTGCAACACTGAGGGGCAGGAAAGACTAAACCTCTTCACCAGCTTTTCTAAGCACTGAAAAGTCCTTACTTGCAGCTCTATGCCAGAGGCCATCATTCCATGAGTAATCAACATTCTTGCCAGAAAAAATAGAAGAATTGATCTGGTGTACAAAAAATGAGGTACAACAAACTTTCCTATATATATGCATTTACCATTTCAGAAATCAAGGAAAATTGTCAACTCCAGTACAAGTACCTCAAGAGTTATTGCTATATATATTTTTTCTTTCTTTTTTTTTTTAAAAAGCTTACCTTATTTGAAATGTCACACCTCACCACAGTTTCCTATGTATATTATTTTTACAATCATTACATCCAGTTTCAATGCCCAAATTATTTGAAATGGCATTCTTGACTGTTTAATAAACAGGGACTACTGACTGGAGCTAGGGTTACACCATGTTCTCTCAATTTCTGAAAGGCCTCAGGGTGGAAGGTGAATGATCATTTTTTAAGATCTTTTTGGTTTATTTAATGCTGCATAATCTGTACTGATTTCCTTTCATTTCTTTCTTCTTTGTTAAGTCTTTTTTGTTTTTGTCCTTCAGCTTCTATTTGGTTTATTTCTTTCGAATAGAAACAGATTTCTAAGAGGGAAGTTACATACAAGAAACATATCTATTCCAACTTTGTCATTCTCAACATCTGCAATGCACTATGTATCTGCATTTATATTATTTAATTATTCCTCTGTACTAAATGTAAAAGAAACAATATTTATTCAGAATATATAAGTTCTTGCTAATTTACTTAAGTAAATTAATTTTGATTTTAATTAATTTAATTTTCAGTACAAAATAAACTGCAGGGTGGAAAATAAGTCACAATTGGATATATTTGGTACTGAAATAATACATCTGTTGCAAGCGCAAACTAAATTACAACTATTCCTGAGCCGAGACGGATATTTCCTGCCTTCAAATATTTTGGGTGCTCTTTCGCACGAGTCTCTCTCTCGCATGCACGCAGACACAAAAAAAAGCAAACTGTCACAACATGTGAAGATATCAGAGAAAACTTGTTTTGTCACTTCAATAAAGCAGTTCCAACAAAATTTACACATATCAGAGAGATAGGTGTTCACAGTAAGCAAAAGCACATGGCAACTGATCCAAGTAAGTGCAGAAAATGGACAACATACGAAGAAGTTAAGACCAATGTTACTAATTATCCTATGTTATGATTTAAAATGTCCAGTCATTAAGATTCGTGTATTGCTGAATTCAATAAATGAAAACTATTTCAGTGACTTGTGGCATTTTAATATTCAATACAGAAAACATCCAATCAATGATTATGGACCACTGTGTAGAAACCTTTTACCTGCATTAATGCTTCTGGGGTGTAAATGATTTATCACTTTACACTTTATCATCACTTCATATTATATATCACAATTGCCTTTTACATAAACTTACCAGTCTGTGCCATAACTGTATGGTTAAGAATAACCTTCAATGTTTCTGCCATTTCCTTTAATGAATCTGGACAATAAAATCCTGAAATGAAGCAGTTTGCAAGGTTAAATTACACAGTATTCAAGTAACAATGGATACTATGAACCAAAAAGGAATTAAAAAAAATTTAGAACAGCGAATAGCCAAAGAAACAACTGTGTTCATATTAGTAAAATATAACTTTGTGCAGCATTGGGTTGGGTCTTGATTACATTTGCAATTAATGGAAGAGAGGAAGATTCACATTTACATTTATTCACCAATGTAAAAACCATTAAAATATATATATATATATATATATATATATATATATATATATTACAAGGTTCATCAACAAAACATACGGTACATAAAATATATATTTACAAAGATTTAATAAATTTTATTTATTTATTTTTTATTTATTGTGCTAAGAGATTTACAATTTGATTGCTTACTGAACTTTGTCCCTGGCCACTCATTCTGTAGACAATCACTACAGTTGATTTACATTTTACAATTTCCCGTCAACAAATTATCTAGGAGAGATATTACTAAACCTGTGCCGTAATTCCTGTTTTGTACTCTTCTGCTGAATAGAAGGTATTTTTGACAAGAAATGTTTTAATTTCCTTTATTACTCTCCTCTCTCATTTATTCCTTCAATAGCACAAGGTAAGTGATTATATAAATCCTTTGCATTACTCTAGATACATTTATTTCCCAGAGAACCTCTTAATCTGCTTCTAAAATAATTTTGTTATTTCTAGTATTGTATTCATGTGCATTCACAATTTAATCTTCTTTATGGATCCTGATTACACATTTGAGACATTCATATATGTACAAACAGGAGAAAGTTAATAAATTATTTTAAATATATTTCTATAATAACTTCTTCTGGATATTTTTTTATGATTATCGCTCTTTTCTGCAATCTAAATATAATCAGTATATATATATATATATATATATATATATATATATATATTACATTTTTGCTGATCCCCATAAAATGAACCAATAATAATTTAAGTGTGAATGTAAAATGCATAGCAGACTTGTATTACACCATCCTTGTCCATAATTTGTGCCACTTGTTTTAGTAGGTACAAGGGCTGTCCCAGAAGTACCCGATCTAACAAAGAAAACACAAAAATTTTGGGAAAAAACATCTTTATTTCTCTACATAGTCTCCTTTCAGCTTGATACACTTTTCCCAGCAATGTTCAATAGCTTCAATACCCTGTTTATACTGAGAACCGTTGAGTTCTGCAAAATAGCCATCAACTGCAAACTCCACCTCTTCCTTGTTGACAAATCTTTTACCAACAAGCCAGTTCTTCAACTTTGGAAACATAAAATAACCAGAGGTGGCTAATCAGGGTCATGAGGAAGCAATTCAAGCTTTAACTCATTGATTTTGGCCATGGTGATAATGGATGTTTGAACTGGTGCATTGTCTTGATGAAACAGAACTTTCTTTTTCACTAAATGCGGCTGTTTTTGCTTGATCTCATCATTCAAACGCTGCAATAAGTTTGCATAATACTCGCCATTGATTGCTTTTCCTTTTTGACAATGAAAATTATCCCACGTGCATCCCAAAAAACTGACGTCATGACCTTGCCTGCAGATGGAACTGTCTTCACCTTCTTTGGAGCCGATTCTCCTCTTTCAGTCCACTGTTTTGACTGTTCTTTCATCTAAGGTGTGAAGTGATGGACCATGTTTCATCCATGGTTATGAATCGACGCAAAAACTCTGCTTTATTGCAGCAAAATATCGCCAAACACTCGACTGACACATCCTCTCGATGCTGCTTTTGTTCCACTGTGAGTAAACGCAGCACCCATCTTGAGCACAGCTTTCTCATGTCTAAATTTTCAGACAGTGTGCAATGTACAGCACTTTTTGAAATGCCTACGATGTCTGCCAGCTCATGCACTTTCAGCCGATGGTCAACCAATACCATTTTGTGGATTTCCTTCACAATTTCTGGCGTGGTCACCTCATTTGGTTGACCACTGCGATGTTCATCTTGGCAGCTTGTACGGCCTCACTTAAACTCTGCCACCCAATATTTTACTGTTGTAAACGAAGGAGCAGACACCCCCAGAGTAGAATCTAGTTCAGTTTTAATATTAGTTGGACTAAGACCTTTCAAATGAAAGTATTGTATCACATAACGATGGCCAGTTTTATCCATGTTTACAAATTCGCTGAGAGTGTTCACTATTAATGGCTGCCAAACAATTACTAAACAACGTAGCATAATCAAACTTCATACTTAAACTACCATAGTCATTTGTTTGAACAACAACTGCTATATATACTGACGTATATAGTATTGTATACCTTTAGTATTGCCTTTTCATATTCTTTTCAATATGTTTCATTTTTAATTTTTGTCCATTATTAACCGCAAAAAGTTGGTTTGCGTTATCTGTTTGACATACTTATTTTATATTGTCAAGGGATTTTGGATTGTGTTTTGTTGCTTAAACTAATCCACATGCATCTACTGTTTTGTTTATGTTAATGTCATTCCTAGTACCGCTAAATGTATATTTGCCATCTCTAATACTATGTTTGCTTTGTTCTGCACTTCTGCTTGTGTATTTTCAGTTACAACATGTTATCCAATAGCTAACCCTCCTGCTTTGTGTATATTTTCAAATAAAGAATTTATGTACAAAATGAATAAGTATGGCTCCAGCTTCGAGCCCTGTGGTACACTGTGTACTATAGGTTTAAATGATGATTGAACTTTGGTCAAATTTCTTTTCATCTTGTGTACTATCTCTAGACATTGTTCTCTATCTATTAAATAGGATTTTATCCACTTTAATGTATACTTCTAACCCTTTAGTTAACTAATTTCTATTAAATTTCTAATGTCCACACTTTCAAAATGCCTTGGAAATGTCAAGAAAGATTGCAATCACATAATCTTTTCAGCCCATGGCCCTAATAATTATGTCATGTTCTTTACTAATTGCATGTATCATCGATTTCTTTTTTTGGAATCCAAACTGATACTCTGATTCAATCTTATATTTTATGCAAAACTATTGGAGCTGTTTTAAAAGTATACCTTACATAATTTTTGAAAACCCAGACATAATGATAATTTTCTGTCATGTGTTAGCAGCCCTTCTATTTATAGATTGGTCTAACTATAATTTGTTTTGGTTTATTTGGGAATAAAACTTTCATTTATTATATGCATGAAGATCTCGGCTATTTCATGCTTGAGTACTCGTTTAAGCCATAATTGTTTTTACATTTTGATGTGTTCATCTATTTGATAACTACTTCTTTTGTAGTTTCTGTAATTACCATCGAGTTACATATTTTTCTTTCATATGTTATTGAGTTTGCATTTTCTTTATTTCCATATTTGTTACAATATTTATATTGTATTCATTAAAAGTGTTACTTATTTCTTTTGGAAGGAGCAATAGAGATGATTAGCAACTTTTCTGATTACCTAGCCATCTTAGATATATAGGAATGACAGATTTATCATAAAGTTATGTTTAAAAAGATGGTGGGGTTTTGTAATGTATACACTGTAACCATTTACAAAAGTATAAATGATTAGCAAAACTTACAGCTGTGTCCCCAAATCTGTTGATATCTCCTTGCTTATTTTTTTTTTTTTTTAGATCTAGCTTTTAAAATAATGTTTCATAAACAAACAAAAATCCTCTTTCTTCTTGGATACCACAACTTTTAAGACACAACAATTTAAAAATAATATATTTTAACACCCAGTCAGTCAAGAGACAAGAGGAAAATATTACACTCATAGAACAGTTTATTTTGTGTGCGAGAATTATGGAAATTCTGCTTAGGTAATAGCTTTATCCAACTAAAAACTTCTCTTCATTTTGTTTGCATATTTGTGCATACACCTTAAAAGTTTAATGCCCTTTAACTATAGGTAATATAATACTGGATAGAAATAAATGTGCAATTGAGCTCAGAGATCTGAAGTACTAAATCTACCAGGAGGAGGATTAAGGAGAAATCTGGGGAGTGGAAAAAAAAAAAAAAAAAAAAAAAGAACAACAAAAACTTCATCAAGGCTGTTTGACTCAACCAGAATTGAAATTTAAACCTAGAACACTAGAAGCAGTTTTACAGTGTTCATAACTATGCAGTTTTCTATGGTAAATAGAAAATAATTCAAGAATTTAGCAACTGGTTTACACAGCTAAATAAATAAATAATAATCAGATTAGAACACTGAAGGCCGCTTTCTCTACTAATAACAAATTCACAAATATCACTATTACACTTCAGATATTTAGCTCCCAAAAAGGTAAATTTTAGGCACCTACATAGATGAGTAAGATGTATAAAATAGGGTTTTATTTTAGTGCCCTTTAACCAGTTAGGTCATATCGGACAAATAATGAAATGGGTAATGAAATAATGCTCAAATGAGCCCAAAGTCATAGAGCTTAAAGTAACCAAATATTCATTGTTTCAGGATAAGGGAAAACCTTATCTAGGAACTTGCCCTAAAAAAGATTCTAACTTGGGACCTCTTGAATGTGGGGTAGACACACTACCCCTTCCCCATAGAGGCAGGCAATAGGCTGCTAATGTTATAAAATAGACACAAAATTAATTAAATATATCTGAAGGAATAGGTACTGTCCAAGTAGAAATGATAATGGTGTGTTTATATTTTTAAACAATACTGAAAAAAGAGCATGCAGGGCAAATTAATTTAGCATTTGTGTACAACAGGTTAAAGTTACCAATATCACTAGAAGTGGCAAACAGGTATGGGTGCATTCAGTATCTGCAAAAATTATGATGGGAGTGGAGAGGTGCACCATCCTATTGAAAGAATACATTCAGAAGATTTGCCACCCTTTGAAGCATAATCCATTCTCTTAATAACTGCAGGTAAGTTTGACCAGTGGCACTGCACTCACCAAAAAGGAAGGGTAGACACACAAGGGTTTTCTGCATCCCAGATCCTAACATTATGATAATTTTATTTTTCTGGTAAGGTGGAGCATTACCTCATCGCTAAATGCTAATCTGGCAGCGAATCCATCCATTGAGATTTTACTACAGACGGTAAGGTGTTTTAGACTTAGTGTGCTGGTGCCAGTGTTTGCAAGAGCTGCAGTTTGTATGGCTTAAAAGACAGATATCATAGAGTACGACGTAATGAGGGTTCTGGTACTTGGGAGTTTTAGACTAGCATAGGTTATTAACTTCTTTGGACTCCTTTGTAATGCAGCTTGGATCTTATCCACTATCTCCCTCAACCTTTGCAGGTTATCCTCCCAGGCTTCGAACTTCTGTACAGAACATGAAATGCAGTTCCTATGCAGTGGGTACTTACCGAACCTTGCTTCAAAGCATCACAGCTCTTGTTCATGCATCCATCACACAAAATGCATTCTTGCTTCAAGGTTGCCATTTGAATTATCAATATAAAAACAACCATTAGGTCTCCAGCAGCCCTTTTGTACACTAAGCACAGACATGCTAACTTTGCAACATAAACTTAAGCATGTTCTATTATTTAATACCACTTGTTGTGCATGTCATTCCAGTAAGTAAAAACAACTTTACTTTAGCTCCATGACACTACATGTGCTGGAGGTGAAGGGTTTGGGCATTCTTCTTTAAAACCAGCAATTCTAGTAATTAATTTTAAAAATATTTTCATTCCTGGAGAGATTAAGTAATTCACCTTTTGCAAACTGATTTATAATTTCTTCCGTTGCTTGGTGAAGTACACTTGCAAGACACACAATGTATATGAAGTTCTGGAAAAACACTGAGTAGCTTACCAGTTGCTAACATATATGGTGCTGCATCTGTGTAAAGTAGCAACAACCTAAAGATCCAATGTCTAATCATTATATACTGTACAGTGGTGGAAAACATAATTGAGGGCTCTCTGAAATAGAAATTATTCCATCTACACTTCGATTTCAAGCGGGTTTTACACAAGTAAATTTCCAAATGTCCCAATTTGCAAAAACAATATCCAAGGTATTCCTTAATGTCTGTCCAGCACATACAGAGGAGGCATCTTAAAGCATCCTTGCTGTTCTATTTGTTCCATGATAATGAAAAATGGTTGGTGGAGCAGCTTAATTCACTTCCCCTCTTTCTTCAAAACCATAGTGTCACTAGAACATAATATATGTCTGTCTGATGCCATGCTCGTTGGTGATTAAAAATAAGAGAAGCAACCAAAACTTGATTATGAACCTAGCAAATGAACTGAACCCATTAAACCATCGAGTACCCATAAAACAAGTAATGACCTAACCATGGCTATTTTGATTGAATCGTTTATTAATTGGATGTGGAAACAAAACCTTAGAAAGGTGAAAGCAAATAGCTCAGAGGTAAAGCATGTACTTTGCTGACTGGCAACACATGTTCAAATTTCTCCGATTGCCTATTTTTTTCACCCTTTTATATTTTCCTTCTTTTCACCTCGACACAATATTGTATTCTCACATTAATCCCTACATATATTTTCCATAACATTATATTATACAAAGCATGTTTTTAAAGTAAGTACAATTTTAACATTTTGCCACTGCAATCATAATTTTGTGCATATGCGATCACGTCATCCATTCATAGGATGCCAGGCACAGTTGTGAGCAAACAACACTTTGTGTTTTCTGTTAAGAGTATTTTGAAATGTTCCAAACAATCTAACAACCTGCAAACTGATACGGTAATTTGTATCACAAATTACTTAAATGTAAATAACGATTGTAATATGAATATGTATTTTTATGTGACATTGATTTCAGAGGTTTATTAATTATAATTATTATTGGTAAATAATAATATACGGCTTTACTGAAACTGTCAACAATAACGCAATAATGCAGCAAGGGGGTGAGTTGTTTATCATTACCGGGAACCAGGAAGTTACGTAATGTTTCGCGCCTTTTCGTTAGAAGCTTCTAGAACATTTCCTAAAGCATATGTATTCGTGGTTTTCATTGGATATTAAAATAGACGCTAATGTTGGCGCGTTTTATTAGCCAATAGCAGTTCATTTATAATCTTTAGGCGTATCTTAAGGCAAGCCTATAAATAAGCCAGGCCGAGGTAGCGTGTCCCCCAGTTCAACAGAATTCTCAGTACTCTACACATCGTCGGTCGGTCCTTCAGTTCAAGTTACGCGCAGCAGAATTACGAGAATCTAAATTATTATAAAGTTAATTCTACACAAAGTTGAAGTATGCAAGTTAAAAGTGATAAGTAAGAAGTTATTAAAAACAGTTTCAGTTTGGCGAGTATCCAGATTAATTTGTAAAAGTGTTTGTGAATGTGTTCAGCAATAAAGTTATAAAAACAATTTCTTCATCAGTATCATTTCTGAATAAAAGATTCCTTTCCGATTCACACCCTGCAAGAGATACAAGTTCTACCAAGATAAGATGATAGCTAGCCGGAGGACAATATACATAATCTTAAATTCTTTCAGAAACTAATTGATACAAATTGCTAACGTCAGAGGGAGCTACGAACCAAACAAAGAATGACGTCACAAGATGGCAACGCGTGGAGTAAAGCAACACAACATATGATCTACAAGTTCTAATTTCTTACACTATAAATATTACGTAAGAAACATTTCCGTCGCATAATTGGCGCCCAACGTGGGGCTCAACAACAAAATTACGTAAAAACATATTACGTAAGCTATACCGCATCATATTGGCACCCAGAACGTGGGGCAAAGCGACCAGGAAAGGAACTCGAGTAACCAGGAAAGGATCAGAATTAACCAAGAAGAATTGAGAGGACCAAAGGGGCGAGATAACCAGGAAAGGAAGGCGAAGTGACCAGGAAAGGAAAACGATGACCAGGAATGAAGCAGAGTAACCAGGAATGCAGCGGTGAAATGATCTACAAGACGCAGATTCCAAAAACAAAAGGAACGACAGACTATACGGATGATTGGACATCGTAATTCTGAGATCAACTACAAGACGACGTAGATTCATCACAACACAACGCAGAAGCGACATACAAATCTAGGAGAATGGGGCAGAACGCTGGACATCAAAGTAACAGCAACGGACAGCATTAGTAAGGTTAGAGTATATTAATTCTTTTTAGAAAAAAAAAAAAAAGTAAATAAATGTTAATGAGGAGTGGTAGGATAATAAAAACAATGGCTGCTAGTAATACAGAAGAAATAATTATGGAGGGAGATAGTGTAACAGTTAGCTGTGATCCAATACAAATTACAGGAGATAGCCCAGACTTTTTAGGATTTGAAAATGAAAATGTTGGTGCAGAAAGTGAGAATAGAATAGCAGGAAATGTTAATCTTGATACTATTATGATTATGGAAATGCTGAGAAATATGAATAGAGAATTGAGGGAAGAATTAAGGGAAGATATGGAAAAATTAACTCAGAGTAATGAGAAATTAAGGGAAGATATGGAAAAGAATAAGAGGGAATTAAGGGAAGATCTTAGTAAGAAAATAGATCAAAACAGGGAAGATATGCAAAAGAATAATGAGAAATTAGAAAAGAAAATAGATCAAAATAGGGAAGATATTAGTAAGAGTATTACAGATCAATTAAGGGAAGATATGCAAAAGAGTCATAGGGAATTAAGAGAAGATATTGGTAAAAGCTTAGAACAAAACAGGGAAGAAATTGAAAAGAAATTCATGGAGCTAGATAGTAGTATGATTAGAATGAAAAATGAAAATCAAGAAATGATAGCAAATGAAATAGGTGAAGTTTCACAGAAAATGTTAGACATGAGCAGGGAAATATCCAACCAAAAAAGTGAGGTTAACAATAAAATAGAGCATGTTAATGTAAAATGTACAGAGTTAGGAAGTCAAATGAGTAGTATTACAAGTGAGCTAAGAGAGATAAATGAGGTTAGGAATGTAGATGTAAATCAGGTGCAAGTTAATTTCAGAGGGGAAATATCAGAAATACAGAATGAGTCAGTAATGCAAAGAAATAAACAGTACCAAGATGTTCAAATTGAAAACTCCAGTCCAGTACAGTTCAGTACAGATTTGTCAAAGTACTTTCAAATTAAAGAGATGGTTGAAGAATTGAAAATGAATGTTGTTAAAAGATGTGTCGTTCAAGAAACTGTAGATTGTTTTCAAATGTTATCATGTGATGAAATTTCAAATGAATACAAGAGGTTATTCATGAACAAAAATTTGAAGGTTAGGTTACGGCTACGAGTAATGTTTAGCCACACACAATTTGATCCAGGAGGGTAAATAGCAATGTGATGTAAAGTAAATGCTGGATAGTTAAAGATGACTTGCAGAGAAATGTATTGGAACGTAAGAGGGTTAACTAAATATATATGTCATTTGAAAAGAGAAATAAATTATAAAGAAAAAAAAGACAAATGTTTTTAAAAAAAAAAAAAAGAAAAAAAAAAAAAAATAAATAAATAAATTAAATTTTTAGTAACTATAACAACATTTTAAAATTAAGAATGTATAGATTGAAACTTAATATGATATTAAAGTAAAGATACGTAAATGCAATTCCAAGAGTATGGTTAAAATAAAATTCAGAATAACAGAAATTGGTAAAAATAATTAAAACAAATATTTATGTAATAAATAGAACATGTGAAACATTGTCTAGATTTAAGAGATGTAAATATTTGTGCACAGGGTAAATATTTTTGGTAAATATTTAATAATTACAAAAAAATCTTAAATGTATAAATTTTTTGTCAACAACATTAATACCGCACCAATATCTAAATTAATTAAACCAGAGCCAGTAAGTAGTGGCGAGAAAAAAAAAAAAAAAAAAAAAAATATGTCGTGTGTTAAATGCGTGTGAAGTGTTAAGTGAAAGTGATAACGTGTGTTCCAAGATTTAGGAGACTAAAAACACAATTTTAAAATTTCTAAACAAGTTATAAATATTTATAATTATGTTTCTAGTGGGGCATATGATACGGTAATTTGTATCACAAATTACTCAAATGTAAATAACGATTGTAATATGAATATGTATTTTTATGTGACATTGATTTCAGAGGTTTATTAATTATAATTATTATTGGTAAATAATAATATACGGCTTTACTGAAACTGTCAACAATAACGCAATAATGCAGCAAGGGGGTGAGTTGTTTATCATTACCGGGAACCAGGAAGTTACGTAATGTTTCCGCCTTTTCGTTAGAAGCTTCTAGAACATTTCCTAAAGCATATGTATTCGTGGTTTTCATTGGATATTAAAATAGACGCTAATGTTGGCGCGTTTTATTAGCCAATAGCAGTTCATTTATAATCTTTAGGCGTATCTTAAGGCAAGCCTATAAATAAGCCAGGCCGAGGTAGCGTGTCCCCCAGTTCAACAGAATTCTCAGTACTCTACACATCGTCGGTCGGTCCTTCAGTTCAAGTTACGCGCAGCAGAATTACGAGAATCTAAATTATTATAAAGTTAATTCTACACAAAGTTGAAGTATGCAAGTTAAAAGTGATAAGTAAGAAGTTTAAAATAGAGAGTTGAGGGTTGTTACACTACATTATAGTGATGTAGTGTAACAACCCTCAACTCTCTATTTTAAATTATGACACATCACTGTTACAAGCTTCTAAATCTTCAAAAATTGAAGTAAGAAGTTATTAAAAACAGTTTCAGTTTGGCGAGTATCCAGATTAATTTGTAAAAGTGTTTGTGAATGTGTTCAGCAATAAAGTTATAAAAACAATTTCTTCATCAGTATCATTTCTGAATAAAAGATTCCTTTCCGATTCACACCCTGCAAGAGATACAAGTTCTACCAAGATAAGATGATAGCTAGCCGGAGGACAATATACATAATCTTAAATTCTTTCAGAAACTAATTGATACAAATTGCTAACGTCAGAGGGAGCTACGAACCAAACAAAGAATGACGTCACAAGATGGCAACGCGTGGAGTAAAGCAACACAACATATGATCTACAAGTTCTAATTTCTTACACTATAAATATTACGTAAGAAACATTTCCGTCGCATAATAACTCAGATCAGTGATTCATTTTTTAAATGCAAGAAATGTTACACCAGCAAACATTCATGCTAATTGTGAGAGGTTTATGGTAAAACAATAATGAGTGATGGAATGGTGAGGAAGTAGCCACACACAGGCAAACATTTTCATCGTTTGGTTGGAAACAATTCAATCATCCTTCCTACAGTCCAGATTTGGCACCAAGTTATTTTCATTGTTTCTTCAGCTGAAGAAATTCCATGGTGGAAAACATTTCTTCATTGATGATGTTGTGAAATAAGAAATACAGACTTGCTTTCGTCACAGGTAGCATCATTCTTTGATGAATGCATGCAAAAACTGGTTTTCCGTTACAACAGGTACCCGGATAATGGCGATGACTATGTGGAAAAATAGCATAAGGTAATGAGTAATAATAAAATAATTAGAAATTAATAGTATTTTTTAAAAACTATCGGTATTTCCTTTAAAAACATGCCTCAAACATGTTTATACTGTGCAGTTGTATATCACAGCCAATGCTTTTAACTACTGGCAATAAGGTCCAGAATTTTGTCATGCATTCATGAAAACCTGAATGGCAAAGCATATATTGAAATATTCCAACATGTTCTTCTCCAGCTGCCAAAGAGCATTATACTGAAGGAATTATAATATTCCAGCAGGATAACCATTCAGTCCATGGATGGGCCAGAGTTCAATACTGGTTTTCGAAGCACATGGACATTTTTGAGCAGACATGGTCTCTGAAGTCATCAGATCTGAACCCAATAGAACATGTTTGGACAAAAATAACGAAGTTTCTTGGAATTTCCGGTTCATTACACAGTTCTGGTATACCATAGAAGACACTTGAGAATATCAATTAGCAGGGAATACCAATTATTTCAAGAACCTGGTGGGTTCCAAGCCCCAAAGATTGAGGGCAGTATTAAAATTAATGCAGGCCACACAAAATATTAGGCAGTTTGTTCTTTCAGATTGCCTTAGTTTAATTAGATTTGTTTCTCTATTTTTGTTTGTTTTACATTTAAAAGCAACTGGAGCTCAGATCTCTGTGTAGAATTAGGGGTAAAGCACTAAGCCATTTCTATGGTGGAAAGTGCTAACCTCTCTTTAAAAAGTCATGTAACAAAAGGTTCAAATTGAAAGTTTGGTTATTTTATATAACAACATAATACATTGTCTCTCAGCTGCAGTTTTACATGTCTGATTTGTAGTGAACACATTGTACATGTAAACCAAGCTCTGTTAACTTTGTGTATTACCATGAGGCCAAAGCAACACTTCAAAGTTTTACACTGTTCAATTTTCCCACACTCCAGCACTGTACCATTCATATAAAAGTGTTTTCCAGCCATATATATTATTCAAAATACATTTTTCCTAGAAATGATTCAAATTAAACAATTAGTGCTTAGCTACATAAGACCTGCAATTGGAGAAAGAGCTTTATTATATACAGGGAGAAGACCCTTTAATTTCTTTTTGAATCAGAAGACTTGAAGGAATAAACCAGTCCAAAAATCTGGTGTCCGATCCATCACCATGCTGCGATGCAGCTGTTAGTAATCATGTAACTCATGTAAGAACTATTATAGGAAGGAAACCCTTAATTTTCCTTGTAATTTCAAGGCTTAAAGGAACCAATGTAGACAAAAGTCTATTATTCCCTATTGATAATAATCAATCATATGACTAAAGGAAATTGTAGTTCAGATGTTTGACAAAGGACGAGGGAGAAATTTTAAAGACATGCATGAACCAACAAAGGTTTAGTTAGTTCGTAATCGGGAATAGAAAAAATAGGAATGGGACATACATGGTGATTAGAGGAGAGAAATATAAATGGATTTTGGAAGGCAGTAAGAAGTAGAATGGAAGACATAGATATAGGGATAATAAGTGAGTGGCCTCTCAAAGAAGCCATGCATGCAGGCTCAAGAGCCCATAATGTCTCTTATTTTGGCATTACTCTAGTTTGATAGTCCATATGAAACAGACCATGTCCTTGATATCTGCCCTTCTTATCTCCTCAGGAAGAGTGCTAAGTGAGTAGGGGAAGAGGAAGGTTGTGCTAGTAAGGAGCTCGGTGGCTGAAGAGGAAAAGTGAATTAAGGGACATTGGGAGTTGAAATTACAGTATACTGAATGAGAATTGGACTATTTATGGCAAAAAAAGTTATTAAATGTAAAACTGACCAAAACATGTTGATGAATTGGTTGACAACAGGAAGTGTGATACTTATGCTCCTAGTGATTGGAGGGATCGAGTTAAATCCAGGCCCAAAGAATAAGCAAGAAATGATGGAGGATCTCGTAGGAAAAATCAACAACACGAACAGAATGGAACAACATATAAAAGATAACTTAAACAAAGTGGCTGAAGAAATAAAAGAAAATGTTAGTAAAGAGGTGCAAGGAATAAATATAGAAGTTGATAGAATCAAAGAGAGAATGGAAAGAATAGATGAAAGGAGGAGGAGACTCAATTTGGTGTTCACAGGAGTTGAAGAAAGAAGGGGTATCTGGCCATATGAAGAAATAAGAACAATTTTAACAAATAAACTAGAAATGGATCTGATAGGATGGGAGATTGTGGAAGCATACAGAATGGGTAGGCAAGGCAGAAAAAGACCAATAATAGTACAATTTGCAACATCCAATATAATTTACGAAATTTTAGGAAGGTCAAAAATGCTAAAAGGAAGTAATATATTTATAAATAAAGACTTGAATCCAGCCCAGAGGGACTTCAAAAGAAGCCTAATACAGAAGATGAAGAAGGCAAGATCAGAAGGCAAACAAGCATTCATTCGAAACTTACGGCTTTGGATAGATGAAGAGGATGTAACATATACCGGCAAAAAGAAGCTATGGTGGAGAGAACCAGAATGGAAGGAAACAAGTCAGCAAAATAGCGGCGAACGAAGTAAATTAACACCAGTGGCAGCCAGCGGAAGTACAAAGTCCAGAACAGAGCTGAGAAAAGGAAAGAAGATTGATCCAACACGAAAGGAAAATGATGTAAATGTAACAGGTGAAGATACGTCACAACATATCTATGAAACAACAACACCAAATCAGAGGGGAAGGAGAAGTCCAGTAATGTCACGGCATACGTCATCGCCAAAGAAGATAGTGTCACCGGGGAGAGAGGAGAGAGAAGCCGCATGTGTCCTTGCAGAGAAGGGGAAAGAGGCGTGGCCACAGTGTACAGTGAGCAATGGAAAAAAGCATGTGGCGGGGAAAGGAAGTGGTGTGAAACGCCGGAAAAGTGGGGAGTATTCGGAGGAAGCAGGAGAAGAAAACATTACTGTGTCACTGGGGAGAAAGGAGAGGGAAGCCGTACACGTCATTGCAGAGAAGAGGAAAGATGCGCGGCAACAGTGTGTAGTGAGCAGTGTAAAAAAGCATATAACGGGGAAGGGAAGGGGAGAGAATCGTTGGGAGTATTCGGAGGAAGAAGGGGAAGAAAACATTATATCATCGCATGGAAGTATATTGGTGCTCCAGAAAGAAATGCAAAAATATGTTAAAGGATAAATATATGAACATAGAAATTATAATAATGGGAACCTTAATGTAAGAATAGGGGGAAGAGATAAGCAGAGAATGTAACTAAAATTATTAGAGAAAATAATGTGAGTAAAATAAGAGATAAAATTAAAAAAAAGTAGATCAAAAGGGTGGGGGAAGAGAAGATACATAATATATTATATTGAATGCAAAGAAATAGAGATTAGGAGAAAAGAAAGTTCATGGTATGGAATGAATACGATATGGATGGTTAAAAGAAGAAAATAATGTAAATAAAAATAAATATAAAAATTACTAATTGTATTAATATGTAATAGTAATCCGAGAAGGCATTTAATATGTAATAACATAATGCTCAATAGATTAATACATCATTATTATAACTAAAGGAGGGGAGATGACTATAAAATGGCCAGGGCCAGAAGCAGTCACTCCCAACATGATTGTAATTATTTTGGCACTCAATAAATATTACATTACATTACATCTCAGGTTCCAAGAAGGACGACCTTAAGGATATTCCTTCGCATTTGCATAGTCTATGCTGTGAGGTCTTAAGTCCCTTGCACATTTCCTACATAAAGAATGTTGTGTAAGACCCATTATGCATAATGTCTACGCAGGATGCTGTGGCCATGAGAAAGCCCACAACCCCTCTGAGCTTAACCCTGTTCAAATTCAGCAGAAACCCACTCACTTTCTGGTCAGGCCCTGATCTCAAATAATGGGCCTGGCAGTGTACCTGTAACCTGACAGTGGTTTTCTTACTCCAGATCTCATAGTGAGCCCTCACTGTGAGCTGGTTATCTCATACTTGATGTTACTAGCAGACAATCCAAGAAAGGGCTCAGGCCCAATAAAATCGAGCCCCAATCCCTTCCTCGCAAGAGTGTATGCCGTCAACATCCTCTAATACCAGTGTGCCCGGGACCCAAAAAGTGTAATTGGACAGCTGTTAAATAGTCTATTCAACATCCTCTGACATTGCTACACCAGTCTGGATGTGGTTTGAACTGCCCTAAGGGCTTCCAAAGCTGCCATACTATCTGTACAGATGTATACATCCACTCATCTGCATGGCATATTGAAAATATATATAGGACAGGCTAAGATTGCATAGACCTCAGCTTGGAAAACCGTGTCATATCGCCCAAGCGGAATGACAAGCCTGGTTCCAGGGTTATAGGCCCCAGTCCCCATCCTACACCAAAGGCGGGAACCATCTGAGAACCACGTCCTGGCCCCTGCCTTCGGAAGAGACCGGTCTCTGGGTCCCAAATCTCGCTGAAAGGTATTACCACAGTATAGGATGGACTTAGGTTATACCTAGTCACCATCAAATCCCCTATCACCTGGGTTACAGGACACTTATTCTGTAATCCAAAAAGGATCAGTGAGTACCCTTTGTGGGGTAGCTTAAAACACCACCCCCTACACTCTGGAGGCGGTACACACTCATCCTGGCTATCTTCTCTGCAATAAAACACAGAAAGAAGGTCCACCAAAATTTCAAGGCAAACTGAGGAGTTGTCTGCACCGCCCCTGTAATCGTATACATGCCAAGCTTTACAGCGAATCTAGCCCAGCAGCCACTACCTTCACCTGAGAGGCAGGCCACCAAACCAGCACTAACAAGTGCTGGGATGTATAACCATTTGACCACTTGGGTCTCAGACATCACCTCAGCCCTATGGATCTTCAACAGGCGCACAAAGCATCGTAGACCTTCTTGACTTTGTAATCAATATGCTTTTTCTAGCTCAGCACAACATCCAGAATAACTCCTAGATACTTTACCATTTCAGAAAGCTTTAACTTCTTCCCAAAGAGGTGGGGGCTCTACCAATCCTGTCAGCCTTCTCCTCTTCATGAAAATCATTATTTCAGTCTTGTCCAGGTTAATGGACAAGTCTGTTTCTCTACACCACTCCTCTAGAGCCTGTAAGGTGCCCTGAAACAGTACTTGGAAATTTATTTAAAGGTGAGTCGAAATTGTAACACTAACATCACTTAAGTTTACTCACTTAACATGTTTCGGGAAACCGTTGTTCCCATCCTCAGAAGGTTAACTCGACAGTCGAGTTAACCTTCTGAGGATGGGAACAACGGTTTCCCGAAACATGTTAAGTGAGTAAACTTAAGTGATGTTAGTGTTACAATTTCGACTCACCTTTAAATAAATTCAATACACATCACTGTTTCTAGCTTCTTTTCATTACAATACATAAGTACTTGGAAAGTTTACATCTGCTACAAGGTGGATGTCGTTGGCATAGCCTTGAGCATGAATTCCTCCTGTGTTAAGTCTATCCAGCAGTATGTCCACCAGAGTTAACAAAACACCCCTTGTGGCAGCCTAGTGCACTGCTGCCCTCATTGACTCACTCCCCAGGATCTCCACGGCCTGTCTGGAGGTAATTATCCTGGATATTATTACAACCTGACTGACTCTCCTGCTCTCCAGACATTTCTGAATGGTGCCTAAAGTCAAATTCCAGAAAATGTCCAGAAAAACTGCCATGACGAGTTCTCCACAGTCCAGTGCCCTCTCCAGCTTCACCAAAAGATGATGTAGTGCAGTATCTGTGGATTTGATCAGCCAATAAGCATACTGATGAGGATGTATGGGTCTATACACCAATACTCCATCCCTCAAAACTCTACCTACCACTCTTTCCAGAACCGTTAACAGAAAGGATGTTAGACTGACAGGACGAAAATCCCTAAGTCTGCATTAGCATTGCCTACCCAGCTTAGGTATAAACAGCCTGCCTCCAGAGAAAGAAAACATGCCTCATAGTCAGACAGGCCCTGAATATTTTCATTAAGTGAGATAAAATGATTTCCCACCCGTCCTGCAGGAGAGCTGGGAAGACCCTATCCACACCTATGCTTTTATAGGATATATATAGTATAAATGGCCTATTTAAGTTTTAAAAGTAACAACAATCTTGGTGGTCACTGGCCAGCCTTCCTTTGAAGGACAGCATACCCTACTAAGTTTGGTCCTTATTTATAATGCAGGCTCTGGAAAGTGGGTCTCAAGCAACAGCCTTAAAGTCTCCCCCTCCATCTGTATCACAGCACAGAGGAGTCCTCTAATGAGGCCAGCCTGGCCCTAGCTCCAGAGACCAGCAGTTTCTGCAGGTGAGCAATGCACAACTGCTTTTGTACATTATCATAGAAGAGCCTCCAAGATTCCTCAGAGGCTTTCCTGATTTCTTTTTCACGATTCCTCAGAGGCTTTCCTGACTTCTTTTTATAAATTCTTTGGGACTCCTTATAGGAGTTCCAAGTTGCCTGACACTTATTGGCCCTGTATGCATTGTATAGCCTTTGTCTCTTTTTCCTGATGGACCTTAAAAAAGAATTCCATCTGAGCTTTTCTTTAGCCCTAACCTCATGTATGAGGGGGCACTTTCTTTCATTGGAAGAGACAAGTATGTTCGTGGAAAATCCCCCAAGAACCACCCCCCCCCCCGGGTCCTCCACATTTCTTAGCTTGATCTGGAATCCATTTCTCAGCCTGCCTTCCAGGTTCCTTCCAAAGAGTCCCAATTGGTCCTCCTAGGGTTCCCGCACAAGTGGTCCATTCCTTTCCCCCAGACTAAAATATATAGGTCTGTGATCGGACAAGGAAGGTTCCAAACAAACCATCCACTCTTTTATCTCCTCTAGTATTCTGAAGGATACTTGTGTCAGGTCTAGGATCTTCTCCCTTTGATAATTAACAGGTTGGAATGTCCCCTGAGACCTGTAGAGACCTTGAGCAGCTTCTCTCCTCTATGATTGATATCCATGTAACCCCAAACACTATGGTGAGCATTGGAGTTGCAATAATTAACAGATTATGGTTTCAATTCTTGCAATAAATCACAAGGTTTTTGAGCTCCTGAGGAGGAGGTGGTGGTTCCTCGGAGTCATAGGAGAAATAGAGTGAGCAGACTACAATCGGACGTGGCACTCCACCCTCCTCATACCTCACTAGGACAGCTGCCAGGTCCTTAGTAAAAAAAAAAATCCTGGCAGGACCAAGGTACTACCAAGTCTTGTGAGGACACATGCTCTAGGTTTTACTTTAGACAACGCACTGAAGATAATAAAACCTTTTAGTCCCATGATACAGCTCTGGCGAAATCAGGGTTCTTGTATCATGGCGACATCTATTTCATACCTAGTTATGCTACTCAAGAGAACTTGTGAAGCTGTAATACTTCATTGCGGGTTAGCCTGAATGAACAGAATCATCTCGGCTTACCCAGCCCCACTTAAACATTTTCCCATTGGGTCCAGTTCTCCTAAGATCCCAAGTCCTCTTTTGAGTTATCTGTGGGATATAAATTTTGCTTCCAATCCGGAAATTCCCAATGTAAGTCCACCCAGACATCCATCATTGGGTTCCCACCAGCTTCCTTCCTTCTTGAGCAGTGGTCCTGATCAATGAAAAGGTGGTCTGGACAAAGCTGCAGAAGAGTGTTGATCCTCTGCTGATATTATCCTTAAGAGAGCCACTGTCCAAACTGACCATAAAGCATATACATTTCGGTTCTGCCTTGTGCTCATATACCCTCCACTGTTTAAATTAATTCCTGGGTTCTGCCTCTCAAGCCTTTTGGAAGAGAAACTCCAGCCTTAGGAACCAGACCAGGCATCTTTTATAAGTTGGCAGTGTGTCCATTTCCACTGTCTTGAGCCTGGACCTCTCCCAGTACAATTAGGTATGCTTGTTTTCAGCCCTCTAAAGAAACTTCATCATTACAGACTATCATTAGGACTCCCTTTGCCAGATAGCAGTTGCTGAACTTCAGGATGTTCATCCCCTCCTTGGGGAGCCCATCCATGAGCCTATTGCCACTCAGACCTAGCTAGCCAGTTCCTGTGTCAGAACAACCTGGGGGAAGCCAACATCTACAATGGTCACCTTAATCCGAGATTGAACTATCTTGGTATAACTGAGAGGCAGAGTCGTCCTTGCCTTCCTGGCCTTTCTTTTTCCATTGGAGGAGTTGCCTCAGTCCAATTTCTTTTGGAGGTTTCAGAAAGGACTGGCTCCAGCCGGTTATGGCTTCTGCAAGGTCCCTATTGCTAGGGACACGTGCTTCCCCAATTCTCCCGGCCAGAAGCCTAACCCTTCTTCTCCTCTTCTCTGCCCCACTAGCATTCTTAGGTTTCAGTTTTAGGGTGCCAACCTCTCTGGTCAGTTCCCCCAAAACATCACTATCTTTCTTAGGAAGTAGGGCCTGCATCTCCATATATCCGGGAGTTGCAGTTCCTGTATGCTTTACCTTGGTCTCGACAGCAAAGCCCTCTTTTGAGGGCCCTGATACTCTCAGGATCCCCTAGGAGACACGGGGAGGTTTAGAAGATAAAAAAATAAAATTTATAAGATTCTATAAAATAATAAAAAGAATCAAATCCTGAGCATTACCACAAAAAAAATAATAATAATAATAATAATAAATACAAAAGAGAAAAAGCACACTTGCACACCCACCCACGGGGGGGGGGGGGGAGGAAGTTCAAATGTTTAACCATGCTAATAAAAGGGCTCTTGCAAAGTATGAATGTATGATTTCTATACATTTACATAGCTTTGAATCAAGCTTTGGACTATGATAATGCCATTTCTGCAGAAAGTTTGCAATACATTGAAAAATATTATTCTTGTAGGTATAGGTATGATTTAAAAAAAGGACAAACAATTCACAACGGAGATGTTTTAACGCTGCAAAATTTGTGTTCCTTTTATTGTGTTTCTGCTGAGTTCTGTAAGTACAACTGGAGAGCCCTAGTGAAAACATCAAAGTTTGTAATCAAGATGACATTCATTAAGCCGTGCACAGATGATACACCAGAAGGCTGAATAGGAGTTTTTGAAAAAAAAAAATATTTAACAATACTCTTCCAATTAAATGAAGACAGGAAGCACATCACTGAAAAACTAGAACTGAAGATTGTCAGCCGAGACATTCCGGTGCAAAGTCATAGAATGAAAAGAAATAAAAAATACAGATATTTCAAGAAAAGGACAGAGCATTCAGTTTAAAGTTTTAAGGGTACAGCTTGCATACCCCTGAAATTTAAACCCCTAAAGCATTCCCTTGTTCAGCAAAGTGTGATAACATGACTGTTCTGTGCAGTAAATGTACAAACTTTATTGTAAAATAAAGTGGTGCAATCAAATTTTAAATCTGCGAGCTATGCATTTTGTTGCAGCCGAATGAAAGGGGACCATGATCATGATGAACAATAGACATAAAAATAAGCTCTGGTCCATTATACTGCTGTATACCAATTAGCACTGTACATTCAGTCTGCAATCTTAAGTTACAATATAATGCAATATAATTTAATGCTTTAGCATGTCCATGGTGAAAACTAACACTTTGAATCTGCCCAAAAAGCTGTAAAATGCATTCTTTGCCATACAATCATAAAAAGGCCACCACTCCAGTAACTTTATGGGTAAACCTTAAAAGTTGGAAAGTATGGGAGTGGGTTTTTATCATCATAGTTATATAATATTTGTATAAAATCTGCACCATTGTAAGGCAACGATAGGAATCAGTTAATATACAGTTTTATGAAGACTTTTCTAGTGGTGTCCTCATTTATAAGCTTTACTATTTCCACATGTTCCCTATAGTTATTTTTATGCTTTTTCTCATACACTCAAATTTAAAAACAATCTGGAACTAAGGCAAAGGACTCAAAAGTTACATCAGTATAGCAACTCATTTTAACAATTACAGGATGTGCAGCTGAAACAAGTTCATAAACAGAAACATGCAGAAGTAATAGTGGAATGTTTCAGTGGATGAAAGGACAGAGGATGAGAGAGCAATCAGTAAGATAATTTCTTCAGCAATGCTCTTTGATGTCACACACTTACCCCTTAAGCGTTTCTCTATTCCATCTTCTCCATACCAAAAATTTGGACCAAATGCAGAATGGTAGAAACTAATGACTGCCTGACAACATAAAACACAAACAAATTCAAATAATTAACTTCCTGTAAGGATTATTTGACAAGGTCATGTGACTTTAAAATTTAAAAGCATTAATAATATTATTACTTTCATGTTGTATATTGTTTGTTCAATATGCTCAACAGTTTCATGAAAGAGAAAAAAGTGCAACCTCAATGCAACAGTAAGTTATTCCAGAAAAATTCATTTTCTTAATGCTGTTCTGTAGGGTAGAACAAGCTGTGTTACTACTGTTACAGTGGAATATCTCAACATAGAATTTTAAATATTTGCAATGTCACTTCAAATTTGGATTCACAAGTTTCAGGACAGCAATGGCAAACCTTTCCCATCTGATGTGCCAATTAAAGCCAGGATTATTATTTTTAATAGTGTAGCATGCCTCCAAATCATCCTCAAGAAACTGCAATTTAACTTCTAGTTTCTAATCATTTCTTAGAACTAGGGGTTAATAAATTGGCCCACCTTTAAGTATACTGGACTTGCTCTATGATTTTATTTTGCCAATTCCATAGGTATTACATTCAAATGCATTATAGATTAAGGGGTTCTTTTTTGGAGGGGCTTTAATCACATATAATTTCTAAGAATGTAATAATTCCATTGAATTAATAAGCTTTTTTACTGTTGCATTGTATAAGAAATAAAGCAATATAGTCAGTGGATGAACCAGTGAAACGTACTTTCCAACATTTAGCATGAAACATATTCCCAAGTTGTTTCAGCAATGCAATTTATAAAACAAATTGTTGGTTGTTTGTAGTGTTTGAGTTTTCATAATTGAACTGTCTTCTTTCAGCAAATACAAATGAATAAACACTTACACGATTTGTTACAAAGTACAGGATACTGTTTCCAAATGTTTGTTTTTATCTTTTTCTCCCTTTTACTCTTACTATTTTGTTTTCCTTAATTCTTGAAAAATTACACCGTGATGCGGTATTTACTTATAATGTTGATGCTTGTGATGTTTATGTATGTGTGTTTACTTCACGCGTTGCCATCTTGTGACGTCATTCTTTGTTAGGTTCGTAGCTCCATCTTGTGTTAGCAATTTGCATCAGTGTTAGCTTTTTTTGTTTGATTTCATTTCAAATGTCCTCCGGCTAGCTATTATCTTATCTTGGGTCGAACATGTGTCTCTATACAGGTTGTGAAGCGGAAAGGAATCTTTTATCCAAAAATTACACTGATGAAGAAATAAGTTTTATAATTTTTATTGTCGAACACGTTCACTATCACTTTTACATATTGATTTAGATACTCGCCAAACTTCTTACTGATCTCTTTTAATCCACGTACTTCAATCTTTTGTATATAATTAACTTTATAATACTTTAGATTTTCGTAACTTGTGAATCTATAGCCGACGTATCTCATACAAATATTTTGACGAACTGACGAACTTAAGACGACGTGTATTGCACAAAGAATTTTGATGAACTGCCTGAATACGACGTGTAATGTATGAATACTTTCGGCGAACTGAAGGACTGACTGACTTTACCTCTAACTTGGCTTCTATTTATACTCATACAATCAGATACGCCTAAAGATTATAACTGAACTGCAATTGGCTAATAAAACGCGCCAACATTAGCGTCTATTTTAATATCCAATGAAAACCATGAATACATATTGCTTTTAGGGAGAAAATATTCCAGAAGTTTCTACCGAAAACGCGCCAACATTACGTAACTTCCTTGTTTCCAATAATGATAAACAGCTCACCCCCCCTCGCTGCATTATTGCTCTATTATTGACAGTTTCAGTAAAGCCGTATAAACTTATTTCCCAATAATAATTACAATTAATAAACATCTGAAATCAATGTCACATAAAAATGCATATTCATATTACAACCATTATTTACATTTAGGTAATTTGTGATACAAATTACTGCATCATATGCCCCACTAGAAACATAATTATAAATATTTACAACTTGTTTGGAAATTTTATAATTGGGTTTTTAGTCTCCTAAATCTTGGAACACACGCTATCACTTTCACTTAACACTTCACACGCATTTAACACACGACATTTTTTTTTTTTTTTTTTATCTTGCCACTACTTACTGGCTCTGGTTTAATTAACTTAGATATTAATCTGACATCACAAAATTTTTTTATAGCAAATACTGTACCCTAAATTATTTAATGACTGTTTCAAAAAAAATGGTTTACTTTCTTATATTGTTAACAAAAATTTATACATTTAAGATTTTTGTAATTGTTTAACATTTTTACCAAAATATTCACCCTCTACACAAATATTTACATCTCTTAAATCTAGGCACTGTTTCACATGTTCTATTTACTACATAAATATTTGTTTTTAATTATATTTACCAATTTTTGTTATTTTGTACTTTATCTTAGCAATACTCTTGGAATAGTATTTATGTACTTTACTTTAATATCATATTAAGTTTCAATCTTTGCATTCTTAATTTTCAAATGTTGTTATAGTTCCTAAAAATTTAATTTTTTTTTTTTTTTTAAATTTATTTCTCTTTTCAAATGACATATAAATAATTAACCCTCTTACATTCCAATACATTTCTCTGCAAGTCATCTTTAACTATCCAGCATTTACTTTACATATTGTTATTTACCCTCCTGGATCAAATTGTGTGTGGCTAAACATTACTCGTAGCCGTATCCTAACCTTCAAATTTTTGTTCATGGATAACCTCTTGTATTCATATGATATTTCGTTCCCTGATAACATTTGAAAACAATCTAAAGTTTTCTGAATTACACATCTTTTAACAACTTTCATTTTCAATTCTTCTACTATCTCTTTAATTTGAAAGTACTCTGACAAATCTGTAATAAACTGTACTGGACTGGAGTTTTCATTTTGAACATCTTGGTACAGTTTATTTCTTTGCATTACTGACTCATTCTGTATTTCTGATATCTCCCCTCTGAAATTAACTTGCGCCTTATTCACATCTACATTCATAAGCTCTTTTATCTCTCTTAGCTCACTTGTAATGATACTCATTCTACTACCTGACTCGGTACATTCTACATCAACATGTTCATTTTTAGTATTAACCTCACTTTCTTTGTTATCTCTTTCTCTGCTCATGTCTAGCATTTTCTTTGAAATTTCTCCTATCTCACTTGCTATTACTTCCTCATTTTCATCTCTCATTTTTGGCATACTACTATCTAGCTTCATAACTTTCTTTTCAATTTCTCCACTACTTTGATCTACTTTTTGCTCTAATATCTCATTACTCCTACCAATATTTTCAATTGATTTCCTGTTTTGTTCTAAGCTCTTACCAATATCTTCCCTCAATTCCCTATTATTCTTTTGCATATCTTCCCTTAATTGATCTGTAATACTCTTACTAATATCTTCCCTCAATTCTTTCTTATTCTTTTCCATTTTCTGAGTTAGTTTTTGTTCTAATTTCTCATTACTCTGAGTTAATTTTTCTAATTTCTCATTATTCTGAGTTAGTTTTTGTTCTAAACTCCTATCAATATCTTCCCTCATACTCTTAACAATATCTTTCAGCATTTCCATCATCATACTAGCATCAAAATTAACATTTCCTGCTGTTTTATTCTGACTTTCTGCACTAACATTTCCTCCATCAAATATTACATTGTTTAAGCTATTTTCTGTAATCTGTATTGAATTACAGCTAACTGTTACACTATCTCCCTCCATAATTGTTTCTTCAATATTATTAGTAGCCATTGTTTTTGTTTTCTAAAAAAAAATTACAATACTCTGACCTTTGTGATGCTGTCTGTTGCTGTTACATTGATGTCCAGCTTTCTGCCCCTCTCTCCTAGGTTATATGTCGCTTCTGCGTTGTGTTATGATGAGTCCACGTCGTTTTGTTGTCCTGTAGTTTGGAATCTGCGTCTTGTAGATCATTTCACTGCTGCATTCGTTCCACGTCCTGGTTCCTTTCCTGGTCACTCTGCTACTTTCCTGGTTACTTTGCTTCTTTCCTGGTCATCGTGTTCCTTTTCTGGTTATCGTGCCCCACGTTCTGGGTGCCAATTTGATGCAGTATTAATGTTATATTTATTTAACATTATTGTAGCTCCACGTTGATGCGGTATTGCTTATAATGTTTGTTTACATCACGTGTTGAAGCCATCTTGTGACGTCATTCTTTGTTAGGTTCGTAGCTCCATCTTGTGTTAGCAATTTGCATCAGTGTTAGCTTTTTTTGTTTGATTTCATTTCAAATGTCCTCCGGCTAGCTATTATCTTATCTTGGGTCGAACATGTGTCTCTATACAGGTTGTGAAGCGGAAAGGAATCTTTTATCCAAAAATTACACTGATGAAGAAATTTGTTTTATAATTTTTACTGTCGAACACGTTCACTATCACTTTTACATATTGATTTAGATACTCGCCAAACTGAAACTGTTATAATAACTTCTTACTGATCTCTTTTAATCCACGTACTTCAATCTTTTGTATATAATTAACTTTATAATACTTTAGATTTTCGTAACTTGTGAATCTATAGCCGACGTATCTCATACGTATAAACTTATTTCCCAATAATAATTACAATTAATAAACATCTGAAATCAATGTCACATAAAAATGCATATTCATATTACAACCATTATTTACATTTAAGTAATTTGTGATACAAATTACTGCATCAACCGCTAACTCTGATTACTTTGTTTTTTACACCAAAACATATCAGCTGAAATTATGTACGCAAGCAGAATTCAATCATTTGAGTCCAATTAAGAGCTCCAGTAAATATGACAATCATTTAATTTAACCCTTTCAATTACCATGCAGAGTTAGTTTGGGCCAGATTTAACAAGTTTAAAACTTGCTCTAAAATTGAAAATATTATGCTATTTACACTTATTCATGCATGTTATAACTAATGTTGTGCAAATGTAGGATTTAATGCACTACCCCTGGAATTGGTTACAAATAGTGTCTAATGAATGTGTGCCAAATCTTAGGCCAATAAAGTTATATTTAGAGGTTGCTACCATAGTTTATATTTTTCAATTTGGCATGTTAATAAATGTACCTATAAATAATACAAAGTACTCACATATTCATACCTATTTGGCAGTATTTTATTTGTTTGAATTTCCACCACAATGTTATAGATTGACTATATATAGTAGTTTTTAAGTTGCGTTGAGGCAGTATTGCTTACCTAAGATAGCAGACTGAGTGAGAAGTTTTTCTGCTTGCTATAATATTAGATCTTGTTTATTTGTGAATTTTAGTAAGACAGTTATTGGATTTTATTTATTTTAACCTACCGATTGTAGCACTTGTAACAATGTAATTTATTAGTTTTGAAAACCGTGTTGAGGCTGAAATTAAATTATATTTCTTTTTCTTTCTTTCTTTTTCTTTTTTTATTATTTTAACAGGAGACTACTAATTCATATACTTGGTTTAAGTAAAATATCTGTGCCCAGAGTGACAAGAAAGGCTACAGGGGTCTGGCTGATTGGATATCAGCTTGAGAAGTTCAATGAAACAAAGCTACCATCAAACAGAGGTTATGGCTCTACTTTCTCATCACAATTTACCAAAAAATAAAACAATTAGTTCCAGTTCTGCTTCTGTAATAGATAAAATATTGAATGTGTGGGAAAAAGCTTAACTTCCAACTCAACGAAAAAGGAACATAGTGTCAAAGTTAAGAAACTTTTCAATTCTTAGATAAACTATACATGTTGAAATTGGTGAAGCTGGAACAATTAATTGCTAGTACTCCAAACAAAAGCAAGATTTACAATTATATTGTGATTTCTTGTCAAGGAAATGCTTTAAAACACATTTTTATGACTTAAAGAACACCAAAACTTATAAGACAGTTTATGATATATACATACAAGCAATAAAAAGTCATCCTCCACGGTCTGTGGGTGCCATGCTAGCCTCTAGTTGCCGAGGTCACAGGTTCAAACCCAGTGGAGGGAGATGGATTTTTTTTTCATGCATAAAAATCTTAGCATGGCTTCCTTTGGAAGGGAAGCAAAGCCAGTGATCCCATGTCATAGATTTACGGCATGTAACAGAACCTCAAGCATCATAAAGAGACCTCTGAGCAAAATTTCCAGTCTTACACGCCCAAAATAGAAAGGGATGTTAAGAACTATAGTAAACAGCATCCATAAATAAAAACCTATTTTATTTTTAAGCAATTAAAAAATGAAATGCATACTTAAATGCAGCAAAGTTGAACTGCTTTATCATATAATTGATGGGAAAGACTAGCAAAGTAAACTCCAAATAACTCAATAAACATTACTCACAACTTCACTAATTAACTGTTTACATGCCCGTCACATATCTCTGAACAAATTCTTTGCAAAATTAACAGATGGATTTTACTGTAAGCTGTCCATACATTTTGCTAAGAATAAATGGAAAGCTTGTTAGCTGTTAAATTTTATAAATTATTTAAGAAATGATTACACTCCAAATGATCTTGTTTAGCACAGCCAAGTTTAAATGTCTATGTCACTATGATGGAGAATTAACAGCTATAAAAGCACATTATAGAACATTTTATATAGACCATACATAACACAAAAAGTAGTCATGTTATCAGACCCAAAATCAACCATAGATGGAATAGTAAATTACAATAGTAAAACAAGAAAAAATATTAAAGAAATAAGAAGCCTAAATAAAGCAGTTGAAACTAGAAATCATGTCACTCTACAATGGATCCCAGCTCATGTCGGACTTTTGGGCAATGAACATGCGGATCAATTAGCAAAGAAAGGTGCAGTACAACAAATAAAACCTGTAGGACAAATAGAAATAAACAAACAATTAAATAACATTAAACAACATTTCAAAAGACAGCAGAGACTTGCTGAAGATAAATTAAAATATAAAGATTATAAGGATATTAAAGATAGAGTTGATATACAAAAAATGCCAAAGAAGACTGCAGTGGTCTTATTTAGGATGGCAACTGGCCATGATTGCCTCGCAGAACATCTCTACAAGATACGATGCCTACCTACACCCAAGTGCACTCTCTGTGAAGAAGATATCCTGAACAAACAACATCTTGCCAAATGCAAAGGCCTTAAAAGTGATAACTTACAGACTTTATATTGGGAAGCCAGAGAGAGAATAATGCAGATCAATTAATCCCCAGTGCCATTGGTGAACAACAACAGTTTAAATGTGAGGAAGAGTGCCTGAGTGTATCGTACTTCATCCCATTATGTGCTTGGGAAAGTTTATTTTTATGAAATTTATTTCAATACATTAGAACCATTATTTTGAATAAATTAATATATATCATAGAAGGTGATTCAGAGTTCATTAACCGAGGCGAGTTATGTGCAGACCAGCGTAACATAAAACAGAAATAAGTTCTTTTAAAATCCCTCAGTGCAACAGAAAATGCCAGTGATACACCTTCTACTTCATTAAGTCTCTAGGGAATAAATCAGTTTCTTCCAATGGCAATAGCTGCATATTAGGTTAACATGTCTTTTTAATACTCAGATAAGAGATTATATCTTTGATGTGTACTATTTGTATATCTTCGCATACAATGTTATAAACTTACTACAAAATTTAAATGTTCACTTACCTGAGAATAGGGGTGAAATGCATCTAGGTCATCCACAAAGAATAGGCCACGACTTATATTGGTAATAAATAAAACCAAACATGCATCTTTGCTGTTTAAGATCTTCCCTCGTGGATGAGATGTAATAATATGATAATACATAGACTCAAATGGTCTTATTAGTTCAATATCACCATTTTGGCAATCTTGATCAATAAATTCACCAAGGATAGTATGGTGCACTTTGGGTGCGACAGGCTTTGGAATCTGTAAAGCCAACATTCACAACTATTATATGGTTCATTTATGGCTTCCTTCTTTCATCCTACTTCATATGCAATGGAAAAATGTTTCATTATAGATTTTCAGCTAACAAATATGCAAACAGTGATACTGGATTTACCTTACTTCACCCCAAACCCCAATTTTACATTTTGAAAATTAGGTATTACCTCAAATTTGCATATTAAAAATACTTATGACTTACACTCACTTCTAACTACTACAATGAATTTATATTCACATTTTAACCAGTATTATGTTTTTTATCTCTCTTCTACAAACTATTCTCCCAAAAGCTTAATTTTCTGTGCACCTCAAGTTGATCAAAATAAACAATGCAGAAATAGTTTCGTTACACATTTTATCGTAGGTACAAGGCAGATACAGGCAGCTGAAATGATAGTAAAGTGTCTTAGTAAGTAGACCACTGTATACTGGCTTTGAAACTCCACTCTTTGTATATCACAAAAAGAAATGGTGATTAAGGAGTTCTAAAGTGGTTTCACTTTAAGTTCAAAGGAATTGTAAACAAAACCACATGACAAGGAAGCCCCTCATTGGCTTGTGGATGAACTACAACTTTTTCCACTTAGAATGTCACCTGTTCCTCTCTACATAAAACAGTTTGGTTCAGATCATAACATTTTGTAATTATTCTTGTGCAGCGAAATTTAAAAACCCCATTATTGTAACAGTTCAATTTATAAAACAAAATGTGTTCATTTAGATTCACCTATAACTAATTGAACTATTATAGCAAAGCATTTATGCGGCTATGCATAGGCACTGTAGCTTGTTTCCGGATAAGCCATCAGTATACATACCCCTTGTCACATGGTGCATGTGTTGAGAAAATGTTACTTTTGGGAGTCATGGTTGAGAATCCTCCACTACTGTGGAAAAACAAACACAGAAAACTGTTAAAAAGTGAAGCAAAGATGATTGTGTTAAGTGTTTCTCAAATTCTGCAATAAGTTCTGATTTTTAATCAACAATGAATGTGGTTAGCTGTTGTTTAGTCCTTGTTAATGCTACAGAACTGTTGCTCGGATTGTTTGCATCATGTTTGTTTTATGCTGTATTTTCTAACCTATAGTGTGCATCATTTTCTTAACTCCTTGTGTAAAGCAAAAGTGGTGCACTGGTATTAGTCATTAAATGAATGATTTCTGAAACCTAAAGTTAAGAGCAGTTTAATCCAGTATCTTTAATCAGGTATCACTTTTGTTTATCTACCCTTAGTATTGTGATAGAAGTTTAGGATGCAAGACAAAATAAGACATACAAAATGTTGAAAAACTAATGATCACCAAGCTGCGAAATGTGCTGTATTCACATGTTTTCTGGAACAATTGATACGGTAATTTGTATCACAAATTACTTAAATGTAAATAATGATTGTAATATGAATATGTATTTTTATGTGACATTGATTTCAGATGTTTATTAATTGTAATTATTATTGGGAAATAATATACGGCTTTACTGAAACTGTCAATAATAGCGTAATAATGCAGCGAGGGGATGAGTTGTTTATCATTACCAGGAACAAGGAAGTTACGTAATGTTTCGCGCCTTTTCGGTAGAAGCTTCTAGAACATTTCCTAAAGCATATGTATTCGTGGTTTTCATTGGATATTAAAATAGACGCTAATGTTGGCGCGTTTTATTAGCCAATAGTAATTCATTTATAATCTTTAGGCGTATCTTGAGGCAAGCGTATAAATAAGCCAGGCCCGAGGTAGCTTGCCCTCAGTTCAACGAAATTCTCAATACCCTACACGTCGGTACCTCAGTTCAACAAAATTCTCAATACCTTACACATCGGTCGCTCAGTCGTCAGTCAGTCCTTCAGTTCGTCAAGTTACGCGCAGCAGAATTACGTGAATTATTATAAAGTTAATAATACACAAAATTGAAGTACGTGAGTTAAAAGTGATAAGTAAGAAGTTATTACAAACAGTTTCAGTTTGGCGAGTATTCAGATTAATATGTAAAAGTGTTAGTGCACGTGTTCGACAATAAAAGATTATAAAACAAATTTCGTCATCAGTATAATTTCTGGATAAAAGATTCCTTTCCGATTCACAACCTGCACAGAGATAAATGTCTACCAAGATAAGATGATAGCTAGCCGGAGGACAATATACGAAACTTAAAAATTATTTCAAAAACTGATACAAATTGCTACGCCAGATGGAGCTACAAACCAAACAAACGAATGACGTCACAAGATGGCTTCCACCAACACTGAGGTAAACAAAATTGGTAACTAATACCGTCGCATATTGGCACCCAGAACGTGGGGCACGACAACCAGGAAAGGAATACGATGACCAGGAAAGTAGCAGAATTAACCAGGAAGAGGCGAATGCAGCAGTGAAACGATCTACAAGACGCAGATTCCGAGACAACAGGGTAATTCAACTACAAAAACATCGAGACAACGTAGATTCATCATAAAACAACGCAGAAGCGACATACAAATCTAGGAGAATGGGGCAGACAGCTGGACATCTAAGCAACATCAGCAGATAGCATCAGAAAGGTTAGAAAAGTGTGATTTTAATTCTAAAAAAAAAAAAAAGTGTAAAACAAGAAACAATGATGGAAGGGGATAGTGTAACAGTTAGCTGTAATTCAATACAGGTGACAGAAAATAGCTTAAACAATGTAGTAGTTGAGGGAGGAAATGTTAGTAAACAAAGTCAGAATAGAATAGCAGGAAATATTAATATTGATGCTGGTATGATGATGGAAATAATGAAAATGCTGAAAGATATTCGTAAGAGTCAAGAGGAATTAAGGGAAAATCTTAGTAAGAAAATAGATCAGAGTTTTATGGAATTGAGAGAAGCTATAAACAAAGATCATAGGAAATCAATTGAAAATATTGGTAGGAGTAATGAGATATTAGAGCAAAAAGTAGATCAAAGCAGTGGAGAAATTGAAAAGAAAGTTACGAAGCTAGATAGTAGTATGCCAAAAATGAGAGATGAAAATGAGGAAGTAATAGTAAGTGAGATAGGAGAAGTTTCAAAGAAAATGTTAGACATGAGCATGGAAATAGGTAACAAAGAAAGTGAGGTTAATACTAAAAGTGAGGTTAATGTAGAATGTACAGAGTTAGGAAATCAAATGAGTAGTATTTCAAGTGAGCTAAGAGAGATGAAAAAGGTTATGAATGTAGATGTAAATGAGGCGCAAGTTAATTTCAGAGGGGAAATATCAGAAATACAGAATGAGTCAGTAATGCAAAGAAATAAATTGTACCAAGATGTTCAAATTGAAAACTCCAGTCCAGTACAGTTTAGTACAGATTTGTCAGAGTACTTTCAAAGTAAAGAGATAGTAGAAGAATTGAAAGTGACAGTTGTTAAAAGATGTGTAGTTCAGGAAACATCAGATTGTTTTCAAATGTTATCATGTGACGAAATTTCAAATGAATACAAGAGGTTATTCATTAACAAAAATTTGAAGGTTAGGTTACGGCTACGAGTAATGTTTAGCCACACACAATTTGATCCAGGAGGGTAAATAGCAATGAGATGTAAAGTAAATGCTGGATAGTTAAAGACGAATTGCAGAGAAATGTATTGGAACGTAAGAGGGTTAACTAAATGTATATGTCATGAGAAAACAGAAATTTAATAAAAAAAACAAAGGGAGAAATAAATATTTAAAAAAAAAAAAAAATAACAATTTTTAGTAACTGTAACAGTATTTGAAAAGAAGAAGGTAATAATTGAAAACTAATATGATATTAAAGTAAAAGTACGTAAATACAATTCCAAGATTTAAAAATTAAGAATGCAAAGATTGAAACTTAATATGATATTAAATTAAAAGTGCGTAAATACAATTCCAAGAGTATTGTTAAAATAAAGAACAAAATAACAAAAATGGTAAATATAATTAAAAACAATTACTTATGTAGCAAACAGAAAATGTAAAAAAATGCCTAGATTTAAGAGATGTAAATATTTATGTAAAGGGTAAATATTTTTGGTAAAAATGTTAAACAATTACAAAAAAATTCTTAAATTGATAAATTTTTGTCAACAACTTAAGAAAGTAAACAATTTGGTAACAGTTATTAAATAATTTAGGGTACAGTATTTGCTATAAAAAAAAATTTGTGATGTCAGATTAATATCTAAATTAATTAAACCAGAGCCAGTAAGTAGTGGCAAGGTAAGAGGAAAAACATGTCGTGTGTTAAATGCGTGTGAAGTGTTAAGTGAAAGTGATAGCGTGTGTTCCAAGATTTAGGAGACTAAAAACACAAATTATAAAATTTTCAAACAAGTTATAAATATTTATAATTATGTTTCTAGTGGGGCATATGATACGGTAATTTGTATCACAAATTACTTAAATGTAAATAATGATTGTAATATGAATATGCATTTTTATGTGACATTGATTTCAGATGTTTATTAATTGTAATTATTATTGGGAAATAATATACGGCTTTACTGAAACTGTCAATAATAGCGTAATAATGCAGCGAGGGGATGAGTTGTTTATCATTACCAGGAACAAGGAAGTTACGTAATGTTTCGCGCCTTTTCGGTAGAAGCTTCTAGAACATTTCCTAAAGCATATGTATTCGTGGTTTTCATTGGATATTAAAATAGACGCTAATGTTGGCGCGTTTTATTAGCCAATAGTAATTCATTTATAATCTTTAGGCGTATCTTGAGGCAAGCGTATAAATAAGCCAGGCCCGAGGTAGCTTGCCCTCAGTTCAACAAAATTCTCAATACCCTACACGTCGGTACCTCAGTTCAACAAAATTCTCAATACCTTACACATCGGTCGCTCAGTCGTCAGTCAGTCCTTCAGTTCGTCAAGTTACGCGCAGCAGAATTACAAGAATTATTATAAAGTTAATAATACACAAAATTGAAGTACGTGAGTTAAAAGTGATAAGTAAGAAGTTATTACAAACAGTTTCAGTTTGGCGAGTATTCAGATTAATATGTAAAAGTGTTAGTGCACGTGTTCGACAATAAAAGATTATAAAACAAATTTCGTCATCAGTATAATTTCTGGATAAAAGATTCCTTTCCGATTCACAACCTGCACAGAGATAAATGTCTACCAAGATAAGATGATAGCTAGCCGGAGGACAATATACGAAACTTAAAAATTATTTCAAAAACTGATACAAATTGCTACGCCAGATGGAGCTACAAACCAAACAAACGAATGACGTCACAAGATGGCTTCCACCAACACTGAGGTAAACAAAATTGGTAACTAATACCATCGCACAATTTCCTCTCGCAGGTTTTTAGTTCCTGTCATACCTCCACATGGTAGTGCCATGTGCTCGGTGGGATGACCCATAAGATTAAAAGTAATAAAATTCATGTGGCAACACACTCTAACTTCAAGGTGTCTTCGAAACGCGTTCAAGGTAATTATCTTGTAAGAGTGAAGTTAGAGGTGTCTTCGAAACGCATTCAAGGTAATTATCTTGTAAGAGTGAAGTTAGAGTGTGTTGCCTAATTTAATTACTTCACTGTGTTTCCCATTAATTGTTAAGTTAACATTAAGATTTGTTTACTTCTTCTTTAAACCTAGAGTGGAACAGGTATAGATGTAGATGTAACTTTTAAGGAACACATCAGGAACCTGTTGCACCAGGCCAAAGTCTCACTGTATGCCATACTCAGGTTGAGGATGCCAATTCCTTTAAAACTACACCTTTTCAGACCCTGTACTACTTTAGGCCTACAATATGTGGGGCATAGCCTTAAGACTCTGCTACAGCTGTAAAGGGTACAGAATTAGGAGCTCAGGGCCAATTGTTCTCATATATGCTGTTCCTTTGCTGTGAGATTATTTCATGAAGCCTCGTATATGCTGTTCCTTCCCTGCGAGATTATTTCTTGAAGCCTCATATCTTCTATACTTGGAGGATGAAATGGGCTCCAGGCCACAAAATTCTGCAACAACTTGCCTTTTCATGGGGGTGACTTCATTAGTTGTTTTGGGGATTATAACCCCAGATGTCACTTGAGACAACACCAGGTTCCCTGCATGGCATCCAAGTTCCTTCAATAACCAAGGAGCAACTCTATAAGCAGCTGAAGCTTAGCTCCTATACAGTCTTTCCAAGGGATGCTTGAATTCAAAATTACAATAGCAATCCCAAGAAATAAACACATTTTTGGAAAACACACCACACCAGCAGTGCACCCTGACCAACAGCCATCGAGGAGCAATTCTGTCACTTCCTTTCACTTACCCACCCTCAAGCTCAAAAACAACCCTCATTCAATCCAATAAGCAGCTAAACCCATCACATGTAGGTACTCTAACAACACTCCCAGCCTGGCCCTCAGTCCACCAACATCCAAACTGGAGTGGATTATTACTTCAAAAACTGTATCAAGCATTGAAAAATTCAAAGCAACAGGAATGGATGTCTCTGAAATGGATAATCCCACAAAAGTTTTGCAAAAATATTAACATAAATCACTGCTGAGTATCCAGTGGTTTTGTATTATTTATAATAATGAACCTCTTTGGATGTTGTGGAATGTTTAAAATGCTTCTATTTTGGGTATTTTGCCTTCAAATTGTTTAGTTTTGTTCCTCCAAGAATGAACAGCTTTTATAACATGATTGTAATTTACACTGCATTCAGGTGCATTTGCAACTCGTATCTTGCATTCTGCTATTTAGTGCACATTTTGGAGGATGATGCAAAAGGTCTGTTTTAGCAGGACTTTATTATTATCTATTCTTAAATTTGTATTCATTCTAAACAAATTATATCCCGGATTATTTGCTTAATACTTATTCACATTGTTTATTTAGCAGCTTACACTTGTTTTCTCATTTAAAACCAATATAAATACTGTGAACAGTACTATATTAGTAAAATACTTTTATTTCCAACAGCATATACAATACTTGAAATTTCAGTAACCATTTTCAAAGAGCAGCCTAGAGGAATCTTAACAAAGTTATAAACCAGTTCACAAGTCCAAGTATATTTTGGCTGTAATTACTTCCAAGTTTATTCATGGATCAAATTAACTTTGGAAATAAGGTATTGGCCTGAATATAATACAATGGTTTTCACTATGAAATACGGTTTTAAAAACCAGTCATCTTATATGCACAACCTAATATTTACATGATGGACTGTACTGACTTGAGCAGTGGGAGTCAATACACACATTGCAGCTCAGCTCAAAGTCACATACAAACTGAGATTTCTCGAGCTTTGACTATTATTTCGATGTGATCTAATAATGTGCTTAGCTTGGTGCCATTGCATTAATACATTCAATTTTGATTAGTGTTCCAGTTATCACAGATAGTCTAGTAAAGAGAATTAGTTATGATACTAAATTCAAATTGCAGTATTGTGCAATGAAGTATACAGGCAGCAATGAAGTTTGGTTGGTCGTCCTCCGTGGAGTAGTGGTACCGTGCTAGCCTCTAGTTCCCAAGGTCGCGGGTTCAAACCCGGCGGAGGGCGATGGATTTTTTTCGGGCGTAAAAATCCTTAGCACAGCTTCCTTCGGAAAGGAAGTAAAGTCGGTGGTCCCGTGTCGTAGATTTACGGCATGTAAAAGAACCTCAAGCCTGATAAAGAGACCTCTGAGCTAAATTACCGGTGTTTCACACCCAATATAGAAGGGGACGCTAAGGACCATAAATAAAACTCAATTTAATTTAATGAAGTTTGGTGTTTCCAAGTGTAATGTATGACAATGAAAAGTTTTTGAATGCTGACATGCGAAGGAGAGCATTTAGAGAGTCAAAGACAGGAAAATTTCACGAAATTGATGTGACTCACTCAATTTGTGAAAGAGAAGTGAAACCGGGAGTTTCCAGTATGTTATAAATATTTTTAATTACATAAACTACTTAGGTAATTTTTCTTGTGAAAATCTTCCAAAAATTCGCAAAAGAAAGAGATAGAAACACAAATTTCTTGCATTGTTTGAGAAAATAAGGGTAACAAAACACACACAGATGAACATATGATTAAAATAAACAATATTGATAAATATTAAAGATACCATGATGGTCATCCATTCAGGTTTAAATATTTGGACGAATGCATGATCCAAGTTAAATTTGCAAGATGCTGAATTCAAGAGCAGTGAGCTTTTTAATTCTTCTCTCTTGTTTTTAAGAATAATGAATATAAAAGAAGCTTATCTAGATGAGTTACTCACAGATAAGGGCTCATCCCACCAGACTATGTCAGCTGTCTGGACGTTTAGCAGAAATGATAAAGAAGAGCCAAATTGTGCTTGCAAGTATGTTTCAAATATATCTGTTTGCATGTCTTTCTTTTGCTGCCAATTCTGTGGTGGTTTCCAGAAGAGCTTTTCTTTAGTAGTCAAAGGTCTGGCAGTCAACCATCGTTGCAGAAGTTTCATAAGACAACCAACAGCACGGAGATAAAGTGGAAGCTGGCAAAAAACCTGCAAAGAAAAGTTACATTGCAAATTTAATTACATTATCATTTATTTTGTGAAAATTGCTTAATATTATGGGGAAAGTAAATGCCATTAGTCATGTTTAGTTTGAGGACATTATGATGGTCTTTTTAGGGTCAATTGAATTTTTTTAAATGGGAACCTACGATTAGGATTAATTTAAATTGACCCTAAAATGGCCATCACAATGCCCTCCAAATAAAACACAACTAATGACATTTGCTTTACCCCACAATATCAAGCAACTTTTATTCAAGACACTTCTTTCTACAACACTTAGTTTGGAGATATTGTATAGTCTCAACTTAAATGGCCCATCTTGCATAATACATCACCAGCCAAGCAGGTTGCGCCAGAGAAACAGATGATTGAAGATACACATAGATTGGCCTTGTGAGCAGTTGTGAGAATTGATATATGGAAGGAAACTGGACTCAGCATTGGATTGACACCTGAAGGCAGTTTCATGCAAATGGAGGATTATGTAAATGATAGAGCAGCTACCAACAGGATGACAAGGAGTAGGAAGAAATTGCATCAATTTAGATTTGAGAAAAAGGGATCTGAAATGGGGAAGGAACTGGGGGTTGTATCATGGAACATCAAAGGTTTGTGGGAAAAGCTGAAGAACAGAAAGATTGCATGAATTTTAAACATAGTGGATGTGATTGGAGTGGTTGAGACTTGACTGATATGTGATACAAATGTGGATTTGAGCAGTTTTGATTTCTATGGAAAATATGATAGTAAAAGGAAAGATAAAGGTTGTGGGTCAGGAGGTGTAGGTCTGTTAGTTAGAAATAATTTACAAATTAAAGTGAAATTGTGTAAGAATTTAGGTGATAAAGCAGTGTTGTGGTGTGTTCCAAATGGTTTATGGGAGAAGGAAAGTGTTGTAGTAATACATAACCCATCAAGTTCCTCAGAGTTCTAAGATCCATATTTATTTAATACACTAAGACAGAATATGGAGGAACTACTAAATAGGCATTCATACAAAGGATTAATTATAATGGTGGCTTTAATGCAATAGTTGTGAAAGTCAAATTCAGTTAAAGGATCTTGAAAGTGTCTTGTAGGGTAATGTGAATGAAATGGTTAAAAGAATGAGCAAAGATAAATGTACGAATAGTGAAGGCAAAAAACTAATAGAATTTTGTGAGGAGTTTAATTTGATGTTGTGTAATAGAGCAAAAGGGAAAGGTGAAGGGGAGTTTACATTTGTAAATAGAAATGGCCAGCATGTTATCGATTATATTCTATACTCTTCAGATCTTGAATATTGTAGTGATTTTGAGGTAATGCATATAGCCAGTTTAGTAATCAGTTCCCAATAAGAGCGATATTTCAGTGTACAAATAAGGAAAAAGAAAATGTCATAGAACAAGAGGTAATTGTAATCCAAAAATATAAATGGAGGGAAGATAAAGCAGAAGCATTTAAAGAGGAGATGGAAAATCAGTCAAGCTGGCTAAGGGTAATTGGTGTAGAGGAAATGCTAAAAGAAAATAGAATGAGGAAGCAGTAGTGAGGCTGGAGGCTCTAATGAAACAGGTAGGAGCAAAAATGAGAGTGAAAGAGGTTTTAAACATGAAGAAGAAAGGGTGGCACGATGAAGAGTGCAAGAAGGCAAAACAGAGTTTTAAGAGAATTAAGGAAATGGAGGCAAATGGGAGATTTACAGGAAAGAGGGAATTTTATAATTGAAAGGTGGGGATATAAACATTTAATGGAACCTAAAAAGAAGGAATGGGAGGAAAAAAAAAAATGAGCCACCCAATGGGGTGGCAAAAGCAAAATTAGGAAGAATTGGAATTAAAGGAAAAATAGTGGAAAGGCTTGAAACATTGAACAAGAATAAGAAAGCTATATGAGCATAATGTTTATCATTAGTGTATGGTACTACAAGAAAGACTTAATAAGAAAGATACTTGGCTCAATAAGATAAGGTTATGGTGAAGACTGGTTTCTGAGATGTGGGGAGATATGGAATTGTTAAAAAACAGTTTCTGGAAAGAAATTTGACAGACTGGAAGATACTAAAAAACAAGAAATATTTGCAAGTTTTAATTTGAAAAGTTTATTGGGAACGTATAGAGAAATGAAAGTGCACTGGAGCAGAGAAAATTATTTTGGTTATATGTGACAAAACAGCGAGAGAACAGCAGTGATGAAATTGAAAGGCTTAAGAATCGGGAGCGATCTAGAGAAAGATGTGTAATATGAAAGATGATAATTGGCCCATAATTTTAGAATGTACGGAAACCAAGATACTTAGGCAGAGAATTGGGAAAAAAAAGAATGGACAAATCCACCAAAAGAAATTGAAGAGAAAAAGCTTATGAACGTAAAATTGAGAAAAAACATAATAGAAGTAGGAAACCTTTCAAGCAGAGTAAGAACAAAATGGTTGAGGAAAATTAGCAAGGAAGAGGAAGAAGAAAGTTAAATAATAGTAGATATTGAAATTTTAAGCTATAAGTAGGACCCAATAGCTCAGCAGCCACAGGGTTCGAGTCTTTTGGGCCCCAGGAGCTAAAAAACTCAGTGAAGAGATAAAGTTAAATGTACAATTAAATGGTAAATCTTGTAGGTTCACATTTGTTTCTAATTGTCCACTTCTTGCCTTCTGGTAGGTTAGCTATCGCGATTTCGATGTCGGCAACATATTCATCAATGTTTCTACTGTAGCTAATGCATGTCTTTAATCCTTTGTTTAGGAGATTTATTTCTGAAGCTGAAAAATCGTCTTGTGATAAATTGAGGCAGTATTTTATATCACAACACTGTGAATGCCAGAGTGATTGTAGTGTAAATTAATATTATTGTATGTACAGGATTTTAGATGTTTGTTAGCCATAAGCATTGTTAGCAAATCAGTTTACACGGCCTCACTGAAACTGACAATAGAAGTGGGTAACAATAAACCGAGGGGGGTGAGTTGTTTATCACTAAGAAGAGACAAACAAATGACGTCAGGGTAGTGTGCCTTTCTTTAGAAATGGAGGGAATATCTTCCCTAGAGCATATATGTTAGTAGTAGTGATTGACTGATAAAACAGACGCTAATGTTGGTGCGATTTGTAACCAATAGCAGCTTTATTATAATGTTTAGGCATTTCGAGGTGAGGGAGTATATATTCTCGAGCTATAAGCATGCTCAGAGATACTTGCTTAACTGAGTAATAATAGCTAGCCGGAGGACAAAGAACCCAAATTTTAAAATAATAAAACAATAATAGGAGCCCAGCAAATAAGATAACACGAGCCAGATTACCGCTACAAAATTCACTACATTGTTTTCATTTCTTTCAATGTGGATCATAGAGAGAGAGAGAGAGAGAGAGAGAGAGAGAGAGAGGGAGGGAGGGAGATGGAGAGGGAGAGAGAGAGATTACCTTTGCATGGAGCATTTTTCGAAAATGTTAATTTTCTCAAAAATGGCTCTAATGATTTTGAATAAAATACCATAAGTGTAAGACATTTTTATGGCAAATGAGCTGTATATTTCGAATTTTCTGGGAGTGTCTCCAAAAGTATTCTTCATTGTTAACAACTTTTGCATAACTGGTAAACCATAATAGATATACAAAATTTTACTACACAAAAAATGTAGATCGTGTTAAAGTACACAATTTATGTCATATACATTTTTTTTTTTTGTTGAGTGAACCATTTTCAAGATATTGCTTGTTATTCCCTTAAATTTTCCAATACTTATACTTTTTCTCAAATGGGAATTCGTTATTCATTTTTTTGTCTTGAATATGCAAAGAGTATTAATCTGTGGAAAAGAGAATGGTGCTGCACATAGCAACCAACTATTAAGAGATATGTCTATGGTTAAAGAATACTGTATTTCTATATTGCCCTTGCAAATACAAAACAGGGGGAACATAGTATGCCTTAAGAGATAGTCAAATATTGTAAAATGTAATTCTCTTTGCATGTCAAAAGATCGTTTCTGCAAATGTTCATCTCGATTAATATGAAATAGATGGAGAATAAGAGTTTGTAAAAATAGTTTGTACAAGAGTAGAGAAAGTCATGTGAGTGTAACGCATCAGATTTTTTTTTGTATCTACTACATTTTTATCCAAATAAACCGTTGCAGAAATAGCTACATCACACATTTCGTTAGGATACAAACGGAACAGCGAGAGACAGATGTTTAAGAACTGGGCACTGTATGTTGGTCTTAAAATGCCATACTGTTTCCTTGCAATCACAAGAAACAACTGAATGTTGAAAGGACTCTGAAGAATAGCCAAGAAATGAACAATTCAAACCATTAATAACGGATATCTCATAAATAGCTTAGGCCACAAAAAAACTTATTTGAAATAAATTGTGTGTTTTATAGAGGTCTACATTTTTTTGTACAGTACATTTTCGTCTATCGCTTAAAGTTTACCAACTATACAAAATTATATAAAATTCCTTTCAAATGAAGAGGACTTCAAAGGCTATTCCCAGAAAATTCAAGATAATACATTTTATTTGTAATGTAAATATATTTAATATGTGGTATTTTAATTAAAATCGATACAGCTATTTTTTTAAGAAATAAAGATTCTCAATTGTTGTTTGTTTGTTTCAGGTGTCTCAAAACATATATTTCCGGTGAAATCTGAACAGTGAATTTTCAGGTGGAATACAATATTTTCCCTGCTTACTGTACGCAGTAGAGAAAGTAAAAATATATAGATATAACAAATGAGAAGAAAGGGAAAGTAATGTGTGGTTAAGAGCTGGAGTATGGAGGTTAAAAAGTTTAAGGAAACGTATTCACAGAATCAATGTCCCTTATGTTGAAAAGATGATGAACATACAACTTTTAGGTGTAAAGGAGCAGAAATTTGGGGGAATGAGTATCAAGAAGAATGGTTTAAAATAGATAGAAATATAGCTATAAGTAAAATGTTTTACAAAGGTGGTAAGAAAATAGAACAGTATTTAAGTAAAGTGAAGAATAAATTGATTTGGACAGCGAATAAAATTAAATAGCAATAACTAGGGCTCGGATAGTTATACATTTAAAAATGTAAAATATGTATGTAATTATACGGTTTAAAAAAGCAATATATGCATTAACAACCTAGAAAATATGTGCTATCCAAAATCTCACAAAAATGGTGAAATAATCATTTTTAAAAATCGACATTGTGAGTTCATTTAACATTCGTTATATTGGAAAATACAAGTTAACATAATCCACCAAAATAATAAATTAATGTAAAACTCATCGAATTTGTGGACTGGAACAGCTGCTGCTGAAGTGAACTTAATTCTTCCCATTGCATTGTACAACAGTAGACATTTTAAGGTTTGAAAACAGAAACGATTCTCTGTTCATTACTTTTAAATCGGAAGACATAGTGAAAAGATTAAATATAATATATAGAGTGGTTACAAATATACAATTTCACTAAAATAGGTTCAATACCTCGGAACTAGTTTCAAGGAATCACTTCCTCATCGTCAGCTGATTGCAACTGGTTGCCTTTCCTCTGATGGTTACAGATATCTCTTTGTCCCTCTAGTGGTGGTTGTACAAGTTTAGTGATCAAATTTTTGTCCATAGGAATGTCGAAATTCATTAAACTTGGATGAAATTTCCAAAGAAATATTTTCTCCCAAATGTTTAATTCAGTAGGTTTTTTGCCCGCTTGATAAGTGATACTGTGTCCTCAATTTCATGTCCCTGTATCCAAAAATGTGCTGCAACTGCTGATTTTTCTACTTCCCTGGATTTGATGTTTCGAAAATGTTCCTTAAGCCTCATTTCTATGTTACGCTTAGTTTGACCAATATAGATTTGTTCACAATCCTTGGAATCTATTCTATAAATCCCGGATTTTTTTTGAGCTGGCATTTTTTCTTTTTGGTTTGCATTTATGAGGAATTTTATGCTGAATTTATTTTCGGGGATGAGTGCCACATTGCTATCATTGAAAATTTTCTTGAATTTGTTATGTGCCCATGAGTGAAATGTGACTTTTTTGTATGTCGGATTTTGTTTGTGTGGTTTGAGGGTTGTATTTTCTTTTTATCATTTTTGTAGCTTGAATTTTTTGATTAACCTATCCACCATACCTGTTTTGTAGCCATTTTTTCTAGCTGTTTTTAAGATTTCTTGGTATTCTAAGTTATATTCCTTTTCATTGAGGGGGATGTTTACTAATCTATGGGTCAAACTGTTAAAAACTGCAACTTTGTGTGATGGGGGGTTGTAACTATTGTTTATTATATAGTTATCCATATAGGTGTTTTTTCTGTATATTCCAAAAGTTAATCTATTGTTCTTTTCTTCACTGATTGGAATGTTGGTTCTATGACGCCCGTTTGTAAAAAAGGCATTACAAAACTTTTCAAGCTGAAATTAAAGAAAAAGAACATTTTTGAGGATATAAAATTTATCAATGAGTGCCTTTCCAGAAAATTAGTTCCTAATTTTGTCAAGTTATACGTTAAACAAAATGGAAACAATGCATTGCAACGGGCTGCCGAAAACAAAATATTAATAATGGAAAAAGAATCACCACTACAAAACCATGAATGACCTTGATGTACCGATGTATGTCTTGCATTTAAAACTTTCTAAACTCCTTGCGTTTGAAACTTGGGCATGCTTAGAACAAAACTTTTTTGAGCGACTTAACCTCGAAATTAATAAAATGCACGTCACATTAAGGAACAAACTAACCCAATCAATGCAAAAATTTTTGAAAAATGTTCCATGCAAATGTAATATATATATCTCTCTCTCACACACACACACGCACGCGCACACACGGACGGACGGACATATTTCCAAAAATACTTTTTTTTAATTCAGGAGGCCTCAAAACATATATTTCCGGTGAAATCTCGGTATTGAATTTCTGAGTGGAATGCAATACTTCCCCTACATACTATACGTAGTAGAGAAAGTAATAAGTTTTAGTAAGGACAGTTTATATACCCAATAATAAAGACAGAAGGTAGATAAAGTTATGTGAATATATCACATTAGATTTTTGTCTTCCCCCTGTAGTTTTAATCAGTACATACAAATCCAGGGTTCTAATTTCTGTCATCTCACTAAATATGTTGTACATTTCTATATACTGAAATCTCCTCCTTGCTATTTTCCAGAAAGTGTTCATATTATTTTCTCTTGTTCTCCATCTCTCTCCTAATCCATTACTCTCCAAGTTATTCCAAAGACTATTTACCCATCCATTTTTCCTTAAACTTTCTTTCTTGGTATTCTAGGCACTGTCTTAAATTTCTTTTGTCTAGATTTAAAATTCTGAACCAATATCCATTAGCTTTCCCTTACTTGTAACTCTACCCAGTTCTGTTTGTGCTACTTGTCAAAGTTGCATCTAGCATTTCTCTACAGAACATCCTATGTATCTCATCTATGCATTCCCTCCCATTATCTAATACCAAAATTTCTATACCATACATCATTTTTTACTCTACCACCATATTGTATACTTTCTCCAACCGTTTAATGCTTATATCACATACATTATATTTACATCTAATAGCTCACATAGCTCCTTTTGCCAGTACAAGTTTCTTTTGTTTCTCCCATTTGCCGCCTGAATCTTATTTTAACTACTAAAGTTCAGCTGCTGGATCTCCAGTTCGGACATTTTGAGGTTGCGCAGAGGTGGAGGGGGAAGGTTAACATTGCGTACAGTAATGAGTAGCTGAAAACGATTCTCAAAATTATTTTAAGAATGTAACTATATTATGTATATTAACTTTAAAATACTGAAATCCAGCTTTGTTTTATTGTCCTGCAAGGTCATTACAAATACCATTCTGTTCCAATATTACTTTTACATCTGTTATGCACAGTAACTGTTACTATTGGCAATACTAGGAGCAACTTCTAGCATAGGATGTTAACTGTCTGCTAGCACCAATCACCAGTGTTGCTGCTGTACATGGCTTGCAAATCTAGCACCGTGTTGCCAGCTACATTCTGCGAAGACCATGTGGTCTCAGTTGCTTTTAGGTTTGTGCAGGTGAAGTTTGTTTGTTATTTTGTGCAGCGTGAATTCCAATTTTAATGTCTAAGTCTTATCATCGTTATTATAATATGGCTACAGATTCGCCAAAATTCAAGAAAAACTAAATCAACTCTTATAAGAGCAGCCAAACCCATGAATTTATATTCAGGCTCCATGAGTACTTTGAGAAGGAATGGGACAATGGTGGACCCCTTTACCTGTTACCAAAGTGGTGGATAAGAGTTTGTGACACACTGAAGGTGGGGAAAACCACTGAAGAGAGTGATGATGGTAAAATGCCCAGTTGATTTTAATAAGCCATCTGCAGTTCTGCATACTCCTGGAAAGCAAAGGCTACGAGCCAACCCTAAAGCCTTACTTGATGCATTTCAAAAGGATGCAATTAGACAGCATGTGCATCATTATATGAGGAAGAAATTTCCTACTCATGAAAAGCTGCTTTGTTCTCTGAAGGAAGCTGGCTTATTCAATGGCAGAAAAAAGTAAAGTGCTGAAAGAACTTTCTAGGAGGAAAGTGACATTGTTGTATGGCATAGCAAAATTTTGCGGGTAATTCAAAAGCCAATCCCGAAAAGGTGGTATGGCTTGATAAAACATGGTAAATGACACTTTTGCAGGGACAATGAAAGTGCCAGTTGAGAGAGGAAGTAGATTGATTCTGCTTCATGCTGGTGGTGTACACGGTTTTGTTCCAGGGACAATGCTCTTATTCAAATCAAAGAGCACTTGTGATTACTATGAACAAATGAATGGAAACACATTCAAGAGCTGGTTCCAAGAATCTCTTCTGCCAAACTTCGGTGCAAACTCTCTTTTGTTATGGACAATGCACCATACCACTCTGTGCAATTAAATAAAACACCAACAATAAGTGGCAAAAAAAACATCATTCTACAGTGGCTGGAGAAGAACAACACACCTGGAGTGTCTGCAGAAATGACGAAAGCTGATACGGTAATTTGTATCACAAATTACTTAAATGTAAATAATGATTGTAATATGAATATGTATTTTTATGTGACATTGATTTCAGAGGTTTATTAATTGTAATTATTATTGGGAAATAATATACGGCTTTACTGAAACTGTCAATAATAGCGTAATAATGCAGCGAGGGGATGAGTTGTTTATCATTACCAGGAACAAGGAAGTTACGTAATGTTTCGCGCCTTTTCGGTAGAAGTTTCTAGAAGTTTCCCTAAAAGCAATATGTATTCGTGGTTTTCATTGGATATTAAAATAGACGCTAATGTTGGCGCGTTTTATTACCCAATAGTAATTCATTTATAATCTTTAGGCGTATCTTGAGGCAAGCGTATAAATAAGCCAGGCCCGAGGTAGCTTGCCCCTCAGTTCATCAAAATTTCGTGTACACTACACATCGTCATTCAGTCCTTCAGTTCAAGGATTACGAGAATATTATAAAGTTAATTATACACAAAGTTGAAGTATGTGAGTTAAAGGTGATAAGTAAGAAGTTATTACAAACAGTTTCAGTTTGGCGAGTATTCAGATTAATATGAAAAAAGTGTTGGTGCACGTGTTCGGCAATAAAAATTATAAAACAAATTTTCTTCATCAGTATAATTTCTGGATAAAAGATTCCTTTCAGAGTCACAACCTGCACAGAGATAAATGTCTACCAAGATAAGATGATAGCTAGCCGGAGGACAATATACGAAACTTAAAAATTATTTAAAAAACTGATACAAATTGCTAACGCCAGAGGGAGCTACGAACCAAACCAACGAATGACGTCACAAGATGGCTTCAACACACATGAGGTAAACAAATATTGGTAACTAATCCCGTCGCATAATTGGCACCCAGAACGTGGGGCACGATAACCAGGAAAGGAACACGATGACCAGGAAAGAAGCATAGTGACCAGGAAAGGAACACGATGACCAGGAATGAATCAACATAACCAGTAAAGGGCGAATGCAGCAGTGAAATGATCTACAAGACGCAGATTCCAGAAACAACTAGAGGAGCGACAAACGACGCGGATAAGTGGACACAAAAACATCGAGACAACGTAGATTCATCATAATACAACGCAGAAGCGACATACAAATCTAGGAGAAAGGGGCAGAAAGCTGAGACATCAAAGTAACAACAACATACAGCATCAAAAAGGTAAACAAATTTAAATGTTACTGAGGAGTGGTAGGATAATAAAAACAATGGCTGCTAGTAATACAGAAGAAATAATTATGGAGGGAGATAGTGTAACAGTTAGCTGTGATCCAATACAAGTTACAGGAAATAGCCCAGATTTTTTAGGATTTGAAGATGAAAATGTTAGTGCAGAAAGTGAAAATAGAATAGCAGGAAATGTTAATTTTGATGCTAGTATGATGATGGAAATGCTGAGAAATATGTATAGGGAATTAAGGGAAGATCTTAGTAAGAGTATTGTAGATCAATTTAGGGAAGATATGCAAAAGAGTTATAGGGAATTAAGGGAAGATATTGGTAGGAGCTTAGAACAACAACTAACTCAGAGGAATGAGATATTAGAGCAAAAAGTAGATCAAAGCAGTGAAGAAATTGAAAAGAAAGTTACGAAGCTAGATAGTAGTATGCCAAAAATGAGAGATGAAAATGATGAAGTAATAGCAAGTGAGACAGGAGAAATTTCAAAGAAAATGTCAGATATGAGCAGGGAAATAGGTAACAAAGAAAGTGAGGTTAATACTAAAAGTGAGGTTAATGTAGAATGCACAGAGTTAGGAAATCAAGTGAGTAACATTGCAAGTGAGATAAGAGAGATAAATGAGGTTATGAATGTAGATGTGAATCAGGCACAAGTTAATTTCAGAGGGGAAATATCAGAAATACAGAATGAGACAGTAATGCAAAGAAATAAATTGTACCAAGATGTTCAAAATGAAAACTCCAGTCCAGTACAGTTTAGTACAGATTTGTCAGAGTATTCTCAAATTAAAGAGATAGTTGAAGAATTGAAAATGGCAGTTGTTAAAAGATGTGTAGGTCAAGAAACTTTAGATTGTTTTCAAATGTTATCATGTGACGAAATTTCATATGAATACATGAGGTTATTCATGAACAACAATTTGAAGGTTAGGTTACGGCTACGAGTAATGTTGAGCCACACACAATTTGATCCAGGAGGGTAAATAGCAATGAGATGTAAAGTAAATGCTGGATAGTTAAAGATGACTTGCAGAGAAATGTATTGGAACGTAAGAGGGTTAACTATATATATATGTCATTTGAAAAGAGAAATAAATTATAAAAAAAAAAAAAAAAAAAAAAAAATTAAATTTTAGTAACTGTAACAATATTTGAAAATTAAGAATGCAAAGATTGAAACTTAATATGATATTAAAATAAAAAAAAAAAAAAAAAATATGTAAATACAATTCCAAGAACATTGTTAAAATAAAGTAAAAAAATAACAAAAATGGGTAAAAATAATTAAAAACAAATACTTATGTAGCAAACAGAAAAGGTGAAACAGTGCCTAGATTTAAGAGATGTAAATATATTTATGTAAAGGGTGAATATTTTGGTAAAAATGTGTAATAATTACAAAAATCTTAAATGTATAAATTTTTGTCAACAACTTAAGAAAGTAAACAATTTGGTAACAGTGATTAAATAATTTAGGGTAAAGTATTTGCTATAAAAAAATTTGTGATGTCAGATGAATATCTAAATTAATTAAACCAGAGCCAGTAAGTAGTGGCGAGATAAAACATATGTCGTGTGTTAAATGCGTGTGAAGTGTCAAGTGAAAGTGATAGCGTGTGTTCCAAGATTTAGGAGACTAAAAACACAATTATAAAATTTTCAAACAAGTTATAAATATTTATAATTATGTTTCTAGTGGGGCATATGATACGGTAATTTGTATCACAAATTACTTAAATGTAAATAATGATTGTAATATGAATATGTATTTTTATGTGACATTGATTTCAGAGGTTTATTAATTGTAATTATTATTGGGAAATAATATACGGCTTTACTGAAACTGTCAATAATAGCGTAATAATGCAGCGAGGGGATGAGTTGTTTATCATTACCAGGAACAAGGAAGTTACGTAATGTTTCGCGCCTTTTCGGTAGAAGTTTCTAGAAGTTTCCCTAAAAGCAATATGTATTCGTGGTTTTCATTGGATATTAAAATAGACGCTAATGTTGGCGTGTTTTATTACCCAATAGTAATTCATTTATAATCTTTAGGCGTATCTTGAGGCAAGCGTATAAATAAGCCAGGCCCGAGGTAGCTTGCCCCTCAGTTCATCAAAATTTCGTGTATACTACACATCGTCATTCAGTCCTTCAGTTCAAGTTACGCGCAGCAGAATTACGAGAATATTATAAAGTTAATTATACACAAAGTTGAAGTATGTGAGTTAAAGGTGATAAGTAAGAAGTTATTACAAACAGTTTCAGTTTGGCGAGTATTCAGATTAATATGTAAAAAGTGTTGGTGCACGTGTTCGGCAATAAAATTTATAAAACAAATTTTCTTCATCAGTATAATTTCTGGATAAAAGATTCCTTTCCAATTCACACCCTGCACAGAGAAACATGTTCGACAACAAACAGCTAGCCGGAGGACATTTAGAATGAATAGTTTCAAAACTTGATGCAAATTGCTACGCTAGATGGAGCTATGAACCGAACAAAGAATGACATCACAAGATGGCTTCCACCAACACTGATGTAAACAACATTACGTAAAGCAAGTTCTGTCGCAAAGCAGAACTTGTGCAAATTTTAAAATTGTAGAAGCCACGGTTCTGCACTTGAAATAGATGTCATTGCTGCTGCTCACAGTCACACTGTGATCCGGCTTCCTCCCTACCACTGTCATTTCAATGCAATTGAATTAATTTGGGCACAAGTAACAGGTTATGTTTAACGTTTCATATTGCTGATGTTGAACAATTAGTGCAGCGAGGAATTTAACAAGTGACAGTGGATCACATCTGAAAACCTCTGAGACAAGCAAGGCAAACTGACGGCTTAGTGGAAATGCATGTAGAGGAGCTAATAATTTCATTCCACCAAGATGACGACAGCAGTGACTCCAGTGATGAAGCCGAAGAAATTTATATTTACAAGGATTGCGGCATCTTCTCACTTAATTAAAATTTAAGTTATTTAATTGCCAATTTCTATTAACATAACTTTTAGTTTTTTCCGGTAAATGGTATAGCAACTGTCTCCATATTTTACTATATACATATTGTCCACATACATTTACGAAATAGCTATGTGATCTGCAAATGTGTGAAATGTTTAAAATATGTATGGTTCTCAGCTTGAAATTCCCACTAAATAACTGCAACACCACATTTTCCCCTCTCCAGAAATGTCAGGGCTGGAGAACAGCCAGTCAGACTGTATATAATTATATTGTCATACTAGCCTATACTCTGTACTATACTCCCTAAACTCCCATCCATTTTTTTTACAAATTTGCTTAATTTTTCCCCTTTTTTACATACCATAATCTGTCTTCTCTTGGTTCACTCTTAAGCTCTACTCTTTACAATATTTAGCTATACTTTCCAAGGATGGTTTTAAGACAACACTGTGGTCGATCCTACCACTAGGTTGCAAAAACTAATCCTGGAATTCGGATATTATTAATAATTGGTGTCAAGTTATTGTTCCAATTTCTAATAAAATATCTATATATACATTAAATACGACTGGACTTAATTTGCATTTTTGCTTGAGGCCTTTCTTTTGCTGAATTTCTCTAGTACTATTTCCTTCCTCTACCCTTACACAGAAAGTATTTGCTCTAAGGGTGTTCACCATATACAGCTATTTACCCCTTTACTCAATTTTTGCCATAATAATTTTAGTTCTATTCAATTGGATGATGCTTTCTCTAGATCTACAAAGGATATGCAATTTGCCTCTTTTATATATTTGTCTACTATCATTTTTATGATGAATTGTCAACTGTCCCCCCCACCAATACTAAAGTCTATCTACAATTCTGAAAGGATGTTGTATTCTTCAACCGAGGTTTGTAATCTACTCACCACGATATGAGTTAAATTTTTTCCTACATTTGACAATAAATCAATTCCTTTAATTAATGGATTTATCTACATTACCTTTGCCTTTGTATTAAGGAAGCATAACTGCTTTTCTCAACCTCTCTGATACATAACCCTTTATTTTAAAAGAGTTGAATAGATCTGCTAAAACTAACTATTTTTGTTTTAGTGCACTATTCTTTAAGAAACTTCATTGGGATAATTATCTATTCCAGTAGCTTTATTTCCCTTTGTTAGTTTAACTTCATGGTTTCTTCATTTCTTACCACATCCAATAGCTCTACAGAACTATTTACAATTTCTAGAATTTCTATAGCTTCTATATTCCTATTCCTTCCATGTAGCGCTTTAAAACATTCTATCCGTTCTTCTGGTTCAATGTTGGGTTTAATTGCATATTTGCTATTCACTGGTTTTATAGTCTTCCATACCTTATTGATATTGTTTTCATCTCAAACCCTTATCAGATTTCTTTCTTGTTTTTTTTCTCTCTCCAGTTAATTTTCTTTTGTTCCAGTAGTATTTTATAAGAATTCCTCTCTTGCACATAATCTTGCAAAGATTCTGTCTCCTAAATCCCTACACCTAACCAGCATTGTATTAGATCTCTTTTTGTTGCCCTACATTCATTGAACTAGACCTCATCTCTTTTATATACCCTCTTGTTCATTTTCATTTCCTCTCCAGCCCTTTACATAACAATATTTAGGATGTCAATTGCACTTTCTATTTTATTTTCTTTGAAATGAATTCTGAATTGGCATATCTAGTTGATTGGCACTGCTACTGATGCCTGAATCTGAATGACTCCAAGCAGATCCTTCTACTGCTGGAAAGCTCTGATTTGGATTTGAGCAACTCTACAAGCAATCTATTGCATAAAACTGCAGATTGCCTGTGCCATTGCTGTCTGCTATACACCATCCTTCCCAGTTTTGTTGCCAGTCATGTATAAGCACGAACATGTTGGAGCTGCCTTTCAGGCTGTTGTGGCTCTGAGTCTCTGATAACAGTGCACCTCCTGTCATTCATAACTAAACCCTGTTTCCTCCAAGTTTACTCCACATGTGTTAATTTGAAATCACTTTACCCTGATTGGCTAGAGCTGTTTGCACCATAAAAGGCACATTTCCTAGCATATGAAAACAGTAGGGCCAATGGACAACATAGCCGTGATTCAATTATAACAGCATGCACTCCTACAAATCAAAAGTCAGAAGCACGAAATTGTAAATTATTATTAAATAATATTTTAACTTACAGAGTGCTCATCAGTGGTTCAATTCCATCCTTGTTGGAGCTGGATTCCAAAATATTAGGTTCAATATCAGAAGAACTTTTCAGTTGTTTTAATTTCCTTTCAGGATTTCCCTACACTGGTAACACTTACTGCTGTAAATTCAGATTCAAGCTCCTCAATTTGTCGTATTAGTAGGGGTGGATTTCTTTCCGAAAGGACGTAACATATAACACAATTTTTTCTCATCACTACATCTTACAATGTTTAGGCTCAAAAACACTCACAGATACACTATGCAGCATTTACATACAATATACACAACCCTCGTACATTTAGTCATCAGTGAATAACAGTCAATGTTAATGCACTTCAGCCCTATGCTTAAGTGAGGTGTCAATCTACAATTCAAATTAAATTTATTTCATCCATGATATCTACATATTGTGGATTCGTCAAGTACAGTAATTATTTACAAATACAATTTATTTACAATTCTTAATTACCAGCCCCACACTTAAATTCCTCCAGACTAAAATGCATTTAGTATACTCGGCGCCAATCAAGAAGCTGATTGACATTTTGTGGAGAGAGAGAGGCGACGTTGCCACTCATCGCAACCACGTGTAGAGTGTGCTAGAACTGTGTCGAAGGTGACTGGGTTGTGCCTGCATTGTAGAGCGAGTATTACTTATATTCGTATACGAAGACAATTGTAAAATGAATCTACATGCAGAAAATAGAAAATGCAAGAATAATACATCAGTGTAAAAATCTGCATTAACAGAAGAGACATAACTGTGAAATATTGATGCTTATTCTAATGGAAAAAATGCAGATTTCCGAATCCTTGCATCACTGCTATTGTTGTTGCTGCTGCTCGTTTACAATGTTGCCACTGCCACCGTCATCATCATCTGAAGAGCTGCTAGAATTCCACACGGAAATGACAAGCTGTTCTATAGTTTCTTCCAAAACTCCTTCACTTTCCCAAGCTGCACTTATTATGCCCTTTTTATGAGTCACCGCTTTTTTTCTTCTTCTTCTTTCTTCCAGTTTTCAGCTTTTACTGCTGTAAGTGCCTCTTCTGTAAGCTTTGTTACTGACGACACAGTGAAACCTTTATTGTTTCGCCCAACATAACCCTTTATGTCGGCCCAAACTAATTCAATCGAACTAAAATGACAATGATAAAGGGGAAGCCTAACTATTTTGTGACCATGTTCTGCAGCAATGCCATCAACTACATAACTTGGAAACCGCGGTTTGTTTGCTTTCACAAGTTCCAGTAGTTCACTTTTCTTCAGTCCCTTCATGAGTATATTGAGGTGAACAAGCCACTGAATTATTTTCTCCTTTTCGAAATATTCCCACACGGAGCATATTATTTCCCGCGCCTGACCTTTAATTGGGATACCTTTACCAAATACAGTTTTATTCGGTTCCCGAGTGCGCTCAGTTTTTCGTTTGGCTGTGCTATCTTTGTCACTATTTTTGGACATTATTAAATATCCATTAAACATGTTAACACAATTATAAATGCTGACACAACACACGCATGCACAAATACATGGACTCAAACACAGGTAACACACAAATACTATACAAATAGGATGATGCAAAAGAACTTATCAGTATGCAGGCAATCTCTTAAGTGATACAAAAACATAAGCAAGCTGGGGCTAAAAGAAGGACATTGTTTATAACTACAATGACAGCAGAAGATAAGACTGCAGTTCATGTTTACTGCAATGGTCGCTCGCCCAGCATGTCATGCCAATCACGTGTTAAGATATCGCAACAAGGCATTTGCGTCTATCGTTGCTATGGAAACATCCTAGTTCTAATTGTGCGAGTATAACAAATTGTATGTTGCTTTGATAAATGTTTGTTTACATAACTTTAACTGCCCCACGTATGGGAGCCAATTTGTGGCTGTTTTAATGTTTAATATTAATATAGCACCACGTTTGGAAGCCAATTTACGAGAGCAAATATGTGTTTACTTCACGCGAAGCCATCTTTTGTGACGTCATACGTTGGTTGGTTCATTTGTTCTATTTGTAGATCCCTCTGGCGTAGCAATTTGCATCAGTTTTAAATGTCCACCGGCTAGCTATTATCTGATCTTGGTAGGCATGTATTTCTTACAGGTTGTGAAGCGGAAAGGAATCTTTTATCCAAAAATTACTAGTGAAGAAATGTGTTTTATAATGTTTTATTGTCGAACACGTGCACTAACACATTTACATATTAATCTGAATACTCGCCCAAACTGAAACTGTTTGTACTAACTTCTCACTTTTAACTCACGTACTTCAACTTTATATATTCAACTGTATAATACTTTATAAGATTTCTCGTACTTCTGCTGCGCGTAACTTTACGAATTGAGAGACCGAAATGAGAATCTTGTTGAACTGGGAGCTGACGTGTTATGTGTTGAGAATCTTGTTGAACACTGGGACGATGTATAATGTTTTGAGAATCTTGCCGAACTGGGGACGATGTGGAGTGTACGGAGAATTTTGTATAACTGCGGGGCGACCGACTTCGAGCCTGGCTATTTATGCGCTTACCTCAAGATACACCTAAAGATTATAAATGAAATGCTATTGGCTAATAAAACGCGCCAACATTAGCGTCTATTTTACTATCCAATGAAAACCACTAATACATATTTCTTTTAGGGAAAATTCTAGAAGCTTTTACCGAAAAGGCGCGAAATATTACGTAACTTCCTGGTTCCCGGTAACGATAAACAACTCACTCCTTGCTGCATTATTGTGTTATTGTTAACAGTTTCAGTAGAGCCGTATATTATTATTTACCAATAATATTTACAATTAATAAACCTCTGAAATCAATGTCACATAAAAATACATATTTATATTACAATTATTATTTACCTTTAAGTAATTTGTGATACAAATTACCGTATCAATTGGTCCTTCTAATGGTTGCTATGATGACCGCTGTGACGTATTCATCCCCTCCCATTCATTTAAAGCTTCCCGCCACATGGTTAGTAACTGTCAATCACCTTCTTGATTGGCGCTGAGTATAGGAGGTGCCTTTTTATTTCTTTCATAGTTTGGTCTGCATTTTTGATCAATTTTATTTTTTCAAGTAACTTATTATGAAGTTCTTTCCTATAATTTTTACACAATGTTTAATGTGCCTCTAATTACTGTTCTGAAATAATCATTATTGTTTCTTAGGTTGTATGTGTGTATGCCAGCATTTCTTGGATCATTTTCCTCTAAAACATGTTTTATCGTCTCATAAATGTATATACAAGGAACCGTCAATATACCACAGTCAAGCACCAAGCAGTAATTTGATCAAAGTGCATGTGCCTTCTGCTGCACAAAAGAAGTTTAAATACAAGAACCAACTTTCACACATTTCACAATTTTGTGTTATTAATGTACAAAGGAGTCAATGCCTCCACATACTTATTTCATGCATGAGCTTGCAATAAATACAATATTCTTATGATTGTTCAAATACACAAGGACAAAATACTGTTTTTAAACAAAGAACTAATTTCCATTACAATAAGCAGTTATGCATCCAGCAACCGATAAGATTAGATGCACATGCTTTTGTTTTCATGCAGAGTAAAGTAAGGGGAAGCTGGGTATAGTGCATATATGAAGTTTCAACAAGCAAAAAGTGCTTATCTGTGTTACTTAGTGGTGTTAACTGCTTCTCTTTTAATGTGTGCTATGAATTATTAAGAATATTGTATGCATCATCATTATTCTCTTATAAGGCAACATACCTATGGTATAATTTAAAATAGAGAGTTGAGGGTTGTTACACTACATCACTATGATATTCTTACTTGAACTACCTATGATACCTATGGTATCTAATAGTTTTATGCCAATAAATTAATGAGCGTTTCATTTTCAAGGGAATATTAGCTGTGGAATATTAAGAAGATAAATATTAATGTCAGTATAAAACTTAATTGCCACAGCAATAAACATTTGAAGAATACGAAGCAGTTAACTGCTATCTCCAGCAGAGAAAAGTCTTTTGACTTGAATGAAATTTTGCTTTGACATTTCATTGTACCTATTTACTCAGTACTGCCCTGTTAAAATATTTGTTTAGCTACAGATGAAACTGTCTAGCTGATCAATGCTCCCTTTTAGTAAAACTACTGCAATTATTATTGGTGCAAAGATAAATTACTATGGGATCAGTGCCCTTAAGTCAAAATTTGGGATAAATTGTCATACTTTTGCCCGCATTAGGTCTTACGCTTGCTCTAACGTAATGCTGCCAACATATGAATGATGCCACCAAAGCCGGTAGGATACTCAGCCTCAAAGCACAGCCGAGAGATTGAGGGCCCTCAGCCTCAAAGCGTAGCCGAGGGATGTTTTTTTAGAAGAAGAGGAGTGTAGCAAGAGGTCGCAACTGCGAAGTGATGACAGAGCGTAGCCGAGGGATCTGCGCATCTAAAACTCGAATGATTCACGTTCGCAGAAACAACAGCACATCGCATATTTAGTGCATTTCACTTCTTATTTAGGTTGGCAGTACCCACTTTGCATGTGATTTATCTGAAAAATGGCTACGTTTGTTGTCTTCCTCACACAATTTATAAACACCTAAAACGGGCGGGTAGGTGGGCACCAGATATTGGAGAGACCACATCATGTTCTAAACTCACTCCTAAGATAATTTATTTCATTATTTCTCACTTCCTTATACCTAATGTAAGTGGGCAAAAGTATCACAATTTAGCCAAAATTTGAAATATTTCTTCGTACGTTGTTGGAATTCAAGTGCACAATTTACATACCAAGAAATTTTTGAGAAAATAGCTAGCTTTTACAGCATCTAAAATAAAATTCTGATAATCCGAGGATGACATATTTAAGTTATTTAAATGTCCCTTTCTGGGATTAAATACTTAGCCAGACTCTCACAATACTCAGTTCAAAGGTTCATATCTGTAAAATCCCTTTTGTTTTTTATATCAGCTAAATTTTTGTCAAAATACTTATAGCTTCTAGTATTGTTCGAAGTTCTAGTATCTTGAAAATTATTTCCTTTGATGAATGGAACCAAAAGCTTTATATGTATCTAGGATTGCTTTAAAATAAATAACATACGAGGTGTGGCAACAAAGAAACCGGAGTAATTGTTGTGCGCATTTCTGGCTTCGACGATGACAAAGAGAAGAGTGGAGGATTGGCCTTGGGACTCTCCCTAATATGTGTACAACATTTCACGCCACTGTGGTGGTTAGTCTGGCTGTGAGCCTTCTTAGAAATGGGTCGTGTATTTGAGCTCCCATTCGGAATTATGCTATGCTCTAAAGTAGAATGTGTTAACATCAAATTCCTCACAACTTGGATAACCCACAACAGAAACTTACGATTTGTTGAATCAAGTTTATGGTGATCAGTGTATCTCGTACGCAAGTTTTCGAGTGGGTTAAGAGGTTCAAGGATGGTAGGGAAGACATCAAAGACGATCTGAAATCGGGCCGTCCTTCCACTTCAAAAACTAAAGACAATGTGGAAAAGGTCAGTAAAATTGTTCAAGACCACCTGAAGGGTGCCTGAAGGTCAGACTGTCAATCAAGTTTATTATGAGGTTAGTTATTTTGTTTATGTATTGTTTTTAGCTGCTTTATGTTTAACTGCCCCACGTATGGGAGCCAATTTGAAGTAGGTGTTGGTACATAATAAATTACGTATATTATTTTATCTGCCCCGCAGTTGGGAGCCAACTTGTAGTTGTTTTCTTCTACTGTTGAAGTTTTACTGTTGTTGTTAGCCACACGCTTGGAAGCTAACTTGAAGAATGTTGTTACGTAATATATGTTTTTACGTAAACTTGAATTGTTTTATGTAATAATAGTTGCTTTATGTAGTTTGTAACACGCATTGGACGTCGGTTTTAATTTGATGCTTATGTAATATTACTGTTTGAATTTGCCTCGACTGCGTTAGTCTTACTTTAGTCATGTATCTTGGGTAAGCGCGGTATGACAATTATTGTAAACATCACAGAATTAAACGTTTAAATTAACTTCTTTTGTTTAAATTCTTGCACATATTTATAAACCACTACACTTTTTAAAGAACTGTGAGAAACTTTTATACATTCACTTAGCGCGTATATCTGTTTTTACTAATCACCAGTAGAGAACACATTTTCCCATCTATACTCTACCAAGTCTCGCCAGCAACTGAATAACCCTCAACGGTCAAAACCCATAAGCTTCGGTATTGCAAGTCTCTGATTGGCTAATTCTAGTCCAATAGAATATCTGCATTTAACTTAAAACTTTTCTTTGCTGTTGATTGGCTAATTTTAAAACTGTTACAGAATATACATCATCGTAGCTCTAATCATGACCAGTACATTTTAAACTCTAAACACATTATTGCCACAAGGTTACTTCATGATTACTCATTGTTAGCAACTTAAAACTTATTATTCTCACAGTTCTTGCATTCTTAGAGTATGTAATGTATTCACATAACATTATTAAAATATGTTTACAATAAAAATAAGCATTTGCAATGACTGTTACTTAAATAATTATTACATACATATTGTTTCAAGGTGGACTGTTACTGAAATTAATTATTATAAAATACAATTGAAATTACTCAGGTATTAAAATACTACCTCAATTATACAACTGTTCTGAACACCCCCGTGAACGTGTGCGACGAAGCAGACCAGATCTGTGAAAGAATCACTCTTGGAAATCAGGAAAATGCGCCAGCCAATAACACGATGTCTGTGAAGAGGTTTTTGGCAAAAAACAACATTCCAGTGATGGAACATCCACCGTATTCATCTGACCTAGCACATGTGATTTTTCCCTTCCCAAAAGTGAAGTCTACGCACAAAGGAGCCAGGTTTGAGTCTGTGGGTGCAGTGAAGGAAAAAGTGACGAGACTCCTCAACAGCATAACAAAAAGAGACTTGCAGCACTGCTACCAACAGTGGAAAATTCGCATGGAGTGGTGCAGGGATCAGGGAGAGGACTACATTGAAGGGAACAACATTTCAGCTGTGTAAGGTTTTTCAATTAAGGGTTAGAGCATCAGTCCGGTTTCTTTATTGCCACACCTCATACATGTAACATCCCATAGGATTAGTGATATTAGACCAAGATGATTATGAATCTAGAGTTATGCAATTACTACATAACCCAGAGTACATAGAAATCAGCAAAAATCCATTAAAAGAATGCACCGAGTCACTCCAGAATATATTGATAGAAACCAAAACATTAACAAAAGCCGAAAAATCCAGAATTAAACCAGATTTTCCCATCATACCTAGGTTATATGCACTACCAAAAATACACAAACTCGGCAACAAAATGAGGCCCATAGTGAATAACATAAACTCTCCCACATATAAACTAGCAAAATGGCTTTCAAATACCTTCAACTCCATGCCTATGTTCAAAAGTCTTAGCATAAAAAATTCTTTAGAATTAACCAGTCACCTTTCAAATATAAATATATCACCCACAGACATGATGGTATCATTTGATGTCACTGCACTCTTCCCAAGCATACCAAAAGAAGAATTATTACCACTCCTAGAAAATTGGATATTAAACAATGGCACACCTAGAGCACAAACAGAAGATTACCTGAAACTAACAAAATTATGTCTGGACCAGAATTTCTTTTCATTCCATCACAAAATCTTTAAACAAACCTCAGGCCTAACTATGGGAAACCCCCTTTCACCATTTTTAGCAGAACTATATATGAGCCATTTTGAATCCCATATTACAAAATCTTTCCCACATCTATTCAAAACCTGGTATAGATATGTAGATGATATTTTTGCTATTGTTCCAAAAAAACTTTCAGAAGATGCTTTGAAATTATTAAATTTTCAAAAAAGATCTATAAAATTCACAATGGAAAAAGAAGAAAATGGCCAATTACCTTACCTAGACATCAGGATCATCAGAAATAATGCACACAACAAACTAACGTTTGGCATTTACAGAAAACCAACGCACACAGAAAACTACATTAAAAATAATAGCTACAATCCTACAAGCCACAAACATGCAATTTTAAATAGTATTACAAACAGGTTAGTACATATACCAATGGAGAAAGAGGAATACCAGAAAGAATACCAACACATTATCAACATAGCCACTATGAATGGATACCAGAAAAAAACAATAGATAAGAAGATAAAAAGGTTTGAAAGACAGAAATACATCCAACAAATGACTACATTACTCAGACAACAAAAATCACAAGCATATAGAAAATTCACTTATCACCCTTGGACACATCATAAATTTCAAAGGATTTTCAAAAAATACAACATCACCCTGTCTCCACAGAATAACCACAACATACAGAAACTACTATGCAACAGAACAAAAGATCCTATCCCCAACGATAAATCAGCTGGTATATATCAAATTGATTGTAATGAATGTAACCTGGTATATATAGGAAGAACAAAAAGAAATCTTGAAATAAGACTTAAAGAGCATATGAGATGCATTTACCAAAAGCAGCAAGATAAATCAGCAGTAGCACATCATTTCTGGTCTTCAAACCATGATATCACTCCAAACATAAAACTCTTAAAACCGATCAACAGCAGCAATGAATTGGACATCTGGGAAAAAATACATATTGTCAAACACAGGAATCACCTAATGAATTTTGAACTGCCGCCACCCAACAGCCTTTGGAGGTTCATCAGCCCAGCACCAGAGAACACCACAAACCACACACATCCCCCAGACGATGACCGGCAAATATCAGTTGAGAGAGAATGCTGACGATGGGGACAAGCTGTCTCCCGAAACGCGTTCAAGTAAGATTATCATAGTGATGTAGTGTAACAACCCTCAACTCTCTATTTTAAAATAAAAAATCCCATAGGATACTTGCATTTAACCATGTTCTCACGCATTGGTTTCAATATATCACCTGGAAACTCTGAAGGATTGGGAGGGAATTCATCTAACAATTAACAATAACTCTGGGAGTTATGAGCTGATAGCCCAACAATTTTGCCTGCCACTTGGTACTCCATACATTTTTTAAAGAAATTCCTAGAAAAACCCAATGACTTCCAAAAAGCTTGGCAAATAAATAGTGATACTAGGGTTCTCCTACTTGCTTTCTAGTAACAAATCCTAAATTATGCATTTTAAATATTTTGACTTGCATTATTGCCTACATATCCATGCTATCCTAAGGCTATATCCATAGTCCTTGCCTGAACACACTTGTTTCAAAAGTGAATGGATAAAAATTGAGTGAGATATAAGTATTTTTTAGCAAAATCTGATGTAGACTTAAAATTCACTAAAAGCACATTTTTGAGGATTGGCAACTACAAAAGGGATTCATAAACATTATTTGAACATGAAACTAATAGCTACGAGTGTTAATGTTCATACCATTCTGCATAATTTAAAATTTGGAGGAAGTTTAGCAGTGGCAAAGCTAAAGAGCTGGCAAACTTTGGGGTATGGGGGGTGAAGGGTGCAAGTGATTACCAGGTTTCTAGCCTCTTCATAACCATGCATGTTTACAATGTGGATTTACTTAAAATGCAATGCACAGTTGAACTCACTGTCACTTACTTGTCTGGGTATGACAAACACAGCTGTATGACATTGAAAACAACAAATTGTTGCATTTAGTATTGCCATATGGGTGACGCAAGGTATATCAAAAATGGGTTTGTATACAGCGTTGGTATGTCCTGTTCTGACATCACTATAAGAGAATCAGAGGACCTTAATTCCATTATACATAAGAGATGAAAGAAGATATTTTTAAATGTTATTTCCATATTTCAGTAACATCAAAACTACAACATCACAACTACTATACCCCCGCCACTGTAACGTTGCACTTGACAGCTAGCATTTAAGTTGGTACACTCGCAAAAAAAACAGATGAAAAGCTTCAACCGTTTGACTTCCTAAGCCAATCACAAGGCAGCATTCCGGATGGCCGATGACAAAGCGGAACCAGAACTAGATTTGGCTCTGTTGCCGGATGTAACTATTCCCAACCACGTGCTTCAGTTTGTGAATCTCTAGCACAAGCGTCGAGTGGTTCTTTGCAAGCTATATATTGTTCATTGTTATTTATATTTGTGGTTATTGTTTGATAGTTTTGTTATTGTTCGTTACATATATATATATATATACATATATATATATTTATCTATTTTATATATATTTCATTCATATTATTTATTTAAACAAAAATTAAGTGCGACAATGTCTGAAAAACGACGCCGATCGCCGAGTGATGATTCACGAAGTGAAAATCCTTTGCGCCGAGGTGTGCCACTTAATAGTCAGGCATTGGAACTTTTTAAGCAGAACCCGGGAACTCCTTGAACAGGAAAAGGAGTACTGAAGCTTCGTGGCAATCCCTCTATTCCTGCTGATAATGCCGTACAACGAACTGCAGCAGCTCTTGGGCTAAGTACGAGAACTGTTATACACAAGGGAGTGAAACTCCAAGAGAAAGAGGATAAAATTCCTGGACCATCTGGAATGCAACAGGTATTTCTATCAACTCCAGGAAAGAAAAGAAAGCAGCCTCGTCCAGTCACAAATCTTGATGCTTTCCAATTAGACGCCATACGTAGACACATCTATGCCTATTATCATAGAAAGGAGTATCCGATCATACCAAAGCTGCTTATATCGCTTATTTTCAATTAACAATAATAATACGAAATAGTTATTATTCATTGACGTTCGCTACTTGTGTACACTTTTTGTATGCGGCTTAGACACGATAGAACTGAGAACAATCAGCTGTTGTTTACTAGCCTCTGGCAACATCGTAACCGTAATGTAGCCAACCTTACGCGAAGCCACACGAACTGTCAAGTGCAAAGATACAACGGCGGGGGTATAGTTGCAAATATCCAAGTATTGAAAAATGAATTTGTAAACCACTGTACAAACAAATATGGAAACAATTTATTTATCCTTACTTTAGTTTCAGGCTTTGGATCCGGAGATTTGAAAAACAATCTTGCACCAGATGGACTTGGCGGGCTTCGATTCACTTGAAAAGAGAGAAAAAATTTAACAATAGAATAACATGCTGAACTCTGTCCTCTGGAATTTGATTTATTTATTTATTTATTTATTTTAGGCTAAAGGTTTGGCACTATTTTATTTGCAAACTTAAGAAACATTTATTACTGAATTCTGAAATGCTATTTTTTTTCTTATTATTTACAAGTATCATACATATATTTCTAAGTTAATTATATGCTAATGGAAAGAAGAATTAATCTGAGCAAGAATATCAAAGTATTGGGCATTGTAAACAATGCTATATCACACACCTCTTCCAGATTAACAAACAGCTGACATTAAGAATCAAATGTGCAAAGAAAAGACATTTAAGCATGCACAATCATATCATGTGTTTTAAAATGAATCATTGTTGTCTGCATTGAACTTGTGCAAGTTAGCTTTGAATGCAATGGAAGTATATGGGGTTGATGACAAATGTACAAGAAGCACAATAAAACATATATGGGACTAATGATAAATGTACGAGTAGCATAATAAAACATATGGGGTTGATGACAAATGTACGAGTAGCACAATAAAACATATATGGGACTAATGATAAATGTACGAGTAGCATAATAAAACATATGGGGTTGATGACAAATGTACGAGAAGCACAATAAAACATATATGGGACTAATGATAAATGTACGAGTAGCATAATAAAAAATATGGGATTTATGGCAAATGTACGAGTAGCACAACAAAACATATGGGGTTGATGACAAATGTATGAGTAGCACAATAAAGCATATATGGGGTTGATGACAAATGCACGAGTAGCACAATAACACATATGGGTTGATGACAAAGCATATATGGGGTTAATGACAAATGGGTGAGTAGCACAATAAAGCATATATGGTGTTGATCACAACTGCACAGGTAGCACAATAATGCATATGTGGGGTTGATTACAAATGTGCGAGTAGCACAATAAAGCATATATGGGCTTGATGACACATGTACAAGTAGCACAATAAAGCATATATGGGACTAATGATAAATGTACGAGTAGCATAATAAAACATATGGAGTTGATGACAAATGTACAAGTAACACAATAAAGCATATATGGGACTAATGTACAAGTAGCACAATAAAACATATATGGGACTAATGGTAAATGTACGAGTAGCATAATAAAACATATGGAGTTGATGACAAATGTACGAGTAGCACAATAAAACATATGAAGTTGATGACAAATGTGCGAGTAGCACAATAAAACATATATGGGACTAATGATAAATGTACGAGTAGCATAATAAAACATATGGGGTTGATGACAAATGTACGAGAAGCACAATAAAACATATATGGGACTAATGATAAATGTACGAGTAGCATAATAAAAAATATGGGATTTATGGCAAATGTACGAGTAGCACAACAAAACATATGGGGTTGATGACAAATGTATGAGTAGCACAATAAAGCATATATGGGGTTGATGACAAATGCACGAGTAGCACAATAACACATATGGGTTGATGACAAAGCATATATGGGGTTAATGACAAATGGGTGAGTAGCACAATAAAGCATATATGGTGTTGATCACAACTGCACAGGTAGCACAATAATGCATATGTGGGGTTGATTACAAATGTGCGAGTAGCACAATAAAGCATATATGGGCTTGATGACACATGTACAAGTAGCACAATAAAGCATATATGGGACTAATGATAAATGTACGAGTAGCATAATAAAACATATGGAGTTGATGACAAATGTACAAGTAACACAATAAAGCATATATGGGACTAATGTACAAGTAGCACAATAAAACATATATGGGACTAATGGTAAATGTACGAGTAGCATAATAAAACATATGGAGTTGATGACAAATGTACGAGTAGCACAATAAAACATATGAAGTTGATGACAAATGTGCGAGTAGCACAATAAAACATATATGGGACTAATGATAAATGTACGAGTAGCATAATAAAACATATTAAGTTGATGACAAATGTACAAGTAGCACAATAAAGCATATATGGGACTAATGATAAATGTACGAGTAGCATAATAAAACATATGGAGTTGATGACAAATGAACGAGTAGCACAATAAAACATATGGGGTTGACGACAAATGTACAATGAGACGGTAATTTGTATCACAAATTACGTTAATATAAATAATTATTTTATTATGAATATGTATTTTTATGTAACATTGATTTCAGAGGTTTAATAATTGTAACTATTATTGGTAAATAATAATATATGGCTCTACTGAAACTGTCAACAATAACGCAATAATGCAATGAAGGGTTTGAGTTGTTTATCGTTACCGGGAACCAGGAAGTTACGTAATATTTCGCGCCTTTTCGGTAAAAGCTTCCAGAATATTCTATAAAAATAATATGTATTAGTGGTTTTCATTGGATAATAAAATAGACGCTAATGTTGGCGCGTTTTATTAGCCAATAGCAGTTCATTTATAATCTTTAGGTGTATCTTGAGGCAAGCCTATAAATAGCCAGGTTGAGGTCACGATCCCCCAGTTCGGCAAGATTTTCAAAACATTACACATCGTCTCCTCCAGTGTTCAACAAGATTCTCAACACGTAACACGTCAGCTCCCAGTGTTCAACAAGATTCTCAACACGTAACACGTCAGCTCCCAGTTCAACAAGATTCTCATGTCGGTCTCTAAATTCATAAAGTTACGCGCAGCAGAAGTACGAGAAATCTTATAAAGGATTATACAGTTAAATATATAAAGTTGAAGTACGTGAGTTAAAAGTGAGAAGTTATTACAAACAGTTTCAGTATGGCGAGTTCACAAATTAATTTGTGAAAGTGTTCGTGAACGTGTTCTGCAATAAAGATTATAAAACCAGTTTCTTCATCAGTATCATTTATAGACAAAAGATTCCTTTCCGCTTCACAACCTGCAAGAGTTAAATGTCTACCTAAATAGCTAGCCGGAAGATAATATACATAACCTAAAACTAATTCATATAAATTGCTACGCCAGAGGGAACTACAAACAGAACAAAAATGAACCAACCAACGTATGACATCACACAAGATGGCTACACGCGTAATGTAAACAACATTACGTGAGAAACATTATTCACCACGTGGTGTTTTAAAACATATATACAATTTATTTGTTGCTATCGCAAATTGGCGCCCGGACGTGGGGCGAAGTGACTAGGAAAGTAAGGCAAAGTGACCAGGAAAGGAACAAGAATAACCAGGATAGTAGCAGAATTAACCAGGAAAAGGCGAATGCAGCAGTAAAATGATCTACAAGACGCAGATTCCAGAAACAAGAGGAGCAACAAATGACGCGGATAAGTGGACGCAAAAACAACGAGACAACGTAGATTCATCATAAAACAACGCAGAAGCGACATACAAATCTAGGAGAAAGGGGCAGAACGCTGGACATCAAAGCTGCAGCATCAGACAGCATCAAAAAGGTAATTAAATGAGACTTAGGAGCGGTAGGAAAATAAAAACAATGGCTGCTAGCAATACAGAAGAAATAATTATGGAGGGAGATAATGTAACAGTTAGTTGTAATTCAATACAGGTTACAGGAAATAGTCCAGATTTTTTAGGATTTGAAGATGAAAATGTTAGTGCAGAAAGTGAGAATAGAATAGCAGGAAATATTCACTCTGATAATAGTATGATTATGGAAATGTTGAGAAAATTTGGTGAAAAATTGGATCAAAACAGGGAAGATATAAAAAAGACTAATGAGAATATGGAAAAGAATAGCAGGGAATTGAGGGAAGATCTTAGTAAGAAAATAGATCAAAACAGGGAAGATATGCAAAAGAATAATAGGGAATTGAGGGAAGATCTTAGTAAGAAAATAGATCAAAACAGGGAAGATATGCAAAAGAATAATAGGGAATTAAGAGAAGATATTGATAGGAGTTTAGAACAAAAACTAGATCAGAATAAGAGAGAATTGAGGGAAGATATTCGTAGGAGCTTTGAACAAAACAGAAAAGATATTGGTAGGAGTAATGAGGTATTAGAACAAAAAGTAGATCAAAGCAGTGGAAAAATTGAAAGGAAAGTTACGAAGCTAGATAGTAGTATGCCAAAAATGAGTGATGAAAAGGAGGTAATAGTAAGTGAGATAGGAGAAATTTCAAAGAAAATGCTAGACAGGAGCAGGGAAATATGTAACAAAGAAAGTGAGGTTAATACTAAAAGTGAGGTTAATGTAGAATGCACAGAGTTAGGAAGTCAACTGAGTAGTATTCCAAGTGAGACAAGAGAGATAAATGAGGTTAGGAATGTAGATGTGAATAAGGCGCAAGTTAATTTCAGAGGGGAAATATCAGAAATACAGAATGAGTCTGTAATGCAAAGAAGTAAATTGTACCAAGATGTTCAAATTGAAAACTCCAGTCCAGTACAGTTTAGTACAGATTTGTCAGAGTATTCTCAGAGTAAAAAGATAGCAGAAGAATTGAAAATGAAAGTTGGTAAAAAATGTGTAGTTCAAGAAACTTTAGATTGTTTTCAAATGTTATCAGAGAACGAAATTTCATATGAATACAAGAGGTTATTCATAAACAAATTTTGGAAGGTTAGGTTACGGCTACGAGTAATGTTTAGCCACACACAATTTGATCCAGGAGGGTAAATAGCAACGAGATGTAAAGTAAATGCTGGGTAGTTAAAGATGACTTGCAGAGAAATGTATTGGAACGTAAGAGGGTTAACTAAATATATATATGTCATTTGAAAAGAGAAATAAATTATATATAAAAAAAAAAAAAAAAAAAAAAAAATTTTAAATAAATAAATAAATAAAATTTTAGTAACTGTAACAAAATATTTGAAGATTAAGAATGCAAAGATTGAAACTTAAGATGAGATTAAAGTAAAAGTACGTAAATACAATTCCAAGAATTAAAAATTAAGAATACAAAGATTGAAAATTAATATGATATTAAAGTAAAGATACGTAAATGCAATTCCAAGAGTATTGTTTAAAATAAAATTCAAAATAACAAAAATGGTAAAAATAATTTAAAACAAATACTTGTGTAGTAAACAGAAAATGTAAAGCATTATCTAGATTTAAGAGATGTAAATATATGTAAAGGGTGAATATTTTGGTAAATATGTGTATTAATTACAAAAATTTTAAATGTATAAATTTTTGTTAACAACTTAAGAAAGTAAACAATTTGGTAACAGTGATTAAATAATTTAGGGTAAAGTATTTGCTAAAAAAAAAAAAAATTGTAATGTCAGATTAATATCTAAATTAATTAAACCAGAGCCAGTAAGTAGTGGCGAGATAAAACATATATCGTGTGTTAAACGCGTGTGAAGTGTTAAGTGAAAGTGAATAGCGTGTGTTACAAGATTTAGGAGACTAAAAACAAAATTATAAAATTTCCAAACAGGTTATAAATATTTATAATTATGTTTCTAGTGGGGCATATGAGACGGTAATCTGTATCACAAATTACGTTAATATAAATAATTATTTTATTATGAATATGTATTTTTATGTAACATTGATTTCAGAGGTTTAATAATTGTAACTATTATTGGTAAATAATAATATATGGCTCTACTGAAACTGTCAACAATAACGCAATAATGCAATGAAGGGTTTGAGTTGTTTATCGTTACCGGGAACCAGGAAGTTACGTAATATTTCGCGCCTTTTCGGTAAAAGCTTCCAGAATATTCTATAAAAATAATATGTATTAGTGGTTTTCATTGGATAATAAAATAGACGCTAATGTTGGCGCGTTTTATTAGCCAATAGCAGTTCATTTATAATCTTTAGGTGTATCTTGAGGCAAGCCTATAAATAGCCAGGTTGAGGTCACGATCCCCCAGTTCGGCAAGATTTTCAAAACATTACACATCGTCTCCTCCAGTGTTCAACAAGATTCTCAACACGTAACACGTCAGCTCCCAGTGTTCAACAAGATTCTCAACACGTAACACGTCAGCTCCCAGTTCAACAAGATTCTCATGTCGGTCTCTAAATTCATAAAGTTACGCGCAGCAGAAGTACGAGAAATCTTATAAAGGATTATACAGTTAAATATATAAAGTTGAAGTACGTGAGTTAAAAGTGAGAAGTTATTACAAACAGTTTCAGTATGGCGAGTATCCAAATTAATTTGTGAAAGTGTTCGTGAACGTGTTCTGCAATAAAGATTATAAAACCAGTTTCTTCATCAGTATCATTTATAGACAAAAGATTCCTTTCCGCTTCACAACCTGCAAGAGTTAAATGTCTACCTAAATAGCTAGTGGGAAGATAATATACATAACCTAAAACTAATTCATATAAATTGCTACGCCAGAGGGAACTACAAACAGAACAAAAATGAACCAACCAACGTATGACGTCACACAAGATGGCTACACGCGTAATGTAAACAACATTACGTGAGAAACATTATTCACCACGTGGTGTTTTAAAACATATATACAATTTATTTGCTATCGCAACAAGTAGCACAATAAAGCATATATGGGACTAATGATAAATGTACGAGTAGCATAATAAAACATATGGAGTTGATGACAAATGTACAAGTAACACAATAAAGCATATATGGGACTAATGTACAAGTAGCACAATAAAACATATATGGGACTAATGATAAATGTACGAGTAGCATAATAAAGCATATAAGGAGTTGATGACAAATGTACAAGTAGCACAATACAGCATATATGAGGTTAATGACAAATGTACAAGTAGCACAATAAAGCATATATGAGGTTAATGACAAATATACAAGTAGAACAATAAAGCATATATGGGGTTGATGACAAATGTGTGAGTAGCACAATAAAGCATAAATGGGGTTGATGACAAATGTGCGAGTAACACAATAAAGCATATATGAGATTGATGACAAATGTACGAGTAGCACAATAAAGCATATATGAGATCGATGACAAATGTACAAGTAGCACAATAAAGCATATATGGGTTTGAAGGCAAATGTGCGAGTAGCACAATAAAGCATATATGAGGTTGATGACAAATCTGCGAGTAGCACAATAAAACAGATGGGTTTGATGACAAATGTGAGAGTAGCACAATAAAGCATATATGGGTTTGATGACAAATGTGCGAGTAGCACAATAAAGCATATATAGGATTGATGACAAATGTGCGAGTAGCACAATAAAGCATATATGGGGTTGATGAAAAAATGTGCAAGTAGCACAATAAAAGATACATGAGGTTGAAAAATGTACGAGTAGCACAATAAAGCATATATAGGGTTGATGGCAAATGTACAAGTAGCACAATAAAGCATATATGAGGTTGATGACAAATATGTGAGTAGCACAATAAAACATATATGGGTTTGATAACAAATATGCGAGTAGCACAATAAAACATATATGAGGTTGATGACAAGTATGTGAGTAGCAGAATAAAACATATATGGGTTTGATGACAAATATGCGAGTAGCACAATGAAACATATATGCGTTTGATGACAAATGTGCGAGTAGCACAATGAAACATATATGGGTTTGATGACAAATATGCGAATAGCACAATAAAACATAGATGGGTTTGATGACAAATGTGTGAGTAGCACAATAAAGCATATATGGGGTTGATGACAAATGTGCGAGTAGCACAAAAAAAAACATATATGGGTTTGATGACAAATGCACAAGTAGCAAAATAAAGCATATATGGGGTTGATGACAAATGCACAAGTAGCACAATAAAGTATATATGGGGTTGATGACAAATGTGCGAGTAGCACAATAAAGCATATATGAGGTTAATGACAAATGTACAAGCAGCACAATAAACATATATGCAGTTGATGACAAATGTACAAGTAGCACAATAAAGCATAAATGGGTTTGATGGTAAATGTGCAAGTAGCACAATAAAGCATATATGTTGGTAGTGACAAATGTAAAAGTAGCACAATAAAGCATATATGAGGTTAATTACAAATATACAAGTAGGACAATAAAGCATATATGGGGTTGATGACAAATGTGCGAGTGGCACATTAAAGCATATATGCGGTTGATGACAAATGAGCGAGTAGCACAATAAAGCATACATGGGTTTGATGGCAAATGTGCGAGTAGCACAATAAAGCATATAAGAGGTTAATGACAAATGTACAAGTAGCACAATAAAGCATATATGCGGTTGATGACAAATGTACAAGTAGCACAATAAAGCATACATGGGTTTGATGGCAAATGTGCGAGTAGCGCGATAAAACATATATGAGGTTCATGACAAATGTACAAGTAGCACAATAAAGCATATATGGGGTTGATGACAAATGTACAAGTAGCACAATAAAGCATATTTGAGGTTAATGACAAATGTACAAGTAGCACAATAAAGCATATATGGGGTTGATGACAAATGTACAAGTAGCACAATAAAGCATATTTGAGGTTAATGACAAATATACAAGTAGGACAATAAACCATATATGGGGTTGATGACAAATGTGCGAGTAGCACAATAAAGCATAATTGGGATTGATGACAAATGTGCGAGTAGCACAATAAAGCATATATGAGATTGATGACAAATGTGCGAGTAGCACAATAAATCATATATGAGATCGATGACAAATGTACAAGTAGCATAATAAAGCATATATGGGTTTGAAGGCAAATGTGCGAGTAGCACAATAAAGCATATATGAGGTTAATGACAAATATACAAGTAGCACAATAAAGCATATATGGGGTTGATGACAAATGTGCGAGTAGCACAATAAAGCATATATGGGGTTGATGACAAATGTGCGAGTAGCACAATAAAGCATATATGAGATCGATGACAAATGTGCGAGTAGCACAATAAAGCATATATGGGGTTGATGAAAAAATGTGCGAGTAGCACAATAAAGCATATAAGGAGTTGATGACAAATGTACAAGTAGCACAATACAGCATATATGAGGTTAATGACAATTGTACAAGTAGCACAATAAAGCATATATGAGGTTAATGACAAATATACAAGTAGAACAATAAAGCATATTTGGGGCTGATGACAAATGTGTGAGTAGCACAATAAAGCATAAATGGGGTTGATGACAAATGTGCGAGTAACACAATAAAGCATATATGAGATTGATGACAAATGTACGAGTAGCACAATAAAGCATATATGAGATCGATGACAAATGTACAAGTAGCACAATAAAGCATATATGGGTTTGAAGGCAAATGTGCGAGTAGCACAATAAAGCATATATGAGGTTGATGACAAATCTGCGAGTAGCACAATAAAACAGATGGGTTTGATGACAAATGTACAAGTAGCACAATAAAGCATATTTGAGGTTAATGACAAATGTACAAGTAGCACAATAAAGCATATATGGGGTTGATGACAAATGTACAAGTAGCACAATAAAGCATATTTGAGGTTAATGACAAATATACAAGTAGGACAATAAAGCATATATGGGGTTGATGACAAATGTGTGAGTAGCACAATAAAGCATAATTGGGGTTGATGACAAATGTGCGAGTAGCACAATAAAGCATATATGAGATTGATGACAAATGTGCGAGTAGCACAATAAATCATATATGAGATCGATGACAAATGTACAAGTAGCATAATAAAGCATATATGGGGTTGATGACAAATGTACAAGTAGCACAATAAAGCATATTTGAGGTTAATGACAAATGTACAAGTAGCACAATAAAGCATATATGGGGTTGATGACAAATGTACAAGTAGCACAATAAAGCATATTTGAGGTTAATGACAAATATACAAGTAGGACAATAAAGCATATATGGGGTTGATGACAAATGTGCGAGTAGCACAATAAAGCATATATGGGGTTGATGAAAAAATGTGCGAGTAGCACAATAAAGCATATAAGGAGTTGATGACAAATGTACAAGTAGCACAATACAGCATATATGAGGTTAATGACAAATGTACAAGTAGCACAATAAAGCATATATGAGGTTAATGACAAATATACAAGTAGAACAATAAAGCATATATGGGGTTGATGACAAATGTGTGAGTAGCACAATAAAGCATAAATGGGGTTGATGACAAATGTGCGAGTAACACAATAAAGCATATATGAGATTGATGACAAATGTACGAGTAGCACAATAAAGCATATATGAGATCGATGACAAATGTACAAGTAGCACAATAAAGCATATATGGGTTTGAAGGCAAATGTGCGAGTAGCACAATAAAGCATATATGAGGTTGATGACAAATCTGCGAGTAGCACAATAAAACAGATGGGTTTGATGACAAATGTGCGAGTAGCACAATAAAGCATATATGGGTTTGATGACAAATGTGCGAGTAGCACAATAAAGCATATATAGGATTGATGACAAATGTGCGAGTAGCACAATAAAGCATATATGGGGTTGATGAAAAAATGTGCAAGTAGCACAATAAAAGATACATGAGGTTGAAAAATGTACGAGTAGCACAATAAAGCATATATAGGGTTGATGGCAAATGTACAAGTAGCACAATAAAGCATATATGAGGTTGATGACAAATATGCGAGTAGCACAATAAAACATTTATGGGTTTGATGACAAATGCACAAGTAGCACTATAAAGGATATATGGAGTTGATGACAAATGTGCAAGTAGCATAATAAAACATATATGGGGTTGATGACAAATGTACGAGTAGCACAATAAAACATTTGAATTGTTCTTCCTTTCTTGCTATGTAATGAAACTGTATGGGATTTATGACATTCTATGGGTAGCACAATAAAACATATAGGATTGACGACAAATGTACAAGTAGCACAATAATGCATATATGGGTTGATGACAAATGTGCGAGTAGCACTATGAAACATATATGGGGTTGATGACAAATGTACGTGGAGCACAATAAAGCATTCAAATTGTTTTTCCTTTCTTGCTATGTAATGAAAACGTATGGGATTTATGATACTGTAGAAGTGGTATGATAATCAAATCTTCAAATTAATTTTCCTTTCTTGTTACAGTATTGGATAAGAAATAATAATTCAATAGAAGCTCAAAATAATACAAAAAAGTGTATAATAAGTGTAAATATATCGCACCACACTACTTAATTTCACATATTTACCATTGCAGAATTATCATATATACCAAGTATATAAACATATGTAAACAAAATTATGTACATTTGCCTTTTATTATACATATATATACCAGTAAAATATATAATTACATACAATCTGGGCTCTAGTTATCAGATTTTCAATGAAACAGCAGAATAAATATTCTTCAAGCCTTCATATTAAATTTGCATTATTTACCACAGTTCCTTTCATCTTCCAATATGAGCCTCTGCACATAAAAGAAGAAGACTTATCGCTACCAAACCTATGAATATACATATATTTCATAAAGATAGCGCCCAACGTAAAAACATCAAACACAAATGAATAATATTTCACAGAAAACATAATATGCAATATTGTGCTACAGACTAAACATCCACCATAACTGAAGTATTTACACAATCTGATGATGAATTCATATTTAAAGTAGGTCACTAAACAGCAAAATAATACTTATGTTATAATGCCTCTGATGATATAAAGTACAACATAAAAATGACATTAAATGTACTTAAAACACACATTTATTTGCTAACTGCCAGAAAAAAGAAATTAAAGAGCTGAAGCCTAACAGGTTAAAGTGTCACTGCAAACTTTGAGAAGTACTATCTTATAAGCAGTACTGCCTTATTTACTGTCTTCAACTTATGGACCTCTATTGAGTCATTATAATATTACGCAGAATTGAAATGTGTGTTCATTTTTAAAATATCTCTATCATATGCATACTTGCCAACTTCCTGATATTGAAACCCACAAAGTTTCCCTCGTTCAGCAAAGGGATGACATGAAATGTAGAATGTACAGTACATATACACCTTGCATGTAAAATAAATGGGAATTCCAGTTTACAAGAATCTTTGAAAATCTGGTAGTACTGCTTCTTTCTGTCTCACATGCCGAGATTCTTCCCAGTACTACAAACATGTACTAAGGCACCATTTCCTGGACTACACACCGATTTCTACTCCATATATTTTATAGTTCATAACATGAATTACAAACTAAAACTGTCACAAGAAATGGGTAACATATCCCACAGCTATACAATGCAAATAGAGAAACAATTTACCGAGAATTTGACTATGCAATTCATGTCGTCCATTATTGGGTGTTTGGATGCATTTACTTCAGGTTAAAAGGCAATCAAATTTTAAGTCTGCAGACTATGGATTTTGTTGCAGTCCAGGAAAGATCATGATGAAGAATACACACACAGGTAAGCTCAAGCCTATCATAGCACTGTATATAAATTAGTGTGGTGCATTCAAGCTGTAATCTAAGTTACAATATAATGCAATAGAATTTAATGCTTTGCCATGTCTGTGAGAAAATCTGCATTACTTTGAATCTGCCAAGTAAACCTTAAAAATGCCTCTTTTGTCACTAATTTGTAAAAAGACCTATGCATTTTACGGACAAAGCATAAAAGCTGGCATGAATGAATAATATTTATTTCTCATTCATTCATTTATTATCTGTTTACCCTCCTCTTATGTAGGACTTACACCCCCCAGGACTTACAAGCGGGTGCCTGGGGTCAAGGCCCGTCGAGGAGCAGACACTCATGGATCAGAAAGAGCACCCAGGATGGGTGATCAGCCCAATACCTGGTATGGGATGAAGGAAGTAGATGAAACGAAATGTTATTGAAATGGATGAAAGGAAAGGTGATGATGGAGCAGTTGGTGGAATGAGTGGCGGGGGAAACCGGAGAACCTGGAGAAAACCCGCCCAGACGCCGCTTCGTCCACCACAAATCCCACATGCAGGTCCCTGGGATTGAACCCGGGCTGCCTCGGTGGGAGGCGAGCGGTCTAACCACGGCCACGGAGCCGCCTATATTTATTTCTCAGTACTCAAAATTACATACATTTTAGAGTATAATAGTTTTTTAAAATATTAGGCTATTTACACTCTTATTGGTTGCTTGCCTTGCTAATATATGGTCTCAATACACACAACTCCTGGTTTTCTGTGTAGTGCTGACCCACTATACTTGCTTAGATTATTCGTCTATTTCGTTTGCTTTTAGCCCCATCTTCTTTGTAGTCATTCTTAATCATCTCTCTTTGGCCTTATCCAAATTTACCTATAGCTGTTGTATTTTTATCCCCTTTTACAGTCAGAATCTTCCTCATTAATACTTCCCCATTCAAGTTTTTCCATTTCTGTTGCCAAAATTGTTCTCTCCATGTTTTTGTTTGATTACAGTATAATAAACCAAAGAAATCTGTGTTCGCTTCCCCCACACATTGGACATTTTACTATATCCTCGTCAACCTTATGCCTTTCAAGTTTCTAACTTCTACTCTCGCGCATGCAAATTCTTCTCATCCTAATTTATTACATATCTCTATGTACTTTTCCTTCTCCCATAGTGTTTTTACTTCCCTATATATCCTCAAGGAGGTTTTCTCTCTTGTGCTGTCAAAAACATCTTGTCTGTCAATATCTTCTGGCCTTAATTCTATTTCTTTCAAAAAGCTTCTAATGTGATATTCTGCATCTATCTACACATCTACATACTTATCTGTTCCATAAGTTCCTGAATTTTTAATAACCATGACCCTTTCCACTTACTTTTCTTTTGTATATAAAAACATTCTTCAATAACATCACTATCTTCCAGATTGGCAATGCTATATAAATATTTCATAGCTCTTGTGAAAATTTTGATCTTGGTGAAGTACCTACCTAGTTGCAACTGTGCTGCCCCATTTGGTGATCTATCGGTAGACCTAAAACATATTTGCAAAAATATTTATTGACTTTGTCGAACCTCTCTCCAAGCATCATCTACTCCCCACACCTCTGCCCCATGCAACATCTTGCTTTCTACTGTGGCAGTGTAAATTCTTTCGAGTCATTTGACATTTATGTCTGGCAATTTTTTTAAACATTATCTTATAACACTCATGGACATTTGACCTTTTGCTATAGACATCTCTTTCGTTCACTCCAACTTTCGTTTTAACTTAAGTCTTATCCCATGTAATCAAATATCCTTATCACTTTTATTTCTCTTCCATTTATCACCCTTTATGTAGTTGATAACCTTGTTTAAAAAACATAATCTTCATTTTCTTTTCAGTCATTTTCAATCCTCATTTTCTACAAAAATTCCTTACTGCCTCGGTTGCCCTCCTCAGCCCTCCACAAGATATGGACCCAACTATTTAGTCATGTGCAAACAAGAGCCCTGGAATTTCTTTATTATTAATTACTGGTGAGTGGACCTTATATCTCGAGATCTCCTCTAGGATGTTATCAATATAAAGGTTAAATAGCACTGGACTAAGTTTACATTCCTACCTTACCCCTGCTTTACTCTGAACATATTCAGTTACTTTATTGTCTGGTAATTTTATACAAAACTCATTCTCCTGATATGTATCTTAAGATACACACCTTTTGATATATATCTTACATAGTATTTCTGTATATGTATGACTTACCCCTTTACTTTTTAATTTTATCCACAATGCTGTAAAAGCTGGCAAGTATGTATATATAAAATCAGTATTTCAACAATCCTTGCCAAATGAAGTTGTGGTTTGGAATTCCATAAAGAATTCATTTTAAAGATTGAGAAGTTAGTAACAGTGACATTCATAATTTAAAATAGAGAGAGTTGGAGGTTGCTACACTACATCACTAAAATGTTCTTACTTGAACGTGTTTTGGGAGAACGGTTTGCTCCCAACTTCAGCATGTGTTCCATAAAGAAAATTTGGAGGAAAAGGAGAGAGGGAGATAAGGCAAAAATTAATTTTACTTACCAAAAAGCATTTCAGGAATGTTATCATGAAGTTGTGGAAATCTGGAGATGCTAACAACATCTCTTATCATTTCATGGACATTGTCAACACTGAAACAGTACGAGACAATGAATGTTTTTAAAACTGCATCACACCTACACAAATATTTTGCTTTTATTTCACTAAACCTAAGAAGTACAAGTGAGATAACTCCATCCAAGTCCCTTGTTATCAGACCGTGTTGCATATGTAGCCAACAACAGTAATTTTTCAATGGTGTGTTTACTGCTTTGAAAGTTTAAAATTCCATATATTTCCGGTATCAATTTTGACAAAATTCCAGTACTGCATTGAGTCACATTGTAGTCAAATTTTAGCAGTATTCAAATTTGTGTTGTGGCTAGCTTAACATCTTTACTGTTTTGTTTCCATAGCCATAGTATGAAGCTGTGTTTATTACTTAGCTGCCATACCCGATTATGAACAGGTGGCTTTTTAAATCATGAATGACAATTTAATTAAATTCACTCTATATTTTTTATGAAATTATTTTACAATGAGCTAGAATATTTTATGCAGATTTCTCCCCATTATCTCTTGAAACTGTAATTTCATAAAACTCCCATGCTGGTCATAATAATGGACCAAACATTGACGCAGTAATTTGTATCACAAAAATGTAAATATCAGAGTGATTGTAGTGTGAATATGCATTGTTGTGTGACATTGATTTGAGATGTTTGTTGATTGTAATCATTGTTGAGAAGTGGTTTTATACGGCCTTACTGAAACTGACAATAATAGTGTGCAATAATGTAGCGAGGGGGTGAGCTATTTATCATTATTAGAGACGAGCAAATGACATCAGAGTGGCGTGTTTTTCTTAGAATTTGCTGGAACATTTTCCCCAGAGCATATGTTTTCGTAATTTTCATTGGATATAAATATAGACGCTAATGTTGGCGCGTTTTATTAACCAATAGCTGCTCGGTTATAATCTTTAGGCATATTGGGGCGAGGAAGTATAAATTCAGTGTCAGAATCAAGTTTAACGTAGTTCAACGGAGGCATTCATGGAGTATACATCGCATGAAGTTCATCAAGGTTACGCGTAGCAAATTTGTGAAAAATCTCTCGTGTCGTAAAGTTAATTACACAAAAAGTTGAAGTACGCGAATTAATAATGGGCAGTAAAGAAGTTATTATAACAGTTTCAGTTTGGTGAGTGTCCAGATTAATAGGTGAAAGTGAATAATGTGTTACGACAATAAAAGTGTAAAACAAATTCATTCATCAGTGTTATCTTTGGATAAAAACTCCTTTCCGTTTATACATCCTGAATAAGATAAGTGCTTGACTGAGAAATCATAGCTAGCCGGAGGACAGTGAACCAAAAAAAATTAAATATAATAACAGGCGCTTAGCAAAAGATAACACGAAGTGACTGCGACAAATTGTCTTTCATACGTGCGGTAGATAAACAATAGCATTTTCAATTACAAACATTAATACTACCACTGCATATTTGGCTACCACAACGTGGGGCTAACAAACAAACCATAATACCACTACAAATTGGCGCCCAGAACGTGGGGCGAATTAACCAGGAAGGAGTGAAATAACCAGGAAGGGGCGAAGGAACCAGGACGTGGAGCGAATGGAGCAGTGAACTGAACTACAAGACGCAGATTCCAGAAACAACTACAGGAACACAGACGACGCGGATGAGTGGACATCGTAATTCCGAGATTAAAAGGCAACAGGGGAATTCAACTACAGGACACAAAAACATCGAGACGACATAGATTCATCATAATACGACGCAGAAGTGACATATACATCTAGGAGAGAGGGGCAGGAATCCGGACATCAAAGCAACATCATCAGAGAGCATCAGAAAGGTTAGAAAATAGTAAAATTTTTTTATGCTTAAAAAAAAAAAATTTGTAACAATCAAATGTACTTGAGGATGGCAGGATTAAGAGAACAATGGCTGCTAATAATATTGAAGAAACAATTATGGAAGGGGATAATGTAACAGTTAGCTGTAATTCAATACAGGTTACAGAAAATAGCTCAAACAACGTAGGATCTGAGGGAGAAAATGTTAGTGAAGAAAGTCAGAATAGAATAGCAGGAAATGTTAATTTTGATGCTGGTATGATGATGGAAATTATGGAAATGTTGAGAAATTTTGGTGAAAAATTAGATCAGAGTTATGAGAAATTAGAACAAAAACTAACTCAGAATCAGAAAGAATTGAGGGAAGATATTAGTAAGAGTATTACAGATCAATTAAGGGAAGATATTGGTAGGAGCTTAAAACAACAACTAACTCAGAGAAATGAGAAATTAGATCAAAAATTAGATCAAAGCAGGGAAGAAATTGAAAAGAAAGTTATGAAGCTAGATAGTAGTATGTCAAAAATGAGAGATGAAAATCAGGAAATGATACCAAATGAGATAGGGGAAGTTTCAAAGAAAATGTCAGACATGAGTAGGGAAATATCTAACGAAAAAGGTGAGGTTAATAATAAAATTGAACATGTTGATGTAAAATGTACAGAGTTAGGTAGCAGAATGAGTATCATTTCAAGTGAGGTAAGAGAGATGAATGAGGCTACGGATGCGGATTTAATTCAGGTGCAAGTTAATTTCAGAGGGGAGATATCTGAAATTCAGGAGTCAGTAACACAAAGAAATAAATTGTCTGAAGAAGTTAAAGTTGTGTCTATAAATAATCAAAAACTAACTTCTGAAATTAACAAGTACCAAGTTGTTCAAAATGAAAACTCCAATCCAGTACAGTTTAATACAGATTTGTCAGAGTATTCTCAAGTTAAAAAGATACCGCAAGAATTGAAAATGATAGTTGTCAAAAGATGTGTTGTTCAGGAAACTTTAGATTGTTTTCAAATGGTATCAGGGGTTGAAATTTCTTATGAATCCTTAAAGAGGTTATTCATGAATAAATTTTGGAAGGTTACGATACAGCTATGAGTAATGCTTAGGCATACACAATTTGATCCAGGAGGGGCAATAGCAATGACTGCTAAAAAGCTAGTAAATCCAGGATAGTTAAAGATGAACTGCAAAACAAAGTATTGGAATGTAAGAGGGTTAACTATTTATATATGTCATAAGAAAGAAGAAATAAATTCAGGACAAAAATAAATGTAATAAAAAAAAAAATTAATGTCATATTAAAGTAAAAGTATGTAGATATAATTCAAATAGTAATTTGAATATTAAAGTACAAAACAATAAAAAAAAAAAGAGGGTAAAGATAATTAAAACAAATACTTATGTAGCACACAGATATGTGAAATTGTGTCTGGAATTAAGTGTTGTAAATATATTTGTGTAGAGGATAAATATTTTGGTAAATGTGTTCAATAATTACAAAATGAACCAGGTTAAAAATCTTGAATGTATAAATTTTTGTCAACAACCTAAGACAGTAAACCAATTTGTAACAGTAACTAAATAATTCAGCGTACAGTATTTGCTATAAAAGAATTGTAATGTTATATATATATATAAACACATTAGACCAGAGCCAGTAAATAGTCGCGAGATAAAGGCAAAACATATGTCGTGTGTTAAATGCGTGTGCAGTGTTAAGTGAAAGTGATAAATAGCATGTGTTCCAAGATTCAGGAGACTAAAAACCCAATTATAAAATTTCCAAACAAGTTGTAAATATTTATAATTATGTTTCTAGTGGGGCATATGACGCAGTAATTTGTATCACAAAAATGTAAATGTCAGAATGATTGTAGTGTGAATATGCGTTGTTGTGTGACATTGATTTGAGATGTTTGTTGATTGTAATCATTGTTGAGAAGTGGGTTTATATGGCCTTACTGAAACTGACAATAATAGCGTGCAATAATGTAGCAAGGGGGTGAGCTATTTATCATTATTAGAGACGAGCAAATGACGTCAGAGTGGCGTGTTTTTCTTAGAATTTGCTGGAACATTTTCCCCAGAGCATATGTTTTCGTAATTTTCATTGGATATAAATATAGACGCTAATGTTGGCGTGTTTTATTAACCAATAGCAGCTCGGTTATAATCTTTAGGCATATTGGGGCGAGGAAGTATAAATTCAGTGTCAGAATCAAGTTTCACGTAGTTCAACGGAGGCATTCATGGAGTATACATCGCACGAAGTTCATCAAGGTTACGTGTAGCAAATTTGTGAAAAATCTCTCGTGTCGTAAAGTTAATTACACAAAAAGTTGAAGTATGCGAATTAATAATGGGCAGTAAAGAAGTTATTATAACAGTTTCAGTTTGGTGAGTGTCAAGATTAATAGGTGAAAATGAATAATGTGTTACGACAATAAAAGTGTAAAACAAAATCTTTCATCAGTGTTATCTTTGGATAAAAACTCCTTTCCGTTTACACATCCTGAATAAGATAAGTGCTTGACCGAGAAATCATAGCTAGCCGGAGGACAGTGAACCAAAAAAAATTAAATATAACAGGCGCTTAGCAAAAGATAACACGAAGTGACCGCGACAAATTCTCTTTCATACGTGCGGTAGATAAACAATAGCATTTTCAATTACAAACATTAATACTACCACTGCATATTTGGCTACCACAACGTGGGGCTAACAAACAAACCATAATACCACTACAACATTCACTGATATTCATAGAAATCTGAATGAAATATGAGCAGATTTTGTATTTCTTATCTTAGTCTCCTAACAATCTTCAAAATTCTGGAAATGATGTATAGCCTGTAAAAAAAGATTATCCAAATGTTTGCGTCATTTTTACATAAGGTGAAAAATTATTAAACAATAGATATAATGCAAAACAATAACATTAAAAGAATACTTATTTGATTAACAATGTTTTCCAAGAACAATCACCTGAAAATTTAATCTGAAATACATCAGTACTATAATCCATCATATTATAATTTGTCCCTTGAGACAGCTCTGGCATCACGTGGCATGAGTGAAGGGGAGAGCTACATTGCAACCTTTGGCATGGAGGGGAACAGGAGGGTGAAATGCCCCTGGTGCCCTCAGTTCACAATGCTAACAGTTGATTCATTATTGTACATGACAAAATATATTGTCTTTCTCCCACTGTTGGTTAAAGAAGAAATTATAAGTTAATGTTTATACTGCGAAGCTACTAAGTATAAAGGCCATATTAACTACCACTATTATAGGTATAATTATATATTTAATTATAGCATTGTAAGGTAAGAAAGTGGGAAGGGTACATATTATTTGTGAGTAGCATTTCCGATAACAGAATGGACATTTGATAACAGATTCAAATTAACGCACAAAAAATGCTGTAATGAGTCAAGCATAAAATGTACTACATAATAATTTAATTTTCATGTAGTAACAGATAAATGTATTTGTAAACTCTGTGAACTAAAGTGCAACAAATACCACATGCTAATTGCACTAAATGCTCAAAATCAGTGACAGAACTTAGTGCTGAAAGCTAAAGATTTGTTTCATCCTTGCACGCCTGTGCAGGTTTCAGTTTTTTATTATTGTTATTGCTATTATTATTATTATTATTTCTAATAACAACTGACTACCGTTATATGAGGGCAATACTGAAAGATTTTACAATGCCATGTTTCTAAAAACAAATGTAATTCATTTATATCTGATGTCTACTTTCTAATGTTTTGCAAGTTGATTGTCATGTAGTTTGTTCAATTTGCTATAATAGTTCGTTAATCATCATCATTTAAAGATTTTGTGTTCACCCAAATATGAATTTAACCCTCCGTCAGTCGCTAGGGGCCTGAGAGACCCCTGGCATTATATAAATGTTATAATTTTCGAACAAACACACCTATGCAATTGCCTGACTAGGACATCTAACATGACACCTTGCGCGATTATTTGCTGCAGATAACAGATAACCTTATCTGTTTATTTGTTTGGCTGGAGGAATGACTAATCAGCAGTTACGCGTCGCACAGGTCAACCGGGCCCCGTGCGCCTGCTCTCATTACATATTGTTGACAGATTTGTTTCTCATTAGCTTTTGTGCAATATTGCTTTGCTATTGCAAGGAGCTGTTACTGCTTCGTCATGAATACGAGTAATAGGTACGATCTACAAAATCCGAATGATTTGGAAGAAGTACATCACCTACTTTGCGATGATGATGCCTTGCCCGTGGATGACAACTTATATGAATCAGATGACTCTGATTCAGAAGATAAACTTGAAACGAGATCTTTAGATTCAGAAACTGACCATGAAGATGAAGAGGAAGACGATGAAAGCAGCTTGTGTGATAACATGTATTTTATAGGTAACATCATATGCGTATCATAGTAATTCTTCTTTTTCTTCTTCTTCTTATTAACAATACATTCTGTTGTTATTTACAGGAAGAGATGGAACAAAATGGAAAAAAACACCTTTGAAAATAATACAGACAAGGGCTCACAATATATTGACCAAACTTCCTGGTGTGGTAGGAGCTGCCAAAAATGCGAAAACGGAAATTGATTGTTGAAACCTTTTTGTTACCGAAGATATAGTTGATTTGAGTGTTGAAAGCTCAAATACTTACATTAGCAGTGTGCAGCACAAATTTTATCGTGAAAGAGACAGCAGACCTACAGATGTAATAGAAATAAAAGCTTTCCTAGGCTTATTGTACCTGGCATGAATTTTTTGTGGTGGACGCCAGAATATTCACGATTTTTGGAGAACCGATGATCTTGGAATTCCTCTATTCCGAATGGCTATGTCCGAAAAACGATTCAGTTTTCTAATACGCTGTATTCGCTTTGATGACAAAAGCTCAAGACTGGAGCGAAGAAGATTGGATAAATTGGCTGCTGTTAGAGAAATGTTTACATTGTTTCTGAACAACTGTCAGAATCATTATTCTCTTGGACAAAATGTCACTGTCGACGTACAGTTGCCAGCATTTTGTCGTCGATATGGTTTTCGACAATATATACCATCCAAGCCAAACAAGTATGGCATAAAGATATTCTGTTTGAGTGATGCAAAACTGTTTTATACTAACTAACATGGAGATTTATTGTGGACAGCAGCCGGACGGACCATATTTGTGAACTAACTCGGCAGAGGCTGTAGTGCTGAGACTAACTGAACCAATCTCTGGCACTGGATGAAACGTTACTGCAGATAATTGGTTTACCAGTGTATCGCTGGTGAATGAATTGCACAAAAGACAACTTTCTTTCGTCGGTACAGTGCGAAAGAACAAAAAAGAGTTACCCACTAATTTCACTTCTCCAAAAGATAGCAGACAGTATGAAAGCATATTTGGCTTCACAAAAAATGAAACGCTTGTTTCATATGTTCCAAAAAAGTGTAAAACAGCAGTTTTGCTCTCAAGTCTACATGTTTCATCCACACAGTTATCAGAAGGTGCTGAGAAAAAGCCTGAAATAATCCTGCATTACGACACTAAATCTGGAGTTGGTAGTAGATAAATTCTGTGCTACATACAATGTAGCCAGAACGAGAAGGTGGCCCATGGTAATTTTTTACCATATCTTGAACATTGCAGGTATTAATTCTAGGGTTATCTTCCTTGGAAACCAAAATAAATATTCCACAAGGCAAGAGTATTTGAAAGCACTATCTTTAGCTTTACTGTTGCAACAGCTACAAAGGAGAGCAACAGCATCAAACCTACCCGGTGATTTGAAAGGCCTTTTGACAAAATATAAACCTGAAGAATCCGGCATAGATAAATTGTCAAATACACCACTATGCACACTGAAAAGGAAACGATGTGAACCCTGCAACAAAGACAAAATGAACTGCAAAACTAAATATTCATGTGGGAAATGCAACACACCCTGTGTACGAGCAAATATGCTAAAATTATTGGCGAAAGTTGCTTAGTCGGGGAAAACACGGGTGAGATAGTAGATGATTCTGAGTAACTGAACATTTGAAATTACAAGTTGTATGTATACCTGGAAATGGCAATGTATTTCTTTATACTTACTGTAATACAATTTATAACGTATATGTACTCATATTTTAGCTTGTATTTTTATGTTGTAAGGTAATACCTATTAATAAAAGCCTTGTATGCTTAATCTAAATAAAGGTAAAAACAGGGAAAAAAAAAGAAAAGAAAATAAACGAAAGAAAACAAAAATACAAACAATAACAACAAAAATATAGCGCGGGTCTACTAGGCCCCACGCGACTAACGGCGTTCTACCAAAGCGCGCGCCTGGTGAAGGGTTAATTAGAGAACATTTCCAGGCTTTTCATGATTTTAAATTGTCATTAATGCCTAAACAATGTGAAGATCATCTTAAAAATGCATTTAGCAAACAAGCCCCATTTAAGGCAACAATTTATAATTGGTACAGTAAACTCAAGAGAACTTTTTTTTTTCTTTTGTTAGTGATGAATTTCATGAAGGACACCCAAGAACTGCTCTTGCTAATGAAAATATTACCGCTGTTCAAGCAATGCTTGAAGAAGATAGTGGACATCTTATTAATTTATTTGGGCGGCATTGGTGCAAGTCAAATCTGAAACATTTTACATCAATAGTTAAAACGTGAGAAAGCTTTTGTTGTCCATGGATTCCACATAAACTGACTCCAGATCAAAAGTAACACATTGATTGGTGCAGACAAACTGGAAATGTTCCAAAGCAGCACTTCAAATTTGGTTTGGAATATCGTTACTGGTGATGAATCTTGGATTTATTGTTATGATTCTGAAAAGAAAAGCCATTGGTTCAATGGGTCTTTCGAACAGAACTTAAGCCTACGAAAGTCTGACAAATTCATAGTGCTGGAAAGAAGATGGTTGCTAGTTTTGTTTTTCTAAAATGGGCCATATTGCTACTATAGCATTAGAAGATAACTGGTTAATAAAAAATAGTCTATTTACCACAATGTTTTTAAAAAGTTTGTGAAAAAAGCCCAAAAGGAAAAATGATGTTACATCATGCAATGCATTGTGGCATACAGCAAAATTAACGACTGGGTATCTGGATGCCCTAAAGGTCAGCACCATGGTCCCTTTACCAGACCTGACCTAGCACCTTGTGATTTCTTTTTGTTTCCGAAAAGATGCATGGAATCACTTTTACATCATCAGATGAAGCAATGGAACATTATAAAAACCTGCTTTCAGAAGTGCCTCAGGAAGAGTGGCATCATTGCTTTAAGGGTTGGTTTCATCGAATGCAAAAATGCAAGGGAATATTTTGAAAAATAATAAAATCATTCAATTTTTTTAAAATTAATTCTTGCTTGATTTTCTAAAGATGTTCAGTATTGCTCTCATATATTATGTCAAGACCTTGTCTATTTCTTTTATACGTGCATGCATTTCTCCCAGGGTTTGAGACCAAAACATACGCATTACCATGTGCAGCAGTACACATAAATCAGTCAACAGTGAAAGTGTTGTGTTATGCTGGAGGTAATAGGTATAGGAGTCGAAGGGTGTTGGGCGGTATTGACAGTGATTGTCACATGCATAGCTGCAGTGACATGACTGCCACTGAGCTGTCACTTGGGGCAAGTTATAATACAGCAATTATATATGAATATTTCATCCAACTTTTCCAGTATGTAATCACTAGTTCCAGCAGATTCAGTATGTAAAATAATCCAAGTATATTTCCATATCAGCAAACACCCTGTTCAACCTTTTCGTTAGTCAGCAGTGAACTGAAGCAGAATACACAAGCACAGAAAATGTTTCCATTTTCAACAGCATAGCACACAGGTTAGTCCACATGCATTTTATTAAGGGTCAAATAAACTAAGATCACAGTAATTTAATCAACACAACCACCTACAATAGAGAGTATACTGAAATTCAATATCATACTTGGGAAAGCAATATCTGATTAAATGCCCCCTCCCAAAAAAAAAAAAAAAAAAAAAAATTACTGTGTAAAAAAGTTACTGTGTGGATTGTGACCTAAAAAAAACTGGAAACCAACACCATGGAATATTTTAGTAACAGATATAACAAGAGTAGACAAACAGCACTTAAACTTTTTGTTGCAACATCTAAAACTTTCAGAACATCTAAAGCATTGCACACTTTTAACTCATTTATGCATGTACCTATTGTGCCAGGAACAAAACGAGTGCAATGTGTGTGATAATTATTTCTCCAGACACTAACAACGGCTGAGAAATTATTGCTGATCTAACGTTTCTCATGTGCACAAATATTAATTTCAACAATCTTGATTAAATAATATGCTATGATTAAGCAATAAAGAGGAAATAAACTGCTTGTACTTTATCATGGAAATCATTGAAATAAACCAGCTAATATAACCTTATATATCACTACTATCAATGCTATGAACAATTATCTTAACTTGGATTTTTTTTTTTAACTGGATGTGGGAAACAAATGTGCTGACTGGACAGGGAGGTTGATAGCATGTGTACAGAAAAATTATTTTGGCTCTTTAACAATGCATAATCATAAAGATATGAGCAAATGCACAAATCAACATTTGCAGAACATAAGACTAACACCACCACAAAGTATAACTGAAGCAAACTTAGCCCAAAACAAGCCAAAAAGGCTACCAAATTAACAGTATGAGAGACATTTCGTAATTCACAAACAAGCAACACATACTGGATTTCAATGCTCCCCCTCCCCCACAAGTGTTGTTTTCATTAACGAGGGCTATGAGATGTGCAGAGGAGTCTGTGTTCCGTTCTCTGTTTCAGGCTTGCATGGAAGAACTCCTGACATATTGTTGACAACAATATAAACAAGTTACATTAAGTATTATAATTAGTGCTAACTTGCATTAAAGGAATTTGCAACCATTATCATAGTAGTAATTGTGTTATCAGTTTAGCTGATAAAAATTTTGAAGTTACAAAAACTATATTCTGGACAATTTTCTTTAGCACGTGTACTGCAAGAGTACAACAATACTATCAAATATGATGAGCTGGAATGTTTCTAGAAGGCCTTCATAAATGGAAACCACTTCAAACCTTTTTCTAAAAATTCATCCAGAAGACATCAAAGGTTGATAAATGCAACAGCATGTTGAGACAATTGCAACAAGCAGTTGGTCTCTGGATGGGGATTAGAGTGAAAGTATTTCTCCTGAAGCTATTTAAAGCAAATAAAAATAAATTAAGTTTATAAACATTGGACTAGTTACTTATCAAGAGTAAACTCTCTATAAGAACTTGATTGATTTTTTTAATATTATACCACTTCTGTCAATTACTAAATTTTAATAGCTTCAAAACAAATAGCAGCTGTGTACAAAACAGGCTTTAAAAATGTAGGAATTTTTAACTATCATTAGTGCAATAGAAAAAAGCTCTGCAAATAGATGTAACAGTATAAAAATGTAAACTTTGGTTTCTCTGCAAAAAGCAAGTGTTGCAAATATGGTTATTAATTTGTAATAAGGTTGGAAGTCCTAAAATGAAACCTTAGTGGTCTAATAAGATTTCTATCGCCTTAATACCTGCTCACTAATGATAAATGAAAGTAAATACTTACTTTGATCCTATCAGCAATTTTGTTAACTGTATATAGAAAACCTCAGAGTAAGAAGGCAGAGGTGTGTTGCGGACAAGCAGTCCTGGATAGCCTTCCTTTTGCAGTGCAGATCTGAACGTGATGCAAAATTTTAGCCAATAGGATATTCCCTGTAAATAGAATTTAAATTTATAAGTTTTTTTTTGGGGGGGGAGGGGTGCATGTGTAGCTCAGCTCTTTCTTTTTCTCTCCCTCCCATTGCCTTGTTAACAGAATAAATCAAGGAGAAAGATTTCTGTGATGTATGGTTAATAAATGGAATAAACTTCAGTCTTATACCAAAACAAGTGTATTTAAAACCATTACAATCTGTACACACTGGAAGCATAGTTAAGTACCACTTATGGAGACTGTATGTGCTCAGAGTTTTAAAATTGAGATCGAAGTAAGCCACTGTTGAAATCATGGAGCAATAGTTAGAAAAGAAATTGAAATTATGGAAGATAACATGTTTGTTTACCAGACGGCTGAACACACTCAGGAGAGGTAGAGGATGAGGATGAGAGTTCAGATACAGAGAGAAAAATATCTCTCATACTAGATGGTAAGATCTTAAGCTGAAAATTGATGTCAGACAGGACGACAAATGTTGCCCACTGATGACTACCACGGCAGTTCTTGGATACATAGCACTAGGTTACAAATCAGAACTTTTTTCTGCAATACAATTAAAAATAGGTGATGTTTATTAATTTTGGTGTGCAGGATTCAAAAATTCATTCCATTTTCTCATAGCACATATCGTTTTGGCAATATGACAATGTTCAATGAAAGTATAATTATAAAATTTGCAAAAATATTACACACTCATTTACAATTTTTAAAGAAAGCAAAGAAGAATAATACTATGAAAACATATCTGAATTTGAGAATGTATGTTAGTTATCCTGTGTGCCCCTTTTTCTTTTCCTATGGAACTTCAGTGTACATGATTTTCTCGAGTGTTCTCTGGTAGGTTTGTCATGTGCAAGACACCAGCAAAAATCAGCCATCATATGTACCAATGCCCCTGATAATGTTGTTCAACATCTTTCAAGTCCTGGTGAAACCTTTCACCTTGCTCTTCACTGAAAGCTGCCAAATTCGATGGGAAGTAGTTAAGATGTGACTTGAGGAAATGAAGCTTCAAACTCATATTACAGCCAAGAAGTCTAAAATTTTCCAGCATATTTCTGACAATTCCTGTGTGTTGAGGGGTCTTTCACACTGGCCAGAAATTTCTTAACAACCTCTCTGAATCCATTTCATGCCCCTTTTTCAATTTCATTCCTAGAGCTGGTAAAATTAATATCTTTCATCAATATCCTTATCTGTGGTCCAGCCATCTCTGATTTTAGCCTGTGATAATGGTAGAAATTTTGTGCATAAGTAGTGGAAAAGGACAACTTTTGTCAAGTGCTTTCACGAATTGTTTCATCATGCCAAGTTTGAGTAATGGAGAGAGTAAAATTTTTTGACAATCAACAAGAGGCACATTAGTATCATGTTTCGATCCAGGTTCCAGTTGCTGCCTCTCAGGCCATTGGTCAGTTTTCCAATGTTTGTCCTTCGCCCCGTTATCCCATTCACAAAGAAACGAAGGAATTTTATGTATCCTCCCTGTTGTTTTACTAACAGACCAATGACCAAGTCACCACATATTTGCCACGCATGGTCACGGTACTTCATTTTCTCAAGAACACACTTCAGAGTTTCATAAAACTCTCTTAGATTCGTAGAATGTGCAAGCAGTATTGAAGCTAATTTGTTACGATTATGAAGTAACACTGCCTTAAGACTTCGTTTGGAAGAATCAATAAAAAGATGCCAGTTGCTTGGCTCATATGCTTCCTTGCCCAACTGTCGAATAAGATTACTCTCACCCACACAAAACACAAGTTGATCTTCCGTGTGGTACTTGTGGAACTTATTTTGCTATTCCTATAGCACAAAAATGTAACGACAGGTGATAAATTCTTCTCCTGTAGTTATGGGCCCAGTAATTCACTTTTTTGTTTTGTGAGGCCTAAACCCCTTACTAAATCATTTAACTCAAACTGATTAAACTGTTGTGGTGAATTGTCAAATTCTTCTGGATCAAAAGCCAACTCATTGTCAAAGCTGGTTTCAGATTCACTAAAATTGAGGTCTGCTGGTGGTGCAGGTATGGGTATTTCAGGTCCATGAGGAATAGGCAGTATAGCTGAATTCAGATTTGGATATTTAATTTCTGCCTTTTTTTTTTTTTTTTTTTTTTTTTTTTTTTTTTTTTTTGTAGCCAGTAACTTTGCACATGCAAAAGTAATAATCGTCATGGTGATTCTGCTGCTCTCTCCATATCATTGGTTTGGCAAACAGCATTGCTTTCCGTTTTCCTTCATACCAACAATGTAATCCCTCAACACAACTGTTATATGCAATATGAAATGCAAATGATTTATCCTGATCACCCATTTTCACTTTGAAATATGAGTAATATAGTTTTTTTTGTTTGTGAGTCTATTTTACGTATCTTCCCATCAAACACCTAACACCCACAAATGTTAACAGAACCTCTGAGGACTTTGTAGACACTGTCTCCTGCGTAATCCTGACGTAGAAGTCACTCAAACTTTTACTTTAGCACTCTACACATAATCACCATAGTGTGTGTTACTATAGTAATGTAAACAGACAAACATGTCATTTATCTTGACACATGACATAATAATGTTGTAATTTGATATAATAGGTTCATTGCAAAATAATAAAAAAAACTGTTGAACAAATTGAAGAATCACAACAGGTTATGGACCCAGGTAGGCAACAACTGTTAAAGGCATACTGGAGAATCAGTGCTTTATTCCATTTAAAGTCCTGTATGAAAGAGAGAGAGAGAGAGACAGAGAACACTTATTGCTTGAAGCTGAATTTCATACATAAAGAAATGGAATCTAAAAGGATAACATAGGTTGTTTGTAAGGAAAATGAACTGGAATACTTGAAAATGCAAAGCAAGCAAGAATGATTTAAAACAAGAAATGGCCAAGGATGGAGAGAAAAATCCAGCATTGCCCAACTTATTTTTGATTTGCAAAATATTAGGTGCATTACCAGAAGAATATTTTTCCTTTAAATCCAGTTGGATACTATGTCTAAAAATGGCAGAACAGTTGATAATCTGAAAAATCAACTTTGCACTTATAAAAAAAAAAAGCATTGTCAAATAAAGAAACTGAACCATCACCCCAAAAAATACTTGCAGCAGATACACCAAAACTAAACCTACAGCGAAAGCAGTATAAGAAAATTATCTGCAACTAGTGTAAGAAACTTAATCATATAATTAAGAAATGTCAGAAATAAATAGCAGATGGAAGACCACCGAAACCTCAGAAGACTGATGCTACCGAAATATTTGATTTTTCAAATAGAAATGTCACAAATGGTTGCTTTACTATTGCATCAGTTGCAATGACATCAGTGTAACAATATTAGATAGTATGTGGACAATGGAGCAATGAGTCATATTAAAAATAATTGCAAATTTTTCAAGACATTCGAACCCTTTTAGCATACAGTTAATTTGGCTAATGAAGACACAGTTGAACCAACTGGCAAAGGTACTAACGATGTTGAAGCAGTAGTTGCCTGAAAATGGCTCAGATATTCCTTGGGAGATGTGTGGTATGTACCTAACTAAAATTCAAAGGAATGTACTTTCAATTCTTGCAACCCAGGATAAACATCCTAAAGTACATTCTTATCCACACTAGAAGAATGGAACTTCAAAATTGGTCAAGGTATAAAACTGGTGGGCACTCGTGAACATTTCAGAGGCAAAGGACTGGTTTGATGAAGAATGTATGGCAACAAAATGGCATAAAAAATAATTGCTGGATGAATTCAGGAGACAGAATCTAGGGAAGATTATATGTATGGGAGGAATTCTTATAATTTACTGCTAGAACAAAACCTCCAACTCTCTCTATTTTAAAAAAAGAAAGTGAATTGGAGGGGTTGGGGAATCTGAACTCTCTTTATTTTAAAAAAGAAAGTGAATTGGAGGGGGGAAATCTGATAAGGATTTTAGATGAAAACAATATGAATAAGGTAGAAAAGCTACAAAAGCAATGCATAGCAAATGTAATTAAACCAACATGAATCAGAAGAATGAACAGAATACTTGAATGTGCTATACAAGGGGAATAGAAGTATAGGAACTATTGGAATTCTAGAAATAGGAAATAGTTATGTAGAGCTATTGGATGGTGAGGTAAGAAATAAACAAATTATAACACAAGGAAAATAAAGCTACTGGAATAGGTAGAATCCCAAAAGTTCCTTAAGGAATGGTCCACTGAAACAAAGAGTTATGGTTTTAGCAGTTCTAGACAATTCTGTTAAAATAAAGGGGTACCTATGTACCAGAGAGGTGGAAGAAAGGAGTTAAACTTCCTATATACAATGGCTAAGGCAGTGTAGATAAACCCATTAGTTACAGAGGAGTTGCATTATTAATGTAGAAACAAATTTTACAGGTATCTTGGCGAGTAGGGTACAAACCTATCAAACAATATCCTCTTAGAATTGCAAGTGGGCTTTTGTACTAGTAGGACAGTTGACTATTATCATAAAAATGACAGAAACATCTAAAAGATAAGAGAGGCAAATTGTATATAGCCTTTGTATACCTAGAGAAAGCATACAACTACCATTATTATGGCAAATTACTGAGTGAAGGAGTAAATAGCTGTATGGTGAATACCTTTGGAGCACTGTATAATGAACATACTTTGTGTAATGGTGGAGGAAGGGGCAGTAAATAGAGAAATTCAGCAAAAGGAAGGCTTCAGGCAAGGATACAAATTCAGTCCAGTATTATCTCATTTATATGTAGATGATATTTTATTAGAAATTGGGAGGAACAATAACTTTGCACCAATCATTAATAAAATCCAAATTCCAGGTCTGCTTTTTGCAGATAACCTAGTGGTAGGATTGACCACAGTGATTGGCTTAAAACAATCCTTACAAAGAATTGATACAAGGCATGTTTTTAATGTAAGTATCGATTGATACGGTAATTTGTATTACAAATTACTTAAATGTAAATAATGATTGTAATATGAATATGTATTTTTATGTGACATTGATTTCAGAGGTTTATTAATTGTAATTATTGTTGGTAAATAATAATATACGGCTTTACTGAAACTGTCAATAATAACGCAATAATGCAGCGATGGGGTGAGTTGTTTATCATTACTGGGAACAAGGAAGTTACGTAATGTTTCGTGCGCTTTCGGTAGAAGCTTCTAGAATGTTTCCAAAAGCAATATGTATTCGTGGTTTTCATTGGATATTAAAATAGACGCTAATGTTGGCGCGTTTTATTAGCCAATAGAAATTCATTTATAATCTTTAGGCATATCGAGGAGTGGGGGTATATAAGCCAGGCCCGAGGTAGATCGCCCCGCAGTTCAACAAAATTTTCAATACCTTACACGTCGGTCACCCAGTTCATCAAAATTTCTAGCACGCTGTCTTCAGTTCATCATAAGTTACGCGCAGCAGAATTACGAGAATCTAAAGTATTATACAGTTAAATATACACAAAGTTGAAGTACGTGAGTTAAAAGTGAGAAGTTATTACAAACAGTTTCAGTTTGGCAAGTATCCAGATCAATATGTAAATATGTTAGTGCACGTGTTCGACAATAAAAGATTATAAAACAAATTTCGTCATTAAGTGTAATTTCTGGATAAAAAAAAAATTCCTTTCCGCTTCACAACTTGAATAGAGAAACATGTTCGACCCCAAACAGCTAGCCGGAGGACATTTAAAATAAATTATTTCAAAACTGATGCAAATTGCTACGCCAGATGGAGCTACGAACCGAACAAAGAATGACGTCACAAGATGGCTTCCACCAACACTGAGGTAAACAAACATTGGTAACATATACCGTCGCATATTGGCACCCAGGACGTGGGGCACGACAACCAGGAAAGGAATACGATGACCAGGAAAGTAGCAGAATTAACCAGGAAGAGGCGAATGCAGCAGTGAAACGATCTACAAGACGCAGATTCCGAGACAACAGGGTAATTCAACTACAAAAACATCGAGACAACGTAGATTCATCACAACACAACGCAGAAGCGACATACAAACATAGGAGAATGGGGCAGAACGCTGGACATTAAAGTAACAGCAACATACAGCATCAAAAAGGTAAACAAATTTAAATGTTCCTTAGGAGTGGTAGGATAATAAAAACAATGGCTGCTAGTAATACAGAAGAAATAATTATGGAGGGAGATAGTGTAACAGTTAGCTGTGATCCAATACAAGTTACAGGAAATAGCCCAGACTTTTTAGGATTTGAGGATGAAAATGTTAGTGCAGAAAGTCAGAATAGAATAGCAGGAAATGTTAATCTTGATACTAGTATGATTATGGAAATGCTGAAAAATTTGAATGAGAATATGATAAAGATTAATGAGAATATGGAAAAGAATAAGAGGGAATTGAGGGAAGAATTAAGGGAAGATCTTAGTAAGAAAATAGATCAAAACAGGGAAGATCTTAGTAAGAAAATAGATCAAAACAGGGAAGATATGCAAAAGAATAATAGGGAATTAAGAGAAGATATTGATAGGAGTTTAGAACAAAAACTAGATCAGAATAAGAGAGAATTGAGGGAAGATATTCGTAGGAGCTTTGAACAAAACAGAAACGATATTGGTAGGAGTAATGAGATATTAGAGCAAAAAGTAGATCAAAGCAGTGAAGAAATTGAAAAGAAAGTTACGAAGCTAGATAGTAGTATGCCAGAAATGAGAGATGAAAATGAGGAAGTAATAGTAAGTGAGATAGGAGAAATTTCAAAGAGAATGTCAGATATGAGCAAGGAAATAGGTAACAAAGAAAGTGAGGTTAATGTAGAATGTACAGAGTTAGGAAGTCAAATGAGTAGTATTTCAAGTGAGATAAGAGAGATGAAAGAGGTTATGAATGTAGATGTAAATCAGGCGCAGGTTAATTTCAGAGGGGAAATATCAGAAATACAGAATGAGACAGTAATGCAAAGAAATAAATTGTACCAAGATGTTCCAAATGAAAACTCCAGTCCAGTGCAGTTTAGTACAGATTTGTCAGAGTACTCTCAAGTTATAAAGATAGCAGATGAATTGAAAATGAAAGTTGTTAAAAGATGTATTGTTCAGGAAACTTTAGATTGTTTTCAAATGTTATCATGTGATGAAATTTCAAATGAATACAAGAGGTTATTCATGAACAACAATTTGAAGGTTAGGATACAGCTACGAGTAATGTATAGCCACACACAATTTGATCCAGGAGGGTAAATAGCAATGAAATGTAAAGTAAATGCTGGATAGGTAAAGATGACTTGCAGAGAAATGTATTGGAACGTAAGAGGGTTAATTATTTATATGTCATTTGAAAAGAGAAATAAATTATAAAAAAAAAAAAAAAAAAAAAACAGAGAAATGTTTAAAAAAAAATATATATATATATAAATAAATAAATTTTTAGTAACTGTAACAACATTTGAAAATTAAGAATGCAAAGATTGAAACTTAATATGATATTAAAGTAAAAGTACGTAAATACAATTCCAAGATTTAAAAATTAAGAATGCAAAGATTGAAACTTAATATGATATTAAATTAAAAGTACGTAAATACAATTCCAAAAGTATTGTTAAAATAATAATAAATTCAGAAAAAAAAAAAAAAAAAAAATATACTTGTGTAGAAAACAGAAAAGGTGAAACATTGCCTAGATTTAAGAGATGTAAATATATGTAGAGGGTGAATATTTTGTTAAATATGTATAATAATTACAAAAATCTTAAATGTATAAATTTTTGTCAACAACTTAAAGTAAACAATTTGGTAGCAGTAAATAAATAATTTAGGGTAAAGTATTTGCTATAAAAAAAATTTTGTGATGTCAGATTAATATCTAAATTAATTAAACCAGAGTCAGTAAGTAGTGGCGAGATAAAACATATGTCGTGTGTTAAATGCGTGTGAAGTGTTAAGTGAAAGTGATAGCGTGTGTTCCAAGATTTAGGAGACTAAAAACACAATTATAAAATTTCCAAACAAGTTATAAATATTTATAATTATGTTTCTAGTGGGGCATATGATACGGTAATTTGTATCACAAATTACTTAAATGTAAATAATGATTGTAATATGAATATGTATTTTTATGTGACATTGATTTCAGAGGTTTATTAATTGTAATTATTGTTGGTAAATAATAATATACGGCTTTACTGAAACTGTCAATAATAACGCAATAATGCAGCGATGGGGTGAGTTGTTTATCATTACTCGGAACAAGGAAGTTACGTAATGTTTCGTGCGCTTTCGGTAGAAGCTTCTAGAATGTTTCCAAAAGTAATATGTATTCGTGGTTTTCATTGGATATTAAAATAGACGCTAATGTTGGCGCGTTTTATTAGCCAATAGAAATTCATTTATAATCTTTAGGCATATCGAGGAGTGGGGGTATATAAGCCAGGCCCGAGGTAGATCGCCCCGCAGTTCAACAAAATTTTCAATACCTTACACGCCGGTCACTCAGTTCATCAAAATTTCTAGCACGCTGTCTTCAGTTCATCATAAGTTACGCGCAGCAGAATTACGAGAATCTAAAGTATTATACAGTTAAATATACACAAAGTTGAAGTACGTGAGTTAAAAGTGAGAAGTTATTACAAACAGTTTCAGTTTGGCAAGTATCCAGATCAATATGTAAATGTGTTAGTGCACGTGTTCGACAATAAAAGATTATAAAACAAATTTCGTCATTAAGTGTAATTTCTGGATAAAAAAAAATTCCTTTCCGCTTCACAACTTGAATAGAGAAACATGTTCGACCCCAAACAGCTAGCCGGAGGACATTTAAAATAAATTATTTCAAAACTGATGCAAATTGCTACGCCAGATGGAGCTACGAACCGAACAAAGAATGACGTCACAAGATGGCTTCCACCAACACTGAGGTAAACAAACATTGGTAACATATACCGTCGCACGATAAGTTTTAAAAAGATGACAGAACATTATTTTCCAAATACTTTATTATGATTCATTACCTTAAATTACTTCTCCACATAGTCACCGCCATTATTCAGGCACTTGTAACAGGAAACCAGTTTTTATATGCCTTTGTCAAAGAATGATGCTACCCATCATCATCATCATCGAAACGTTTTCCATGAAGGAACTTCTTCAGATGAAGAAACAGGTGAAAATCATATGGTGCCAAATCTGGGCTGTAGGGAGAGTAGTCGAATTCTTCCCAACCAATGATGTGATCTTTTTGAGTTTGTTCAGCCTGTGTGTCTAACCCACTTCCTCACCATTCCATCAATCATTACTGTTTCCTCAAACTTCACACAATTGGTGATGAATGTTTTCTGGTGTAACATTTCTCACATTCAAAAAATTAATCACTGATATGACTTCACAGTTGGCAGGTCGTTCTATTGTTTCTGAATATTTCAAAATACTCTAACAAGAAAAACAACATGACGATTGCTCACAGCTGCATATGGCTTCCTAATGAATGGAGGAAGTGATTGTGCATGCTCAAAATCATAACTGCAGCGCTGTAGCAGCAAAATACAATTAAAACCATGCTTACTTTAAAAATATGCCTTGTAAATATTGTAAGATTGGAGCTTAAGAGAAGACACAGATTATGGTATATATATATATATATATAAAAGGAAGAAAATTAAGTGAATTTGAATAATGAATGAAAGAAAGTAAAGCAAATAGGATAGTGTGAGAGTGTAAATTATATAGGAGTTAAAGTAGATGGAGGTGGAAAATGGGAGAAACAAAAACAAATTTGCACACAATTTGTGTGTGTGTGCGTGTGCGCACGCGTGCGTGTGTGAGAGAGAGAGAGTTTTTATTCACCGAGAGAATTTTCTTACAAATTCATGGCTTCGTCAAAACTTAAGTAAAATAGTGAGGAATATATACAGTAAATATACATTTTACAGTGTTATGTACAGAGAACACATATTTATTAATTAATGAATAATAATAATAATAATAATAATAATAATAATAATAATAATAATAATAATAATAATAATAACAACAACAACAACAGTAAGTTAACTTAGATTAGTTTTTGAAGTATTCAAAAAACTCTTCCATACTATAAAAAGTTTTGTTTAATTAAAAAATTTTTAACATTGTGTCTAAACTTAATTTGATTACAAACATTTACCTTACTTGTAATGAGGTTGTACATTTGTATGCCCTTATGGAGTATTGAGTTGGCCTTTTTCGTTCTTCTGGCTGTCTGTAAGTGTATTTTATTACTGTTTCTAGTGGAATGTTCATGTACAGTGTTGTTCCTTATAAAGCATACAGTTCCTAATATATACAGACTTGGTAGAGTAAGAATATTATGTTGACGAAAGTGTGGTTTACATGATGTCATCCTACTTAGGTTTAGCATTAGCCTGATTAGTTTTTTCTGTAGTATGAAAAGAGTGTTTATTTCACTGCCATATCCCCAAATAAATATACCATAGTATGATGTATTGGAATTAGATGATGGATGGGAATACATATATGAGGTATATAGGATGTTCTGTAGCGAAATGCTAAGGTTACCAAACAAAGTTCTATAAGACAGTAAGATAGGAGCACAAATGGGAGAGTGAAAAGTAAGGGAAAGATAATGGAATGAGTACTGAAATATTGGTTCATGATTTTAAATCTAGACAAACAAATTTTATTAAGACAATGCCTAAAATACCAAGAAAAAAGCTTAAAGAAAAATAGGTGGGTAAATAGTCTTTGCAATAACTTTAACAGTATTGGATTAGGAGAGATGTGAATAACAAGAGAAAATAATGTGAAAAATTTCTGGAAAATGGCAAGAAAGATATTTGAAGATATTGAAAGACAAAGCATATTTAATGAGAAGAGAGTTCCCTGGTGTTTTATATACCAATTAAAACTAAATGGGGAAGAGGAAAATATATAGACATAACAAACAGAGAAGAGAAAGTATTGCATGGCCTAGAGCACGAGTAGGGAGGTTAAAAGGCTTAAGTAAAGGTACTCCACAAAATCAATGTTGCTCATGTGGTGAAAAAGAAGATGAATATATAAATTTTAGGTGTAAAGGAACAGAGATTTGGAGGAAAGAGTGTATTAATAAGAAATGGTTTAAAATAGAAATATAGCTATAAGTGAAATGTTTTACAAAGATAGTAGTAAAACAGGACAACATTTAAGTAAAGTGAAGAATATATGGATTTAGACAATGAATAGAGTCAAACAGTAATAACTCACAACAATGTAAGACTAAGGAATTAAGAAATTAATGATTGGTAAAAGGGAGGTATTGTAAATCAGGAATATGACTGGTAAAGAGTCAGGGCTGAATGTCAGTCATATTCGCTTGTAACAACTTAGTACAAATAAATAAACAATTACAAAAAGTTTGGACTTCAAATACAGCAAGAACAAACCGTTATTAAAACTTATTACTGCACGGGAGGTAATGACTGTGTTGAAATCCAAAGCTGCCGCCAAAGCATGGTGTGCACTGATGACATGTGATGCAGATTCTATTTAGCTTATGCAGCAATAATGGCGCAGCAGTGTGTAGAACTAATCCTACCACTGTATTTTATAGGGCATTTCCTTCATTTAGGAAGCAACATGATTTTTAGCTTTGTTTCCCTTTCAGGACTCACAACTAGTTCAAGTCAAATGCATACAGTACCTGCTCCTGCCACATTTGAGTAAATGCTGCAACATTTTTGCGATACACATCATACAATGTTCTGTTTATGTAACTTCCAAACAATTCCTTGTCCTCTTCATCAAGTGGCACACTCCTCATGATGCTTACACTTGGTCTGAAACAAGGATGACGACTTAATACAATTATGGAAGACAAAATATACTATTTGATGTAAAAGAAATGGTTAAATATAAACTGAATCTTTTATTTCAGAAAACTGCTATGTGTGCAGTTTCAACTTTTAAGTAAACAAAGAAAAATGCTATCCTTGAAACTAATGAAGTTTTGAGTTAAAAAAAGAAAAAGCTATAACTACCTCCTACCTATCTGAATTAGTACATTGCTTATAACAGCACAAAATGAATTTCTTATATGGTTTTCAAAAAAAATAATAACCAGGCAGACTTTTGGAATAAAACATTTTCACCTTTAAGATGCACATGTTTTAGACAATGTTGGTATGTTTTAATAGTAATAGTTTTATAACAAAGGAAAACAAACCTGATCTTTGGTTTGTTTTGCCTTTGTTAACCTCAATTACTGTTTGCAAATGTGTATTTTGAGCATTTTTATTGTCCAATGAATAAAAATAATTTCCAATTTAAATTTTGTTTTCATCTTCAACTTTCAAATTGCATTTACCCAGACATTTACATATACGCTATTCAGAAACATTTCAGTGAAAACAGTTCACCATTATAGTTTTTGTAGCCTTCACCTTTCACTTGTACCGTATACATGATAATGTGCATATAGTTTTCTTCACCTCTTTTCTTTTCATCAAAACTACTACTAGACATTTCCTGAATAAATTACTCTTACAAGGGTACAACATAATAATACAAATTAACAATAATGTAAATTATTAATAGCAGTCACCTTAACATGGAAGTAACTGTATAGTGCATAAATAAATTGATCAGGTAAAACATCTGGGAGAACAAAAAACAAACTGTAAGAACATGTACATTTAAGAACTAAACAGAACTACTATGCTGAAATTACTGACACAATACATACAACCTCACTGAGAATAACCTTTGGAGCCTTCAGAACCAGCCCCGTTAGCAACATGCAAATTGAATCTCAAGAACCACCGATAGCCATAAGAACACAACTGAGTAGTGACCAACATACACTCCTGAATGCTAACTACTGTTTTCCTTAATCCCAACCCACAAAAGATTGTTACTATAGACATTTTCATTTTAGAACTGATTAATATTTAGGGAAGTTGGACTAGATATCCCAATAATGACTCTAAACAACAACTCACTGTTGTACCATGAAGGGTAGATGTGCCTGTTTCAATATGCAAATTAACACAACTAAAAATGTAACCCATCACAGAATTCATTAATCATTATTATTATTCATATTTCATTAATCACATTTCAAGAAACCAAAATCAAACTATACTAATCATCAGGGTCCAGATTTTTATGGTCTAAAAATGTTTGAAAATGACTAAAATTGTTTAAAAAAAATTACATAATTACAAAACAAAACAAAAAAGAGCTAACACTAAGATTTATTTCATTAAAAGTAGTGCACAGAAACATATACATGGGTATAACTACTATGCAAGTAGAAGAACTCGCTATAAGAATGAGAGTTTATAAATTAAAAATATATATTTGTTTCCATGTTTTTGTTTGAAAAATCCGAAAAGAAAATTATGAAAATTATTTTTGAAGCAGGTCTTAGAAAACTGCAGCATTAACGTTCTCAGATGATACAATATTCATTGCAAATGAAGAGGACTAGCCTATGGCACGATATACGAATAAGGAAAATAACAACCTGAACATAAACACTTGCTAACAAAAAAGGGAAAACTGACCTGACTCATCCCTAGTTTGGGACATGAATTCATAACAGTAATAAATTATACCTGCTGCCCTAACAATAGCCACCCCTCCACCCACAACCAACCCTTTAAATAAGATAATTTTTTCCCAAGAATGCAAGTCAAGGATGCACAATTACTCTTTATTTGTCAGTCGAATAATGAAATTTATGATGTTAGAAATGTTTTGCTTCTATAAAATATCAATATCAAGCTCTATATATTCAATGTAAATGCAAGAAAATTACTAAATAAAGACCCAAAGGGCAAGAAAATGACAGAGGAATAGAAAAGGCATAAAATTACCAAAAAATGAACTAATAAATATGCATTTTCATAATATGGGACTCATGATAACGATATGCTAGCCAGGCCTCCCCCCAGGACATGTCTCAAAACTCTTTCTTTCCTTTATTCATTAATCTTCATGTGATTATTTAAGTCCACTTTTTTTTAATATCCATATTCAATACACTATGTTGTCTTTCTGCCAATAAGCTCACACGTGTATAAAGAATACAAAACCTAAAAGTAGGAGCTTGGGGAAGGGCAAGATTGCCTGAAGCAGTTTCCCAAATTTTCACATGAATTTTAACAACACATTTAGCCTAACAGAAAACAATCTTTTACTTTTCAAATGTGAAAGAAATACTTGTATTAAAAGTACAGTTGTCATTTTTCTTTTGGGTAGAGCATTAATAACCAGTAGTCTAATCAATCTCGTATTCTAGGGGGGCAACTGACACTCTGCCCGAGGTCGCGGGTTCAAACCCGGCGGAGGGCGATGGATTTTTTCGGGCGTAAAAATCCTTAGCATGGCTTCCTTTGGAAAGGAAGTAAAGATGGTGGTCCCGTGTCGTAGATTTACGGCACGTAAAAGAACCTCAAGCCTGATAAAGAGGCATCTGAGCAAAATTTCCGGTCTTTCACGCCCAATATAGAATGGGACGCTAAGAACCATAGTAGTTAAAGAGGGTCCATAAATAAAACTCAATTTCAATTTCTCTGACACCCTGCCTTCCTAAATTACTCCCCTGCCTAAAAGCAATGGTCAGAAAGTAGATTGTAAAAAACAAAATCCACCCCCAAAAAACTGCATTTTATTGGGCTGTATAGTAATAAAATGTTGTGGAAGGTGAAATATCGGCAGTTCTGCAAAATGTGAAATTATGTTTCAAGGACTGCATTTCCTGCTTTTGTTACATTTCAATTCGAGCTTCACACACAACCCTACTTGATTACTTGCAAAATATAGAGAGACTGAAAACATTTATCTGTGACCAGTAATTGAGGAGCTGATTTAAAGTTGATAAAAATTCAACCACCCAACTCCGGACCACTGACCGCTTATTGCTGGAACTATACTACTGAGATACTTGTAGGCACATTAAACCTTGTAATCTGATTCATAAATCATTAGTTGATGCCGCACTGACTAACACAAGAAAATTTACAGCAATATCTTTGTGGTGATGTGCAACAATAAAAATTTATAATTTGTATGATTTTTACACCAAATATTGATTATGACTTTTTAAAACTTAATGCACTTTTAAATATAACGTGCTCTCCTTTCTTAATAAAATCCTAAACACCTGGGCTGTAATTATAACCAACATAAGGTTGTCAAAAGAGAATCCATGACTCTTTTGCCGCTAGCACAAATCGCATCCGACATAGGATAGGATTGACTACGGAGGGGACTTGGCACCGATCCAGAGTGGATATTGCACCTACGCCCGACGAAGGGGCATCACCAGGATGAAGGATAAGGCGAGAGGAGACATCGGGTGGCCGTATCCAGGAGTGCTGGCATAGCAAAGACAGGGTCCCTAAGTTTCCAGGTAGATGCCCCGGCAACCACCCTAAAACCAAGGGACGGAGACAGTCACAAAGAGCATCCTTTTTTCCCCTGCCACGCTGCAACGAAACACGATCACCAACACTACCAACCCTGAAAGAGACCAATGGATAAAATATGAATGAAATGAAGAATGGAACAAAATGGAGGGAGGGAAATGAAAGAAACCAATCCAGCATTCGCCTGACCAACTGAGAAACCCTCCGAGAAAAGCCATGGGTCAGCTTCCTCAAAACTTAAATTAATCTTTGCAACCAAAGGTAAATCCATGGATCACTTATTTGATGTTTCAAAACTTAGAGATGAAAATGATCTACTGCCGACTGCATTTTGCTCCTTGGTAAGGTTATGTTTCAAAGTTCCTCTCAACAAAGGAATCTTAAATCCTCAACTGTTGAAACGAGGCATTTTTGTGCCGTGCCTTCCCTCAGTTTATGAAGACAGGATGACATGGGCAATACTAATCATTAATGTACTGCTGCCCGATTTCCTTTTCAAGTTTATGGCAAATATGTACTCTTGTAAAAAGTACAATCATTCAGGGCCGTATTTGGAGGGGGGTTTAGGGTTCATCCCCCCCACCGAAACTTCTGATAGTTTTATCACACATATATCAATATGGGAAAATTTCCTTAGATAACAGTAGCTCTACTGCTAGTAGCACATTTACAAAGGGAAACATAATACCATACTGTTGCCTTATATACCGGCCATTCGTCCCAGTTTTCGAAGCACTCTCAGCGTTTTGTGCTGTAAGGTGGAATATCTTCATCTTCATTCTGGTGAGCTTTTCCTGTCTATATAAAGTCTCCATGCAATTTTCTTAACGCCATAATGTCTATGTACTACAGATAGGTAAATGGTAATCATGTAGGGTACTGTTGATAAGTTTAGATCTAGTTATGGAAAATCCCCCCATGAAATCTTTTTCTGCATACGCGCATGCAATAAATTGAGATTTCAGAACAGTGTGTTACATGCTTCGGTTAGGATAAAATTGAACACAAAAACGTGTGTTTGCAATTGAGTAGTAAGCATTATTCAATCGCTCCAGATTACCTAATCTCCAGTGTTTCTCCCATCATGTCAAGGTCTTTGTGACTTCCTAAGTGACACTTTGTAAGTTCAAATGAGAATAATTCCACGTATACCTGATGAAAACTATTAATGTATCCTGTAGAATTTCTTTCTCGGAGAGCTCCACACACAAGTCTTCAGCAAGGCCACCATGTGGGGGGGGGGGGTTTCTTCAACATTTTTGGGAATAAAAAATATTGAAGTAAATTAACGTGGGTAATATGAACACGTTTATTAGATCTTTTATAATGGAATGCTTTCCAGCGGCCTAAAAAAGGAACTAAATAGTTGACATTGAATTCCCTGAAATATTAGAGGGGAGGCTCATTGTTTTGGGGGCGGGGGTGAGCCATAGCCCTGGTCTTCAGATTCTACATTCTGCTTTCAACTACTTTTATTCCCAAAAACTGAACTTGAGCCCGTTTCTGGTTAACAGTATATGAAATCACTTTTCCTCGCAAAGCTTGCAACAATTTCCGTTTTGAAGATTCAGAAGCTAGTAACAGTGATGTGTCATTGATGGGTTGAAAACATGCTGACGATGGGAGCAAACCGTCTCCCGAAACGCGTCCAAGTAAGAACATTTTAGTAATGTAGTGTAACCACCTTCAACTCTTTATTTTAAATTTCCGTCTGTTCGGCAGTAGAAAGTACACTTCTCACCGCTCTCGATACCATCCTACCCGTACGCATCGCGTTTTCCCACTTGAAAAATCTGGATTGTTTCGATTTTGTCCCGTAAGTTTTTTTGTCAAAATGATAATCCAGATTTTATCGTTTATGGTGAATTACAAATAGTCAAGACGGGCGCGATATTAAATTTGGCGACACTACAAATACATATCGGATAATAAAGAGATTTTGCTTATTTTTTAGTAAGTTTTGAAAATAGTGTTCGAGTCTTTATACATGTTTTAAATGGATGATTTTCGACGAGATCCTCAATAAGAAAACACTGAAAAGTCTCTTGAATTTGTATTTGTAGCACAGAACAATGGATTAACCAACGATTCATTATTATTTCACCACTCTCTGCGAATGCTGAGAGGATATTTTCCCCGATTAATACTCTGGAGTCTAGAGATGCGTAATAGATTAAAGGCATCGTCGATTAAACAATTCTATAGTGTCTCTCACTGTCATCAAACTCTTTGTATTATCCGCGCGAAAGTAGTGGCCGCTTCTTCCTCTCGCATGTGCTTGCTGAATATCCCTATACTCAAGTTACCTTGATCACATACAGCTGAGCATTGCTTCAATCTACAACAAGGCGCCTTGCGTGAAAATCATATTTCAAAATGCAACCTGAAATAGCAATTGGTGTTATAAGCGTGTGGAAATGTACGTTTTACTTACGTTAATCACAATCCTCAGGCAAAGATGCAACACCCAAATCCGAATCCTCCAAAGATGACTCAGCTACAATACAACTATCCTCCAAGTTAATTATAAGCTTATCCACAACACTGTCGCACACAAAATCGAGTTCCCACATTTTATTCTCCTCTTGTATAATGTACCTAATATCCGCCTGCCACATATCGGGTGTCACTTTCGCGATTGCAGTGTTGAAGTGCTCTTTCACTTAAGCCAGTTTGAATGTTTTATTGTTTCTAGCGACATAGCCTTTTAAAAATGCCCAAACCAGTTCGATTGGATTTAAATTGCTATAATAGGGAGGTAATCTTAGCACTCGGCGGCGCCGTGGCCGAGCGGTTAGACCGCTCGCCTCCCATCTAGGCGGCCCGGGTTCAATCCCAGGGACCTGCATGTGGGATTTGTGGTGGATGAAGCGGCGTCTGGGCGGGTTTTCTCCGGGTTCTCCGGTTTCCCCCGCCATTCATTCCACCAAATGCTCCATCATCACCTTTCCTTTCATCCATTTCACCAACATTTCGTTTCATCTACTTCCTTCATCCCATACCAGGCATCGGGCTGATCACCCATCCTGGATGCTCTGTCTGATCCATGAGTGTCTGCTCCTCGACGGGCCTCTGACCCCAGGCACCCGCTTGTAAGTCCTGGGGGGTGTAAGTCCTACATAAGAGGAGGGTAAACAGATAATGAATGAATGAATGAATCTTAGCACTCGATGTTCAGCTTTAGATGCGAAATCGTCTATCACATATTTTCTTTCATCCTTGTCAGAAATTTCCTGAGCTATGTGCACTAATTCAACTTTTACACTATTTTCGTCGAATGACACTTCTCTTTCCTGCAACCACTCTTATCACATCTTGCTTACGCCAAGAGCTGTTCGGGCGACGATAAAGTTGAACGCTATGGTAGGGTGCATTGTCCATCACTATTAAACTATTGGGTTCGAGTTTCGGCAATACACGTTCAAACCAGTTAAGGAAAACATTGCCATTCATCTCCTCGTGGTAATCATCAGCTTTTTAAGACTCGAACATGAGTAATCCAGCGTCCACGAAACCACTGTCGCTGCCAATATGGGGCGACAATTAGGCGTTTGCCTCTGCCACTTGGACTTAATCCTTTTGATTAACCTGCGCGTAAAGTTTCTTCTTTTGAACCTACTGTAGTGACTATCCAAACTTTAGAAGTTGTGTGGCCCTCGTTAATCCAATTTTGATCTAAATAATAAAATTTGCCACCTTCTGGCCGATACTGACGCCCAGATCTAAGATATCTTCTTCTCCACAACACGATATCGTCTCTATCAGTGATCATGTTATTCTCTGATCTTTTTGAAAACGTGAAACCTAGAACCTTGTATGTTCTATTATGTCTGTTTATATTCCCTGCTCGCTTTCGTTACACTTCTCACTGAAATGCTGTAAAGTCCGATATTAGTTTCGTAATATGCAATAATGCAAGTGTCGGGTATTTTTGTAATAGTGAGTTGAATAGATGAAGTATTGTTTGTTTTTAGCCACTTTTTAAATGTTTCCCGCTTCTGTGTTTGAACAGTTTATTCGCACTGTGTTCGCACTACACGCACCTTCCTCTGCCATGTGAGCTCAAATACCAATTGACTTAATCACAAGGTTTGACCTGAGCTGAGCATATGTTTGTTAGTGTATTATGTCCTAGTGTATTATGTGCTATTGTCCATTCCAAACCAGAGTTCCCTCTGATGTAAACAGAAGCACGTGCTTCGGTTTGTCACGAACCCAAGAATTTACTCTTACACCAACGTAAGTAGTTGCTTAATACATGTATTGTATTATGAAATATTAGGGCAGGAAAGGTATAGAACTGCACATTTTATTGCTGTTATCATAAGAACTCATCGTTAAAGGTAATGGATATATACTAGCTGTTAAGAGATTACAAAATATGATTTTCGCCTGCTATTGCGCTAACGCAGAGAACATCTTGCTTGTTAATACCAACCGACATGCACGACTGCCACTCTTTTACATACACAAGAAATGCAGCAATGAATTCCCAGAGGTGCTATCTGAGTACCGAATAAACACTTTGCGTAACACAGGATATATGATAAGCGAACAGTCATTCATAATACACTAACACACATATGCTCAGCTCAGGTCAAATCTTGTGATTTAGTCAGTTGGTATTTGAGCTCACATGGCAGAGGAAGGTGCGTGTAATGCGAATAAACTGTTCAAACACAGAAGCGGGAAACAGTTAAAAAGTGGCTAAAAACAAACAATACTTCATATATTCAACTCACTTTACAAAAATACCTGACACTTGCATTATTGCATATTGCGAAACTAATATCGGATTTTACAGGCGTTTCAGTGAGAAGTGTAACGAAAGCGAGTAGGGAATATAAACAGACATAATAGAACATAGAGGATGATAAAATGTGGGAACTTGTTTTAAGTGCGACAGTGCTGTGGAATTATGGATAAGCTTGTCATTATTTTGGAGAGTAGTTCTGATTCTGATACGGCAGCTGAATCATCTTCGGAGGATTCGGATTTGGGTGTTGCACTTTTGCCCGAGGATTGTGATTAACGTAAGTAAAATGTTCATTGCCGCATACTTATAAAATTGATTGTTACCTCAGGTTGCATTTTGAACTATGATTCTCACGCAGGGCGCTTTTTATAGATTAAATAGTGTTCAACAAGCACGTGGGAGGGGAACAAGCAGCCATTATGGGCGGAGATTGCGAACTACTTTCGCGCGGATAATACAAAGAGTTTGTTTTCAGTGAAAGGCACTCTGGTTTGAAATGGACCATAGTATATATCCATTACCTTTAACGATGAGTTCTTATGATAACAGCATTAAAATGTGCAGTTCTATACCTTTCCTGCTCTAATACTTCATAATACAAGACATGTATTAAGGAACTACTTACGTTCGCGTAAGAGTATATTCTTGGGTTCGTGACAAGCCGAAGCACGTGCTTCTGTTTACATCAGAGGGAACTCTGGTTTGGAATGGACAATAGGTGTTTTATAGCAGCGTATGGGCGTATGTCAAGTGGGATAGTATCTTCCGGTGCAGCATCGATGTTCCCACATCGGCCAACCCAAACCAAACATTTTGAGCACTGCACATCAATATTACCTCAGGTTGCTGTCAACAGATGTCTCTCTTTACCAGATTTCAACGGATGTATAGTATCAGTGATACCAATATCCATTAATATAGTAGCATCGTAATTTCAACAATATAGTAGAAAATACTAAATAAAAACAACAAACCAATGTCTGAATTACAATTAAAACCCTGTACATTCGTACATTACGGAACTGAATTGTGAAATAATACCTTTTACAGGTAGTCTGTTCTCTAGCATAATGGAGTACATGTTGTTCACTTTGATGTATACTACTGCCATTTGAAACCAGGGATAACAGCTTGCAATTTCAGAATACGAAATGTACAAATATCTGGTTTTCGAGAAATGTGCTGTTCTTGGTTGCCCTGTTACAGGAAGAAATAAACTGTTTCGTTTCCCGAAAAATCCTGAAAGGTAAGAAACATTTCAGAACACGAGAATAAGTGCAGAAACAGTAATTAAACTTGCACCTTGCATGACGAATTTTGCCGTGTGTGAAAAGGACATTTAAAGATCACCTAGGTAATGCAAAAATTAGCTAACAGATATACACATTATATAGATATTTTCAATGAAACCTAATGTATAATTTTTTATGCTGGATTTATATCTCCAAAGCATAGAAATATATGCCACCAGTTATACTGTTTTGCTTTGCTAGGTCCCATAGTAAGCAAAGCTTGGAAAAATAGAACACACCATCCATGTGGCATATGCCGACACCAACACATGTAATGAAAACATAACCTCCAACCCATGGCCATTAATGTACTTATTTTCGTCATTATGCTCTAGTTGTGTCCCGCACAGCGATGACAATGATGTATATTTCCAACAGATGTCACTCTATGCAAAACACTAGCTCAACAGATGTCACTCAATGTCATACGCTTGACTAACACAATACTGCCAACATATGAATAATTGATGCAACTACGACCACAGGGCGTAGCCGAGGGATATTATATAACCTTAGGTTTATGAATTCACGGAAGATTACGTTTAGGTTACTTTTTTTTTTATTTATATAACCTTACGTTTCTGAATTCATGGAAGTTTAGGTTACTTTTCTTTTAATATAAGCTTAGGCTTCTGATTTACTTTTATACATATAACCTTATTTAAATTTGTTAACCAGTTGTTACATCAAAGCACGCGAGCGAAGCGAGCGTTCCTAAGCTTACGTTTCTGGTTCACGGGAGGTTAGGTTAGGTGTAGATTTTTTTATATAAGCTTGTTTTAATTACTTACCAGTGATTACATTAAAGCACGCAAGTCAAGCAAGAGTGTGTTCCTAAGCTTACGTTTCTGGTTCACGGGAGGTTAGGTTAGGTTTAGTATTTTTTTATATAAGCTTGTTTTATTTAGTTACCAGTGGTTACATCAAAGCACGTGAGCGTTCCTAAGCTTACGTTTCTGGTTCACGGGAGGTTAGGTGTAGTTTTTTTTATATAAGCTTGTTTTAATTACTTACCAGTGGTTACATCAAAGCACGCGAGTCAAGCGAGAGTGCATTCCTAAGCTTATGTTTCTGGTTCATGGGAGGTTATGTTAGATTTAGTTTTTTTTATATAAGCTTGTTTTAATTAGTTTCCTAAGCTTACGTTTCTGGTTCACGGGAGGTTAGGTTAGGATTACTTCTTCTTATATAAGCTTACGTTTCTGAATTCAGGGAAGGTTAGCCTTAGGTTAGGTTTTTTTTTATGTAAGCTTGCGTTAACTATCTACCACTGTTACAGTAAAGCAACTTCATTATTACACTGTTATTACAATGGAAATAACCTCTTAATCAAATATAATTTGACAAATACTATTGCAAACTTAAAACTTTGGTGCATATTCTTTTGCTGCTTTCAATTAGTGCATGGTGCAGCCAGTCTTTGAATGCGTTACGTTTTCTCAGCGGGAATAACACACGAAGAAAAACAAGAAGAAGAAATACTACTAACAACAGCGCATCACATTTCTGGTGGATTTTCATTTAGGTTGGCAGTCCCCACTATACATCCTCTTCAACGAAAAAATGGCTAGGTTTGTTTTGTTTCGTACGCGATTCGCCTATATAAGTAAAATACCGTCGAGGGGCGGGTAAGTGGGCACAAGCTATTGAACAGAGCACATCTACTTCTAAACTCACTCACAAGGTAAATTATTCACTTTTCTTTGGCTAATTTAAGCTACTTCAATGGGACACAACTAGAGTATAATTGTCCTTATTTTACTTTATTTGTTCACCATTCTGCCATGCATATTGAAACACACGTTTTTTAGATATCACCCTTTACAACGTTTAAGATAAACAACTATCTATAATGTGACATTCTAAAATATTCCTCCGATGTTGGGAAAGTATGTATTAAGAATAATTTTAATTCCTGTAAAGAATTTTACGTTTTTTAGTAGTGCCTAATATTCCACAATTTGGAGTGTTACCTTTATCAAGCTAGGTTACACTGGAATTTCTATTACCTAAGTATTTTAAAAAATTAGTAGCAGTTTGGCACCAGGAGTAGGTAAATGTAAAGGCTGAGAGCAAGCCGGTTATTGTGGAAACAATTAGAAGTGTTGCTGGACATCAACTTAATACACAACTGAGTTAATGCTACAGGTTATCAGAGCGTTTCCCTCTTCCCCCTTTATTTTGCATGTTTTCATTTAGATTCAAGTGCCAAGGAATGTGGCATTGACTCACCTATGGAATCTGCAGCCAAAGGCAGGCAAAAAACAAAAAATCCACATGTTAGAGATAATATTTACAGTTATTTGAGTTTGCATGTAATGCATGGATTTAATATAACCCTGCTTTTGCATTCTCTTCTATAAGAAAGTATTCAGTAGATGCTTAGCTTCCTAAAAGTGTTGATAATAATAGTCATATGTTTACAAATTAAAGCAATTGCAGAAGCAATTCTATAATCAGTAGTTAATATTTTGTAGCACTTCCCCCATTTTTCATGCGGTATCTATTTTGTAATTCCCTGCTTTACTTACATTACAAATTGCATTGCAGACTCTTATCACTAATTTATTTATGTGTATACAGTTTACTTATTTACTCCAGTAACCTTCACTCCCCAAAGTTAGCACATCCATATATGTGTGTTGGCATGCAGGCAGCAGAGCAGCATTTCTTTACAAAGTTATACAAATTTTCATTTAATCCACAGTATTTTTTGGCTGTGATTATCATATTTATAATAATTTTCTTGGATTAGCCGTCTAAATAATATGAAAGGCTGATGAATGATATATGTGGGCATGTATTTGCAACATTTCCTGTCAATTGTTTCAGGGTAGCCTAATTGGATTTGGCATCAGCTTCTTATACTACCAGGGGCAGATAGCTTTGCATTTGTTTATCTATGGCCAGAGGAGGAACTACGCTTGTTGTGAATGGTGGCTTACCAGCTGCTACACGTAAGCACGATAACAGCAATACCAAACTGAGCACAAAGTAATATGTCCCATGTAAGAAGTTATGCATTGTATGTAGTTTATGTGTTACTTGCACTGTTGAATTCCATTGCATCATCTTCAGTCAAACAATCTACCTAAGGTATGTGAACTGTAAAAATGCTGCACATAAGAAGTGCATAAATATGTGAAAAGTGTTGTGAATGTAGGTATACTTGAATTTGAGTTACTTATCGTATGGTTTGTCACATTAAGAACCTATGGTTATAAATATTTACTTTATATTATTAGTGTGGTGTTTATTATGGTGATAATGTATACCAAGGTAAAGTTTTGTAAATCAGTTAATAAACTGTATTTTTTGGTATTTTAACTGCATAACATGATGTTGATGGAGAATAGATATTGTTGGTGTTAATTATGGTTTTGCTGAAACATGGTTGTATTATTGTAAAGGTGAATAATAATGTTAGCCATTATTATTATTATTATTATTATTGCTAGTGATTTTATTGCTTTAAATCATACTTTATGCTAATAACAATAAGGTTGTGTTCTGCTTTGCATTCTTCCATTTGGTTTTAAATAAATGAATGAATGGAGTATATTTTTTGCTAATACTTGTAACAAGGCGCAATTAGAAAATTCTTTTTGTATTTAGTATACTGACAATTACAACAAAGCAGTTCATCCTTTCTAATTTCAGTAGCATTGTTTTGTTTGTAATGCAATACAACATACAGTAAATAACGGTACATAAAAATTTAGTTCTGTCATGTTATGGGCACCATGTATGGCTAATGACATTCATGAGCTCAAATTAAATTCTTGGGAAGAGTTGCTTGGATATGAATTTTTACACGGTTTTTCTTTATCATGCAGTTATTATTATTTTGTAACTTGGAGTTCTCTGGACTTAGCTTGTTATCTCTGTATAGCTCACCTCTTCACTGAAATAGTGATAAAGGATACCACAGCCTTTTATTTTTATAGTCATAAAAAATACGAGTTGAGATTACATAAATTCAATTTATTTTATTTTGTTTAATAAATTAGTCATTACTTTGTCATATGTATGTATAGATTTTTTCACTGATTGGAAATTTGTTACAATCTCATGGCTTCATCAAGTACAATAGAAAAATCTATTTCTAATTGCATCATTAATATTAACAATTCAATTACTTACTATATACATAAAGAGATAGTTAAACATTGCTCTAAGGATTCTATTTACATTGGTGTCTATACCTTGTAGCTAAATAACTCAAACAACTCTTCTATACTATGAAAACAGTGATCAATTAAAAACCCCTTAACCTGCTTTCTGACCCTCCGTAAGTGCTTGTCATTAAATGTTGTCGTAACTAAATTATACATCAGGATTCCTGTATGTAATATAGAGTTAACCTTTTTTGACGTTCTGGCGGCTTGTAAGTGAATGTTATACCTACTGATAGACCACGAGAAGAAGGCAAGAGGAATGTGTAACATCAACACTTTCCTGCGTCCGTATCATATTTACGCTCGCCGTGTGGATACGATATGCATGTTAGGAGGTTATAAACTACTACACAGTGTTGTCAAGTACTCACCCATGGCTAGAAGTCCAGCAGCGGTCGTGCAAGATCCAAGTCTGAGAAGTCCTCATTTTTGCTGCTGTCGCTGCCGCTCTCCAAATCTTCATCGCTAGACTCCAGGCCTCCAACTGATATAATAAAATTCTGTTGCATCGTCCACCAGCCCATCCTTTTGCCTGAACTCGTCCTTGAGTTTTTTAACGTGCCTGACATAGCCCACCCAATCAGCTGATGTAATAAGAGTTCACTGCACTTTCACACACTTGTTGTAGATTTCTTAAAGATGGATCTCCAATTACATTAACGCTCTCTTAGATGTCGCTTTATTGCTGTCCATGCCAGTTCTATAGCGTTCAGCTCGCACATATAAGGAGGTAACCTAAGAACTGTATGCCCATGCCTTTCTATTACTTTGTCGATATGGTATACTTTTTCTTTTGGCTTATGCATTTTAATTAAATCAAACAAGTCGCCCTTCCGCATTGCAGCAGAACATGGAATATTGTTGTTCTCCAACCACTGTATCATTTCCTGCTTTACAGCGTACTTTGATGGAGGCTTATTTGCGTGTACGCTATGGTATGGAGCATTATCAAGCACGATGACACTGTTGGAAGGTATATTAGGTAAAAGTTTCTCCTCCAACCATTTCTGGAAATTTACTCCATTCATTTGACCATGATAATCCCCGCAAGCAAGTCCAACTTGGAATATCAGAGAGGCTCCGGGTATGAAACCTTCTTTGCTGCCTGCATTTACAAGAATCAGGCAGTTCAAAGATCTGGTGTTTGTCGTTATGCCATAGACATCATCACTCTGCCAGCATTTTCCAAACGTCAAGTTATTGTCTACCCAGGACTCATCAATGTAAATGATATTTCTCCCAGCATTTCTATATCCATTTATAGTTCTTAGATATCTAACTCTCTAGTTAACTATGTCTGGACGTTCAATAAGTAATTTTCTCTTGCTTCCACATCGTTTCCATTTGCAGCCCATACTGCGCAACAGCTTCTGTAGAGTTTCTCTTCCCCATGGAAAATGTACAGTTTCTCTAATTGCTACAAGTAATTTGGGAACAGTAGGCACTGTTTTTCTAACCAAATAAAAATCTCGAATTAAGTTTTTAATTACTGTTCTATCAAAGTCATCACAATGAAATTTAAATTCCTCGGCACAGTCTCTTTTTCCCGGAGTATGCAACAGTTTTTCCACCAGCTGTAACACCTTCTCTCCTTATTCTTGATACAGTGCGCTCTGATATTCCACAATAATTTGCCACGCATGAATTACTTGTGAAATTACACATGTCAATTGTCCTGATTTTGCTTCTTCGTCACATACTTCAATCACTTTTCTTATTACTTCCCTTGATTCACTGTGGGTAGTTTGTCCCTTCTTTTGAATTCCAACCATATGTAAATAATAAAGAAAGAATAAAAGTAACAAAAATGATATAAGTTGTAGTATTATAGTATATACCATAACGTGTGTTACCAGCAAGATCCAATGCGTTAACACCTATTACGGCGGTTGCTGTTCTACTAGTATCAGATCTGGCAGCATGGGTGGTTCATTTGCACACACAAACACATTTCATAGTAAACAATTGACAGTACGTGAGCAGATAAACAGTTACAGAACCCTGCTTGCCCCTCAGGCCCCGCTTACCTTCTCGTTGTCCAACAGTACTTCCACTGAAATGCTCCTGTATAGTGCTATTTGAGTACAAGAAGGTAGTTAATGTTGTTATTGTAAAGTAAACCTGTTTCTAAGATATACAAACAGGGTATGGAGAGTGTATTGTTTTGCTTGAAATGTGTTTTACAGTTCCCTTTAAACTAAAGATGTTTCTAATTTTTTTTTGTATTATAAATAGTTTATTTACATTGGTAGAATTTCCCCAGAACTTGCAAAAGGATCTTAACAAATGTATGTGGCGATTGCAATTGTTGCACAAAAAGGGTTTGCTAAATTATTAATAATGTGTGAGACAATCTCAAATTTTGGGTCCTTCTCTGAAGACCTTCTTTTGTAATCTTGTTTCAGCAAATAATGTGTGCATGTATTTATTGAAATGCATTTGATGTATATAGATTGCTGTTGTTCAAAACCTTAATAAACATAAGCATTAACATAACATTTTTGTTTTAGTTTGAAACAGATAGTGCTATTTTTTTTTTTGTACAAAGTTGTTGGTATATCTTTATTTTGAATATACATATTTGCTGTTGTTATCATTACAGTTTTCTTCGATGGAATTTTTAAATGTTATTACCAACTTGTGTACAAAAAGATTGCATTACACAAAACCCTGTGGTATCCCTTCCTGTTATCCTCTACCCATAATATGTAATAATAATTCAGTGTGAAGTTATAATTAGTGTAGTCATTAATGTAAAAAGGTTTGAAATTCTAACTTGAAGAGGAAAAGGGGAAAATGTATTTGCATAATCTTAGCCACATTTTTGAGTGCTCTGCCTTGCTTCATCTATTTATTAAAGTTGTAATGATTAATTGAAGCCATATTCATTGATCTGCAGCAGAAAATAGTTCAAGTTTAAAAGCTTCTTCTTGCCGATTTTCTTTCAGGAATTAGTTGCTGAACTTATTTGGAGGTCACCTCTCGCACAGTCATGAATAGTTTACGGCACATTTCAAATTTTCACGTATTAGCATAATACACATTCCAAACATGGAAATGTGCCTATACCATTCATGACGTGTGCTCGAGTTGGGCCTTCGTAAGCTCAGCAACTAATTCCGGAAAGAAAAGCAAGTGCACTGGGAGCGGTGGTACCGTTACATGAGCTCAGTCGAAGTAGAGGTTGACTGCATTACTGACTCAATCATTAGTTCCAATTAGTGCTACTCTGAAACATCAGGAAAAAAACGCCCTATTCGACACCTTGCCTTCACCATTGAGTTGAGAATCTGGTTAATCTTGTTTTATAGACAATTCACGTTATGAACACAACAAACATAGCCATTTTTTCCCTCAATTACATGCAAAGTGGGAACTGCCAACCTAAATGAAAAGGTGAAATCTGCTAAATATGCGATGTGTTGTTACTATAATTTCTTCTTCGTTTAGTGTTGCCGCTGACAAAAACGCAATGCATTCATAGTAAAAAGACTATACACCAAAATTGTAATTTCTGTATTCTTTTTGAGAAAGTTTGTTATATTAATATGTTATTTCCATTAAATAAAGAAGTTCCTTGACTGTAACAGTGGTAGACAGTTAAGGCATGCTTACATAAAAAAAAAAAACTGATGTGTTACAATCACATGACTTTCTCTACTTTTGAACAAACTATTTTTACAAATGCTTATTCTCCATATGCTTCATGTTAATCGAGATGTCAATCTTATTGCTAATTTTCTTGTAGATGCAAGGGGAATTGGTAGGCTTTAAGCGATAGTCAAATATTTTAAGAGGTGGTTGCTATGTGGAGTATTCCATTCTCTTTGCATTACCAGGACAAAAAAAATGAATAACGAATTTGAGCAAAAGTATAAGTATTGGAAAATTTAAGGGAATAACAACCAATATCTCGAAAATGGTTCACCCAACAAAAAAAATGTATATAACATAAATTATGTATTTTAACACAATCTACATTTTTTGTATAGTAAAATTTTGTCTATCCCTTATGGTTTACCAGTTATGCAAAAGTAGTTCACAATGAAGAACACTTTTGGAGACATTCCCAGAAAATTTGAGATATACATTTCATTTGTCATGAGAATATCTTAAACATATGTTACTTTAATCAAAATCGTTCAGCCATTTTTGAGAAAATTAAAATTTTCGAAAAATGTTCCATGTAAAGGGTAGTCTTGGGTGGAGGGATTTTCTTGAAAACCTTTGCGTCGCATCTCTTGGAAGATACTGAACCTAAATACCAAGTTTGGTGTTTATGCGACTGTTCGTTTCTGAGTTATGCTGTTCACAGACAGACACACACACGGATATGTTTCCAAAAATGCATTTTTTGGATTCAGGGGGTCTCAAAACATGTATTTCCAGTGAAATCTCGGTATCGAATTTTTGGGTGGAATACAATACTTCCCCTACTTACTATACGTAGTAGAGGAGTAAAAACCTAAACCTAACCTCCCATGAATCAGAAACCTAAGCTTAAGAACGCACGCTTGCTTTGCTCACGTGCTTTGATGTAACCACTGGTAAATTAAAACAAGGATATATATAAGTATATCAGAAACCTAAGCTTAGGAATGCAACTGCTACACTCCTCTCCTTCTAAAAAACATCCCTCAGCTACGCTTTGAGGCTGAGGGCCCTCAATATCTCGGCTATGCCTTGAGGCTGAGTATCTTACAGGCTTTTGCGGCATTAGTTATTCATATGTCGCCAGCAATACCTTAGAGCTAGTGTATGACATACAGTGACATCTGTTGAGCTAGCGTATGACATAGAGTGACATCTGTTGGACATATAACATCATTTTCCTCACTTAGAAAGAGAACTAAGAGCAGATTGTCGACAAAATCATCTATCTGTGCTATAACACGACGTGGTTTGATGCATTTCTTCTTTGGGGTTTTTACACCACCAGTCTGTTTACTTCCCTGCACGCTTTGGTTACACCAAACTGTTTCCGGTTTTACTAATGCGGCAGCATTTTTTCCGTTTAGCAGTTGGTACCTGACATTGCGCATTTACATCGTCCGCCATGACACGTCGACCTCTGGAGCAACATCACCATGAATGACTAATTGCTTATCATATTTCCTGTATTTATCCCGTACTCAGATAGCACCTCTGGGAATTCATTGCTGCATTTCTGTATATGCAAGTCAATGATAGTCAAACATACTGTTAGTAATTAACAAGCACGATACACTCAGCTTTAGCTCAATAGCAGACGCCATCAAGAAAATCATATTTTATAATATCTTAACAGTACTTTTCCATTATCTTTAGCAATGAGTTCTTATGACAACCGCAAAAAAATGCGCAGTTCTATACCTTCCCTACTCCAATATTTCATGATAATGCACATTTATTAAGGTACTATTTACATTGGTGTAAGCATATGTGCTTAGGTTCCTGACAAGCAGCAGCACATGCTTTTGTTTACAACAGAGGGAACTCTGGTTTGGAATGGACAGTAGTTATAATAATGTCGATGTTAAAAGTTGACTTAACTACAATATAATACTTTTTGTAAGAATCAAAGGAACGCGGAACGCTATCTGCAAAATAATATTTTGGTAAGACGTTTGGCTGACCCTATTGTAACTCTTTTTTATGAGTATTGATACCTATAGCTCTTACGTCTGTCTTATCGTTGTTGCCTACGTGACTGACCACATGTAATTTTCCTGTATCTTTCAATTGTGTCTTTACACTACATTTCCACACGTAACAGTGCACACCACCGAATCGTGCTTGAAAGCGCCTGCTGTATGGGCACCTTTATTAGTATAATACTATGGGATTTCATGCTTTGTCTCCAAACCAGTACGTCAGATTGAACTTTTTCGTTCAGTTACTTTCCGTACTCTCACTCTCTCTCACACACGAATACATTGGTCCGGCAATAAGCACATCACATGAAACATAAAACTGCGTCCAGTCCAACATAATATGCAGTACAATATTTAACCAATATACATATAAAGTATTTCGACATAGTATAAAAAAATACTGACTTAAGTGTAGGAAAGGGAGTCCTCCCCCCCAGAACTCGTTTCGGTATTTCGGCTACATCTTGCTCGTCCTGAGAAAAACTAACTTTCCTTTACCGTTTTACAGTTTCCTTTTACGTAAATAACTATAGTGCAATATTGCTTAGCAGTGTGTGTTTGTAGTTCACGATTTGTTATTTAAAAATCTGATGTTACATTCAATGACTTTCTCTGCGCTCTGTAGCTTACAACTGGGTATATAAATTATTCTCACTCGAGTTATTTTCTTATCCTCTTTATTTTAATCCATATAAACCTTTCCGGAAATAGCTGGATTACACATTTCGTTATATACGAATAACGATAATAAAATGTTTCAGAACTGGACGCTATACGCTGGCCTTAAAATTTCTCTCTTTTTCCATGATATCGCGAGAAAACTGAAAATCGACATGACTTTAAAAGACTGTCTAAATATTGAACATTTCGAACCATTAATAACATATCTCGGAAATGGCTGATGCCAACCCCCCCCCCCGAAAAGAGAGAGAGAGAGATGTTATTTGAAATAAATTGCATGTTTTAAAGATTTCTATATTTTTTGTGCAGTACATTTTCGTCTATCGCTCAACTTTACCAGTTATGCATGATTATACAAAATTCCTTCCGAATGAAGTGAACTTCACAGACTATTTTGAAGAAGTATTGATGTTCTTCAATTTGCTTACGTAAATATTACTACATATATTTTAAAAAGTGTGCTGTTATGTAATTATTTAGCTCCACATTGAGGGAAGCCAATTTGCGGAAGTATAGGTTATGTAGTTGTTTGGAGGAGTTTGCCCCACAGTTGTATGCCACTTTGAGAATGTTATTGTTTAGCTGAATGCTGGATATGAGATGTGAGAATTCCCGTGTATGTGCGTCACTTACAAAGAAGTATTTAACTTACGTAATGAAGATACACTTTGATGTTGTTTGATGCTTGGGACGCCAAACTTTATAGTGAAGATGATGCTTGTTTTTACATAATATTATTAAAGTAATTTGCCTTGGCTACTTTCAGTCGCACTATAGAAACATAAGTTCTTTTAAGGTTGTGATAAGACAAGAATTAAAATACGTCACAGAATTTAATTTTTAATTTCACTTCTTTTTATTTCTCTTTATACTTGCACATTTATAAACACAACACCTTATAAAAGAAAAACTGTGAGCACTTTATATATTCTAGCGGAGAACACAATTTTTACCATCCGTACTCTACTGCATCTTACCCGCGACTTTTACATCTACTCTATATAACATCTTGCCCGCGACTGACTGAATTCAACGGTAAAAATCTTATAGCTTCGGTAATGCCAGTCTCTTATTGGCTAATTCTAGTCCAATAGAATTTAAGTATTCAAATTAAAACTTTTCTTTACTGTTGATTGGCTAATTCCAAACTGTAATCAAAATTACGTTATTACCGATCTTTTCATAACCAGTATTTTTTAAATTCCAGACACATTAGTGTCACCAAAATTACATTATTACCTCATTAACATCCTAAAGCATATTATTCTCACAGTTTTTGCACTGTTAGAGTATATAAACATTTACATATCACTAATAAATACATTTACAATAAAAATAAGTATTTACAATGACTTTACATACAATATAAATAATAATTATGTACATACTGTTTTCAAGGTGGGCTGTTATTGAATTTAAGTATAATAAAACACAATATCATTTAGGCATTAAAATACTGCCTCAATTTCCAGGAAATTCAAGATATACATATAAAACGGGATGGTAGGTGGACACCAGATATTGGCGAGATCACATCTAGGCAAATCTGCTCTTAGTTCTGTTTGCTACACGGCTTTCCTTCTTAAAAAACCCCTCGGCTACGCTTTGAGGCTGAGGGACCTCAATCTCTCGGCTACGCCTTGAGGCTGAGTATCTTACCGGCTTTGAGGGCATTAAATATTCGTCTGTTGGACATATAACACATTTTCATCACCAAGGAAGAGAACTAAGAGCAGATTGTCGGGCAATTTAGCCAATGTTCCACGTAAAGGGTAGTTTGGGGGATTTTCTTGAAAATCTTTGTGTCGCATCTGTAAGGTACCCACTGAACCTAAATACCAAGTACAGTAAATACCATAACTATTCGTTTTGGACTTATGACGTTCACACAACACACACGCGCGCAGACCTTTTTATAACAAATTCTTTTTATTGAAGGGCCTCAAAACGTGTATTTTCAGTGAAATCTTGGTATCATATTTTTGGATGGAATGTACATAGTAGAGAAAGTAAAAATTAGTGAAACTCTTATGGAGTCCAGAAGGAGAAGAATAGGACGGTTAGTAAGTGAACAGAACAACAACATTAATGAGAAATGTAAGTATAAAATACATTGGAACAAAATACAAATAAATAGATGTTCATGTTAGTTATTACACTTGTATATACAATATTGAAATGATATCTGCATTATATATGAATTGTTATTTTAAACTTTGTAACTCAGTTAAAGCATACAATATTTTGTTATTTTCTACTTATTGGGATGTCAGGAGATGAGGAAGGAGAGGCATTGTTTAGAGAATTTATAGCAGGGGCTGAATCAGATACTGATCCTGATTATGAGCCAAAAAATTATATAAGTAAGAGTGGTGAGTAATTGTAATGTTATTGTCTTGAACAAGTTACTAATTATTATTACTGTACAACTCCAATTATCCAGATAACTTGGGACCGGACAAGATCCTAATAATTGGATATGTCATGGAAAAAAAGGACATTTGTTTAAAAAAGCAAAATTTACTTAAATCAGTTTTGTGCACAAGTCATGCATCCATTTGATAGTGAACAGCTGTAGATGATGACACCCAGCTTGCTGCTCCATCCTGTTTGAACAATGTCAAGACAGGTAAACTCTTTACCAGCTGATGGTCCTGCATTTGGTTCAGTAGCTATGTCATTTTCCTGGTTTTCAGTTTCTTCACTCACACTTTGAATGAGTTAGTTACTAAGAATTTGGAATCCAGGGTCTGAAGAATTGTAAGCACGCCACTCGCCTACATCTTCTGCACTGCACTTGGAACATCCAGGAATTTTCAAAAAGATCTTTCTTATGTCCTCAGTGACATTTTGTCCTTGTCCTCTTCCGCTTCTTTTTCTTTCTCTTCCTTTTCACGCTTCTTTTCTTGCTTCTCTTTCTCTATCTTCTCCATGGTTGAAATGCCTTTCAGTTTGTTACAAGCTCTTTTTAATGTGGTTTTCTTCATCCAATTCCACGCTTCCACTACCATGTAAGAGAAGTTTTTTAAATTCAATTTTTGTGATGAGTCACAATGCCTTCCTCATTTTCATTTTCTATCAAAAACTTCTTCAACAGTTGTCTTCTGTAATGTCGCTTCATAGTTTCAATAACTGATTGGTTCATTGACTGTAGCAAACACATTACGTTTGGTAGCAGGAAGAGTGTTTTGAAGCGTACATCTTCTGTAAGGAAGACCTTCTTGATTTCATTGTCCAGAATTAACATCACCTTGCTGCCTTCTTTCCTTATGGCCTTTAGGTATTTTTTTACTTCAGGTATGAAAACTAAATCACACCATTTGGTAAACAAACCAGCAATCATCCAGGCCTTTGGTTGATTCTTGTAAAAGAGGGGAACCTTTTTCACATTTTTGAAAGCTCATTTCTTTTTTTTTGAGGGGGGAGGCGGCTATCAACAGAAGGGTTATTTTGTGGCTACCCATAGAGTCAGCACAGTTCACCACAGTACCACAGACTTTACTCACCTTATGACCAAGAGCACTTCTTTCCCTTTTAGAAGCTGAAGTTGTTTTAGTTAAAGCTTTCCAAATAAGTCGTCTAGATCTTTGTATAAAAAATCAGGATCATAAGATTGTGGTTCAATTTTGAATTCTTCAATAAAATTTTCTGCTGCTTTTGGATCTGTTGAAAGTTTCTCTCCCCTTAAATCCAACTCACAAATACTGTGTCTTACTTTGAAATTCTGTAGCCAGTCATTGCTCGCTTTAAATGAAGACTGTCGATTTTCTCAGCAAAAAAGTTTTGCTTTTTCGCAAATAATTGGCCAATGTGTTTCCAATGTATGCTGCTGCAAAAACCACTTGAATATGGTCTCTTCAAGCTCTATTTTCTGCCACTTTCATATCTTTTCTTGACGAACTCCCACCTTTATTCTCAAGGACAGACAAAATTTAAAATTGAGGACTTATTTTTTATTGTGTCTGAAATTGTTGATGTTCCCACACACTCATCGCCTCTGTATGTGGCAGGCGCTACACTATTCAGAGCAGGAAGGGCCCAACAATGCATGCAATATTAATATTCATTGTTTGCTGGAAGATTTAGTCTTCTAATGCATTCACTAAGGATTGATTTTAAAGCAATAAAGAAATGTGCAGTACTTTACAACTACTGTAATAACTGAACAAAACTAACTCGGTTTAATAAAGTAATTTTAGTAATACGATTTTTTTCCCCCTCAAAGTGATCGGGATATTTGGAGTTCTACTGTATTATTATTATTATTATTATTATTATTATTATTATTATTATTATTATTTTGTTTTTTAAGGTCTTCATTTTAGTCATATTATTAATTTATTATAGGTTCTAATGATGAGAAGCACAATTAGTTATTAATGTATTACAGATTCCAATAAGCAAATCAGAGAGGCACTAAAACTTAAAACATGGTTCACATTGCAGAATTTATGGAAGGGAATGGTAATAATTCATGCAAAAGAGCCTGAGCCTGGGCTGGATGATGTGTGCAAGGGTTGAGTCATAGAACCTAGGGAACTGTCTTCTTACTACCCTTCAAGTTCTGTTTATTATTATATTTGGGGATAGGCTATTTTATAGCTACAATTTATTACAGCTACTAACTACGATGAACAAGCAGGGAGGGGTGTCAATGAAAATGTGAAAGCCAAAGAACAGATTGCAGAATCTGAAGAAACTAACAGTAAAATCAATGAAGACCACACTATAAGTTTAAAAGAAGAGAGCTAGTGGAAGAATGGAAAAGAAACAAAAGAAGACTTAAAAGACAGTCAAGCAAGGCATGCACTTCTAGTACAAATCAAAATGTTCCAGCTCAAAGTCTGCATGAAAAATATTAACCACAGTATATTTGAAAATATATTGATAATTTCAGTAATGAGAGACAAAATATACGCAAGCTCTCTGGGGTCTTAGTTCTGCTGAGCTTCAATTTGAGTTTATGGATTAATGAATATGAAAAGGAAAATATGCAATACAATCTGAACATTCTAGAAGAAAAATAATAAACATTTTCTCCTAGTTAAAGGATCTGATGAAATTCAGGTTTGAAAGCAATCTTTCCTCACTATCTTTGACGTATTTGAAATGATTGTGAGGACAACCATTAAGAGGGGAGCATGATGTAATAGAGGAGGAGAGAAGAGGTCATGCATTGGTTTGAAATGTGCAGAAGATAAAAAGGAGGAAATCAGAAACCCATCCAGAAATTTCCAGTTCTCCGATCACGTTATTCCAGGAAGAAATACAACTAGGAATACATTTGAATCATGTATATGTGTACAAAGAAGAACTCGTTAAACGAGGATGCACGCCTGAAAAACTTTGGCTCCACAATCAAATATTTAATACAGATTTCAATTTAAGTTTTCACAGACTAGAAAGGATATGTAGAATGAATATTATTCTCATCTTACACAGCTGGAGAAGGAAGATGAAAACACAAAGAAAAACCATGATGTTCACATCTAGAGGAAAGAAATGTCACGAGAAATGAAGAATAAGAAAAAGGATGAAGCAAAGAAAGGTGAATGTGTCATGGCTGAATGCAACTTAAAGGCAGTACTGTATTGTCCTAAGACAAATTCCAAATCTTTTTTAAAAGACAATTTTCCATCTACAACTTACAATTTTGAATTTATCAATCAACCAAGACAACTGAATGAATCAAGAGTGAAAAGGGGATTAACAGAAGTGGCTTCAGTGTTTTCAACCTTCTGAGAAATGTTGCAAACAGAAAGGAAATAACACTATTCTTAGACACATGTGGCAGACAAAACTGAAATATTAATACAAGTGCAATGTTGTTGCATGCCACCCAGAATATTAACATTCCAATAACCAACCACTGCTTTTTTACTTTCTCTACTACGTATAGTAAGTAGGGGAAGTATTGTATTCCACCCAAAAATTCGATACCGAGATTTCACCGGAAATACATGTTTTGAGACTCACTGAATCCAAAAAAAGCATTTTTGGAAACATGTCCGTGTGTGTGTCTGTGAACAGCATAACTCAAAAACGAAGAGTCGGATAAACACCAAACTTGGTATTTAGGTTCAGTATCTTTCAGAGATGCGACACGAAGGTTTTCAAGAAAATCCCCCCACCCCAGACTACCCTTTACATGGAACATTTTTTGAAAATTTTAATTTTCTCAAAAACGGCTCTAACGATTTTGATTAAAATATCATATGTTTAAGATATTGTCATGACAAATAAAATGTATATCTCGAATTTTCTGGGAATGTCTCCAAAAGTATTCTTCATTATGAACGACTTTTTCATAACTGGTAAACCATAAGAGATAGACAAAATTTTACTACACGAAAAATGTAGATCGCGTTAAAATACACAATTTATGTCATATACATTTCTTTTGTTGAGTGAACCGTTTGCGAGATATTGCTTGTTATTCCCTTAAATTCTCCAATACTTTTTCTCAAATTTGTTATTCATTTTTTTTGTCCTGGACATGCAAAGAGAATGGAATGCGCCACATAGCAACCAGCGTTAAAATATTTGACTATCACTTAAAACCCACCATATTCCCCTTGCATCTACAAGAAAATTAGCAATAAGATTAACATTTCGATATTTCGATTAACATGAAGCATATGGAGAATAAGCGTTTATAAAAATAGTTTGTACAAGAGTAGAGAAAGTCATGTGAGTGTGACACATCAGATTTTTTCAATCAAGCCACTCACAGCTGGAAATGGACTCTGTACATGCTTGCATAAAAAAAGAAAATCAAGCCTGTAGATGTGCTTGATCCCATAGAATGGCATCAAAGAGATACAATGCCATACAGATGGATTCTACGAAGTTATTAAACTTTGCTGAACTTCAGAAAGAAACAATTAGGAATAGCAAGACTGACGAAAAAGTGAAGCAGTGAACATTCTGAAAATTGTATGGATGCAATATCACAAGGATAAACCATACAAAATATATTGCAAGTTTTGTTATGAGGCAGAATTTTTGCAGACCATAAAAGCTGGGCACAGAAAAAGACAATGTCATTAGCATTACAACCCACCTATTATGCCCACTACCAATCACCAAAGAGAAATTATTTAATCTGAAAAAGTTATGCCAGAAAGGCGTAATATCACATAAGTACCATAAGTTTACTCATCAATTCACTCCCATTAAAATGGTGGAATACGAATGCAAGTTTGTTAATGCTTTAATAAAAACGTACAACAAAGCATGAGCAGTTTCAATGTAAGATTACAATAGGGTCACAGCAGTAAATTAGAAAATTATTTTGGGTCAAGGGGACCTAATTACCAGTATTTTATTAAACTATTAAATATCTACTTAACAACTGATTATGACAAATTAAACAACAATGCCAATCACTAGGCTAATGGACTAAGTTAATGAATTTCGTAACAACATCAGAAACTTAAAAATCTCAAAACATGCATTTATGTAGTTACGTCAATCTGACCCCAAGGTAATGATTTATAACTGCTGTTATTCATTCCTCCCATCAATGTCCAACACTGCCCCTAAAACGTTTTGAAATTTAGTTTAAATTATGACACTCTTAACGTCCCATTCTATATTGAGCGTAAAAGAACAGAAATTTTGTTCAGAGGCCTCTATCATGCTTGAAGTTCATTTATGTGCAGTAAATCTACGACAAGGGTCCACCGGCTTTACTTCCCTTCCGAAGGAAACCATGCTAAGGATTTCTATGCTCGAAAAAGGTCCATTGTTACGTTGCGCAACATTTTTAATGTACACAGATCTATTTATGATATCATAACTCCAAGTGGTGCTATCCTCCCTCACTCCTCCGGAGAGCAGAACACTTCAACAGCTGGTGCCCACCTGCCCACCCCTTTTAGGTGCTTTACTTTTATAGGCAAATCACGTTATGAACACAAGAAACGTAGCCATTTTTTATCCTCGGTCGCAACTGCTACACTCCTTTCCTTTTAAAAAACATCCCTCGGCTACGCTTTGAGGCTGAGGGCCCTCAATCTCTCGGCTACGCCTTGAGGCTGAGTATCTTAATGGCTTTGGCGGCATTAAATATTCGTCTGTTGGACACATAACACATCATTTTCATCACCAAGGAAGAGAACTAAGGGCTGATTGTCGCAAACCCCAAAGCTGTCGCACAAAACTCACAATTACTGTAGGTATTTCTTTTCCACTGTAGTATAACGTGCTTATAAAAAAATGAAAAAAGTAAATCGACACATAAATAAAAGTTAAATAACAATAAACAGTTATTAGAAAATATTACAGATACATGGAAGACCGGCATTTTCTGGGAAGAATGGCATGAAGTTCATGCCATGGTATTCTAGACTTGTTCTACAAGTAGAAAAATAACCTTTTGTAACAACTGTTTGTATGAAATATAACAGATTGTGATTAGAGATCATGACAGTGTGACATACCTACTGTAAAGAGCTATGAAAGTCAACCGTACTTGAATAAACGAGAGAACGAGTGCTGCAGTGATCACAGTAAAATGGGGCTGGTTCTGTGGGATGGTTGCAAGTGCTTATTGTATGCAGGCATAGAGCTTGGTTGCACTTATCGCATGTATCTCCTATCATTGCAATCCACATTGTGAAATTTTTAGCTACATCAAGCAATATCGTAAATGGATATTTTTACATAAAACAAACCTCTATTTGGCAAATCTCCTCTTAGAGTATCCCCGTTGAAAATGCTTATAAAATCAAAAGGAAAGGCAATAAATTACCTTAGGAGTGAGTTAGAACAGGATGTGATGTCTTCTATATCTTGTGCCCACCCCTTTTAGGTGTTTTATTTGTATAGGCAAATCGCGTCAGGAACACAACGTAGCCATTTTTCCGATAAATCACATGCAAAGTGGGTACTGCCAACCTAAGTGAAATGCGCTAAATATGCGATGTGCTGTTGTTTCTGCGAACGTGAATCATTCGAGTTTTAGACGCGCAGATCCCTCGGCTACGCCCTGTCGTCGCTTCGCAGCGGCCGCAACTTCCTACACCCTCTCCTAAAAAACATCCGTCGGCTACGTCTTTGAGGCTGAGTATCTTACCGGCTTTGGCGACATTAGTTATTCATATGTTGCCAGCATTACGTTAGAGACATAGAGTGACATTTGTTGGACTTTTAACACATCATTTTCATCGCTGTGGATACACTAAGAGGAGAACGTCGCTATTCTCTACTAACACCTCTGAACATCTCAAAACTTATCGTATTTATGCTGCATTATGTTCCTACTCACATACCATACTACTACTGCTCATTTTTTTTAATTAGATTTGCTCCAGCATAAATTAAAAGTTAATAATAAAGTCTAGTGGTGAAAGGTGAATGCGGCTGATAAAAACCACTGGAATCGTTATACATGTGTAACACGGGTTCTAAACAAACATTTTTGCTTTTTGCATAGAAAAGCGTCATCATGGATGTAATTATGTGCCAAAATCTGCAATGACGCGTCATTTGCCAGCTGCATATTTTATCAACAGCATTGTTTTGATCTGTTGCATTTCTAAACCTTATGCTATGCATTTACCTGGCAATACCATAAAAATACACATTACGAAAAGCTCCTCTAATGATTAATTGTTTACACATACCTGAGCTGCTTCAGACAGTCTCACTCACGTCTCACTGTAAATGCAACGCAAAACTGACATGGACATTGGGGAACTCCCCACCAGAAACAAAACATCAACCACAAAACAGCAAAGCCATCAACTGCGCACTCCCGCTTACGTTGAATTCTTCGTTATGCGCATGATTTTTGAACATGCAACTTGAATAAAAGCGAAAACAATCGCACCTGTCGATAAAAGATAAAACTATCTGTTGTCGACCACAGCCTGCTACTCTATCCCAGTGTTGTCAACTTAGCTATTGTATGGCTAAATCTAGCATTTTTGCAGTAGCGTTTAGCCATATAAAATCGTAAAACGCTTATAGCCTGAAATTTAGCCTATTTAACAAACCCCTTAGCCAAAATCTAGCCTAAATAGCATAATTTCATCTGTGCTTTAGCTATGCATAAGGTTAGGGCAGTTAATCTGTGGGTTAGGGTGAATCCCCACTACCTGTATTATGTTCCTATCACGAGTAAGGTGGAATTTCTGGAGTATGCGCTCAAAATGTATGATTTTTGACACACACAATTTGTAAATATTTTACCTAAAGAATTTCAGTAAATTTCATATTTCAATATCAGATATATATATATATAACGTATGGTGTTGGTGCTTAGCAAAAATATACCTTATTCCATCACAATTTATATTAAATAAATTATTGCAATATTTAAATATTATGGAATTATCTAATCAGTTTTGATGTTTAGAATACCTAAATGGGGTTTAACTTCTGCAGAGAAAATATCGGTAGTTTTAGACGCCAAATATATCTAGCCTTTTTTGTTGTTAAATAATGCCTTTTTAAAGATACCCTCTAGCCATTATTTACGAGGAAGTGTTGGCTACATCGCTCTGTCCATTCCACAGAACACTAAACCAATTATGAATTCTGTGTTATTGAACCACAGAACATCAAATTGAGGTAGATTTATGGTCCAACAGGCAAGAATGGAGAAAATTAATGATGTTAAAAATTGTAGAGTGGGCCACAGTAAGACATTTATAGTTTATCAGTTTCTTACATGAGAGAAATTTGTTTCTTAATGTATAATGTTAGCACACTCAATGAAGATGAGTTTGCTGTTTACAGATATGTGAAAATTCAGATTTTAAGGTAAAGAAAGTAAATTTTTCTTATTGTGTTGTTAATTTTTTTATAAGCCTATTTAAATATATTTATAATAAACAAATATTTAACATCAATTTTTGAAGATTTAGAAGCTTGTAACAGTGATGTGTCATAATTTAAAATAGAGAGTTGAGGGTTGTTACACTACATCACTATGATAAACTTACTTGTAAGTAAGTAAGTAAGTAAGTAAGTAAGTAAGTTTATCATAGTGATGTAGTGTAACAACCCTCAACTCTCTATTTTAAAATATTTAACATGTCTATATATTGTGGAATTAATGTGAGAAATACCAACACAGTGTGCAATATGGGTTCGTTTTTAAAAGTGAAAATATTTTATTGAAACATGTGGGCTACAGTGAGACAAGTCTCTTTGTACCCCTTGCATGTCAATTTCTTTCTATTTTATGTTGAATTTAATTACTAAAGGGTAATGCTTAGTGTTAAACATGTCCCTAATTACTTTTTAGCTATGACACACAACAGATAGAGGAAAACCACAATTGGAATGTTTAAAGAAGAAGAAATGAGGGCAGCTGTAAAGCTTGTTCAGGAGGGTATATCAGTGCATAAGGCTGCCAAAGCTAAGGGTTTAGCTTTTCAAACACTTCACAGGTGTGTGTAAAGATTTCAGAAAGCAGGAATATTTCCATTTGACAGACATGTCTTTTCTGATCAGGATCTTCTTTTAAGTGCTGTAACTGACAGAGAAATGAGCGCTGAAGGTGCTAACAAAGTCTGCAATGAACCTGCCCCAGATAATAGCTCAAGACAGACAACTGGTGATGGAGAATCGATAGGAAAGGAGAAAAAACCAAGTCACATTAGCCCTAAGGACATCCGCGACTACCCCAAAGCTGCAGAGAGGATGGAGTCCACTTCCAGAAGGAGAAAGGGGAGATCCTTCATTCCAACAGACACTCCAGAGAAAAACTTACTTGCGCTTCAGATAAAAAATCAAACAAAGTATAAAAAAAGTTTGTTCAAGCAAACAGAAGTTAAGTCAAAAAGAGCTCAGTCTACCAGTAATGATAACAAATCCAATTCAAATGGTTCAGATGATGAAGAGACAGGTCTCCAAACATATGAGAAGCTGATCACTGAGCCGAAAGAAGGAGACTTTGTCCTGGTAGAGTTTCCAGGAAAACACTCCAAATTCTATGTTAGAGAGGTGCTGCAAGGTAGAGATATGGATGGTGATTATGAAGTGAAATTTCTTAGGAAAAGTGAAAAACTGGTTTTACTATCCAGTTGTTCCAGATATTGCATCAGTTTCTACTAAGAATATAAGATCCCTATTGCCAACTCCTTCTGCACTAGGCAAAATAAAAAGGCAGAAATCATACCTAAACTTTTGTGTAGATTTTTGAGACCTGAGTGTTCTATAGAGTTTTTGGTGTAATTTCAGTAATTATTGTGTTGTGATACGGTTTTAATGTTCCCATAGATTATGTCTCATTGTGGACCACCTTGTGTCTCACAGAGAGACAGTTGTTATGTAACTATAACTTGCGGTTTTTTTAAACAAACTTGATAGCTTCAAAAATGTTAGATATGTCAGCTTGAAGAGCAACATTAATACAATATTGTAACCAATAAAGAGTTTTGTAAAAGTAAAAATTTGAAGCAGAATGACAAAAAATATTTTTTCTGTCTCACCCTGGCCCACCTTCCCCTAGTCTTGGGTGCCGAAAAATGTTTGTACATTGTAAAACCAGAAATATATACAACATGAATTAGATAGAAAAGTAAGCTTTCATAAAAATAGTTTGTATATATACAATATAAACAATAGTGAATGTAATACATCAGATTTTTTTATTTTCTTGAAAATAGCTCTAACAATTTTGATTAAAATATCTATGTTTGATATAATTACATGAGAAATAAAATATTTTTTGTAATTTTCCATGAATAGTCTGTCAAATTCCATTTATTTGATGGAATTTTGTATAATTTTTGTGTAGCCAGAACACCATAAGAGATAGACAAAAACTTTCTATAGGAAAAGCATAGATCTCATTAAAATAGATAATGTGCAAAATAAATGTTTACCTAGCATTAAACATTTTCAAAATATTTCATGTAGCAAGTTTGCACCCTTCCCAAGTGCGAGCACATTTAATGAGCTTACTTAAAAGTTCATGATCCCTTTGTTTTCTTTTTTTCCTTTCTTTCATCACAAGAGGTTCTTACCATGGATAAATATTTCAATGATGTTTTCGCATGTTTTATGTAACTAAGTAATTTTTGCTTAATTTGAAATCACTCCTGAGCAAACATATATCCTAATGTAACATAACATGGATAGAATTGTTCTTATATTAATATATGATATAAAATGTATATAGGTGAATTTTACATTGGTAGAGAAAGTAGGTGAATGTGTAACATCATATCTTTTTTAATTTAAGGCATGAGGTGCAGCCTTTACTGATAACGCTTTCGTTCATATTTCCATACATTAATTAGAGAAAAATGACCCCATCCAGCCAGGAATCAAACCCAGGACTTTTAGATTTTGAGGCTAGCACACTAACCATTAGGCTCAGTGTCAGTCACTGCTTCATTTTTACAGTTAACTATTTGTTTTGCATTTATATTTTTACTTGAACTTGACTATACATTCTTGTCCAGTTTCAGTTTCGTAGATGCAGATTAGAAGTGGATGTGATCTCTTCAATATCTGGTGCCCACCCTTTTTAGGTGTTTTACTTTTATAGGGAAATTGTGTTATGAACGCAACAAACTAGCCATGTTGTTGCTAAAGCACATGCAAAATGGAAACTGCCAACCTAAATAAAAAGTGAAAGAATATCTTCTTCATTTAGTGTTGCCGCTGACAAAAAAGCAATGCATTCATAGTAAGAAAGACTATCCACCAAAATTCTAATTTTTGTATTCTTTTTGTGAAAGTTTATTATATTAATATGTTATTTCCATTAAATAAAGAAGTTCATTTACTGTAACAGTGGTAGATAGTTAACGCAAGCCTACATAAAAAAAAAACCTAACCTAGGGCTAACCTTCCGTGAATTCAAAAACGTAAGCTTATATAAAAAAAAAAACTAAACCTAAACTAACCTCCCATGAATCAGAAACCTAAGCTTAGGAATGCAACTGCTACACTCCTCCCCTTCTAAAAAACATCTCTCGGCTACGCCTTGAGGCTGAGTATCTTACCGGCTTTGGCGGCATTAGTTATTCATATGTTGCCAGCATTGCGTTTCAGCTAGTGTATGACATTGAGTGACATCTGTTGGACATATAACACATCATTTTCATCGCTATGGGAGATACACTAAGAGCAGAATGTCGAAAACAAATAATAAGTTATATAATTAAAGTTTCTCACAACAATGACCATAATATGACAGTACAAATCCTAAAAGTGAACATCAGGAAATCGCATTACAACTGGTAGACCTCGTTGATTGATAATTTGGATAACATTAGTAACATTATTTAGTAATGTGCAATCACTTAAGACAAGTGACAGCATGCGAAAAAGAACTCTGATGTTACATTCAGATGACCTCAATCTGCTCCTCTACAAACTATTCTTACAAAAAGCTTTTTCTTCTATCCACTTGTTAATGAAGATAATAGTTTGCAGAAATGATTTTATTATCCATTTTGCTGTAGGTACAAGAAGGTAGCAGGAAACTGAAGCAATAGCTAAATTTTCAAAATTTGTGTTTGTGATGACCTAAATTTCATTCTTTGCATGACAAACAAACAAAAAAAAGAGGAATGTGTCTCAGCACTTGTAAAAATCAAGCTGTTACTTAACATGACTTTTTCTAGCCACTATCACTAACTCTTCTACAAACTTTTAACAAAAGCTTATTTTTTTATCTATTTCATGTTAACTGAGATAAACATTTGCAGAAATTGTTTCATTCTACATTTCCTTGTCGGCACAAGATAGATACAGGAGGCTAAAGTGATAATCACATCTTTATATGCTGGTTTGAAATTCCATACTTCCCATGATATTGCAAGAAGCAAATGAATGATAACAGCACTCATAAAATAACAAGGTATCGAAAAATTCAAACCACATATATATATCAGAAACAGCTGATTCCACAAACCATTATTTTTTTATTTCTCTACCATGCACATAGTAGGTAGAGAAGGTATTGCATTCCACCCAAAAATTTGATTCTGAGTTTTCACTGAAAATACATATTTTGAGGCCCCTTGAATAAAAAAAAAAACATTTTTAGAAACAGGTCTGTGTGTGTGTCTATGTCTGTGAACAGCATAACTCAAAAACGAAATTTAGATAAATAATGAAATTCATATTTAGATTCAGTACCATCTAAAAATGTGACATGAGTATTTTCAAGAAAATCCCCCACCCCAAACTACGCTCTACATGTAATATTTTTCGAAATGTTTGATTTTCTAAAAAGTGGTTCTAACAATTTTAATTAAAATACCTTATATTAAAGCTATTTACATGACAATGTCTGTCTTGAATTTTCTGGGAATAGCCTGTGAAGTCCCCTTCATTCGGAAGGAATTCTGTATAATCTTATATAACTGGTAAACATTAAGCGATAGACAAAAATGTACCACAAAAAAAATGTAGGTATCTTTAAAGCACACAATTTATTTCAAATAATGTTTTTTTTTTTTTTTTTTGTGGCATCCGCCATTTCCAAGATATCTGGTATTAATGGTTTGCTTTGTTCAATATTTCATCATTCTTTATAAGTCCCATCGATTTTCAGTTGTTTCTCGTGACTGCATGGAAACAGTATGGAATTTTAAAGCCAGCAGATAGCAAACTTTTCTTCTTAAACATCTGACTATCACTTTTCTCTTTGTATCCTAATGAAATACATAATGTAGCTATTTCTGCAAAAGTTTATCTTGATTAAAATGATGTAGACAGACAAACTTTCGTAAGAATAATTTATATACCCATTAATAAATGATATAGGGTAGAGAAAGTCATATGAATGCAATACATAAGATTTTTTAAAATTAATGTTATTGATCAATCAGTGCACATAGCACTATACAGACCATTGGGAACATTATTAATACATACACATGCACACAGATCAAACATCACAACAAAAGAACATAACAAGAAGTGAGGTCGATCTCAGCAGGTTCCTCTATAAGGAAGTAGCACGATCAAGTTCTGTTACACTGCTGCTTTTGTGTTGGAGGGAGCAAGATATCCTGAGGTAGCTAACTGTGGAGTCTGATAGGAAGCCATGACTGAAAAAAGAAAACTGCACCTGAAACTTTGTATAAATTACAGAAGAACCTGTGAACCTGTTTGGAGATGAAATCTTCAATGGTGAGAATATCAGGTTCTCTGTGTAATTGTACACATGTTCCTGACAAGCCGGAGTGCATGAACTATGAGACTAGAACTTTATTTAAAAAAAAAAACTGGAATGACTTACTTTTATTGGAAGCTGCACCATCCCAAACTGGGCAATCATAGGTGATAACTGGATGAAGAATGGATTTGAAAATCAAAATGTCTGTGACATTGTTAAAAGAAGATTTTCGATTTATTAGAGGATAAAGTTGAGCTTCTTATTGATGCAAGATTTCCAGGTGAGGCAACGATCAAAGTGAACTCCTAGGCATTTTACTGTTTCGTTATTGTGCTTCCATTTTGTAAATATTGTCAACCTTAAGTGGTGGAGGTGAAGGAGGCTGGCAGAGTGTGAACACCATAGATTCACATTTACCATGATTTAGGGCAATGTGCCAAGATTTGAGCCAAGTGGATAGAGAATTCAGCATAGTTTGAAGGTGAATGATAGCAATATTTATATCCTTGTGTGAAGGACACAAGGCCGTAACATCAGTTTACACAGAAACATTGATAGAAGGCATGGGGAATATTTGAAGTGAAAATATTGAAGAGTTGGTCCCATTGAAGGAATCCAGCAGAAGCTGGCCTGGTTGATTGCTTTAGATCCACTGTAACAGAAGATCTGGTCGATTAAGAAACTATAAATAATATTGTAGAGATCATCAGAAAGTCCAATGTTACACATTTTTACAGGAGACAAGGGTACCATACCTTGTCAAATGGTTGTGTGAAGTTAAAAAATATAGAGAAGAAGGCAAGCGAGAGGAAGGTGTAACATCAACACTTTCCTGCATCCGTATCATATTTATACTCACCGTGTGGATATGATAAGCATGTTAGGATGTTATAAACTACTACAGTGTTGTCAAGTACTTACCCATGGCAAGAGCCAATGCGTTAACACCTATTACGGCGGTTGCTGTTCTACTAGTATTATATCTGGTAGCATGGGTGGTTCATTTGCACACATAAATACATTTCGTAGTAAACATAGTAAACAATCGACAGTATGTGAGCAGATAAACAGTTAACCCCGCTCGCCCCTCAGGCCCCGCTCACCTTCTTCTCGTTGTCCAACAGTACAAAGGTGGTAGTTTGGATGTAGTAGATACATATTTGCTTATTTAAACGTTTTCAAAGATTTTAGACAGGGAATGTAGCAGACTTATTGGATGCTATCTCCATGGTAGATGAATAGGTTTTCCAGGCTTGTGTAAAACTATTATTTTTGCATGCTTCCAGAAAGGAAAAATATAACTCAGGTGGAACAATATATTGAAATGAGAGGCCAGAAAGGCATGGGCTTTATATGACGTTTTTCAGCACTAGATTTAGTATACGGTCACAACCAGGAGCCATCTTGGACACCAAAGCTGGCAACAGACTAGGAGAAGTGAGCTTAAGTCATACAGGCACAGAGGGGTAAAACAGGGGAAGACTTTCTGTGATAGAATTATGGTTTAAATCAACTGCTGTATTTGCTGTAAAGGAAGCTTTGAAGTAATCAGGCGAATAGTTTGCATTTATCGGTGTTGTTCTTGTGATGATAGTTGATGTGATGTAACCGATGTTATGTGATGTGATGTAGAATATTCTTGTTTCCTTCCATAGGCTACAGTCCAAAGGAGAAATATTAGAGAGATGGTGCTGGTAAAAGTAGAATCTGTATTCATTGAGGGCATGCTTGACCTTCCTCATTAGCTCAGATGGAGACTTTGCCAGAGTTGACAATGAAGCTGTCGCTGCCTTTGTGGAACGTTCTAAGACTGTAAGAATGGTTTGTAGAAGGGTGGATAGAGTAAGTCATCAGATTTTTAAAATTAAATGTTTAAAAGAAGGATTGGTTAATTATACTTTTCTTTTCTTGGAATACTAAAATTCCATACTTGTACCCCAGTGTTCCTTACAAAAAGAGCCGCGTGTGTGCACCCACCCTCCTACGTCAAAAAGACATTTCTCAATATTATTTTTGAACCGCTGATCTTGGACTAATTGCATAGCTCTGACACCAATGTGAATTTTCTCTAAGTGAAAAGGATATCAAAGAAAGCAAAATAAAAAATAAAACTAATTTAGAAACAGATGGTTAAAATAATTAGCAATACTGATTGTAGTGATACCCAATGATATAGTGAAATATATCTGAGTTTTTAATATTATTCACATAAAGGTGATTTTTTTTACACATTTATATTTGCAATAAATGTTTACCTAGAAATGGTTTCAAATTAGGCAATGTAAACTTGGTTACATGCAAGATGGTGGTAGTGGTGGTGATATATTAGAGGATGTTTGAGTATTCAAAGACCCTTGCACCTCAATCTTTAGGCGTCTCTTGTGTTATGCTTTTTTCTTATCATAGAATTTGAGTTCCTCATCATTGGTTAGTGCCAGAACCCCCTTTCCTAAAATACGGTACTTTGACCTGTCCAAAATTGAAGCTCCAAAGAGATGAAATCTTCTTCTCCCCACATGCAGATAAGAAAATGTTAGTTTGTTCACATGTTGGGTTTAGTAACTAGCTCATGCAAAGCAAAACAAGAAAGGAAAATCACATAGATTTTCAAACATGTTCCTTTACATGAGGGACTTTAAACTGGGAAAATGCTAAACCCACAAAAAATTTTAATTTTTACTGAACCAGGAACTACAGGGAAAGCTAGATTTTTTTTCATCATTTCTTGTCTATAAGGGTCAGCCATTTAAAAACCAAACATATTACAATTAAGAGGTGGGTAACTACGATGGCTGATCAACAAAGACTGAGACTGATTTTTTTTCACAGATGTTTATTACTCCAATTCAATGTTTACATGATCTTTTTCAAAGTAGTCCCCTCCTACTTCAATGCACTTTTTATAGCGTCTCTGCCAGTCCTTGAACACGTGCTGCAGACCATTCTTTGTCAGGTCCTTGAGAATCGCCTCACTTTTCTTGAGCACTGCTTCAGAGTTCTCACATCGAATACCCCTAAGCTTTTCCTTTAGTGATGGGAATAAAAAAAAGTCACAGGGTGCAAGATCGCGGCTATAAGGTGGATGTGGTACACAGGTAATGTTGAATCGAGCCAGAAACTGCATGACTTGATTTGCGACGTGAGGCCGTGCATTGTCATGATGAAGTCGCTACCCAGTCCGAGAAAGCTCTGGTCATTTCTTTGCAATGTGCTTCCTCAGTGTAGCCAATACTGACATGTAGTATGCTGTTGTAATAGTAGTGTGAGGGGGAACTGCATGCTGGTAAATCATTCCATTACAGTCAAAAAATGTGATCACCATCACTTTCCCTGCAGATGGAACAACTTTTGCCTTTTTTGGTGTTGGAGAACCTGGTGATTTCCACACTGTGCTGGCTTGTTTTCCTTCAGGATCATAATGATGCAGCCATGACTCATCACCGGTGATAATCAATTTAAAAAATGCATCCCCTCCATCAGCAAAGAGATGCAGCACCTGATTGTCTGGTATATGAAATGCACGTAGGGTCTACAAAATAGAGCATTACTATCAACCTACCAATACGAGAGTGCTGCCGCTACCAACATTATACATAAAAACCCGCTCTGTTCAAATATTTATGTTACAGATACGAAACTATCACGGAAGCTACAGGAAAAAATCAGTCTCAGTCTTTGTTGATCAGCCCTCGTATTTGTCCCCGAGAAAGGAAAGGAATACAGAGCTTTCTTTTTGATGCATTGCCATTTTTTGGGGAATTGCTTGCCCTGCACTGCAGTGTTTCTAAATGGTTCTGTTCCTCCACTTTCCCTCCTCCCTGTGTGCCAGCTAATTAGTTGACAGACATGAAGTCTGGGCATTGTAAGATTACATGTTTCAGTGTGTTAGTGCTGTTATAATGCCAAAAGTCTGTATACTTTAGTACACAGAATCTTGTTTGATTCCAATGTGACAACAAACTCCTGCAGAGAAGTAAGAGAGCAATTTATAGACAGATTCCTGACTGTCTATACGCCTCACAGAGGTCTTCATAATCATGTGAATGGACTTAGGGAAATGGGATCTATTTTGATAAGAAACCAAAATTATACGGCATGTTCTTGCAGAAGAAAAACTTGATGACATCTGAGAAAAGTAAGAATGAAGTCCAAAGAAATCTCTAAGAAAGCTTGCACAGGAATTTTGCAAACCTCAGTTTGGAATGCCATTAAAGTTTTAAAATTAAAACCCTATAAGATAACCGCTGTTCAGGAATTGCAACCACATAATAAAGTGAGTAGAATTAACTTCTATAATTGGTGTTGAATAATGTTAATGATCATCCTACTGACCTGCATTTAATTTTTTTTTTTTAATGACTGAAGCATGGTTTTATTTACAAAGCAATGAAGAATTGATATTAAGTGTTAATACAAATTTTCTTACAAGGTGTGAAACATGTGTGGGGACAAGAAAATCATTTCCAACATCTTCTATTACGAAAGTATGTGGTTATTGTAGCTATAACTTGCATGAGAAATCTATGTGCTTGAATTTAATGGCCATGAATATCTGACTCTGCCAGAAAACTGCATACTTCCTGGTGCCAAGAAAATTCTCATTAGGTCGGCCATGCATCCAAATGAAGGCTCTGTATATCACGCAATACAGCTAGTATTCAGCAGTAATGTCATTTGCCATGTGACAATAAAGAAGCCAAAACTATTATACCAGCAGAGCACAGCATGTGACTCAACTGCTTTTGAGTCATTTCATTAAAACAAGAAAAAATATCAAACATTTATTACTTTCTCTACCACTTCACAAATTCAATATTGAGATTTAATCGTAAATAGATCTTATGAGGTCCCATGAACCCCAAAAGGTGCAGAGAGGGAGAAGAGCATAATTAAAATATGAAAAGTCATATAAATACCAAGTATAATATCTGAGTCTGTCTTGTCATAAGATGCTATGCAAACATTTTCAGGAAAATCCCTCCATCCAAAATTACTTGGCCTTTCATAGAAAAATTTAAGTTATTTTTCGCTTTCTCAAAAATGGCTCTAAAGATTTTGGTTAAAATACCGTATCTAAATATACTTCCATGTGTGTACTCTAAGAAGTCATCCTATTTCTGAATTAACTTTGTATGATGGTAAACTGTAACAGATAGATACAAACTTACTATACAAAAACTGCACAGCTAATTGAAATATACAATTTGTCAAATAACTTTCTCTATAGCATTGGCTGTTTTTTAAATATTAGCTGTCAGATCTTTAAGTTTTCCCGAGTTAAAATGTCATGTGGCATCTATAATACATCTTAACAATACTTTCCTTTTCCTACATTTCTTCCTTAATAACAAAAATCTGGTGTGTTACATTTACATGACTTTCTCTACTCTCTATTGTTTGTTAGTGGGTATACAAATTATTCTTACAAAATTTTATGTTTCGATCTACTTTAATCAAAAAAAACCTTTCCAGAAGTAGCCACCTTACATATTTCATTAGGGCACCAAAAAAATAATGACAGTCAAATGTTTAAGAACTGGATGCTATATGCTGACCTTAAAAGTCTATAGCTTCCATGCAATCACGAGAAACAACTGAAAATTGACGGGACTTAAGAATGAATCAACATTGTATTGTATTGAACAAATTGAATCATTAATATTGAATATCTCGGAAATGGCTGATGCTACATAAAAAGTTATTTGAAATAAATTGTATGTTTTAAACAGATCTATATTTTTTCGTCTATCGCTTAACATTTACCATGTATACAAGATTATACAAATGAAGAGGACTTCACAAGCTATTCCCAGAAAATTCGAGATATACATTTTATTTGTCATGTAAATATCTTTAATACATGGTATTTGAATTAAAATCATTAGCCAGTTTTTAGAAAATAAACAAATTCGAAAAATGTTCCCATGTAAAGGGTAGTTTGGGGTGGAAGGATTTTCTTGAAAATCCTTGTGTTGCATCTTTGGAAAGTACTGAACCTAAATACACAGTTTGGTATTTATCTGACTTTTTATTTTTGAGTTATGCGTTCACAGACACAGACACCTTTTTCTAAAAAAATATCTGATGTTACATTCACATTACTTTCTCTACCCTCTGTTGCTTATTAGTGGTTATACAAACTATTCTTGCTAAAGCTTATTTCTTTATCTCCGTTTTAATCCAAATACATAAACCTTTGCAGAAATAGCTGTATTACACATTTCATTATAGATACAAAGAGAATAGAGATGGTTGAATGTTTAAGAACTGAACACTATACACTGCCTTAAAATTCCATACTGTTTCCATGCAGTCACAAGAAACAACTGAATGTTGAATGACTAAAGATTAATGAAGTAACATACAGTTTGAACCATTAATAATGGATATCTTGGAAATGGCTTATGCCACAAAAAAGTTATTTGAAATAAATTGTGTTTTAAAGAGATCTACATTTCTTGTGTAGTAAGTTTTCGTCTATCAAACGTTTACTAGTTATACAAGATTATACCAAATTCCTCCCAAATGAAGAGGACTTCAAAGACCATTCCCAGAAAATTCAAGATATACTTTTTATTTGTCATGTAAATATCACTGATATATGGTATTTTAATCAAAATCATTAGTAATTTTTTAGAAAATAAACAATTTCGAAAAATATTCCATGTAAAGGATCGTTTGCAGTGGGACGATTTTCTTAAAAATCTTTGTCTCACATCTTTAGAAGGTACTGAAGCTAATCACCAAGTTTAGTGTTTATCTGAGTTTTTTATTTTTAAGTTATGCTGCTTACAGACACTTACATGGACCTTTTTCTTTTCTGGATTCAGGGGCTTCAAAACATGTATTTCTGGTGAAATCTCGGTGTTGCATTTTTAGGTGGAATGCATTACCTTCTCTACCTATTGTGTATACATAATAGAGAAAGTAAGATTTTACTTACGATATGCGATCAGTTGTTTTATTTTCAACTCTGTATATAAAAACAAAATGGATATTGCATACTTTGAAATTACATCTAGCCAAAAACTTATTGTAATGTAATATGATTAGAAAAATTAGTTTTTATGTATATACTATAACATATAATGGATTATATAAAGCTGTAATGGGTAGAGAAAGTTGTAGAGGGTGATGCATCAGATTTTTTCTACAGTTTTGCAAAGATAAGATTCATTGTTTCCTTAAGTTTTGAGGCAATTGTATGTCACCTGCAATGAGGTTTTGATATCACAGTGTACTGAGTTGGTAAACCATGGTTTAATATAACAGGAAAAATGGGTTAGCAAGCAGTTGTGTTTCAATAAAAATCAAGATTTATCATTCATAACATGAAATATATTACTGTATATTTAACATCAAATCATATTACTACATTATTGATTGCATTGTCTGTACAGTGAGCAGTAATATGTGCTCCTTTAATAACTTCTTTTACATAACACAACATAACAGTAAAGAAGCAGAGAGAAATATTAAAGATAGAAGAGAACAACATACAGACTTGGAAACTAACTTTGATTTTAGTATTTAATAATACTCTTCATTGCACTGCAGTCCAATACTGCTCACAACCAAGGTAACATGTGAATATTAGTATTCACACAATTCAATAAATAAATGCAGCTGTAGATTAGTTCAATGGCTTATTTAGCAGCTATGTATATAAACAGGTATGAAATTATTATTAAGAACAGAAAGAAAGAAAAAAAATGCATACAGATGTACTGTTCTGTAGCATCTTATAAATCACATCTGAATATTTTCCTTTCTTGTAACAAGTAAAGTAATGATAATTATATTAAAGAACAGCATATTCAGTCCACAACATATTGTAAGTAAAGAATTTTAACTGCAATACAGTATTGAAATAAATAGTATTCAATTTAGAAATAAAGCATATACAATAACATTGTTCTCTGCTGTTAGTAATCGCTGGATAATGAAAATACTCTACCATGGGAAAAGGCATAAGATGACAAAAATTGCACAATATCTATTTGTGCTTGCTCTGAAGCTAGGTAAAGTACATGATTTTTTTTTTTTCAAACTCAATAACAGATACTAACACTTGAGTACACATCACAGGTTTTAAGGTGTCTTCAGATAGTTCACCATTAAAATTCAGAATGTTAGAGGTTTGAGTGTAGCCTGTTTTTCTTTTTCAAGCCTAGCATTGTCATACAAGCTATACCGCAAACATGAGCCTGGAGTTTATTTAAATGGAAACTTTCAGATTAAACATTTTAATACATTGTGATTATTAAGTCCCTTCACAGCTGTGGAAGAAGTGAGAATGGGAATGTAGTTCCATGCACATTTGTGATGTTACAGTGGTAGACTGGTTGAAATGAACTTGAAGAAAGCAGTAGAAAGAGAAAACAAATAAATAAAAATCATAATTAACTTATCCATTCGTAGAAGATATTGAAAATGTCCCCCATTCAGTTGGAGGCACAGGTTCACACATTTAATTTTATTGTTAAACACTATGATTAAAGTTTCTTTTGCAATTGATTTAGTGTAATTCACTGTCTATTTAATTCATCTATTGTTTTTGGATTATCTTCACACACTTGACTGCAGCACCACAAAACAAATAATCAGGTCTACCAGTTTTAACAGCGCCATCAACAGAACAAGTCTCACAAAATTTATTAAATTGTAAACAGTATCCCGAAATGGTAAATTCGAATTTAGAAACTGCTTTGTTAAATTTTGCTTCGCTTTTTATGTACATTTACCACATTCTCAAAAAAATTCTCCTCTTGCAACACATGCTTTTCAGTTGAAAACATTTTCCAACTTCAATAAAATACACTTGCACACTGGCAGAGATAGTCTAACACTGACCATCATTCGTAACCTTTGTTACAACAGGGATGGTACTTTGGGCTTGGAATGTGACTGTTGTGGCCTAGATAGCACTAAACAATAGCTTGCTATCAACCATTTTGGAACCAACTGAAGGCTGCTTAACTGCAGTACACTGGAGGGATTGAAAGATCATATTGTATAAATCATTCAAATGACTTGGTAGTAAATAATGTTAAAGTGGCATTCCTATGAAAACTTAGTTGGCATTTAAACACTGGTATTGTGAAAAAAAAATTACCCTGTCCACACAAGGAAGATTAACTAGCACAGTTCCAACAATATTTGGAAACACTTCCAATCAAGATAGATAAAATTAATGGTGTTATTTCACTTGAAATGTATAATAATAGTGTTAATTTTAATGATGTTGACATCTGGGGTCATAACATGTTGTAAAAGAAGAGACCAGCATTTTATAAGCTAAGCTTGGTTGTAACCATCAACAGCGGTGTGAGTGCTGGCAATGGATGCTGTTAATATTCACTGTCCACCCAGCCCAGGTTTGATTCAGGCCACGTTTTTCAGTGAGCAAGTGACTTGGTCATTGCCTGCACTTAAGCATATAAAAACCACAGCTGTTTTGCTTATTTTTATTTCTCTGTAAATCATCCAAAATATAGAAAACATTTTATGAGTTCAAATATTGTTTTAAAACTACTCAGTTAATGATGATGATGAAAATGTGTTTTTTGATAAGTATGACATCCAAGCTGGTAATATAAATGCTTTTTACCTAAACTTTCAACAAAAACAGAAGTAAAGCAGATATTTTATCTAACCATCTAGGGAAATACAATAAAAACAGAAACTATTTTATTTAAACATTAATAACAATAAAAGAGAAAAAAAGAACATTTGCTTAGTAAATGAAAACTGGATTGAATGTACTACTGTTTATTTAACCATAGAATGTATCCAACTCATGGATAATCTTAATATGATACTCTTTAAAATTTAGGATCAGCTTAACATAAAGCAGCCAAGGTTGTAACTTGTGCTCTCAAACCTCTTTCATTCATTATATAGGTACATAAAACCTTCATTTAACAGACTTAGTATTGGTGTGTTAACAGAAAGTGGCATCTTCCGTTTACTTTGAAGTAAACATGCTTATCAGTGCATTTGCTTAAGGCTTGTTATCAAACCAGCTACTTTCCACCAAAATATCAAATTGTCTGCTGTGTTTCTAATCAACACAACATATATCACATTAACTCAGAAATTCTGAGTCAGTTTTTGTAACACATCACTTACAACACATACCATGAGGAGAAACACTGGCAGTTGACCTAGAACTGATGATGAACACAATACGCTCTAAGAAACATAAGTAAGTGATGTAATGTTACAAAAATTGACTCTAAATTTATTTCACATCATTGTCATGAAAGTCCACATAATAAAGGTAAAACATGTTATGCTGCTTAGAAGTTCTGGATTCATGAATTAATTCTCATGTCACCAACACCATCATAAAGGCAAAGGCATATTACATAGAATTCTAATTATAACAAAGTAAGTCATAAACGTATGCATAGCATTACAATTCAGGTACATTACTTTTGAGGCAAAAACAATGTAGTGGTATTGGCAAAAGTTATTACTATGAATATTTTGGGAAATAGTCCCAAAACTCTTAATGCTTTTAGAAGGCTTTTACTATCTTAATTTTCTATTGATTTCAACTAAAGTTGAAATGCAGTGACAAACATTCTTTAAAATCTGTATAAATTTTCAGTTTCATAAACGCAACAATTTGCGAATTATGTCATGTGAACATTTAGTGACAAAAAAGGACTTAAGGTACTCCACAATAGTGAATGTTCCTAATTTCCCAGAATGGACTTCAATATGTCATGGGTTCAGAATGACAGTTTCTGTCTAGTATTTTATGAATTGTGCAGGAGAGAACTTTTAAATTAAACAAGAATATAATCATTTTTAAGCTAATTTCATTACAAGCACAATGAAATACCAGAATATTATTCACATGCTTGGTATCTAGCTGTGAAATAGCAATATTACAATACAAATCTCAGTTCTGTTAAATACAGTCAAATAGATTTTTGCCAGAGCCCATGAATGCATTTAATGAATGTAGGGAAAGGTTAAAGTCCTTGAAGGAATTAATTCCATACAGTTAGGTTTTTTCAATATTGCTGTAAAAGAATGTGCATGGTCTTCCCACTTGGAACTTTTCTGAAAGCAAAAATCTTCAGTTTCACATTTATGTACATGGAGTAATTTTAAATATAATATATAGAGGTGGTTGCAAATATACAATTTCACTAAAATAGGTTAAATACCTCAGAGCTAGTTTCGAGGAATCACTTCCTCGTCGTCAGCTGATTGCAACTGGTTGGCTTTCCTCTGATGGTTACAGATGTCTCTTTGTCCCTCTAGTGGTGGTTCTACAAGTTTAGTGATCAAATTTTTCTCCATAGGGATGTCGAGGAAAGCCAACCAGTTGCAATCAGCTGACAATGAGGAAGTGATTCCTCGAAACTAGTTCTGAGGTATTTAACCTATTTTAGTGAAATTGTATATTTGCCACCACTTCTATATATTATATTTAATCTTTTCACTATGTCTTCCAATTTAAAAGTAATGGTATAATCTGTTTATAAAATGTTAATAATTTCCTCATGATAATTTTCTATCAGTTAACAAGCTACTTTGACTACGTTATTGTGTATTGTGCTAATGACCTCTAGAAAGATACTTTAACTATAGGTCACCATTAGATCATGATTTCTAGTGCAGAAATATTTCAATTTCCTTTCATTTACAGTAAAATTAAAACAAGAAGTGACTTGTGACATTTGCTGGAGGGGAAAATATCTATAGCATTTCCACTCAAACCTTGCTCTAGCCAATAAAGTGCTACAGCCACGCTTTTACTTAATATCACCCTTTTGTATGCCCTTTGTTAAGCTGAAAAAGTTGCATTTTACTTTTTGCCATTTTACTACTTGCCATCATATACCTATTAAGCCAACGCAAGAGTCAAATTTGACAGAAAGATACAAAAATGGATTTTGTTTTTGAGTTATTATGGTTATTCCACGTGCTTTCAAGCTAAGTTATTGGGCTTTCTCACATTAAAACTTTTAAGGCTCTGGATAGCCATTTAAATGAAGTACAATGTTACATTTAAAATCCAATTTTATCAGCTCTTTTCTTAAGCATTTTTATTTTCTCTACTATGTAACTGGTAGGTAAAGAAGGTATTGTATTTTAGGCAACAATTTGATATAGAGATTTAATTGGAAATGCGTATTTTAAAGCCCACTGAATACATAAATAAACAAAAATAAAGTTTTAACAAAACTCTAAGTGTGCATCTATGAACAGCATAATTCAAAAACCAAAAGTTAGATAAATGCCAAACTTGGTATTAAGTTCAATATCTTCCAAAGATTTTCAAGAAAACCCTCCCACTCCAACTACCCTTTACAAGGAACATTTTTCAAAATGTTTTATTTTCTCAAAAATGACTCTTAACAATTTTGATTAAAATACAACATAATTATATTTACATGACAAATAAAATATATCTTTGAATTTTCTGGGAATTGCCTATGAACCCTCTTCATTTGGAAGGATTGTGTATAAGAGATAGACAAAACCATACCCCACAAAAAATGTAGATCTCTAACACACAATTTATTTTCAATAACGTTTTTTGTAGCATCAGGCATGATTGAGATATTTGTCGTTATTGGTTTGACCTCATTTCTTTAAGGTGCTGTTGCTTTTCAGTTGTTTCTCCTGATGCCATGAAAACAGTATGGAATTTCAAAGTCAGTATATAGCAACTCATTTTTAAGCAACAGACTATCAATTCAGTTTCCTCTATCCCTCTTGTACTTACAATGAAACTGTTCCTATAAACGTATTTAGATTAACATGAAGTTATATGGGGAGACAAAAGAAAGGGGAAAAAAGAGTTTTTTTAAGATAATTTGAAGAAGTTATATAAAAATAAGGATATGGTTAGAGAAAGACATGTAAATATAATTAATCACTTTTTTTTTTAAATAAAGAGAGTTGAAGGTTGTTACACTACATCACTAAAATGATCTTACTTGAACACATTTCAGGAGACGGTTTGCTCCCATCGTCAGCATGTCCTCAACTGATTTTGCCGGTCATTGTCTGGGGAATGTGTGTGGCTAGTGGTGTTCTCTGGTGCTGGGCTGATGAACCTCCAAAGGCTGTTGGGTAGTGGCAGTTCGAAAAAATACATATCGTCAAACACAGGAATCACCTAATGAATTTCAAACTGCCGCTACCCAACAGCCTTTGGAGGTTCATCAACCCAGCACCAGAGAACACCACTAGCCACACACATTCCCCAGACAATGACCGGCAAAATCAATTGAGGACATGCTGGCAATGGGAGCAAACCATCTCCCGAAACGCGTTCAAGTATGAACATTTTAGTGATGTAGTGTAACAACCTTCAACTCTCTTTATTTTAAATTATGACACATCACTGTTACTAGGTTCTAAATCTTCAATCAATAATTAATCACATTTTTAATTTGTATGTCTGAAATTTTCCAGAAAGCTTCAGGTTTTATAGTCACATTTTTTTAACCTGTCACGTTTTCTTCCTTATCTACAAGAGGCCAAGAAAAGGGAATTCCAATTCTAAATCACTATCTCTTTACAGCTTCCTTTCTTTCCAAAATCAGCTACCTGCTTAACTGCAAAGGATCAGTGGCAGTATGCAACTGTGATTCAAGTGAAGCAACTGTGATACAAGCGAATTCTGGTCTCCATAAACAAATGAAAAATTGTGTGTTAGCCAAAGAACTTGGATAAAGCTTTTGTGTAGAGAATGTTACATTTATTTTATTATTTGTGTATGCAATATTTTATATCTGATGTTGGGAAGAAATTTAAATCTATAAAATTAGATGGTAGGGAAGTAATAGTTAATGTATGGATAGTTTGTTAAGCGATTAACATGTGGCATAAAATTTATCAAACCAGCAATATCAGTGACGAGTATAATTTAAAGATTGCTTCACCTACAGGTGTATCCTCTTGGACTGTTAAAAGAATTATAAAAGAACAAAATGAAGGTCAAGGAATTGGCAGTGTTTTTGTAACTCAATTATGCTGTTCACACACACATAAGAACCTTTCTCTAAAAAGGCTTTTTTTTTGGATTTAGGGAGGCTCAAAATATGCATTTCCGATGAAATCTCGGTAACAAATTTTTGGGTGGAATGCAATACCTTCTCTACCTACTGAGAAGGTAAAAGTGGGGGGCATGAATCTGACAACTTTTTCACTGTGATCGTGGTAATAATTTTCATGAAGAATTGTTAAAACGTGTATTACAGGACATATGAAAGCATTTACAAGGTTAAAAACATTCAAACAAAATATCTAAACAGTCTGTAATTGACTCATTTATGTTTAATTTATACATGGGGAGATGCAAAACTTTATGCTTCTCATTTATGTTTATTAATCTTTTGATACTAACTGCACTTTCATTATAATCCTGAGTGAGAATCCCATGCATATCCATGAGTTACCCATAAATTTTCTATCAAATTTGCACGTTCCTGAAGATTTCTGAGCTCCATGTTTACATTTCTCCTCATACCTCCTGCTTCAGTTTAGTAACCTAAATGTTAAAAGTAACCACATAAAAACACTGAATTATAACAAAGCTATGCATTTACAGGCCTCCTAGTATGATACTTTATATTGCTATTTTCATACAAGTCTTGCACTTTTATAACAGCTCTGAAAATTAATACCAGTCTAGTCACTTTAGGGCATTTTCAAATCGGAATGATTGTAAAACTTGTATACAAAGGCTAGGACAATACAAAAATGCTTTGTAAATGTTTCTTGTACATTTGTCCATCTGTTCTTATTGTTGATACTGACTTCTTATTATTATATTATATTTTATGGTTTCAAGCTTTATTTCTTCCAGACTCAAATATGGTTTCAATACTAATTTAAATACTTCTATACACAATGTTGAAACCAGTACTGAATTTTTAATGAAACTTCTTTCTTCAACATTTTGTTTTAAAATTATGCACAACTAATAACCAATTATGTACTTTAAATTTTCAGATAGCTTTTCAGAGCTTCAGATATCATATACCAAAAAGGTCATAAGCACATTTTTATAATATTCAATTACTTCATTTTATATTTAGAAAGGATGTCCACTCCTTTTATTGCTATACTATATCTCATAAAGAGCATACTTTTTATCTTCCCTCACTTACAGGTCTTGTGCAGCTACACTGTGTATTGCTGCTCTTCATCCATGAGTGGGGGAAGATACCAAGTATACACTATATTTAAGTACCATTTTCTCTAAGAGTATAAGAGCTAAGGATCTGAGACCTTCCACATTTACTGAATATGATTCTTATACTAGTTGCCATTTTAAGACTATTCTGATTACATTTTGTAATTTTTCTAATTAAAACCTTTGTTTTAAACCGGTATACCACTATTTATGAACACATCTAGGATAGGAATAGGATAGAACTAGAAGCGGAGGGGGACTTAGCACCTCGACCTATTCAGATCTTTTGTGCCTATGCCCCTGATGGCATCTCCAGGGGGGGAGGGATGAGGTGAAAGGAGGCATGACAGGCAGAGGGCAGGATCCATATCATTTAGATTTGAACTCCCCCTTAGACTTACACATCCCCTGGGGGATCTGGGGCCAGGAGACCGCTCCAGTCTGGAGGACGAAGGTTTTCATAGAGCATCCTTTTCTCCTGCCATGCACATGCCAAGACCTCCCACTGACACTTGCAACTCTGAAAGAGACTAAGCAGATGAAGGATGAAGTGAAACGAGAATGGAAATGAAATGGAGGGACAGGAAATTCGGGGGATGTAATGATCCTTCCCAGCATTCACCTGGCAACCCAGAGAAACTCCCCCCCCCCAAAAAAAACCCATAGGTTAGGAAGGTCCCAAATGCGGGCCACAGACATAACACCTGAGCCATCCTGCTCGGTTGAACACATCCAAGAAATCATCTGTAAATTTTAATCTCTCTCTGTATGTGAGAAATTCACATCTTTGCAGTGGGGAGGAAAATTCAGTTTTCAGAAAACAACATGCAAAATTTACTACACTAACCTTAAAACTAGCTGTGCAGAGGAATATTTACTTACAATGAAAATATTAGAGATTAAATATTGTAGCAAAGAGAAGATACAATTTTTTTCAACGAAAAAGGTACACATTTCCTCTTAAATACTTTGCATTCATTAAATGAAAAATTAAACTACAATAATGGATGTTACTTTCTTTCTCGAAGCATAGTTGCAATTTCATAAAGATTGCATGTGATTTTCTTTACAATGGTTTTATTTCCAGAACAAAATTCCAGTAAAGGTGAACTGTTTAGTACCTGGCACGTTTTAATTAAATTATAAACAAAACCATCTAATATATCAGAAATGAGTACACACGACTGATTTGAGATATTGTATATTACCTAAAGTATTCTCAAACATGACCAAAATTTTACGTTTTATTGCTTGAGATATGCATTACCTTAAAAGATTAGCAGCATATTGTGTAACATTATGCATACAAAAACTGGTTGTCTGTATTCTTGTGAAACTGCACAAACTTGCATCAGCGGAAAAACTGTTAAAATGACAATAACAGCTCTGATCTTAGTACATTCAGTATTAAAATGTTATTATCCATCTTGTGTTTCAAGGGAAAGTTTCAGATGTTACAAACACAGATAGGAATAAAATATTACTGCTACCTTAAGGAGTTATAGACAAAAAAAAAAAGGGAAGCCAATACATACCAGGAAGGCATTATTGTTTTATAAGGTTATAATAAGCATGACGTGTACATAAACTTCAGGACCTACCTTTTTTTCCAAAAGTGAATGTAAGAGATGTGATAGCAGAGAAACATGTTCACTGTGTGCAACAAACTAAAAGGTGAGAAAGTTTTTAGATATAGTTAATAGAAAATAGTTTTGATCAATGGAAAATAAAACGCATGAAAATCTTTAATTAATTAAACTTGGAAACTGCACAGTGAAATGAAATAATGTAAACTGATTTGATTTTACAGGCTGAGCATACAAGGACTTGATCATACAGGTTTTCTTCAGATTATGTTTCGGGAGCTGTTGTTACCAGCTGATGATGGGAACAACAACTCCTGAAACATGTTCTGAGGTAAAAACCTAATGAAGTAAAGGTCCTTTTCCAATTTGTTGAGAAAATCAGTTTCCAATAATGCATTCTTGTAATACTATGATAATGGTGTAATAGGAAGACAATTTAATAATGGCCAGGGATAAAACAATGGTCACCTTCGGATAGAATTTATTAATTTGGCTTTTAAATAAATTCTGATTAAGTTCTGCCAGAGATAAAAAAATTGCCTCTACCTTGCTGCTTAAGAGAATATTATTAGAAGCATGCAGAGACAAGACTTTGTACTTCTCACAAAGCAAAACATGTAGCATTCCCCTTGTCACTCAATCCCTCACTAACAAAGTATCCGAAGTATTCCTTGCCTCTTTCATACATTGCTTACCATCTCTCAAGCTCCTAACAATGAAATCTGACTGATCTGGTCTGGGATTGTTGTTATACAATAGCTGTGATGCCATTTCACATGACAATGGTTTAGCTAACATGTCACATTATACGTGGGGAAACTGTAATAGAAAACTTAATGCTTCTAAAGTGTGATGAAACCTTTTTTCATCCTCTAAATTGATGGTCTACACTCCTTAAGTTTTGATATATATTTTTGCCACACCATTGGACATGGTCAGAGAAAATATGAAGACTGGCATAACTATGCAGTCTTCTGCAAAATTATACATAAACTTTTACAAACAGTTGTCCAACCCTTAAAGCACAAACATCCAGTGCCTTGTTTATATGAGGAAGATGTTTTATGTACAGTAAGCTAGACCTGCATTATGTGCTTTAATGAAGGACTCTGTGCACATGAAGTTATCTCAGGAGCTATCTACAGATCAGTGATGCAAGAGGTTTCATGTTTGCCAGATCTCTCTTATTATTTTATTGTCTTTTTCTTTGTTAAGTTTTCCTCCCAACCAGAGTTTGTGTTGCAGTTTTATTTTTAATGCTTTGGAGGTTTTAGTTTTTTGTGTGCATGTAATCTGGGTTGTTGCAGATGTAGAGGGTAGAGCTCATAAGATTTTGTGCCATTTTCCTCTTTTTGTTTTTTGAATAGTGTTTAATGCCCATTTTACTACATATGATACCACAGTGGTGAACACTGACGATACATGAAGTGAATGATAATTGCAAAAAGGAAATTTGAGAAGGAAGCATTCCAGGCCTAAGTTTAGGATACCTCTCTGGCATTTGGCAGTTATGACTGAGGAAAGCTTGGAAAAAAACTGTTAGGAAGGAAAGTGAAGAAAGAAATAATTACAACTATTATTCTGCGCTACTGATAAATTCACTATTAATCCTTTCACTTCCCATTTATCTTCAAGCATAGACAGTCCTCAAGTTTGATGGTATATCATAACTTCTCATATCCTCTAAAGCATTTACTAACTGTAGCTCAATGTTGGAGGTTAGTTAGATTCTAGCCCCCCTCCACCAAAAAAAAAAAAACAAAAAAACAGCTGACTAGCATGGGCACTGACATAATTTTGGTAGTACTGTGGTAAAACACTTTTTTTTTGTGTGTGCAGAGGGGGGGCATTTACACTAATAAAAGTATATTTAAAAGCTTTTTTAATTAATTTGTCATGTAATTCGCATGAATTTAATCCACCTTCCAAATTATGTAGCAGCAGAGATTGAGAATTTTTCAAAGCTAAGTTTCTTCTGCCACATTTTGTTTTGCCACTAACTGATTTATAACTGAATGTTCATTGTAATGAACAAGGAGATTGAAAAAGTTAATTTTAAATATTGTGTATGAAGAACCAGTGGAAATAGCACATAAGAAGGTGAAATGTTGAATTTTCAACTGAGAAGGGAGTCACACTATTATTTAACTCACACTTGATGAAAAACAGAAAATGTAGTTGAATGAAAGTGGGCATGCTGAGGCCCATCTATAAGTATTATTTTATCCAAATAATATTGTACTATTTAGCTGACACATCTGTGGCGTTTCAATTTGTAGTGATTGAACTATATGAATAACTGAAGAGAAAAGGAATAATGAAGAATATGCATACTAATGATAACAAGAAGATAATATTAATATCACCTGTGATAAAACACCACTATTTAATGCTATATAGGTATAGCAATTAAATTTCAAGTGAAATAAATTTTGTGGCGGAAATAAAGGGGCAGCATAAAATTTAGTACTAAGGATTTTTGGGCAAATAATCCCAAAACACGTTAACTTTTGGAATACTAACCTTAATTTTATATTGTTTTAAATGAAACACCATTTAAATGGTTATATATGCAATTTCAGCTCTGTATGCGCAGTAATTTGACTAAAAAATGTGCATTTTTTAGGAGACATTACATATAAGCTACACTTAATTTTGTAAATTTAAAATAAAAGAAACATTTCAATGCCATATATGCGGTGGTTGGCCCACAAATCTTAACTTTTTTAGGAGGCTCTACATCAAATAATTTTGTAGCAACTCCAACTAAATTAAAATGTTTTAGTTTAAACTTATATATAGAACTTTAACTCTATACATACAATAGTTCACCTAGTAGGCTCTGTGTGGAAACTGCCCTTGATTTTGTATCAGTTTCAATTACATTTAAAATAAGCTGACAAATTTTGACATCATGCATGCATCAATTTGTGTATGTGTGCACGCGTGTGGACAAAGTGATATTAGTCACTCCAGCAGTAATAAATCCATGTAAACACAATTTCAATATATTACAAATGAACAATGTCATTATTGGGAAAAAAATAATTAAGTATAACAAAAAAATCTTGTGTTATATTTACATGACACACACACACACACACACACACTCTCTCTCTCTCTCTCCTAAAAATGCTCAAAATGTGTATTTCTGGTGAAATCTTGGTAGTAATATTTTGGGTGAAATGCAATTCTTCCTCTAATAATTATAGGTAAACAGTAGAGAAAGAGAACTAAAACAGTGATAACATGAAGAAAGCATCTGATACAAAATGGTGAAAATGGAATAAATAAGGCTACCCTAATGCTTGACAATTGATTTATTTAAAGTCTTGATAAATAAAATAAATTTTTAACCTAAAATTTGTTCAGTGATTTTGGATTGTTATAAATAGCCAAAAATGTATGTATAATGTGCTACATGAAGCCAAAAACTGTGTTTTTAAAATGATTATGAGAGTTTTACTTTTATACACATGAATGGCTGAACCAATTACTATGCAAGCTGTAATAACATACATTAGGATCAATTTAAAAAGCTTACTATATCACAATTTAATTACTCCCAACAAGTATTGGTATCATCATCTTTATCCAAAGGCCTTCTTTCCGAGTACTTCTAGCTCATGAAGAATCTTGCATCCCTGTACAATTTGGCAATACCATCATTTTGTGGTTTAATGTTAATTACATGTCAGATGGTTAGCGTTCATAGTGCTTCCTGGTATTCTGTATATTGTGCATTTGTCTTGAGTTATAATTTAATTTTCTTATAAATGGGCAGCCAAACAGTCATGTTCTATTTTAATATGAATGTTGCAATTGCTTCCATCCATGGCTTTTTGCTATTCTTGGCCAGTCCAGATGGACATTAGACCAGTTATTTTTGTATTAACATTTTAAATTATTTTGCTTCCAATGTGTTGTTTATATAAAGCGGTTCGATTTTTTTCCTAGTAGATAAGTTATATTAGAGTCAACAAAAACTTGAATATTTATGCAGTTCTGCCAATTTTTCATTACAGTTATGTTACACATTCCAGTTTTTCCTAAACACCATGCGAAACATATGTTAAATGTCCTAAAATAACTAAGGGGGAGGAGAGAAGGACGGATAAGGTAGATAGAAACACATTCAAACAGTAATACAAGCAGAGTTGTTGGCACTGCTAGATTTAGATAAAATGATAGAAATAAATAAAACATCCAGATCTTTTTTCCTTTTTTGTATACTGTGTAACACCTACTCTTTTTGAGGCCTCTGAGCAAAATTTCTTTCATGCCCAATATAGAATGAAACGCTAAGAACCACAGCAGTTAAAGAGCATCCATAATAATAATAATAATAATAATAATAATAATAATAATAATAATAAAACGGCGGCGTCATGGCTGAGTGGTTAGACCGCTCGCCTCCCACCGAGGCGGCCCGGGTTCAATCCCAGGGACCTGCATGTGGGATTTGTGGTGGACGAAGCGGCATCTGGGCGCGTTTTCTCCAGGTTCTCCGGTTTCCCCCGCCATTCATTCCACCAACTGCTCCATCATCACCTTTCCTTTCATCCATTTCACCAACATTTCGTTTTATCTACTTCCTTCATCCCATACCAGGCATCGGGCTGATCACCCATCCTGGATGCTCTGTCTGATCCATGAGTGTTTGCTCCTCAATGGGCCTCTGACCCCAGGCACCCGCTTGTAAATCCTGGGGGGTGTAAGTCCTACGTAAGAGGAGGGTAAACAGATAATGAATGAATGAATAAATAATAATAAACCTTCTCTTAATACAGATGGTGACACTTGTCATAAATGAAATGATGATTGGAAAAGGAAATGTTCCAGGCCTACATTTGCCAGTTATGAGGAATATCAGGAAAAAACCTGTGAGAGAGGAAGATTCTGGAGGGATCTGAACTCCAAACCTCCTGTTCACAAGTCGTTACTTTAACAACCTCAGCTACCCATGTCAGTCATCCAAATCTAAGCCCTAAAACTTGACTATGGTATTCTTAACTCTGACAAGTACTGTGTACTATATCCATGCAGTAAATGTAAAATTCTTCTTAGACCAGTTACAAACCAATACAGCAAATATGCTTTTATCAAAAGAATTTCTGTAGTTTAGCTCGATGATGTTAAGCAACAGTCTCATGTCAACAGATATACTGGGATGTAAATCAACTACGGAACAAAACTGTGGCACACCATAACATTGATATAAATCTGAGTTATCAGCATTATTAAATAAATATAGCTAATACCAACACTGCCACTATTATTATTATTATTGTTGTTGTTGTTGTTGTTGTTGTGCTTTTGCTTGTAGAAAAAGGAAGTTGTCATTTTTCTAAAAGTAAAAACATTTCTGCCTGTAGACTGCGATGTTGTGGAGCTATAATTAATGACAAGAGTGAAAAAGAAAATTCCCTACAGGACACTGCATTGCAACATAAGAAAAATTCTGAAATTTCATTATTATTCTTTCATATACTCTATTTTTTTTATTATAAAATAAGGAGAAAGCTTCACACACTTCTCTGGTCATTTAATTGCAAAGTTTTTCCATTACATCTTTCAAATGATCTATTTTTCTATACAGTTACATAAACCATGCATAGGACCCATAAGGGCCTATACAACAAAATATCAGAATGCTGGATACATAAATTTACCATAATACATTTTAAGCTATAAATTAAATTGAGTTTGATTTATGGAGGCTCTTTAACTGCTGTGGTCCTTAGCGTCCTATTCTATATTGGGCATGAAAGACTGGTAATTTTGCTCAAAGACCTCTTTAAGGCTTGAGGTTCTTTTACGTGCTATAAATTTATGACATGGTACCACTGGTTTTACTTCCCTTTCGAAGGAAGCTATGCTAAGGATTTTTATGCCCAAAAAAAAATCCATCCCCTCTGCCGGGTTTGAACCCGCAACTCCAGGAACTAGAGGCTAGAATAGTAACCACTACACCATAGAGGACAACTATTTTAAGCTATCCCCACGTCTCATTTTTCAACTGTTTTATAAACTATGAGGAACATTTTGACTAAAGGGGTGGGGAGTATCTTGAACTTGGTGATGAATGGGGTCCAGAATTTACATGGGCTGCCCTTAAAGTGTTTCACCAAAACATTAATAGAGAACTCATTTGCTGGTGAAAATTCATTGCTGACTGTTAAATCATGACTTTTTCCTTCAAACATTATACTGACAGCCTGGCTTAAACCATAATTTTAAAACAAAGTTATACTTATCTTAAGTATTTTTCCTGATGTTTCTTACACAAGTAATTTAGGGTACAATGAATCCTGTCTTTTTTTTTATTTTAGGAAAAGAATTATGTCCTGATAAACGAAAACCAAAATATTAGAGTAAAAAAATAACACATATAAAAATATCACAAATTGGTTACTTTTTAAAATTTAATGGCACAGTATTAACTCTCTTAAAAACAGATCACTTATTTCAGCCACATTACTATGCAAGCAACATGTCACCAAAACATAATCCAGTAAATTAATTTTTAGCAATACTTTTAAAATATCTATTTCTAACGTTTAAAAGATTTATTTGTATAATGATTTTTACAAGGTAATTAAGGCTGGTCTCGTAGCTCCGTCGGAAGAACACCTTCCTGCTGGCGACGGGTCTCGGATTCGTTTCCCGTCTTGGAAGTGGGAATTTTTGTTCTAACCAAGATTATTTCTTATTCTCCCCAAAGTCTGGAAGTATGAATAAGAGAATGAATGTGTGTGCAATCTAATGAATAAAACCCAAAGTTTACTACAAATCAAACGACAAGCACATAGAAGTTAACACCATTGCCTATAGACAATAATGTTCCAAAGGAAAGGCCGCCAACAATCCACTGAAGTTAAAGGAACTTTAAAACAAACAAACAAACAAAAAAAAAATTAAAACAGAAATATTTATTCTTTTGATGTCGTATGGCTGTATCCCTTGCAACCCCCTATGTGTACATTTATGAACACTGTTAAAAGTACTGCTGAACATTGGGCATCGCACTTCAAAACTCTAACCTCCTGCCAGAATTTGCTGAAAATTTACTGGTTATACTGTACTTAGCTCAGTTAATTTTAGTTATTTTCAGAAGCTAAAACCTGTTTTTCTTATTAGGCATAAAAACCAGAATTTTCTGCAACTTACAGAGGTGGGATTTAGTCATGTGAAACATATATATTTAACTTCAAAACTACCACGCCTTCATTTGGACGCGTGGTCTGCATAATGGCAATTTTCTTGAAACTAAGAAGCACACTGAAGTCAGCAGAGTCAAATATTCATAGCCCCTTAAATTCACACACAGAGATTCTCATGCAAGTTATAACTACAATAACCACATACTTTCTTCATAGAAGTTGTTGGAAATGGTGTCCTTGTGCATCATACATCTCTCATATGTTTTAAGAAAATTTGCATTCACACTCATTAATTCTTTATGACCATGTAAATAAAACCCATGCTTCGTCAGTAATAATAATATAATAAAAAAACAAATAAATAAAAAGGTCAATAGAGCATTCATTAATATTATCCAACACTCAAATGAAGAAATTAACTCTACTCACATTGTCCCATGGTTGCAATTCCTGAACTAGAGTTATCTTATAGAGTTTTAATTTTAAAAGTTTATGGCATTCCAACCAAGTTTGCAAAATTCCTGAGCAAGCTTTTTCGGAGATTTCTTTGAACTTTTTTCTAACTTTTCCCAGATATTATCAGGTTTTCCTCTGTAAGAACACAGCGATGTAATTTGTTTCTTATCAAGAATAGGTTCCATTTCCCTAAATCTATACACAAGATTAAGAACTGCGAGGTGCATGAATTGCAAGAAACCCGTCTATAAATCACTGTTTCACTTCTCTACAAGAGTTTGTTAGAAATCGTACATGATTCTGTGTGCTAAAGTATATACTTTTAGGTACTATAACACTGAAACATGTGATCTCGCAACATATTAACCTCTGGACAGCACCAACTTTGCATCAACTGATTAGCTGGCACACAGAGAGGAGGGAAAGTGGAAGGAAAATAGAACAGGTTATAAACTGCACAGTGCAGGCAAGCAATAATATGGCCATGCATCTAAACGAAGGCTCTATATTAATCTATAGTTAATATTATTATATTTTTAAATGCTATTCCAAATAGTTTAGCAATTGCACCTTTTAATATATTGCCAAAATAAATGTAGTACTTTTCAGTTTTATTAAGACAACTTCATATTTTGGCAAAGTACTCAATATGCTAATCTCTGATTATCACATTACATCTCCCTTCCACAATATCTTGTGTATGAATCACTTTCTTATACCTCTGAAAGTGTGATATGTTTTCTATGAAGTACCTAAATCAACAGTCCAGCAAGAAAAATAATTCATAAATTGGATAAGGAATTAACTTTATAAGAAAAATATCATAAAAATTGAGATTTTAAAAATGCTGGTTGTACCAAGAGAAAAAGTTGGAAAATTACTGGTTTACAAATGTTATAATTTGCATTGATGGCAATTTGGTTTCTTGAAAAGGGCTGACTTTTTTTTTTTAAAAGATAAACATCAACTTCTGGTTACACCACCACATAGGAATCCTTCCTTATAGTTGTTATAATGGAGAATAAAGTTACAATCCCATTTTTGCTAAATGTGGCTTATGTGTAACAGTGGTTAAATCTGTGTGGCAAATGACAGGGATGCTCACAAGTATGGATTAGATTTGTCTGTCAAATCCCAGCGGAATAACTCACACCTGTGTGAATCACTACATTTTCAATTACTGGTGCTTGATTTATCCCTCTGTCTGAGATACCATGCCTGTGTTTTCAATATATTGATTTAACTATTAATGTGAAACAGATTCAACAAGTAGCTTATTAAAATTCATTAAATCACTTCCTAGTACAATACTCTTTCTGCCTCTTTAACTTTCACTCAACATCTAGGTGACACTGCAATGGTTTCCTGTGGATTCTTCAATAATATGGTGACTTAGTTCAGTTTTCTATGTCCCTTCACTTTTCTTTTCACATAGTGGTGTAATGAACCATGCATAGCACAGCCTTTTCTTCCTTCCAATCACTCACTGGAGTGTTGAGCACAGGATTCCTCTTTTCTGGCTATAGTTGCTTACTGGAGTGTCAAACACAGGACTCCTCTTCCCTCTACTGGTTGCTCACTAATTGTAGAACGCTGGACACCTCCTCTCTCAGAGAACTTACTGAGTAAGTACGTCAGCACAACAACCTGCTGCTGCCACAGAAAATACATTCCTCTTTGTACCCAAACTAGCTTCTGGAAACTTTGAGGAAAAGTTGGTTCTCACAGTTTTGCCATTCTTCATGGATGGGCATCTTCCCCTCTTTCTCTATGCATCAGCTAGCATTGACAACCACCCCCACTATCTGTGAGGTAGGGGGCCATCTTCTTCACAATATGATTCAGTGTGTGGCAGACAGTTGGTCTTGCAAAGTCACCTTCCTGCACCGTTGCTGCTAGGTGACTTCAGTTGCATAGTCATGTTTCTGAACCATTTAGGTTGTTGCTACTGATTTAATTGGAAGACGGGTTTTCATGACTATGACTGACTGATGTTTGATGATCCTTACGCATAAACAGTGATGCTGAACAATGGCCATCTGCTAGACCAGGATTTGCCAAACTACGGCCCAGGAGGCTGAACAAGGTCCGCAAGTTGCTTTTGTTTGATCTGCCTACAAACTTCAAACAGTATAAATAAAAAGAAACACACCACCTGAATTAGATAAGTTGACTCACAAATTTCAGACCATTGAATAAAATTAAGCACTGAAATTTTTAATTGATATATAGTGTACTGAGCTACAGAAGGACAAATACGGGAATTTAATTTGGTTGATTTTTACAACAGTCTGCCGAATGACACATTTCGTCATTTGAAAGACTTTGTACAAGGATTCACATCAGTGTTGCATCAACAATATCTGTAAAAAGACATTTTCAAAAATGAAATATGTCAAATTAAAATATCATTCTGCTATGATTTTATGAGCATTTAATGTTCATTTTGATGGCAGGCAGCACAAAATTAGAACAAATTTCTGCAACTATAGCGCAGAAAAGTCAGTTTCATTCTTCTCTTTGAATACGAACTGCTATTAAAATACTTCATGTTAACAGGTAGGTAGAGGAGGGAGGGTTGTGCATGCGTGCACATTGTTCCTATCTTAAACTTATGTGGCTTTGATTGCAATTCATTCTCTGACAATTAATGCGAACACCATTATGAAAATTTGGCAAACCATGTGCTAGGGTAACTTGTTGATTAAATTAGCTTATAATGCGGCCAAGGCAAGTGCAGTCCTGCACTGTGAGCAGAAAGACGGCAAACATGATGCAATACAACCACACGCACATATCAGGTAATGCTGTACGTCATTAATGCATCATGTAATGTTTACAGTACTAATGTTGGAATGTAAAGGAAATAGTGTTATTCATGAGCAAGCTCGTGTTATTATTATGTTTTGTGATGAAAAGGTCAGAAAATATCTATTACAAATACCACAGAATGTGCTAATTGTTTAAGTTTTCCCAGTTGGACTGTACAGAGGGGAGGGCAGGCCATTACATGAACAAGTTATGATCTCCAATACAGAACTGCCCTCGCCTTGGTCAAGTTGTAGTTATACAGTTGTGTTCCTGTAGTAGCTATTTTATTCTTTTGTTCATGGATAGAACTTCAGGTCATGGCATTGACTATCCAATCTGGTATTTATCTGGCAATATGCTATCCTGTTGTTTTACTTCATTATGAAGCAAAAGTGTCACATACTTTGCAAATGCCCATTTATGTCTTTACAGCCTTATACACAGTGATGTATAGGGGAGGAGAGCATAAAATTACATATTATGGTAAAGTAATATATCCACTGTTATGAACTATTATCTATAACCACCTGCCCCTTATGGGTTAGTTTTTCCAAAAGCATATGGCATTCCACCCAAAGAGTTTATATTGGGATTTCACCAGGAAATGAAGGTTTTAAAGCTTCCAAATATATGTTACATGAATTATGTGCAAGCACAGTTAAGACAGAAAGTCAAACAAATACAAAGTGAAGATGCAAGGCAGAGATTTTTTATAAAATTTTCCCCACCTCAAGCTGTTATTTATAATGGTAAAATTTCTTTATAATTTTGATTAAAACATTATTTTTACTCTCCCAAAATTTTATATCACCAGAAGGCCATAAGAAACAGGCAAAATCTTAGAAACATTTAGATACTGATGTAACGTTTTGTAACATTAAGCATTTCAAATCCCGACTGTGACATTGAATTTTTCAGTTGACTCTATTAATAATTTCCAAAATATTTGCGATTGTTCATTTAAATTTTTATATTTTGAAATAGTGATTTCTCTTTTTTTGTTTATTTAGTTCATGGGCTCATTACTTGCATATATATTAACTTACTTTTTTGAACAGTGAACCTCATTTGCCTGTGCACAACTAAACATATATTGTGTAATGTTTACCATCCCTGGTAAATAGTTCACAAGAAGCAGGTAGAAAAATATTTTTTTGTATTAATAATTTGCTGTATAGCTATGAAATGATACTGAGAAGAGAAAGTTGTGGAATTTTGCACATCAGACTTTTTCTGAGTTTTAGTATTACATTTTACATCTATTGTATAAATTAAATGTACCAACCTATTGAGAGTACATTTCTGTAATATCATTCTTATAAAGTAATTGCATTTATGGCTAACAAAACTAGTGTCAGAATGCTTCATGTTATCGTAAACGTGCAGCATATTGGTAAAACGCAAAATTACTTTTCTAACAATACATAGCATATATGAACAAGCTGTATATTTATGAGGTGGGGGGCAACACAGCATAAACGGCTGCACTGCTACTATTCTTTGATACCAGTGGGTGTAGGCTAAGGTGGAAAATTCAATCTTAGAGTAAATAAATTGTTTACTGGGATGCACAAGCCAGATACGAGAAGTTTAAAGTATGTTCAGGTGTTATCGTAGTAGTCAAAATAGATTTGTGTTTCAAATCCTGGCCATGGCATTAAATTGTTTACTATTATCCTTTTTTTAAGTTTGATTTTATTTTCCAAGCTTGCCTACACACAGCCATTATCAGGACAGAAGTAAACCTAACGATGTGGTTACCTAAATCTAGCAACCTAGATGCTCAGAAATAAAAACTATTTGCAAGTAAGGTATTTCAGAGTAGAGGTTCAGGAAAGTGAAAGATTTGTGATTTGAGTTTCAGCTTGGCACCGAGTTTTTTTCGATCTTATTCAACCTTTCAATATCAACGCCAGTTTAAAAATAGTTCTCTCTCTTGAATTGAGTCACAAAATTTGTAACAAAATCAACAATTGGTCATTGTAGCAATCAGAGTTTGTAAAAAAGGGAGGGAGGAAATCTGCAACATTCTGAAATGATTTAAAAATTGTGACTCTCCTTAACGTCATTGAAATGAATGGAATGCATTTCTTGCAACACATATTTTTAAACAAAGCCTCTAACTGCTTCTCGCTCAAAAGCAAGAATATACATTCACATTTTACAAAATGTAATGTATTAAAGATGTTACAGATTACGTTTTCTGCCTTAGGTTTTTTGCCCTCTGCTTGAATATATTACACATAGTTAATATGCTAGCATGCTTTGGGACTGCAAATGGAATGAAATGATAGCACAAATGAAACTTGAATCTCTTGGAGCTATAGGTACTTGGATTATACTCTTCAAAATAAGTGAAAACTATGCAAAACATTACATCCTGCAGTTCACACTGTTAAAAGTTCTTGGTTCCAAGACATTACAGAAAGCACCTTTGTTCCCAGGTTGAAACTAGAAAGGGATTATCAGTTGCAAACTGACTAGCATGGAAGAGAATAAAAGTTGAGTCACCAATGCCTGTTTACTCAATCATCTCTTTTATTTTTCATATAATAATCAAGGCAAATACCTCCTTGGTCCAACTTCCTAATACTGCTTCTTAGGAATCTATTCCTGACTTCAATCATCCAAGAGCTAATCTATCTTCAGCACTGGAAACTTTGGCATGACATTATACAGAACCTATCCTGCTATTGGCTGTTGCCACGACTTCACTGGATTCTCCTCCATACTGAAATGCCAATCTCTTTCTAGTTTTAACCCAAGAACAACACATGTCATACAGTAAAATCTTGGTACTCCCACTAACATGTATGTGTTATTGCTGTGCTCATTACATTTACAAGGTTTTGTAAAGAGCTCAGGTTGTCGTAGATAACTTTCCTCCAAAGAAATTCTTAATTAGCCAACTGTTGCATCTAAAACTGAAGAGTGGTTCACAATATCCTGGGAATGAGATTGAATATTGATGACCATATCGATAGTAAAATGGAAAGTTGATTTTAAGCATTAAGACATCATTTGTCAATAACTGACCAGTGATATCTCTTCACCTGCTTCGAATTCAGCCAAAATACTGGATTTGCCTTCAAAATTCTATAAAGTAAACATTTTCTAAATGCGGATCCATTACTATTTCCGATTCCTATAGTCTTACACAGATTACTATGTCATACCAAGAATCATTCCTTTATTAATTGCATACATTTAAGCTATTTTGTTCTTCTTTGTAGTTTTTTCTTTCTTTCTTTCTTGAGACAATAGCCAGTTTTAAGTTACATCTAAACAAACTACAGATGGTAGACGCTAAAAGAATCGACACTAAATGAATCCGAGGGAGTCAGGATGCACATTTGCTGGAATTTCTTCTGGTTTCATTTTCCCAGTTTGTGACTAGAGAGCTCTATGGCTGTTTCATGTCACCTTGAATAATTTCTGCACTGAGGAATCTCATATACACAACATGGATCTAATATGTCATCTCCAGGGATGAAAATGTTAAAATTTTTTCTTCCCAATTCCCAGGAAAACTTCCTGTTAATTATGAACACTCACATTATAATAAATCTATTTTAACTTTTTCATTCTCGTTCTGGTTTCTGTTCTCAATTATTGTAAACCAGCCTTGAAAGTTACACATCTACTCCGCATGCAGTTGGATTGCACATTTCACACATCTTAATTGCATGATCTGTTTCCTTGCATTGAGAGTATGACATGCCAAAAAACCCTTTCAATCGTGACAGAAGTAGTGTTTGTGGTACCAGCGTAATATTAATGAGCACAGCAATAATGTACTACTCAACCAGTAACTATTCAGGTAAACCTATATGGCTTCAGTTTATATACCTGCGCATTTACAGTACTGTTTCACTGCAATCATAATGATGGCAAAGATGTATAAGCATGGCCATTAAATCTAACATTTCCAAACAGAGTACATGTTTTTCAAACAAGGAAGACTATCTATTTAATTTTTCAAATAACATCCTTTTTTGGGGAGTATTAGAACTGCTACAGTTACATATTATTAAGGGAATAAGCAACTGGAAAATTTTGTCTGAATGAGACAGAGTAAATAAAGGAATCTTTCTTTTTAAACAGAAACACTCATTTCTGAATGTTAAATTTCTTCGTAGTGTTACTTCTTGCACAGTCTTAAATGCCATGTGATATGCTTAAAAAAATTGCTTATATTTTAGCACACTCATTTTGTCTAAATGTGAAGTAAATAATAATTAAAAAAAAAAACACCCACCAGAAATCTTGAATTTTTATATTGCAGCTATAATATTAGAGTAAATTTACCACATGTTATAAAGATGAGCCTGAACTGAAAATGTACAATGATAAATGACAGTGTTGGACTAGCAAATGCAACATCTTGGACTCATTTAAATTACAACCTGTTTTTAAACTAACCTATTATGTAATTAAGTACTTCATAAAATGTTTAGAGGGCTGTGCCACTACAATGTTTATTGATATACAAAGTGGTAAATCAGCAGATTTGATAAATGTTTACTTTAACACCTGGTGGCTAAATTGCTTCAAGCCGCATCAAATGTGTGTTAAATAAACTAAGTTTGAAAATAAAATGAATAAGTAAAATACTAATAAAAAAGTAATTTGTTTCAATAATCATGCACTTATGTTACACCATGCTCCCTTGTCATAACATGCATTCATTTACAACTAACGTATATTTTGGAAACCACCACAGCATTATCTGGAAGGATACTATAAGCTCAAAGTTTATCCATGCTTTAATTTGACTCTAAATCTTTGCAGCCAATGAGCTTTTATATCTCTTTTGATCTTGAAATCCACTTAGGAACTTCTTTTCTTTCGGAATTTTCTTTTTATGCAATGCATGTGTACTTTTTTTTTTATGTATAACACTAAAATGTATGCTTATGTTATTTTACATCTTTATTAAGTGAGAAAATATTTATTTTGAAGTGTAAAAAATAAAATAGATGAGTGTGCAACTGAAAGCAAAAGAGTATCAATCCCATCTATTGATTTCATGATGCATGTCAAATCAATTTTTTTGATATAATTTTCTTTTATAATAAAGACCAAATTTTAATGTTTTCTTAAAGCACAATATTTGGAAGTCGCTAGATACGTGCAAAAAACTGTGGACAACAGAACATTCACTTCAATTTTTTTTTCTTTCTTTTGATGCCAGATAACTAGAGGTAGGAAAAAAATAATGACCGTTATCCTGGAAAGGTTTCAAAACTGTTAACAAAAAATAATCTTATGTTCAGTTATACAGTTCTAAAATTAGTCCAACTTTGCACTAAAATTCTCAACCAGTTTCAAAAGTAACATTCTCATCTTAGAAAGCACATGCATTACAACATTACAAGTATGTATATGTTGCGAGACGTTGGAACCGTTCCCACTTCCAAGTTCCAATAGAGGACAACATTTATTAGAAATGTTCTGACCATCAGATTTAGTTATTGAGCTCTTGCAATACACATGCAAAAACAATTACTTGAGATGCCATTTTGGAACACATAATCATTAACGTTGTGGAAACTGATACAAGATAGGCACTCCAATGGTGAGGATGGATATGAATTCCTTTGGGTCGTGCTAGCAGTGATTGCAATCAGTATCAGCATTTAGATAAATGTGTCATATGTATTGTTAACAATATGTTCTGAATTTGTGTTTGCATGGTGAATGTAGACTGGGATCAGAGAGGAAAATATAGGGGCAGAGGAGTATTATCCTGCCACTTAGCAATAAAGAATGAAACAACACAATTTGATGCAAAAGAACCTGGGTCAATCAATATCATTGAAACAGGAACATCTTGCCATTATACTTATACATAAAAAGTAAATGGGTATACCTGACTGTTATTTTGGAAACTTATTTGTAACTGTTACTGAAAAAGGTACTACTCCCATATCTGCAAATGAAGGTTTAACAATAAAAATTACTTACGAAATTGAGTGAAGAGTGCATCTACAATAATCCAAAATGTTAAAGGAAGGAGTTAATTACTAGATGGTGCTAAGGAAATGATCTGGCCCACCCTATATAGCAACAAGACTTATATAGAAGAGGCCAGTGGGTAATGTTGTACAATAGCGCCCTGTCTTCTGCTAGCAGCGGCATGGATTTAGTTAAGTGGCTCAAGTGCTGCCAACCCTAAGAAACTCAACATGCATAATATAACACTGTAGCATTAAATTAGCGGTGCATGAATGCATGAAGGGAATTGTGGCATGAAAATAGCTTTACATCAACATTAAATTAGTGGTGCACAGATGCAAACAGTGCCAATTAAACAACCTGAGACTCCTGACATTTCATTCTAAGTGGAGAACTGCATTGCCACATTATATTAGAGCATGTGTCGGCTGTTTAATAACATACCAAATAGCAAACAGCTTGCTGGGACGTAACGCTAGTAAGCAGTAATAAACCATGCCAACTTGGCAGCATGTTACTCCTCAAGTTCAACTTGTAGGCGAAAGGAAAGGAGGGTGGTGACAACTTACTAGCTAGAGCAACAGCAGAGGAGACGTTGCCATGGAAACATAACCCTCCAGGAAGGTTAGAAGTCTCATGTTATTTAAATTCTACTGTAGCATTGAGGCATGAAATTAGCATTGCACCAATGCATGAAGAAATGCAATAATTATTTTCCTTGCGTCAGCAGTTGTGAAAATATTCCAGGTTGTCTGATTGCTCCTTTCCACTTAAAAGTGTATTTTTTAGATGTTTGAAAGTTTGCATAAGTTATATTATTGCTTTGAAATAATTATATATGCAAAAAATTCAGAAAGAGTCCTTTTTCTTTTTATACATGGTGATAAAATGTTGTAACTTTATAACAGCCTTAGGCGTGTTTTAAGTTGAAAAATCAGTCTTATATTATAGCCGCTTTACTCGAACATTCATTAATTTAATATTTGTTGCTTTGAACAGAGTGAAAAAAGATTCATTTTTGCACTTTGTAAAAAAGAACACTTTTAGTAACTCAGAACACACTTCAATAATGCAATTCTTTGCAGCTTGGTAGCAGAAAAAGTTAATTTGCTTTCAAATCCTTTATATATATAAATAAATAAACAATAATAAAAAATAAGAGATATGGGCGAAACTTTGAATATTTACACTTTTGAGTACCCCTCTGTGGTCTAGTGGCACCCCTACTTCCCAAGGTCACAGGTTCAAACCCAGCAAAGGGCAATGAATTTTTTTTCAGGCGTAAAAATCCTTAGCATGGCTTTCTCTGGAAGGAAAGTAAAGCTGGTGGTACCGTGTCATAGATTTACAGCACATAAAAGAACCTCAAGCCTGATAGAGGCCTCTGAGCAAAATTTTCAATCTTTCATGCCCAATATAGAATGGGACGTTAAGAACTACAGAGTTAAGAGCATTCATAAGTAAAACTTAATTCTTTTTATGCTTTGAGATTCAGCAAAAAATAGTCTGCAAAAGTTAGAGGAATAAAACTTTCTGAGAATCCGTCATGTGTCAGAGACCCAAATTTATGTTTTGTTTGCAATACTTACTAACCCATCTCTAATAAACGAATGTTCCCGTTGTTATAGCTAAATGACAATCTAAACAGCTCTGTATTAAATACATAAATAAATAAAACGTTTTCCAGTAAAGGGTTTCCCCCCCCCAAAATAGTAATTAAAAGTTAATGAGTTTAAAAATAGCATATGAGGTATTTGTACTAAGTTTTATTTTTATTCCACCCCTCACATACAGTGGATAAAAACAGGAAAAACATGGGGTGGGCTTAAGCAGTACAGTGGCAGTTTGAAATGTGCCTTGAAATTAGTTCCATCTGAAAGTGTGGTGCATTGCATTAAGATACCACTATGTTGTTCAGATATAATAACAATAATGATAATAATACTAATAACACATGCCCTCTATGTACTGAAACAACAACAGCTTACTACATTGTGTGCACGGGTTGGCAACACATCTTGCTTATGGCATTTCTTTTGTTTCCACAGTTGGTAACAGCCACCTAGGCCAAGCTCACGCAGCTGCTAGCAGAAGACAGGCCGCTTTCCTACAGTGAGATGGAAGCCACTAAAACAATCTGCATAAAGTTGCTAAATCAATGTCGCCAATACTACCTTGGATCATTGGGGTTTAGCTTCACAGATCCTATGGCTACACCTCTTCTTATAAAAAGCATCTCTCGGCTATGCTTTGTGGCTTGGGGCCCCCAATTCTCAAGTCAAATTGCAGCTTAGGGCCCTAAATCAGCAGCAATAATGTTGGCTGCACTCCCAGGTGTTGGTAGCACTCTGTACCTTCTGCTATGTTCAGATTGTGAATGCTGGCAGCAGAAATGGTCCCACAATGCCTCAGGTGTGATGCGTATTGCGTGTTGTTTATGATGAACAGAGACTGAAGTAATTGTGATGTTTTTCATTATGTTATCTGCAACCTTAATTTGTAATAGAAAATGTGTTTGAATGTATATATTTGTGTTACGAAATAAAATAGTTATAAATGTGTATGTGTTATGAGTACAGTGATTCGAGCCATTGACAGATACAGGAGTATTGACCTGAAAAATATCCATTTTTCCCCACCAGAATGTTGCAATCCAAAAGAAGGAAATTAGAGTGTGTGTGTGTGTGTTTGGAGCAAATCTGCAAAATGTGATACCATCTGAATATTTGGATCATATGCAATATAAATTGTAAATGAATTGGATTATTAAGAAATCAATGGTACTACTTTGATATTGGATTATGGTCAAAATAGAGGCGTTTTACTTATGAAATCGGGGTTTTTGACTATCCAAAGTAATCCTTGTTTAATGAGGAACATTTTGGTGTAGTGGATGTTGCTCCAACAGTAATGTTATGCCCACCTACCCTCCCTTTTATACGACCGTTCTTATATAGTGATTTTTTATGACTTTTGGAAGGATTCCTGCCAATGTGAATCATTCGAGTTTCAGACTTGCAGAGCCCTTGGCTACACCCTGTTGTCGCTACTGCTCCACTCCTCTCCTAAAAAACATCCCTTGGCTACTCTTTGAGGCTGAGGGCCCTCAATCCCTCGGCTATGCCTTGCGGCTTAGGGCCCTCAATCATATTTTCAGCTATGTTGGGATTTCAAATGTTGGCAGTGGAAAGACAACGCAACCAATTCCCATGATGCCATGGGTGAGATGCACGTGATGCGACTTCTGATAGTAATATGGAACAAAAGTGACAAAATATGCCATATATTCATGAAAATAGCTAAAGCACCATGTTATTTGTTCTTTATTACACGTAATGATGTTTTGAAATCAATAAAGCTTGTGCAGTGTATGCATGTGATATATATATATATAGTGATACCGGCCATAATCTAATATCAAAGTTTATCCAGAATCAACTTTAGATGAACTATCTACAGCTATTCAACCACCTTCTGTCCTGCATCATATTATGATAGCATTAATATGATTCATGCAATTTATAATATTAATGCTTTAAACATTTCTGTGGCAAACTTAGTTTTTTTTATGCATAAACAAACACACCTCAAAATTTGATAAGGGTGTTGACACACATTTTTAAACAAATTAGTCACCAGGTGCTCAGTAAAACATTACTGCTATCTTATATCATTGCTGGCATACAAAGCTATTAATGCCTTAAACAAACAGCACAAATATACTCCTACTGTAAAAGCCGTTATGCTGATCCAACACTACCATAAAAAGAGTAAATGTTACGATTTAAATGACTCCTCCAACAGAAAAAGTGAAGGCTCCATATTGTGAATTGATTGGGGTTTTAGGAGATGCACACATATACAGGAAGTCATCTGACTGAAGATGGGTTCTGTTAAGAGTAGGTTCGGATGCCGAGCGATGTATTTTCGGTAATGAACGCAGAGAGCTCTCTATTGATGCAAGTATCTGACGGAACTGGGGACGTTCATCACGATTCAACTTGAGGCAGTCTTCAGCAAGACGCCTGAGGGCCTTTGGTGTATCTGAACGTAGATTATTGAGATCTGGTCGAAGATAACCTCTTGCAACCATGTACAGAATCTGGTCCTGAACTTTATCGTTAGCCACAAATGGGAGCTGCCCTGCTAGAATCTCATACAGCACAACCCCAAATGCATACACATCAGACTGGAAACTATAAGGGTTTTCTTCTTGCATTCTAATGACTTCTGGTGCTAACCAGAGCACCGAGCCTGACAACTGACGAAACTGTTGTGAACCTGACCAACGGGTTTTTACTGTAGCTAGTCCAAAGTCACCTATTTTTACTGTTAAGTCATCATGGAGGAAGATATTGTTACTTTTCAAGTCACGATGTATAATGTTTTTAGCGTGGAGATAGTCCATGCCTTGGGCAGTTTGCCTTGCAATTTCTATTAAAGTTAACAGTTCAAACTTTGTTTCTAGTACATGCAAATGTTTGTAGAGGCTTGAACCCTCACACCACTGAGTAACTATGGCTAACTGTGGCTTGCTCACACAACCCATAAAAAGAAGTATGTTCACATGTCGAGTTTTCCTAAGGACTGCAACTTCATTTTTAAATGCCTGAAGCTGGGATGGAGTAGGATCTTTAACATTCAGCGTTTTCACTGCCACAGCACCATGCCAGTGACCTTTGTAGACTGTTCCAAATGATCCTGATCCAATTCTAACACCAATAAGAATTTCATCAGCAGGAATTTCCCAGTCTTCTATTGATTCCCTAGGAGTACGAATTTTGTTACCGCTTTCATCTGCACTGCGAGCACGAGGACGCCATGGTCTTAAGGTGTTTGTAGGAGATGCCTGTGCACTCTGGCTGTGTAAAGGTTTGGTAGGACTACTTCCTGGACTGCACATAGTTAGCGTACCTCCACTGGAAGCTTGTTGAGTTTGACTTGCTCTAGCAAATTCTTCCAAAGATGTCCCCTCTCCACCCATGACTTGACTGACTAGATTGTAGCATACATTTGGAGCAGAACTTGATCTTTCCCTTGCACCCATAGTCTGTGGTGGCCCTCGTCTTGGAATAGACTGGGACTGTGAAGGTGATGTAGCTCGGCCTGCTCCAAAACTTGATGGGGTATGCAAAATTCCTGCTGATGACACCGGATTCTGCGCCAGTAATATTTGATAATATGTATTCTGCATTCGAACTTGCTGACAAAGAGCTGGCACACCTGTTGCACAGCGCTGATGAAAACGATAACCACAGGTTCTGCAATGGAACCCTTGAAACAAAAGTCGACCACAGCACTCACAAAATGCTAGAGAGAAAAATGTTTTTCGCACAAAGTTATGTGATATACTTGTTGTTATTGAAAACTTGTCCGAAATTTCCACCGTTAATTCTTCTCCTTCCAGAGTTGAAATATCCGCATCCCAAGGAATTGTAACTTTGCTTTCACCTTTGTACACAACGCACATTTCGGGAGTGAGCTTTCGCAGCTTCATAGCTTTCGCTAACGCTTCTCTTACGGTCTGTCCTGGGCGCACTTGAACACTAGTCCTTTGTTGATTCGGAAGATGTGCCCTCACAACAGACTTCAGTGGAGACCTAGGTGCAAGCTTTGGCGAACTGTCACCTCCACTACTTTGATCTTGGAAATGACGTTCACACGGATCTTGCGGGCTTTCACGTCCACTGTTGAGTAGTTCTATTAATTCTTGCTCCTTTACTTCAAATTCATGTAGCTTGCTAGTTAATTCTTGATATTCTGTAAGGTACATGGATGGCGGATGTTGGAATCCAGCAAATTTTGCATTCAGAGCATCTATGTTCTCTCTTGTCAAGCGAATCATACTCTGAATATTATGAAGTTCATCTTGAATAGGATCTAAATCTTCAGCTCCACACGACTTTGTAGGGCTGTTAAGCGACAGTGTAGGAACTGTCCCGTTAAATTTAGCAGATTCCCGTATTACAGCCATCTTCTTTAGTCGTCCACTGCCAGTTAAATTCCTGGCCTGCTGTGGATACCTGGCTAAAAGAAAATATAAATATATTCAAGGAAAATTGATATAAATAAAGTAAGTTTCCTATTAAAAGGCATAATATCGCTAACAAAATCTGCTGTACTTTCTATTGTCATATATTCTTATTTCAATAACGTGTTAATTGGCTAACGAAGGTAAAATCAAAACCACTTTGCCGGTCCTAACAACACGAGCATCGATTACACATGCTCCTCAATATTTGTTTTGCGCAATCATTTGGCGGCCGTTTTAAAGCCTATAAAAGTACGCCACAAAAAAGTCCGGAAGAAAAGCGGATATAATTATGTAATTAATTACATGAACAAGAAGACTTATTACAATGATACTTATTATTTTACTAGAATAGACTGTCATACAAACGCATGACTTTTTCCGTGATATTCTAACATTTCATTCAGACTTTAAATTCTTGAGTGTACTTTCATATATCCATATGTAAAATATACAATGCTGATGCAGCCTGGTCAGCGTGATACGTGGATATCAACGACCAGGAATGTTTTGATTGTTATAATCAGGTTAATTCATTTTATTCACCATATAAATTTATACAATTTTTGGTTTTGTTCAAACAATGTTACATTTAAAAACAATTATAGTACATACATTAGCATAACAAAGCTTAACAAATAATGGTATTACACAGTAGGTTTGTAGTTCAATTCAATTCTTTATTCACCTTATAAAATTGTTACAATTTATGGTTTCGCCAGTAAAGAAACCTTACAATATCAAAAATATTCGTATGTGCAAATTGTTACATTTAAATTTCAGATGTTACATTTAAATGAGTAATTAGCAAAGTTGGAAGAAGATACTAGGAACTTAGGCATTATATTTTAATACATCATTTATTGTGTAAAATTTATGTTTTTGTAATATTTTTTGAACTCTCTCCTGAATTTAACACTGTTATAATCAGCTAAGCCCTCACATAATTTACTGTATAATATTATTCCTTGGTGGTCAATGGATTTTAAACTTTTATCAGTCCTTTGTGACAAGAAATGAATATGATTTGTTGTCCTTGTGTATGAGTATGATAATCAGTGTTCTTTTTAAACTCCTTAATATTGGCATGTATAAAGCAGACAGTTTCCAAAATGTATAAACATGGAAGAGCTAGGACATTTAATTCTTCAAAAAGTGGCTTACTGGGATTACAGTAAGGAACTTTAAGCATAATTCTTATAAGTGTACAGTCCAAAATGGTGTAAGGTGAAGTATTAAGAATTTCAATTTGGAAGTGAAAAAATGTTTTGAATAGATTTATTTAGGCATTAAAATTACAATCTGAAATATTTCACCATGAAGAAGAATGATTCAAAGTATGGAAAATTAATACTGAGAATGATTTGGTAAAACTTGGTAAAAGAAATTGTCTTTCATAAAACTACAAGATTGGGTACATCAAGGAAAAGCTTAGTAATTTTAGAATCTAAAAATATATATTGATTTACTATTTGTGGTAACAAAAGTAAAAATAAAGTGTTCCTTTTTAAAGAGTGATCTAATTATCAAAGTTAAAGTGAAGTTTTATAAAGTAAGAAGTAATACACCTATTGCAGTAATAGGAAGTAATTATCCCATTGAAACAAATGACATCTCCAACAAAGAAAATATAACATCTTTTTTATTAGAAGGACAATACCCAGATTAGATCAAGAAGTTGTAATATAAAAGAAGAAAAAGAAGAAGAATACTGATTAATGTGTAATAAAATTGATATGTACTGAACAATTAAACAGAAAATAAAGAATTTAATGTATTGTATAATTAAATATGGCTGTATAACGACTTTAAAGAGATATCAGTTGTCTCGGGATGCATTAAAATAAAATTTAAAAAATATTCTTATAAGCTTTTCTTGCAGTTTCAATATATTTTGTAAATTGACAGAGCAACTAATTATTGATTATATGTAACCATGGTAGATTGTTTTTAAAGGCAGTTAAGATAAGAACATTACTCAGGCATAGCTTTCATGATATGTAGTCTACATGGTCATTCCAATTAAACTTAATATCGACAATTATTCCTAAGAACTTTGTACTGTTAACTTTGTTTTTGGGCTTTTTGTAAATTGATACAGTAAGCAAGTCTATAGAAGCACAATTACTAAGTTTAATAAAATGAGTTTTATTGGAAGTTAAAGATGATTTATTAATATTTAGCCAGCTTTCTAATTTACCTCTTGTGGTACTAACATGATAATTTAGCCATTTGATGTATTATTTGAAAAAATTAAAATAGTATTGTCTGCAAATGGTATAGTTTAGGGAGATCATTAATAAATGGTAGAAATAAATAGGGGTTTCATGACTGAGGTAATGACTTGTTCTTAAGATCTTTAAAAATATATTCAGGGTTATTCAAAAAGGAAGGAACAGACTTTAAATATTTATTTCTAATGAATGACAATAGATGGCGACACATGTGATACATCACTGAATAGAGAAAAGTTCAAAATTTTATTTTGTGTGTTCAAAATGAGCATTTGTTATGCGGGGACAGCCAGTGCTTTTCTGTTTGCATACGCAACCATCTTCTATGAATTTATTGTATCAATTGTAAATATTTTATGACGAGGCGGCTCGTTGTTGAACTTACAGTGAAATGCATGCTGCAATGAAACAATGGATTCACTCTTTGCATAATGTAGCACACAAAACGACTTTTCCTGTGGTGTCGCCATTTTCTCGTAAACAAATACAGCATCACTGTAGGCACCAAATGGAACTAATAGGTGAGGCTTAAAACATTGAGTTTTCCTCTATTCAATGATGTGTTGTATGTGTCGCTATCTATTGTCGTTCATTAAAAATGAATATTTAAAATCTTTTCCTTCTTTCTGAATAACCCTGTGTATAATAATAATAATAATAATAATAATAATAATAATAATAATAATAATAATAATAATAATAATAATAATAATAATAATTATTATTATTATTATTATTATTATTATTATTATTATTATTATTATCTGGAATTGTGTATTGCTTCCTGTTTGTCAGGTAGGATATAATCCAATTTTTGGCAACATCTCTCAATCCATATATTTCAAGTGTATTTATTAATAACTGGTGTCTGACTATGTCAAAAGCTTTTGTTAAATCAATAAATAATCCTAGAATTGTGTGTTTACTGTTCACTGATAAGCATATTTTATTTATAAAAGAATATAAAACATTACAAATTGAAACACCTTTATAGAAACCAAAGTGATTACTAAGCTTAAGATTTTTAGGTGCGCACCTTTTTTCTTAGGGTAAGTTAAAGCTGTGTGGAAAGATATCACAGTGTGAAATTTTGTTTCTAGTGCGAAAAGAGGCATTTTTTCTCGCGCCTTTTTCCCTTTTTTGGGACCTTTACCCCTTTTTGGCACCTTTATCCCACTTTCCCCCAACCATGCCCATAATCCCCTTTTTTCTTTAAGTTTCATTCCAATTTATTCTTTAACTTTCAATTAACGGCTCCTCAGCTTGCTTTGTACATGCGAATAGTAAGCCTACCTCTTTCAGTAAATGCTGCGTGGGAATTGAAAGCACACCCGCAACAATGGAAAATAATTGTGTGTTCGATGAAAACCTCTGTCTCTCACTTTACCGCTATAAAGTAACCCACAATAATGCAATTGACAATGAGTGATTCTATCCCACCAGAATCAGTAGCCTGCTGCCCGTGAATGTGAGTTTGTTACTATGAGAGATGTTATCTGTTTGCGTGGAGGCGAAGGCTGGGCACGCAGAGATGGCAGTAACCTCATCCGTGCAATTCCGAGAATTATTAAGACAGGGTTCTGCTTGAAACTACTAGAAATCGTTGAGACTGAAGTTCCAGCATGAATGAGAACATTCTGGTAATTGTCGTGGTGTTATAAGAGAATGTGGACAGCAAATGGGTGCAAGAGTGAGTTGTGTGACAGTTGCATTGTGTTAGCAAGTGAACTAGTGTTAGCTCTATGTTACATTATCAAACGAGTGTACTAGTACCAGATTTTACCATGCCAAAAGTGTCCAGTGCTCGATTTATTGTTCTGGCTGAGGAATTCACACAAGATTTCATAGACACTGATGGAAATGTTATGTGATGTACTATTTGTGATTCAGGAATTTTGTTAGATGAAAACCACCAGCGAGATCACATCAAACAACACATTTTCAGCTCTAAGCATCAAATGAACAAGACTCTTCAAGCAAACAAATCATGGCAACCTCTATTATGAAATGTGTTTCAACAGAGTTCTTCAGAAAGTCAAAATTTGAGGAATTAAACATTGATTTGTGTGCAGCTCTTACATAAGCAGAAATTCCACTCAATAAGGTGAACCATCCAGCCTTCAAGGGATTTCTTGAAAAATACACAAAGATGTCAATGCCTGATGAGAGTACTTTAAGAGAAAAATTACATGGTGTCTGTTTACCAAGAAACCATAGAAAGAATCAAGGAGAAAGTGTCTGATTGTGATGTGGGAATCATTGTGGATGAAACCATAAACTCAACGGAACGATATGTTTTGAACATTTTAGTTTTTCCCTTGGCAGAGGAGAAAGTTAAGCCCATGTTGTTAAAAATGTACAAGCTGCAGAAAGCCAATGCCAGTACAGTAATGCAATCCATTATGGACTTCTGCCAAAAACTCTGGCCTACTGGTATCGAGTTTGAAAAGCTTCTTCTTGTAGTTACGGACCAGGTTCCATACATGGTTTCAACTGTTAACCAATTGAAACCTTTATTTCCTAACTTGAAGCATGTGACATGCTGGCTCATGCCCTTCACAAGTTTTGTGAATCCATAAGGAACGAATACGACCTCACAAATCAATTCATCTCTGCCCTGAAGAAGATTCTACTGAAAGCTCCAAGCTGTGTTGTTTACTACAGGGAAATCACTGGCCTGCCCCTTCCAAATTTCCCGGTTATTACTCACTAGGGATCTTGGATTGTGTGTGCTGCTATGTTGTGTGAGAATTTTGACAAAATTAAAGAGTTTGTGCTTTCTTTGGATCCATCTGACACAGGTGCAATTTCCAAGGCATGGCAACTTCTGTTACCAAAGAAAATACATAATTTGCAGACAGAACTATATTGTGTCCATAGTTACAAGAACCTGCCTGCAGCTATTAAATGATTGGAAGAACAAGGTCTGGTAAAGGAAAACAATGGGATATTTTTACTTCCATGAGGGAGCAGTTAGATGGCTTTGCCAAAGACAAACTTGAATCTAGTCTTCAGAAGAATCCAGACATTCAGGAATTCACCACATCTGTAGAGTTGCCATTCCGAGTGAATACAAAGTTTGCCCCACTGGTTTCTGTGGATGTTGAAAGAAGCTTTAGCATCTACAAAGACATTCTATCTCCTAATAGAAACAGACTTACTTTTAAAAATATGGAGATGCTTAATGTCTTGAAGTACAACAGCTTCATGTTTTTTCCTTCTTTTGATAAGTAATAATTTGATGTACTTGTTTGTAGTTCAATAAATTAGAATAGAGGAAAGAGAAATCGCTGAATTAGTTAAGGGAATGCACAACTGAAATTAACTCAAAATCTCAAAAAAATCTAAGAAACAAAAATTATGTTCCCAAAAAATTCTCCATTGCTTGTAATTTTAAAATCCACTTTTATTTTTGACTTAGCAAATGCTTCAGGATCGTTATGAGACTTTTTAATACCCTTGCACATTTGGTTGCTACCTGTTTATATCTTTAAAACTTGATTTTAAGGCGTTTCTTATTTTCAGCATTTCTGCATATTCAAAATGTTCCACATGATGCAGTTTTCATCCATTCATATTGACATGCTTTATGCTTATTTCAAAAACCCAAATAAATAAAACTGTCATATAATTTTTCTGTGTAATGAATAGTTTTTGCGCTACTAATTTTTGAAGATAACAATGTATATATATAAAAATGATAAAAGAATGCAAATACAAAACTGCAAAACTTTTTTTTCTCTTAAACCAAGAATGGTAGAAAAAAAATTATATGACAGATTTGTAGTTCCTTGACATAGAAGCAACATAAGATGTTTCTTTTTTGAAAACTGCATGTGTTGCATTTTGCATATACCCATAATTTTTTACTTTGAAAATTAATAACTTGAAAACTAATTACTATTTTGGATTGAAATTCACAAAACAATTATATCTAAAGAAGACTGACATGTGGTGAAAATTTCAGCCCAATTGAATGGATAGTTTAGAAAATAGCAATTTCAGTTGTGCATCTCCTTAAATAAACCAGCACCGTATTGTCCCTTTTTTCACCTTATTTGAGCACCTTTACCCTTCCTTTTTTCATCTGAAATTTTCATGTAAAAATCCTAACCGATTACTAACTAGAATATTATGCCTATCTAGGAAATTTAAAATTCTATTACATAATACATGCTCCAAAATTTTTGAGAAAACAGATAATAAGGAAATAGGCCTGTAATTATTCAAATCACTTTTATCATATTTTTTATGGACAGATATAACTTTTGTGACTTTAAGACTATCAGGAAATAAAGCAGATGAGAGTGAGGTGTTAATTATATTTGAAGTGGTATAAACATGTAGTGTATAGATTTTTTTTCAATAGAAGGTTAGAGAACTTGTCAGACCCAATTGAAGTACTGGGCTTAAAAGCATACTTTTGTTTACTAATTTATTTTCATGTACTGGTGTGAGATATATTGTATCCTTCTACTTTATAGAATTTGGTTGGTTCATTTTCTGAATTATGGCTATTGGTATATATAGTGCAAATACTGATAAAATAATTATTAAATAAATTAACAGTCTTCAGTTTTACTAACTTCTTTCTGCTTATGTAATACTTTATCAGGAAGTTGTTTCTTCATTTTAGCTAACTCCTTGTTGACTATTCTTTCCATGTGGCTTTGCTTTTAGATGGAGAATTCATAATGTATTTGTCGTTAATTTTTTGGGTATGTGTATAATGTTTCTTAAAATTTTGTAATAATTCCTATGGTAAAATTTGAAGTTATAGCCATTAGTTGTTCTATAAGTAATGTAAACTGTTTTCTTATTCCTGCAGGGTGTGATTATTCCTTGAGTTATCCAGCCACCAGCTTTACTATTTTTTAAATGTTTGCTTACTACACATTTTTTTTTAGAGGAAAAGTGTGAAAATAAAATAATAGTTTATTTTGTTATAAAATGTAGAATATTTTTCATTAATATTCCTCAGTTGCAGCACATCTGACCATGACTCATGTATTAAACCTATCAATGGTAGTCATTTATACCATACTTTGCAAGATTTGTTAATAACTTCATTATTGTCTGCACATAGTATAAATTTAAGGAAGACACCATTATGGTCAGATATTGTAGTATTGACAACTTTAACAGAACACTGGAATGCATTGGCATTTAAAACAAACTGATCAAGACATGTCGGGAATCACAAGTGGTGCTTGTAGTTGTGTTTACAACACTGGTTAGACCATACGATGAAATTATAGTATTAAAATCTTTAACCTCTTAATTAATTTATAAAGTTGATATTAAAATCTCCTGCCAATATAATGGATAGCCCTTTGGAACTCAATTTGCCTAACAATGTATCTAGTGTGTGAAGAAATATAGTGAAATTGATGCTGTGTATATGGACACAATAATAATTTATGGTAATTCAACGACATGGGGTTCAAATTTTTATACACGTTAAGATAATTGATGGTTGAAGGTTTTTATACTTTATTTTGGAATTTATTAATATAATAGTATCATCATTGTTACATACCGTACAACAAAAACGGCTAGCTACTTCAAATTTAGTATTTTTAAATAGTTTATCTCACATTCTCGAAGCAGGTGTTTAGTTAGGCATATAACAGCTAGTTTGGAACAGTCAGTACTTAATAACAGTTCGTATTCACTCAACTTATTTTTAACACATTGTGTGTTTTAATAGTATTGAACATTCTATATTCCTTTTTATAGGAATGTTTTTACTTGCATACTTGTATTGTGTTAAGTGTCAGTATAGTGTAAGACATCAACATTTTTATGCCTATTTAAATTAGTGTACAAAATTTCATTTTCTAAGTTTTGGTGTGTGATGTATTTGGTTGCTGAAAAAAGCTTTCAGTATCGACTTTGCAAGTACTTGCTTACCTTTATTACTGAAGTGCAGACCATTCCGAATATATACAGGCTTCGATCTGCATGGTATGTATTGATTAATTTTACATTACTAAAGTTCCTGAGAGATTTGATATGGTATAGTTCAATTTTTCTATACACTTATGGACTGGAGAGTCAGGTTTTATGTTTTACATTTTTGGCAATCATCTCATTTCAGCAACTATGGAACACTGACCGATGGGTTCAAATTTCTGATTTTCTTAGCAAGGGGTGTATTAAAAAGATGAATTTTCCTGTGTAAATGTTAAGGTAATGATTACAATGTAAAATGTATTATGCAAATTCATCTAAGCCACGATACCTTCATACTGTAATTATAATGCGGATGTGACAGTTTGCAGTTTGTAATTTGCCAAAAAGTTTATAAAATATTTCAAGCACACACAGAAGTGTATTTTAATTGATTACTGTGTTATGTCATACATATTATAGTAATCATTGCAAAAACTATGGTTTATTTTCCTATTTTTTGTTTGTTTTGCAAATTTTATGATTAATTTATGTGCCACATAGAAATAAATTTTTGAATGTGCAATTGTCAACCCTGGGTATGGCATATTTCTGGGGGTTTGAGGATCTTACAACCTGGTAAACTGCATACTCAGATGAACTATAAGTGATATACAGCTAAGTAAATGCAAAAGTTAAGGATCAATAAATGTAAGGTAATGTATATTTCCAGTTGTTTATATACTTGAAATTCTACACATCCAATAAATAATTTATAACAATTAATTCAAACACTATACTTTAAGCATTGCCCCCAGGCCTTATGCTCAAATCCTCACTTTTTTTTATTACCTATCTCCATTTACTTTGTATAGGAATTATCTACAATCTTTTATGAACATTCCTTTTATTGCAGCTCCTTTTTTCTGCATTTCTCCAAATTATCTGAATAAATTTATTCTTTCAGTTCTTCATTCCATTATATTAAAAATAAAATATGGGATCTACAACTTCCTTTCCCTAACGAGGAACAAATACTTTGTTCAAAACCATTTCTGAATCCTTTACATCTGCAATTAACCATCCAATGCATCCTTCATCATTTCCTCTCCCAATTTTTACTTTCTCTACTACGTATAGTAAGTAGGGGAAGTATTGTATTCCACCCAAAAATTCGATACCGAGATTTCACCGGAAATATATGTTTTGGGACCCCCTGAATCCAAAAAAAGCATTTTTGGAAACATGTCCATGTGTGTGTCTGTGAACAGCATAACTCAGAAACGAACAGTCGGATAAACACCAAACTTGATATTTAGGTTCAGCATCTTCCAAGGATGCAACACGAAGGTTTTCAAGAAATCCCCCCCACCCCAGATTACCCTTTACATGGAAGATTTTTCGAAAATTTTAATTTTCTCAAAAATGGCTCTAACGATTTTGATTAAAATATCATATGTTTAAGATATGTTTATGACAAATGAAATGTATATCTTGAATTTTCTGGGAATGTCTCCAAAAGTATTCTTCATTGTGAACGACTTTTGCATAACTGGTAAACCATAAGAGATAGACAAAATTTTACTACACAAAAAATGTAGATCGCGTTAAAATACACAATTTATGTCATATACATTTTTTTTGTTGAGTGAACCATTTTCGAGATATTGCTTGTTATTCCCTTAAATTTTTCAGTACTTATTTTCTCAAATGGGAATTCGTTATTCATTTTTTGTCTTGGATATGCAAAGAGTATTAATCTGTAGGAAAGGGAATGGTGCTGCACCTAGCAACCAGCTATTAAGATATGTATGTGCTTAAAGGCTACTATATTTCCAAATTGCCCTTGTAAATATATTATCCCCTTACATCTACAAGAAAATTAGCAATAAGATAGACTCTGCAAATGTTTATCTTGATTAACATGAAGTAGATGGAGAATAAGCGTTTGTACAAGAGTAGAGAAAGTCATGTGAGTGTAACACATCAGACTTTTTTTCACTGATATGTAGACCTTTCCTGTTAGGTTACCATATCTTCAAAATGGTTCTCTCCAAAATGCCTTATTATTCTCCCAATAGGCATCGCCAGGATTTTTCCCAAGGGGGCGCAAAAATGAACATCATTCATAACACACAATTCCTACTCTCCATTTTAAGTGCATTCTCTACTGTGGAGTACTTATTAGTGTTACTTTGTCTGTTCATCCGTACAGATGAAATAGCTCGAGAACTACTGCATGTATGAAGATAAGATTTTATAAATATGAGTTTGAAGAACATTTGTCAAAGCATTTTAAATTTGGTTAAATTCTGTGCAAAATTAAGGCTGGTTTACACAAAGCTTCCTAAAATTTTTCAATTTTTATACACATACAGAGGAGATTTTAACATAGGAGTTATATGAAAGCTTGTCTACACATTTCAAATTTGCTTGAAATGGTGCAAAACTAAGGATAGTTGAGATTATTAGCTTCCTAAAATTGTATTTTAAGATTGCTAGCAAAAGGTTCATTGATTACTGGAATGCATGAGGAAATGTTGCAAATGCAACTAAAATGCAATGCAATGCCTTCATTTACTATCATGTTATGCCTTTCACTTCTAGTCATATGGGCAGTTTTTACCTTTAAAATGAATGGGCCCTATTTCATAAAAGTACACATTTAAATAGCATCCTAGATCCAGAATATTAACACCGCTACCTGCAGAGTAATTGTTATCCTTGTTAACTGATTTTGATGAATATGCTGCTCCTAAAAACAATCTAAATACAGCAATTTTGTTGTTAATGATGTTGTCAATTGCCAGAATATCAGTATGCTGGAATTTTGTCCCACAGGAGTTCTTTTATATATTAGTAAATCTGACATGGGGCTGTCGCTTTTAAGTACACTTAAAAATCATCAATCTGTGCCAGATTTGAACCCGCAACCTTGGGATCAGAAGGTCAGCACCTTACCATCATCTAAATATGGCAATGACAAAAACTACAGTAAGGGAAAGGAATAACATGGTGGTGCAGCTGACGTTAAGCTGCCCAGCTACCAAGAGTTGACTGAAATGTCAGGTGTAAACAATTTTACACATAGAATGCGACCTTTCAATCTTGTACTAATTTAGATTTTTTTATTTGACTTGTAAATGCATATTACTACCTTATATAGCTTAAATCTTATATAACACACTAAACAAATATCTGTCATTGCAACTACTGTCTACATACATTGTGATACTTGATTCTTACTACTTGCATTTAATGGCTTTATAAGCTGCTTTTATGCGATTCAGGAAACCAATTTTTTGCTCACTGATGCTCTATAGTCTAGAGGTACCATGATGAGACTGCAGAACATGCATTACTCTTCTCTTTTCTGACTTATGTACCCCACTGAACGTTCAAGACAATATGAATTGCTAATCAAGGCTTAAAAATTACTATCAGTGGCTTCTAATTAATCACACGATTAGGGTTAATCTATAGCTTTGTTCTTTCATATTGGCTGGATGAATAAAAAGATTCTTAAGAGCATATGGAGGGGTCTAGTATCAAAATCCACTCCAGTATTTCTATATACCCTCAGAGCTTCCTTTTCATATTTCTTCATTGTCTATCCTCCCGAACTTATTTTAATAAAAATGTGTATATTCTTTGACAAAATATTTGCATGTTCTACTTTAGTGTGTGACTGCATTTCACTGAGCCCTACTTAAATAATGTAAGTTTCAGAATATCTAGCATTTTAAATTTTTTTACCTTTTATAATGGATAACAGATTTTGATATATCATCCATAAGGACACACTAAATAATTCATAATTTCTGTTTACAAAATTGAGTTTTATTTTCTATTTTGTGGTAAGAATTACACAAATGTCACAAAATGTCTTCATATGGGGTTAATGACCTGCCCATACGCACAGTAATCTTCTTCTTCAGTCACTCCAGAAGTTACTACATTCACATAAAATTTCAAGCAATAATCTTGTTGCCATATGCTTCCAAAATGTTTCTCCAACAGATCAGAGACAACTATTATCATTTTCTTGTTTACTGGAACACCAAAATTTACCACCACAGGTTGAAGTTGTTAGACATTTTCCATAACAAATGGTTTTAGCAATGCCACTGTCAGTCATGTATGCTAGTTCCTTATTGTAATACTTTTCACGGTGGGTATATGAAAATGAAGGGCTTGAGAGAATTTTCATTTGCAGCATCTTCTTTGTAATTGTGCAAACATTGCAATCTCTTCCAAGGCAACACACTTTGCCATAGTTACTGATAATACTGATGTAATCTTTTGAATCCAAAACTTTTTTTTTAAGTATACCACATGGTAAATGAATGAAATAGTTGAAATCAAGCTGAAAGATTCCTACAGCTTAGTCGCACTTAATAAGGGATTGATTGATTAATCAGAAAATGGGTGACCCTTTTATGGACCCTGCATATTGGCCAAAAGAAGGCCCATTGTGTCCCTTGGACTAAGAAATCTACTTAAGTCCCAAAGTACCAATAAAGGTAAGCAAGCTCCTAGGGTTCAATCCCTTTAATGTCCTCCAGTTCCAAAAAAGGAGAACCCAGAGAAACCATCCTCTGCTCTGCATAGAGGATAAGAGAAAATCCCAATAAAAAGCTTATCTCCTAACCGAGATTCGAACTTGGGACCTCTTGAATATGAGGCAGACATGCTACCTCCACACTATGGAAGTGGGCTCAAGAAAAAATTGGTAACACTAGCAATGAGACATTTTATGACAGAACATAACATGACGCGTAATATGGTTTATATTAGTAACTCATACTCCAGTGAAAAATAGAGAATGTCTCTTTATCTTTGTAGTTGCGCACTGTGAATGTTTAACAGACTTTTTTCTTGATGTTTCTGGCGTAGTTAATGCATACAACATTATGGATATCGATGCTAACTAAATGACTCATGACAATATTGAGTTGCAAACAATGACAAGTACAGGCAATGAAATAATTGCTAGTGATTGGTGAATGGATGGCAGCTTTTGAAAGTTAGGTAATGAACATTTTCTTTACCTGTTGTGGTTTTGAAATTAACTGTAAGCTTAACAATGCATTTTATATGGGATGTAGTTCAATTTTGAAAAAGCCAGTGATGCATATGATAGGTGTTAGAATGTACTCGAAGATGCATATTGATTTTTAAAACATTTGCATATGGTAGGTCTTGATACATGGCTCCCTGGGTAGTAGAAACATGAAATGATAATTAAGAAAGAAATGTTCCAATCCTAATTATAAGTTAGGATACTCCTCAGCATTTGCCTTTTGTGATAACTGAGGAAAACCTGGAGAAGTATGTCAGGTTTGGAACTGCAGAGCTCCCATTCACGAGTCTATGCCTTAATCTTGACCATCTGTGTCAATATACTGTTGAATCAGATTTGAGAAAGTCGGTATCACAACGAGAGCTTTAACCATAGATCTTTGACTTTCCACATCGATCCTTTACCAGCCTTAGCATTATATGGCCAGTGTGGAAGATATATTATCACAATCACAGTATTGAGTTTAGTCCTGGGTTTCAGAGTTTAGCTTACTTCAAATAAGATATGCTTATTTTGTGTAGATTATAAAGAAATCTATTCCAAGAAGTATCAAAAACTATTAAAATTAAACAAGGAAAACTACTTTACATAAAATTCTGTAAATTTGTATGTTTTATTTCAGCAATATATTATGTACATACAAAACATAATCACATTATTATGGCATATACAATCATTTTATTTCTTAAATAAAGCTTTATTTAGCATTAAATCCTCATAATGCTTAAATAAATAAAGATCAGAAAATACTTATTATAGGTTTTACAACAAATTACAAGCTGAAAAATTGAGAATCTTACATAGAATTACAATTTAAAGATAGTAGTGCACAGTAATGACAAGAAAAAATAAAAACTGTTTAAAGTGAGCTTTCAACCTAAAAATAAATTTTATCACACACAGAAGCCTTATAACGAAATGCAGCTTTAGCTGATCAATTCAATTGGTTAAAAATGGAACACACACAAGTCAAGAATACATAAAGTGTCACTTTTCATTATGCCTTTAATAGTTAGTAAGCAATGAAAAAGTAAGCTTTAGTGGCTGATGACCATTATTATAATTTACTTTCATGAAAGCTTTCTTGTGGTTGCTCCAAACTGTTATCATACATAAAAACTAACAAGGCATGTGACCCGCAGAAGCACATCCTAGCATTAATTTAAAATAGTGGAAGAGGTAACTAGTGATACATCTCGATGAGAACATTGTGTAAACTTTATGAACAGTTTTTTCCACCTTTCATAGATTTGTAGAAAAATGCTTTGAAATATAGAGGTATTTTGTAAAGGTGGTGAGGGGTAAGTAGAGCCCATTACAGAGTAAAATGTGCCATATTTTTCTGATGTCTTTGCATTACAGGGACAATAGTAGCTTTACTAGTTTGATTCCCAAGACAGCACTTCAGTGTATTTACAGTAAAATTTTAAATTAAAACTAAAAGTTATTTCTGGGCTAATGAACCGTGGTCTACTGAAAGTTTCCTGTTCAGGTATTTTATCCACAACTGCAGTAGACATCTTCAGTGGCATGGTCAGTCTCCTCTGTGAAAGTTTGGTCGCCAATGATCCATTGGCCAGAAGAGTCAAGGTATTTATGTAGGTGCTGCTGTTATGTGATTAGCTTGGGGCAGTTAAGTTGCGAGGGAGGTTGTTGCTGATTGGTTCATGTGATTTTAATATACTCAATTACCAGGTGTCAAGTTCTATTTAATTTTAATGTTTCTTCTTTCCTGTTAGGATTGTTTGGGTGTTTATAAATTTTGATGGACTCACACTGTAGTCTGACAGAAAGTAGTAGACCTTGATATATGCAATGGAATTAAAATTGGGAAAGGGAATGTTCCAGGCCTAAATTTAGGGTACCTCTCCAGCATTTGCCAGTTATGAGGACTGACGAAAAAAAAAAAAAAACAGTCAGAAGACAGTCCTGATGGAATTTGAACTGCAGATTTCTTTCATGAGTCCATACCTTAATGACCTTGGCTACCCATGTGTGAACAGCATAACTCAAAAACCTAAAGTCGGATATATACCAAACTTGGTATTTAGGTTCAGTTATCTTCCCAAGACATGACACGAAGGTTTTCAAGAAAATCCCCCCATCGCAAGCTACCCTTTACATGGAACATTATTTTAAATTTCTGATTTTCTAAAAACTGGCTAACGATTTTGATTAAAATACCATATATTAAAGATATTTACATGACAAATAAAATGTATATCTTGATTTTCTGGGAATAGCCTGAAAAGTCATCTTCATTTGGAAGGAATTTTGTATAATCTCGTAAATGTTAAGTGATAGATGAAAATTTACTACACAAAAAATGTAGATCTCTTTAAAACACCCATTTATTTCAAGTAACTTTTCTGTGGTAATAACCATTTTAGAGATATTATTAATGGTTTGATTTGTTCAATGCTTTCTCATTCTTTTAAAATCCCATCGATTTTCAGCTGTTTCTCGCAATGTGATGGTAAGAGTATGGAACTTTAAAGGCCAGCATATAGCATCCAGCTCTTTTGGCTATCACTATTCCCTTTGTATCTATAATGAAATGTGTGATATTGCTATTTCTGTAAAGGTTTATCTCATTTAAAATTAAGTAGATATAAAAATAAACTTTTATAAGAATAATTTGATACCCACTAATAAACGATAGAGGGTAGAGAAAGTTATGTGAATGTAACACAGTAGATTTTTATAGTATGAAAAGCCTATGCTTCCTCAAATTTTTTTTATATTTAATGAAAGCAACTAAAACCAACACACACTTGTTGAAGTTTGAACAATAAAAGAAATAAATTTTTAACTTTGATTATGTACTTTATAAATATTGGATACAAAAAAGTTCAAGTGCTTATGAAATATTCTATATAAAAAACATAAAGCAAATAAATATTTTTATTTAACAGCTTAAAGAAATGCAATAAAACAAATTATTTAATAAATTATATTAGCAACTAAATCTTATCTTTACTTCAAACTTCAATAGAAGGAAATAAAAACGATGTGAAATGTTGTTAACAATATTTATACTAAGATATGAATGCCTGTTAGTGAATAGGCAGTGTGTATGCGGTCAGTTTTCAGCCCGTTGCCACATCATGAATTGTGAGTTGTACAAAATAAAAAATGTAAATTGTGGCAAAATGAGAAGCTTAGGGAAACAAGTGAAGATAAATAATGCATATAGGTTATATTCTATCATAGACTTCAATAAACTTGCCTAATTGTGTTTGATTACATATAATGCAATGTAAAGTGTGGGAAAAATTATTTTACCTGCTGAAATAAAGGTTCACAGATAAGACTGGTATTACAATTTTTAATTTGTCTTTGCACATTGAATCACCTAAAATGACTTAAACCTTTCCATCCAATGTAATACCCTTTTGAAAGTATAGCCTTTGTTTTAAACCATACATGAAACTATATTAGTTCTTCTACCTCCTTATTAAAAATTTCTCTTAGAAATGGCTATATAACATTGTTTAATAAAAACAAGCAAATTGCCAAGTACAATCATAGTTTGAGACCCAGTCTTTGATTCAATATACATTATTGGGACTATAGAGAAGAAAAATGTGAAACTGACACAGTTCAGGGAAGGATAATTTTTGTTTTTAATAATCAGATTTCCCTGCCCCTCTAAAATGTTGTAAAAATGAGAACATGACATTGATCCTATGCATTCTCTTCTAAAGAGCATTTCCATCCTTGGCCAGCTTTCAAACTGAGATGAGAATTTCATTTAGAAACTTATAAGTATCACCCTATAAGTTTTGAAATTCCACTAATGAAATTAATCAAACCCGTTATTTCAAATGAGGCATCTAGGGACCCATACCAAGGTTTTTCTATGCTCTATGAATTTTTCTAACAATGTCAACCACAACAACAGTTAAATATAATTTGAGTTTTATTTATGGATGCTCTTTAACTGCCGTGCTCCGTATCATTCTATTCTATACTGGGCATGAAAGACTGGAAATTTTGCTCAGTCTCATTATTAGGCTTGAGGTTCTTTTACATGCCGTAAATCTATGACACGGGACCATCGGCTTTACTTCCCTTCCGAAGGAAGCCATACTAAGAATTTTTACACAAGAAAAAATCCATTGCTCTCCGCCAGGTTTGAACCCACAACCTTGGGAACAGCAACAGTGATGAATGATTGTCTCAACACCTGCTGGAAACTACTAGGGAGAAGCAGACACTTGTTGGGTGTGAAATGGTTGACATATTTACTCAGGGAGCATTTTCTCAGCATATGAGGTTCTTTTATGAGGAAATAAGCATCACATGGGACCAATGCCTATATTCCCTTCCAAAGAAAGCTATACTAATGATTTTTGCCCTGAACAAAATCAATTACCTTCCAGTGGGTTTGAATCCATGACCATGAGAACTAGGAGCTAATATGGTGACCATTGAACCATGGACTAATCATAAAAATGTACAACCAATTCTTAGGATGAATTAAAAAATACCCACAATAATGAATGCTATCGTTATTGCATTATTTCCACCATAAAACTAACGCAATTGAAGTTTTTGCTGTATACACATATCTTGTGTCTGACCACCATTGCTTGTTCCTGGCTTTGTGCACCAAGGCTATAGCCGTTCAAGTCACTTCATTAAGTGACTGACTATAAGCGCAATGTTGCTGTGGCAGAGTTCCTACAGCATCATTTCTCAATTTCTGAGTGATCTCTATACAGTTACAGTATAATATATTAGTTTTTCAATTTGTTCCACTTTTCTATGTTACTTTTTCCTCTTTTCTTCAGCTAATGAGAGATACAGAACTGACAGAAGTGCAAAGCTTGAGTATTAAAGAAAGAGTACTGTTCATTTAGCTGGCAGAAAGTGCTGGTAGTAATTTCTTGTGAAGTCCAACATCAAGTCTTGCATACATTCTGGAAGTTCTCCTACACATACACCTGGTGAACCTCCATACCGTGTGAAAGAAGGAACTACTGTTTCTGGTGGCAGGATGGTGTTATCTTCAATAACACAGCAGTCTTTCAGAACACATCTCCTTCCCTAAAATAAATAAGCACAGGCATGATTATGGCTGTCACATGAGTACATGACCACTCCACCAATCCACCAATATTACGAAGCACTTTTACTACTGCAGATTCAGTTTTTGGGTCCACATTTTTTGTATTAAATTATATTTACTTAATTAAACCTTTAAAAGTAAATCTTTACACCCAAGAAAGAAAGAAGAAAAGAAATTTAAATAAAAGTTAAAATTAAATTGAGTTTTATTTATACATGCTCCTTAACTGCTGTGGTCCTTAGCATCCCATTCTATATTGGATGTGAAAGACTGGTAATTTTGCTCAGAGGCATCTTTATCAGGCTTGAGGTTCTTTTACCTGCTGTAAATCTATGACACAGGACCTTTGGCTTTACTTCCCTTCCGAAGGAAGTCATGCTAAGGATTTTTATGCTCGAAAAAATCCATGCCCTCCACTGGGTTTGAAACTGCGATCTTGGGAATTAGAGGCTAGCATGGTAACCACTACACCACGGATGACAAAAGTAAAAGCAGTGAACCTGGTGGAATAAAGGAGAAAGTAAATAATTACTGATGACAATGTGGAAGAAGTAAGGAAAGTAGTTCTGGAAAATCGCTGAATCACCATCAGAGAAGTTGCTAAATGTCGGCATATCCTTTGGCTCATTCCAAGCAATTTGTTTGGATGTTTTGGACATGAAACGTGTAGCAGCAAACTAAACAAATGAGACTACGCACTCTTTAAAATACACTTGAAAGTGAAGTCAACCTAAACACTCTTACTAGCTTCACTCACCTATTTATTTTGTAGAACATGTATTGTGATCATGAGCCCAAATCATCAGCTGCCTGCACGATAAATATTCTGCAAAATAAATAGATGAGTGAAGCTAATAAGTGTTTACGTTGACACTATTTTCATCAAGTATATTTTATTAATTGCTTCACTGTGTGTGATCCCACTACTTTTTGGATACACACCCTATGTTTGAATACATTTTAAATTGTTTCTTTTATCACTTGTAAAGTAAATTATTATAGGTATAAGAAACAGGTTATTGATGCCTGTTAAGAGTATCAATTATTTAAGCAAAAATTGCTGCCTTTGTCCAAATATTTGAGCAGATTCAAATAATGAATTCTAATGGAAAAATTCTTCAACCATTGATGTTTTCTATCAATAGCTGCTCTACACATACCTCGGAAAGAAAAGGTAAACCACCAACACAAGGAAACCCTCCCTTTCCTGTCTGCTACACAAGTCAACATAACCTTCTCTTCCCCAATCTCCCTTAATTGTTCTATATGAACTTAGGGATTTTTTTATTTTAAGACTTCCCCACATGTCTTGCTTCTCTATATCTTCTATCCCATTTCTCACTACTTTGCAAAACCTGTTGTCACTTATTTATTCTAGTTGCCAAATGTGCCCCATTCCTATCCTCTGTAACCCTCTTCTTATCCCTGCCCACCAGCCATTCTTATTTAAAGTTATCTTCTATTGATTCACACAAAATTTTAATATATCTTGTTCTTCGCTTTGAAGGCACCTGTACCAATATTTCAACATTTCCATAATTATTCCTTTCCTCCCTGTTCTTCCCAATTCTATCAATCCCACTTCCCTTGATACTGATCTGGTTAACAAAAGCTCTTTGCAAAATAATCTGTATATTTGATCTACTTTTTTGCTTAATTTTGAAGCCCGCCATATCTCTATTGCATACATGTTTTATTCTGCCATGTTTCATACATCTATTCCAACCATTTAACAGACATTTCCAATTTATAATTACTTATTCTTAATCCTGTCATAGCAGCTCTACCTTTTGCTATCACCTTTCTACCGTGTGCTTCCCACCCACCACTATTACTTAATCTTACACCTAAATAATCAAACTCCTTTACCACCTCTAACTGTTGTCCATTCAGGTACCATCGTTCGTCTTTTAATTTATTTCCTTTTTTGAATACTATAGGGTCTTTCAATAAGAGTGTCCTATCTTTCAACTTAAATAAAACATGTTCTATAAATGATAGAGGTTTATTTCTTTTTTATTTTGGAACATAACTAATGTCATTACATGTGGAGGAGAATTAGTAAGTGACTGCTGCGACTTTGTTGGGTTGCATGTACACGGTTGACCTAATTTTCAATGACAGAAGAACGTAAATTAGGTCCAACTTCACGAATAACGCGCATGATGTTATTCATAAGATCATTTGCTGTTTCTGGTTTGTTGACATAATTTCAAGATTTAACATAACCCCACATGAAGTAATCCAACAGCATTAAATCACATGACCTCGGGAGCCAGTTAATATCACCACCGTGGGAAATAATGAAACCTCTGAACTTCTCCTTCAAAAGATCGATTGTTTCGAGAGCAGTATGACATGTGGCACCATCTTGCTGGAACCAGATGTTTCCGAGATCCATACCATTCAATTAAGGTCAAAAATAGTATCTTATAAGAGCCCAATATCTTTCTCCATTGATAGTTACAGCTTCTCCATCTTCATCTTGGAAAAAATATGGACCAATGATTCCACCATACCAAAATCCACACCGCACAGTAACCTTTTGGGGATGAAGTGGTCGTTCTTGAATCTGCACTGGATTGTGATTGCTCGAATAGCGGTAATTTTGTTTGTTAACACAACCATCCATCCAAAAGTGAGCTTTGTCGCTGAAGATGATTTTTCGACAAAAATCTGGGTCAGCGTCCAATTGCTCCATAGCCCAGTCAGCAAATACACGGCGCAACCTATGGTCGTTGGGCTTTAGTTCTTGAGTTAACACCATTTTGTAAGCGTGAAACTTCAAGTCCAGATGCAGAATTCGCCAAGTTGTGGTCAGTGAAAGCCCCAATGCTTGCACTCGACGAGCAATTGATTCTCGCGTACACTCTCACGAACAGTGCCTATGTTTTCGTTGGAGCGCTTACATCGATTATGTACAGGCATTCTTTGATCGCTGACAGAACCACTTCTTTCAAATTTATTGATCAAACGCCAAATCGTTCTCTCACAGGGACGATTATGCACACCATAAACTTCACGAAATACACGGAAGGTTTGGTGAACAGATGATCCATTTTGATAATAAATTTTCACAATTTTTAAGCGTTGCTGAATGCTGTAACGTTACATGGCTATTTGTCAATAACAACTGCAACCACATGAAAAAAATTATTGCTATACTCAATAACAACGGCAGCTATCACATGTTAAAGATAGGACACTCTTGTTGAAAGACCCCATATAACTTTTGATTTCTTTACATTTACTTGATTTTCCCATTCCATACAAAATCTGTGTATTTCATTAATTGCTTTTTGCAAACCTATTACAGATATAGTTCCTACTGTTAGGTCATCTGCATATAGCAATCCTGGTATCTCCTTGTTCATTAATATAGGGCAATGCCCATTTCTTTTCCTAACTCTGTCTAATATGTCATCTATAAATAAATTAAACAAGATGGGACTTAGTTTACATCCTTGTCTTAAACCTAGTTTTTGTTCAGCCAACCCTGCAATTCTGTTTTGATCTCACATCTTATACAAAATTTTATTTCCTCATATATTTTTCTACTTCCCTCAATAAAGTCATCACTTATCTTCTTTTTTTTTTCGTTATTTCCACTCCAATGCTTCACTGTTTAATAGTGTCAAATGACTTTTCAAAATCTGCAAAAAACCAAATACACCCTTCCTTTTTTCCTGTTTAAATACTTAATTATTGTCTGGTTATTAATACATTATCTGTTGTTTGCTTGCCTTTCCTAAAACCTGCTTGAAACTGAGGCAGTATTTTTAACACTTAAATGATATCAGTCTGATTATATAAAATATAATAACAGCCCGGCTTAAAGCAATATGTGTATACTACAATATATAAAAAGTATATATTGTAGCGGACCAGGTTGAGCATTGAGAATTGCAACATATTTCGTTAACCAGCGCAAGTGTGGAATTCAGGTTAACAGAACACGTCCACGCTGCACAACGCCGAGTCAGCGCTTCTGTATGTATTTATACTACAGGGTTTTGACTCGGTCACGAAAGTTGCTACGCGAGAGTTGCCAGGCAGTTATCGAGAGCAGTTATCGCGGGAGTTGCCAGGCAGTTATCGAGAGCAGTTATCACGAGAGTTGCCAGGCAGTTATCGAGAGCAGTTATCAGAGAGTTGCCAGGCAGTTATCAAAGAGTCGTCAGATCAGTTGTCAGTCTCGAGACCCGTCGCCACCAGTTAACCAGGTAAGCATGCGTCTCATCTGAGTTCTGTTTATTTGCCGGGGCCTCACCCCAAACCGAATGTACTCGCTTAAGGTAACAATATAATTTTTGGGTCAATGCATCCCCTGTGCTTCATTTAAATACCCCCTATCCTGGAACGCCACCCTGGCCTGCCTACCATCCCAGTACCGACGCATCCCCCCTACCTCTGAGCTACCAACCCCCCTGTGTAATCACCTACTGCGGGGGTAACCATCCCCGTGGGGTGTTACAATGTGGTGGAGGCGCCGGGTTACAATATTACAGTCATTGTATTATGTTTATATTATTGTATACATGTATAATAATATTATGAATGTATTACATAATTTAAAATGTAGGACCTGTGAGAATAGAGGCCAAAAGTTTCTAACAATGAGGTAACCTTGAAGCAATAATGAATTGGAAAGTTTAATAATGCTACTAGTAATTCTTAGAACTATAATGTAATACTTTTAAAACAGTTTATAAATAGCCAATCAAAAACTAGAAAAGCTGAAAGTATTCTATTGGAGTAAAATTAGCCAATCAGAGACTTGAAATAGAGAAATTTACAAATTTAAGCTGTAAATGCCAGTCACTTGAAGGCAACGTAACTGAGCAGTTCGTTCGCTCAGTACGTATTCAGTGTGAGACATATAAAATTCATTATGGCGAGAATATTATAAAGTTTATGTGTTAAAAAGTGCAAGTAAGTAATAAATAATCTAACAGCTCTCTATATCAGTGAAGTGTTATTTAATCGTGTGAAGGATTAATAAAAGGAATGAAGTAAAAATTATAATTTGTGTAAGCCTACATTCCTTTAGCCACATCACCTCCTGCTAAGAGATACATGTTTCTACAAATTAATACTGACGCAGCTCAGGCAAACATAAATTATATATAATATTTAAAGAAACATTAAAATACAAAGTTAATTTTTAAATGTGGGTGTGAAGGCCACCGGAAACTTTGTAGCGTATGTGGTTGCAACTTCATCAAGTTTGGCTCCCCAACAGTGGAACTACAATACAACACCTCCTTCAAATTGGCACCTAAACGTGGTGCTAATAGTGTAAAGATTATCTATCTCAAAACTGAGATAACTCTCCTTCTATTCCACCCATTCTTGTAGTCTTTCTGTAATTATTTGGTGTATATTATCCCCAGGATAGACAATATACTTATTTCCCTGTAGTTCTCTGGTTTATTTACCTCTTCCTTTGTCGCAGTAATCTCTTCGTGTTAACTTATTTGCTGAGCGCCTGTTATTGTTTTATTATTTTTTAAAATTTCGGTTCTTTGTCCTCCGGCTAGCTATTATTACTCAGTCGAGCAAATATCTCTGAACAGGGCATGTAAACGGAAAGGAGTTGTTACTAAAAGATAACACTGATAAAAGAATTTGTTTTCACTCTTATTGCCGTCACACTTAATTTCACATCTTTAATCTTGATAAATGCCTGACTGAAACTGTTATATTTCCAAATGTAATTACTGTCGTAATACTTGTCGCGTACCTATACCCCCGCCGCTGTAACGTTGCACTTGACAGCTAGCGTTTAAGTTGGTACACTCGCAAAAAAACAGATGAAAAGCTTCAACCATTTGACTTCCTAAGCCAATCACAAGGCAGCATTCTGGATGGCCGATGACAAAGCAGAACCGGAACTAGAATTGGCTCTGTTGCCGGATGTAACTATTCCCAACCACGTGCTTCAATTTGTGAATCTCTAGCACGAGCATCGAGTTGTTCTTTGCAAGCTACATATTGTTCATTGTTATTTATATTTGTGGTTATTGTTTGATAGTCTTGTTATTGTTCATTTATATATATATATATATATTTATATTTATCTATTTTATATATATATATATCATTCATATTATTTATTTAAACAAAAATTAAGTGCGACAATGTCGGAAAAACGACGCCGATCGCCGAGTGATGATTCACGAAGTGAAAATCCTTTGCGCCGAGGTGTGCCACTTAATAGTCAGGCATTGGAACTTTTTAAGGAGAACCCGGGAATTCTTTGAACAGGGAAAGGAGTACATAAAGCTTCATGGCAATCCCTCTATTCCTGCTGATAAAGCCGTACAACGAACTGCAGCAGCTCTTGGGCTAAGCACGAGAACTGTTATACACAAGGGAGTGAAACTCCAAGAGAAAGAGGGCAAAATTCCTGAACCATCTAGAACGCAACTCCAGGGAAGAAAAGAAAGCAGCCTCGTCCAGTCACAATTTTTCAATTAACAATAATAATACGAAAGAGTTATTATTCATTGACGTTCGCTACTTGCGTACACTTTTTGTATGCGGCTTAGACACGATAGAAAGGAGAACAATCAGCTGTTGTTTACTAGCACTCTGGCAACGTCACAACCGCAATGTAGCCAACCTTACACGAAGTCACACGAACTGTCAAGTGCAAAGATAAAGCGGCGGGCGTATACTTCACATTTTTGTAACTAACTTTATGACGCGAAAGATTCTGTAGAATTGCGTAATGTGTACCTCGCGAGAGATTCTGTAGAACTGCGCGACGTTTACCTCATGAATGATTCTGTAGAACTGCGTAATGTGTACCTCGTGAATGCTTCCTTAGAACTGTGCGATACTTGCTTTTGGCTCAAGAATTTATACTCCCTCACCCCGATATGCCTAAACATTATAATAGAGCTGCTATTGGTTAATAAATCACGCCAACATTAGCGTCTGTTTTATAAGCCAATCATAATTACTAAAACATATGCTCTAGGGAAGGTATTCCCTCCATTTCTACAGAAAGGCACGCTACCCTGACGTCATTTGTTTGTCTCTTCTAAGTGATAAACAACTACCCCATTGCTTCATTGTTACCCACTCCTATTGTCAGTTTCAGTGAGGCCGTGTAAACTTATTTCCTAGCAATGCTTATAGCTAACAAACATCTAAAATCATTGTCATACAATAATGTTAATTTACACTACAAACACTCTGGCAACATTCTGGTGTTGTGATATAAAATACTGCCTCACCTTGCCTAATATATATCAGTACTACCGTACTTATTTTCCGCTTTCCAGTATATTTTTACTTTCCGTAATTTTATTAAATAATTTTTAGCCCTCCTCCATTTTACTGAACATTTTCTAGAACTCCCCTGGCATTCCATCGATTTCCACTGCCTTGTCTTTTTTTAATTTTTGTATCTGCTGGCTAACCTCCGACGTCAATATTTGTGTCTAGACTTTCATTTTTTGTCCGTTTTGCACTACCACTGTTAGTATTAACTTCATCACTTTCTCCTCCCCAATCAGTCTCCCAAAATACATAATCCATTCCTTCGGCAAGTTCTGGTTTTCTATTTCTCCAGTCTTGTTTGTCCTCCTCACTAATTCGCATATTTTTTTTACTGCTTTTTTCTTCTATAGACTCTTTTAGCGTTTTTATTTTATCCTGCCACACTTTCCTCTACTAAACATGCATACCCCATTTAATAATCAGGAAAGTTTGCCTATTATTCTCTTCTCCTGTTACTCTCCATCTGTTTAACCCTCTAACCACCTCTCTTTTTGCTGATGCACTCTCCTTATCAAACCATCCTTTATTTCTCTGTTTCACTTCCATTCCCACTCCTGCTCTTATCATATTAATTCCATCAGCTATAATGCTTTTTCTAAATTCCCATTCTTAATGGCAACCTCAATACCACATACCAAAATTTTTCATACCCTGGATATTATGTCTTTCGAAAGTGCCTACCTTTGTTCCTCCCTCCATTTAAAAGTTCTAATTGTTTTTAGTTGTATTACTTCTTGTTCCTTCACACCCTGTTCTTTTCCACTATTATTGGGCAATGACTACTACTATCTCATTCAATATTTGGAAATTTACAATATTTTCCTCCATTTCATAACTGCATATCATGTAGTCTACGACACTTTGGCCATTTACATTCACAAATGTAATTTCTCCTTCTCTGTCCTCTCCTATAGTTCAATTACATATCATTAAATTATTTATTTCACAAAATTCTAATAATTTGTTTCCTTCTTTATTACCTGTTGTATCTCTCTTTTTCTTATTAGCACTTCATCTCTTTCCCACACCCCTGAACTTTCTGTTTAACATTTTCTTTGCCTACTCTTACATTAAAATCACCTATCAATATAAACTCCATACTCCTAATTTCTTTCATATCCTTTTCCCTCCTATCAAATAAATTAATGTGATGTTTCTGGAGGATTGTAACCCCATAACCAATGCTTACTTTTTCCTTCTTTATCTGTTTAATAACACACCATAAAACTTGACTTTCACTTTCCTCTGTTAGCACTGTGTGAATGTTTATTTCCCTATCCTTTTTAATAAGTATACCTACCCTTCCCGAGGCTCTGCCTTTATCATGTGTTTACCTGCATTTTTCCTTATACATTTAAAGATCTTTACTTCTATTGTCACCTTTCCTTCCATCCATGTATCTGCTACTCCTATAATATTCATTGAGCTTATCAGCCTTTGTATTTCCCCACTGCCTAACTTACTTTTTAATCCTTCCACATTCCAGAACATCATTTTTAGCTCCAATCCCTAACTCCAATCCACAAACTTAAATTTTTCCATCTTCTTTCCATATCTTGTTTCCCTTGGGCTCGCCACCCATTTCCCCCCTTATTTGTATCGCACTGCACTCTTCCACAGAAACTAGTTTTAAACCTTTTATAACAGTGCTTACAAATATGTCTAAATGTATATATAGAGTATCCAATGTAAAAGTGTGAAGGTGTAAAGAAACACCAAGTGTTGTGTGAAACAGTCACATGCTAGTGACTACATATGCAGCAGATCTGGTGCCATTAAACAATACTGATAGTACAATAAATAAACCAATCATGTGAAGTGTGATGACCCCTGCCGAAAATAAAAAACTTGAAAGAGGCACTTTTGTGGTGGTTTAAAAAAAAAAAAAAGACTGCATACTGCATAACAAATGACTTCTGTTACAGGATAATAAGGTAGTAACAAAACGCGAAAATTGCACAAAGTAGTTTTAATTCATGTGTGTGTCAGATTCGTGAAGTATATTGTGGTAGATCCACAATATACTTCAATATGTTAGTTATTGATCTGTATACAGAACAAAGTCTGCTGTTAAAGCAGCCCAGGAAACAAAATTGTTGTCCTGTAAGGAACTGGTTGTAAACCTCCCTCGCCACCAGACCCTTAAATTCAGAGTATTACGAGGTTAACCATGAATATGAACAAAATATATATATATATATATATACACGAGGTGTGATAAAAACATAATGGGAATTTTTGTCTGTCTTAAAGCATTTTTATTTAATCATCATCAACTTTGTTCGTTTCAAAGTAATCCCCCCCAGATATAATACACTTGTGCCAGTGCTTTTTCCAACCTTGGAAGCACTTCTGGAACTCATTTTTCGTTAAACACTGTTATCACTCCTTCAGCGATTCTGTTTTTATCTCATCAATGGTGGCAAAACGTTGTCCTTTCATGGTTCTCTTCAGCCTCGGGAATAGAAAGAAGCCACAGAAGGCCATGTCGGTGAATAGGGTGGCTGAGGCAGCATAACGGTTTTGCTTTTTGCCAAAAAGTCACAAACAAGCATTGGGGTGTGAGTGGGTGTATTATCGTGATGCCATTTCCACAAATGGTTTTGCCACAATTCTGGTCGTTTTCTTCAGATTGCTTCATGCAAACGGCGCATAACTTCCAGGTAGTATTCCTTATTGACTGTACGACCATAAGGCAGGAACTCCTGATGCACCATCCCATTGTAATCGAAGAAAACAGTGAGAAGAACCTTCGCATGTGATCGAACTTGTCAAATTTTTTTTGGTCTTGGCTCTTCAGGCAGTTTCCAGTGGGACCATTGGGCCTTAGTTTATACGTCAGACCCATGTTTAGTCATCTATTATAACCTTCTTTATACATTTTCTGGATTGTTCTTGTCTTCATTCAGCAATGCCTGAGCGATGTCTATGCAACAGAGTTTTTGGTCAAAATTCAACAATTTTGGAACAAACTTTGCTGCTACACGTTTCATGTCCAAAACATCCACACAAATTGCTTGGCATGAGCCAAAGGATATGCCGACATTTAGCAACTTCTCTGATGGTGATTCGGTGATTTTCCAGAACTATTTTTCTTACTTCTTCCACATTGTTATCAGCAATTCATGTGCTAGGGCATCCAGGGTGGTCGTCTTCAATGTCTTCTCGACCCTTTTTGAAACGTTTCTACCACTCATAAACTCTTGTCTTACTCATAGTAGATTCGCCAAATGCCACAGTCAACATTTCAAATGCAGTGCTGCATTTTATTCCGTTTTTTCAAGGCAAAATTTAATGCAAATTCTTTGATCCATCTTGTTTTTGAAAGTAAAAATTTGGCGAGCACTTAAAAACGTGTATAACTTTTTCGACTGCCAACAATAAACTAAATATTCAAAACAGCTGAAAATGCAAACATACATCAAGAACATGTGTACCGTCAAGATAAAACAAAATTTTGAACATCAGACGTATAATGCTTGCAAAATTGAAAAATTTCCATTATTTTTTGATCACATCTCATATATATATGGAATGTGAACTTAAAATATAAGTGGAAATTTATGACGGGACTCATGAGAAAATATTTACTGCGTCCCCTGCACAGTGAATATTTTACCTGCAAGGGCATATGAGACTGCACATTGCATACTAGCTTGATACATTAATGCTATGTACATTACAATTATTGCAGAGGCTGTGTACATGCATTCTAAAACTATGGTCAGTTCAGATGTGTGTGTTTGGCAGAGAGTCGCATTCCCATTTACTGCCTTGGGCCAGATGTGTTACTTGACAAGCAGACAAAATGCTGAAAAAAATCTCTTAACGACCTTTGAGCATGGATGGCCTTGTTTTTCGCTTGCATACAGGGCAGTGTTTGAAACATGGTGAGGAGACTGTCTCTTGGGAAGCCGTGTGATGAAGACACGTTTTTGTTTCTCAGGAAAAATGAAATGTGGCCCGTTAACACATGAAGGTAGCGAGGTATATAAGTGAACTACATTAGGCAGAAAAGCAAAATAAAACTAATAATTAACACAATGCACTGTTTACTTCATAACAGCATACCAACCCCGAGATATCATTGGAGTCTCATACCACAAGAAGAGCAACGAACCCTGTACCTCATGTCGAAATTTTTCCTAAAAAACCCAACCTCCTGCCTGAGAACGTACAAATGGTCACAAAGTGTAACAATAGTGCTAAGTTTATTTGTTAGTGTATTGATGCCATTTTACATTATTCTGTATCCAAATACCAAGAAACTTTGTGTTGCTAATGTTTCTGATTTCTGTGTTATTGAAATGAACTATGATTTCTTTGAAAGTTTTATTATGAGGAGTGTGAAAATACATTACATCAGTTTTCTATGTATTTAATATCAACTGATTATTTTTAAACCTATTTGAAACTTCTCTTCCTACTTTCTTTAAATGTGTTTCTTGGTTTGTCCTTTTCACAATTATATTTGTGTCATCTGCTAACTATATTACTTTATTTGTTGACAAGTTGCTCTCCAAATCATTCACAAATAACAAGAACAGGATAGGGTCTAATATTGATTCTTGTGGAATGCCTAATTTAATCTGTTTTGTCCTTAACTGATGGTGTTTTAATTATGCAATATACAACATAATAAAACACTGCAACCAAGCTATCAAATCCAAGTCATCCACATAGATAATTAGGGCTATTCTGTAACGTTTTGTTAAGTCTTACCAAACTGTTAAAGCCACTAGCTATTTGATCGGCATTCTGTAACTTTGTAACTAAACAAAATTTTGTTAAGAATAAAAATTTGTTTGTTGAATGCAACAAACCCCGGGACTCTCATGCTAACGTGCTTGTTACACAACAGATTCTCATAGACGTCATTTTAATGCTACTCTGAGAAAGCAGCACAACAGAAGCTTGTCATTTTAATTAGCAAATGTTTGTTTATTCGTTTTAGCATAAAATACGAGGGTAATCCCAAAAGTAAGGTCTCCAAAGCGCTGGGATGGCGGTGAAACTGTTTGTGTGGAAGTTGGCCATACTGCTTTTCTCCTCCCTCCCTCCACTCTCTTCCGAAACCACTGCACATCCCTTAGCGCCCTCAGTCTTGGCTTGGCAGCCAGTTAGAATGGAGCTCCCGTTAGCCACTACCGCCAGGTGTGAAGTTCGTGCAGTTATTCACTTTTTGAGTGCAAAAGGGATTAAACCTGTCGAAATTTATCAACAGTTGATGGAAGTGTATGGAGAGTCTTGTATGGATGTCAAAAATGTCCGCAAGTGGTGTAGAGAATTTGCAAATGGTCACACGGAAATTCATGACGAGGAAAGAAGTGGGAGACTGTCCATTTCTGACGAAACAAATGCAAAGGTTGAACAAATTGTGCTTCAAGATCGGCGGATCACTCTTGATGAGCTGTGCATTGTTGTTCCTGAGATTTCTCGAAGCACTATTCATCGAACTTTGATTGAAGAGTTGAAATTTTGGAAGGTGTGCGCAAGATGGGTACCATGAATGCTGACAGAAGATCACAAAAGGCAACGCGCTGAAACTTCTCGCCAATTTCTTCAACGCTATGCAGATGAAAAGGACAACCTTTTGGATTCAATAGTCACGGGTGATGAAACCTGGGCTTTCCACTTCACACCTGAGACCAAACAACAATCACATGAGTGGCGGCATTCTGGTTCACCCAAGTCGCGAAAATTCAAGAGAACACAGTCTGCCGATAAAGTCATGGCAACTGTGTTTTTGGATCGAAAGGGGATATTGTTGGTCGACTTTATGGATCCTGGGACAACAATAAATGCCGACAGGTATTGTCAGACATTAAAAAAACTCAGACGGGCAATTCAGAACCGTAGAAGAGGAATGTTGAGCAAGGGCATAAGCTTTCTCTATGACAATGCTCGCCCCCACACCGCCCGTCAAACCATGAATCTTCTGCAACAGTTTGGATGGGAAACCATCACCCATCCACCCTATAGTCTGGACTTAGCACCCAGTGACTACCACTTGTTTCCCAAGTTGAAAGAACACTTGGCTGGAAGGTGCTTTGGTGACGACGATGAAGTGAAAAATGAGGTCCATCACTTTTTCAAGAGCATGGCGGCAAGCTGGCATGACATGGGCATACAAAAACTGCCACAGCGTCTACAATAGCGATTATGTGGAAAAATAGACAAATGTTAAAGCTTCAAAACTATGTACCATTTGTTGTCAATAAAAGTTTCTTTGTATTTTAAAAAAATTGGAGACTTTACTTTTGGGATTACCCTCGTATGTTATGAATTTCATTGAGTAAGCAATGTTCCATGTGATGTCGTTGGTAAATGCTTTCAATGTAAGTTTTAAGAGACAAATTTTAATAAGTAAATATTATGTAATCTCCTATCATAATAAAAGCTAATAGTTATTGATTTAAGAATTCTAGCTTCAAATAGTGATAAATCTTGTGTTTATTTGCATGGTCACGAATTCATTTGCCTCATTTTTAGGTTAAGGTTAGGAACTGAACACATTTGAGAGCTGTAGGATAGTACAGTGATATGTTTTCATTCCCAGATAATTTCCAATCTGCTAAAAGAATTGACTAGCAGAAAGCTATTTACCAGTTTTTCTTAACCATAGAAATTGAATTTATACTGGTGCTGCTGGAAGAGGAAGAACATCAGTCAGTTGGGTTATAAGCTGATAATTTATACATAGTAAATTTGTGTATGAAAAATAATCTGAAATAAAATACTTGTAGCTGTAACATTCCCCCAGATAACACAACTACTCTTTTCATTATGTCCTTCCATTTAACGAATACCTAAAATAATAGATATTAGATACCAATAATGATTTTCATTCAAAGATTAAGATGCAAACATGTCCACATAACTGAACTAAAGCTCAAAATTGCCAGATCATGCATAGTACCTACTTACATGGTACTTACTTACTTACTATAAGTACCTACTTATATTTAATGGTATACATTAAAATTTTAGAAAAATCTGCACGACCACTGGTATATCTTTAAAAAGTATAATTAAAAGCCAAAAAACCATAAAGAAAATTAAGTAATAATTGCAGGTTTATATGAATTAGTGAAACTTGCATCAAAACAAATTGAAATTGTCTTGCTAATTTTGTTGTCATTCCTAACCTGAAATTAAACTCATTTTATACGGCCACAGCTGATTAACAGCTTGGCAAGTTTTCCCCATAAAAATCTAATTATTTGGGGTCACAAGAAAATGTAAGTCATGCTATTCTAAGTAATGGGTGTGAATTTTAGAAATCCACATATATTTTATATCTTTCGTGTGATACCTTCAGAACATGCTTTGTCTCCATCTTGAAAAGGAAAAGTAACAAAAGTACTCAGTAGTCAGTATTACAACGCAGATGGCAGTATGAAAACAAAATGCTGTCACAGAGTGCACAAATTTTCAATTAGTCACTCCAGTGAGCTAACAAACTGCAAGAAAATAAGTACTGCAATAACAAACAAGTTACAGAATACCAAATAGCGGCACATTTGTTCAGAGTGGTTCTTTAAGCTTAACAAATAATTGTAGTCGCCTTTTTGACAACAAAGTTACAAATTAGCCCTGAATATATTATAATGCAAGAATTCTTAGTTGCATGTTGTTAATATTTGACATCTTTAAATCTCCAAATACAACTAAATAGTTTTATATCATGTCTTTCAGATTAAAGAAATGCATATAATACTTAACAAATGTGACAGAAGTATGGAGACTTAACATAGATCTTTAGTGGTTTTTGTAATGCATGGTTGGTGAAGCTTCAAATGGGAGTACAACAGAACACGCATACAGTTTATGTTTGTTAAATTTTTATCTGGATTTGTAAAGTTTCTAAAGCTTTAAAAATTAAACTTTTATTGCAAAACAGAGTTAACAAACATTTGTAATCTTTTCCTTGTTATTAGTAAATTGTAAATATTGTGAAACAGGCAGTATATTCAACAATATAGAAGCTGCAGTAATCTGCCTAGTGGTATGCTTGCTGTACAAAATGAGTTTTACTTACAATAACACAGTTCTTTCCAATGTATACATATGATCCAACTACTGCAGCATTAACTACTGAACGTTCTCCAACAAAAACATGGTCACCCATATGTAGGGGGAAGAATGCCACACTGTAACAGACAAGCAACATTTTTTTGTAAACCCACCAATGTACAGAACTAATTTAGTTTAAACATATGGCATCACTTGATATATGGGTCGAGTATGTAATGCCATGCTCCAAACCAAGAAACAGCAGACTGCAACAAAATATGCATAAATAAGATTAGAAACCAATACTGTATCTTACAATTTTTGGCAAACGTTCAATGGGACAAACACTATTTCTATGTGTAACATTTCTGTAGGCTTGGGTTTAAGTTCAGACTGAAATGCACACAAGTCCTAATCAAAAAAACCCACACTTTCTGATTACTCTTTTATTACATCAAGCACCACAAAACAGTTTTGCCAAGATTGTTCAATTCCAGAAAATAGGGTGCTTGTGCAACAGTCTTTGAAAGCTCTTAGCAGCTTGCCATATACAATGTAAATGTTACCTAGTATATATATATATATACACACACACACACATACAGAGAGCCAAAAAACTATGAACCGGCTGCGCAGTGTTTCTCCTGTTTGCACCTTCAGCACTCGTTGCCATCATAAAAAGGCACGAATGAAACCATACAACATTTTTAAAGTTACTTTTAAAGGCTTTACTTACCAACTTTATGAAAAGAGATATGAAACTGGCCATTGTTGTTGTCCATACATTTTTGGCTCCTCTTTAGGAAACTATCCATCACTCACTGTAGTTCACATTAAAAAAATGCTGGCAATTTCCTGGTGGGTATTCTGTTTTAATTCTTCCAGGGTGTGTGAGTTTGTCTTGTACACTTTACGTTTCAAGTTACCACAGAGATAGAAATCGCAGGGGGTTAAGTCGGGGGACTGAGGGAGTCACAAATCTCTACTAATAATTCTGTCCTCAAACATACTTTCAATTGATTTCATCGAAATATTGGCCGTATGAGCTGTTGCAGTCTTGTTGAAAAAAAGACAAAATCATGCTTGATATCTTCTGTTAATTCTCTCTAAATAAAAAAAAAAGGGGGGGTCAAAATTGTATTCACGTATGTTCAGGCGTCAACTGACTCGAAAAAAATTGGCCCTATAGCTTTTTCTCCACTCATGGCGCACCATATACCAATTTTTTTTCGTCATAAAGGTGTATTTCATGAACAATATTAGGTTTGCCAGAGCTCCAATAACGAATATTTTGTGTACCCACATATCCATGAAGGTGGAACCAAGCCTCGTTTGTGAAAAATATTAAATATGGGTATATTTTGCTATTGTGTACACTATTGAGACTCCACTCACAAAATGTGCGCCTAATTACATGATCACCTTGTTGAAGAGCATGTGCCACAGTTATTTTATATGGTTTTAACTTCAGCAATTTGGTAGCTCTTTACGTGCAGAGCCATAAGAAATGCCTGCCTGTTGTGAAAGAAGGCTTAATGATTTTTTGGGGGAATTCTCCAAATGATGACTGATGTCGCGTCTAATGTTTCTTCGGCAAGAACCGTACGCCGTCTTTTAGATTCCTTAGCCTGAACACTTCCTTGGCCTGAAATTTATTGTTAAGTTCATAAATTGTTGTATGGCCTGGAACTTTTACACCTGGAAATCTTTCTGAAAATCACACTTTCATTTGGCGAGCTGAGTTAACACATACAAATCATAAATAAATACACGCTGTGCAGTAGAAAACATATACTGAACCATAATATACTTTGCGACTAAGTACAGGACAAAACAATAAATAACTCGTAATAACTGAACTACATCACATCACTGTGAAATCAATACTGCACTTCACACTGCAGGGCAAAACCATGTCAACAGCGTGACCTTGTTTATAGCAGCAGTGTGTTATGTTTCCACATGCCCAGTGGAAAAACACTGCACAGCCGGTTCATAGTTTCTTGGTTCTCCTGTTACATATATATGTATGGCATATATTAGCTATCTTGCAAATTATTATCATATGGCTTTACAACAAATCTTACTGTGCATGACCATAATTCTACACATGCAGATGATCTGTATAGGCCAGTAAATAGTTTAAAGCTATTCCAAAAAGGATGTTACTATTCTGCAATAAAAGTTTATAATCAATTTCCATGCTTTTTAAAGCCTTATACAAACCCAAGAAGCACAAAGTCGTCCTAAAAGAATTAAAGTCATTCTTACACACTTACTCTCCATAAAATGTGGAAGAATATTTTAACATAAAGTTACAGGTAAAGGCATTAAATTAGAAGTATATGCTGTGGGTATTAGTGGAGGTTACAGCTTACTCTCAATTGATTTTGTTTTACCTAATGACAGGGAAAAAAAGGGGGGTGATGGGAGAGTGTTAAATTGCATTGGTTCCCTTTTACACATAGGTATGTTTAGGAAGTCAAATCATAAAAGGATTATTTTTAAATACATAGAGGTTAATATAAATGGAGTAATTTTTTTGATTGATAAAATAATAAAACAGTTTATTCGTAAAAGTCCTTCAACCATACTTGCACATATAAATAATAATGCCTTAAATAAAGCACGAGTTAGAATTTGAATTCTTGTTCAAATTATTATAGACGTTTTGATCGCAAATCAAGTTTACTTACTATACTAAATAAATATTTATCTACATCAGTAAGTAGGAGCATGTAAGAATAATAGAGTACATAAAAAATTCACCCATAATTTACATTTCGATACAATATGGGCTACTCTTAGAGAAAGCCAAATCAATGAAGTAATTAAAGTGTTTATATTCAGCTTGATATAAACATATCAACCTTACTAAAAATAGTTTTATTATTATTTACTATTTCATTTAAACACCTTTAATTGCAATGGTCATATGTGTCCTTTTACCTTTGGAACATACTGCCTATCAGTAATGGTGTTAACTTGTATACATTGTCATTAGATTCCTGATTTATCTTTGGGTTCTCTACATTAGATCACACACACATTAATACTCTCATTCATACATCCAGACTCTTGGGAGAATAGGGAATAATCTTGGCTAGAGAAAAATTCCCATTCCCCAGCCGGGAATCAAACCTGGGACCCCTCACAGAGTAGGTAGGTGCTCTATCGCCTGAGCTACGGAGCCAGTGTATAATGTTGTATGACATGTTCAATGTTTCTGAGCGTTGCTCATTGTGGACCTAACAAACAAATCCAAACAAATCAATTACTTCACAATTCTAAATTGTTACATATTCCCTGCTTTGTTCTATACTTATCTTTGGCCAGTGGTGGGAACTTTGTTGCTATCATAAATATTGGAGTTTATCTAAAGGACTGCCAATATTTGAGCCAAAAATAGAGAGAGATAGTAATGACTAGTAGAATGAGTATAAGGCAAGTGCAGGCTGTCATGCCACAGTGAAACCACAGTGTTTTAACCCAAGGTTAGATTAGGGTTAGCATGTGTGTATGAACTGGATTCAAATAACAGGTATGATATCAAAATCTGGGCATTTGCCATCTCTAACATCACTACTCTCATGGATTAAATTAATATGGTTGGGTTGACAGTTTGCTCCACACTTGTATGGTATTAACAAAATGTTAATGGTTTTAATATATGAAAAAATGTCTTAAAATGGGCAGGATGGTAGGTTACAGCTAATTTAAGTTTTCATATATCCTCTTAAAGCCACTATTATAATGCATTTTTCTTTCCTAAGTTACTATTTTTTCCACATTAACTATAAGGTAGGTAAGGAACTATTGCACACATTCTCACATCAATTTGCAATAACTTTGCTCAGAGCATTTTATAACCTGCTGCTGTAACATTGCACTTGACAGCTAGCGTTTAAGTTGGTACACTCGCAAAAAAACAGATGAAAAGCTTCAACTGTTTGACTTCCTAAGCCAATCACAAGGCAGCATTCCGGATGGTCGATGACAAAGCGGAACCGGAACTAGAGTCGGCTCTTTGCCGGATGTAACTATTCCCTACCACGTGCTTCAGTTTGTGAATCTCTAGCACGAGCGTCGGGTCGTTCTTTGCAAGTTACATATTGTTTCATTGTTATTTATATTTGTGGTTATTGTTTGATAGTTTTGTTATTGTTCGTTCATACATATATATTTATTTGGAACTATTAAGGAGATCCCGGGAATTCTTTGAACAGGAAAAGGAGTACGTGAAGCTTCATGGCAATCCCTCTATTCCTGCTGATAAAGCCGTACAACGAACTGCAGCAGCTGTTGGACTAAGCAAGAGAACTGTTATTCACAAGGGAGTGAAACTCCAAGAGAAAGAGGACAAAATTCCTGAACCATCTGGAACGCAACAGGTATTTCTATCAACTCCAGGGAAGAAAAGAAAGCAGCCTCGAGTCACAAATCTTTATGCTTTCCAATTAGATGCCATACATAGACACATTTATGCCTATTATCATAGAAAGGAGTATCCGACCATACCAAAGCTGCTTATATCGCTTATTTTCAATTAACGATAATAATACGAAATAGTTATTATTCATTGACGTTCGCTACTTATGCACACTTTTTTGTATGCGGCTTAGACACGATAGAAAGGAGAACAATCAGCTGTTGTTGTTTACTAGCCACTCTGGCAACGTCGCAACCACAATGTAGACAACCTTACGCGAAGCCACACGAACTGTCAAGTGCAAAGATACAGCAGCGCGGGTATAGTAGAGTACTTGAAGACAAACTAGCTAGAGCTAATAGTATAGCTGAATATCTCAACATGCACTTATTTTTAAATGGAAATCATCCTATTATGACTGACAGGTTGTATGTGGAATGTTATCTGCAGCACTGCAGACCAAACGATTACACAGGGAATTCTGACCTTTTTAGGGATAACTACATGTTGCAGACATCACTATGTTGGTGTTTCTGAACATTTAACTCCAATTACCAATGGATCAAACTATTTCTCTATTTGATTTCTAAATACAGTTAATTCTGTGGTGCAGCAGCAATTAGCTTACTGCATTGCCACTATATCCTCTGCCTTCATCCACACTTGACACCATGGGCACAATGCAACAATGGGAGTGGCATGTAGTCAGCATGCAACCTGCCCCTGAATAACAATAATGATGATGATTATATGACAATTCCTATATCAAATTTCCTTGCAACAATATCCTTTTATCATGCTCTGATTTTTGAAGCCAGCATTTAGTATTGATTCTATATTTTCAAAATGTGTATGATTTCTCTTAGTCATAGAGTATTTGATGGATAAACTGAACAAAGTCATCACATAGTGGAAGAAATGGAAAATTAATTACAGTATCATTAAGAAAAAGAGCAAAAGTTTAAGATGTAATTTGCAATTTGTCTATTTTCATTCTAGGTTGTTGTATTTGTGGAGGCAAATTCAAATTTATGTTTTGTATAACAATACAAAGTGCAAAGGCAGTGTACATGTTAGTCAACATTGTCAGGTACTATGTCTCTCCCTCCAGACAAACTTGCACACATGATGGCACAATGAAGACAAAGATGCCATTTGACATCATCACAAAGGTCCTCAAGATACTCAACAGGTAATATGCTCTTATTTAAACAAACGTTTGATCAATCTAGACTTAAGTGCCAGTTGGTACAGTATTTTTTAGGCTGAATGGAAGCTTGTTAAATAGTTTTGGTCTTATGTAATCAGGCTTGCATTAGAATAGCTTTAATCTGTCCCCTTTGACAATATAATTATTCTTTCCTCTACTGACATAATTATGTAATGATGGCATTTGTATTTATTGTGTTACTGTTGTGTATAAATAGCATTGTTCACAGAATAAATATACAAGGGAGGATGAGTATCGAGTGTTCAAACCCGGTGGAGGACGATGAATTTTTTTCGGGCATAAAAATCCTTAACATGGCTTCCTTCGAAAGGGAAGTAAAGCTGGTGGTCCTGCGTCACAGATTTACAGCATGTAAAAGAACCTCAAGCCTGATAAAAAGGCCTCTGAGCAAAATTACCGGTCTTTCATGTCCAATATAGAATGGAATGCTAAGGACCACAGCAGTTAAAGAGGCTTCATAAATAAAAATCACTTGTTTAAGAGTGAGTATATTTAAGTTTTTGAAGTAATACCTACAGAGGGCTGGCCCCGTAGCTCAGTTGGTAGAGCACTTGCCTATTGTGCAAGGGGTCCCAGGTTCGATTCCCTGCTGGGGTGGGAATTTTTCTCTACCCAAAATTATTCCCTATCCTCCCCAGAGTCTGGAAGTATGAATGACTGTGTGTGATAATGATAATGACTAAAATACCCAAAGTCCAAAAAACCCAACGACAAGCAAATACAAGTTAACACCATTGCCTTAGGTAATAAGTTCCAAAGGGAAATGCCACCAATAAGACCAATGTAGTTAAATGGAACAAACAAAAAAAAACCTACAGGAAGTTGTTAGTTTAGCTAGATAACAATTGATCCTTTCTGTAATATAGAGATTTTGTTAAAAGTTGATTTGGAAGCATTTCCCCCCATCTCGATACCATAGGAAGTGTATAAATAAATTAAAGCAAAAGCTTGGCTGTATCAACTGAAAGAAAATTAGCTACAATACTAAAAGCCCTGAGCTTAATTTGCTTTCTAATTTGTCAATAAGCCTATTCCAAGTTAAATCATCCAAAACTGGACCTAGGATGTTAACTTTTTTTTTTTTTCAAATTAATTTTTTTTTTACTCACTTAACCAAACTATCACCAAAATTAAGATGAAATTCAAGATGTCTCTTAAAGTCATAAAGAATTAATTCAAATTCAATGGTGTTGGTACATAACCTTAAGTTGCTGAAATACTGTACCAGGATATTCAAAGTTGATCTCTAGGTTTATTAATTCACTATGATTAAAATCCAGTTGGCATCATCTGCATACATATTAAGATTACATTAGGTACCGCAAATTTGATGTCATTTATAAAATAATAGTAATGGTCCCAAAATACAGCCCTAAGGTTCTGTTAGTCGAGCAAGATTTGACTTCAGTGGGTTATTAGTTACAGGCACATACTAATAAAGTAAAAAAGTTTGTCTCATTATAAGATACAAACCCAAATGATGACCTATTACCACCATTTACACAGTTTGGTAAACCTTATGGTCAAATGGAAATGAAAACACTATGCATAACATAAGAGAACTAATTAATCCTTACCCTTTACTAAATTTTTTAAAAGGTGGCCTAATTACAGCATGCTTGCTTATAATGCAGTATCGACCAGCTCTGACGTTGGCAAGATCCCCTCTAATAATAGCATCAGACTGAACAATTACTTTGCCGCTCAGCACTATGTTCTGTGAACCACAAAGAACCGTCTGTCGACTGACCTTGTTACCGGATGCCTAAAAGCATACAAAAATATTATGCATTATTGGAATAATATTTACACCACTTTATGAATTCTGAAAACCAGTTTTGCTCATATTTTCATTCACAGGACACAAAATCCCGAATTTCATGATTATCACCAAGTTACTCAGCTGTCATTAGGTTATGCGCACCTACCGTTTCCACATATTCAGCTTTGTTGTAGTACACATCCTGAAGTTCCATTTTAAGAGATGGATTTGTGGTTCAAGTTACAAATTGCTTGTTCTTGGACTTCCTATAGTTTTAACAGTTTGACATTCTCTTTTTCAGGACTCATTCCACCATGTTTACTTATACGCATACATGTAACAGTCTTACCAACATCAATCTGTGGTTGCTTTATTTCCCTACAAATACGAATATCCTTTTGAAATACCCCACAAAGGTGGAGTAATACTAAAGCCAATGTTGCTCTATTTCTAAAAAATAAACTATAATTTTAAACGCAGTATATGAATTAAATTATAAAATGAATAACATTTTCTTTAAAGTTGGTCAGAAACTTTGTTTTATGTAACAAATAGTTTCAAACTTGACTTTTCTCAGGGCCATCGATAATTGGCCGAGTGTTGTGGAACAGCAAAGTAGTCTGCTGCTGTAGTGGGTACGGGCATTAACAGCCATGGCGGACGAAGATACAAACATGAATGACGATGCCCCCGGCTCGGGGGATATGAATACAGTCTTTGGCTTAAGGCTTCGCGGAAGGAAAGGAGCATTAAAGAAGAAGAATGTGTACAACGTAAAGGATCATAAGTTTATTCCACGATTCTTCAAGCAGCCAACTTTCTGCAGCCACTGCAAGGACTTCATATGGTGAGTGGATGCATCAAATTTGACGTTTCAAATTCCCGCAAATATGGTTATAGTGTTAAATTATTTCTGTTAAAGGAATTGTCTTAAATGAACAAAGGCGCAACACAAGATGAATGTTTATAATAATTGTTTGTTCACATGTTGGATCCATATACAAGTGGTTTACGGTGTAGATACATGTAAGTTTGTTTTCCCGGCATATTCCTTCAAATTTTACTTTCTTAATTTTTTCTCCGGTTAAGGGGGTTCTTTTGGATTAGAAACAGAAAGGCAAAATTAAATATTAGGAATTAAAAGGCATAAGAAAAATGATCGACCCAGGCGAAGTTTTAGCCCACATGGCAGGTCTGTCTTAAAAATGCAGAGTAAATAATTATGCGATTGTTGCCCTGCATAACCGGTTTTCTGTTGAAAGGAGACGTTTAATGAAAGAAATGCAGATATGAATGTAATTAAAAGTATTAAGATATGAGGGTCATTTTTCTTCGAACAGAAAGCTGAACATCGTTTTGTTACTTTTCAGTTTTCGTTCTTCGTGAACTGTCAACAAGACAGAAATTTGAAGTATTCATGTGAGGAGAGGAATGTTGTCCTTAAAATTCATAGAGAACAATCGCTTATCTTTCATTACTGAGTATTTTATGACCAAATAAGCTCAGTATGGAGAATGCCGATTACATTTAACAATTAATAAACCGCGCTGGTAAGAAAATGGTAGGTAATTCACGTATTTTAAATTCATTTCGCATACGTGATAAATGAAAGGTATAAATAAAATAAAAGTTAACGAATTAGTAACACCATGAGTTGTTTCTAAAGTCAAAGTCCCTGATACGGCTATAGGTTAAAGGTGGTTATACAAATGAAATAATTAAAAAAAAGTGTTAGACGTGTAATTGTATATTTTCCTATAATTGATTTAAGAATAAAATAGAATGGGTTCAAACTTAAAGAACCTGCAGCATCAACGAGTTGTTTCTCAAGTCAAAGACACTGACATGGTCATATAAATTAAAGGGTAAAAATGAAACGATAAAAAAAGAAGAAAAGAAAGGGGGGGAAAAGAAGAAGAAAGAATTGGGTGAGAGGAGGCTTAAAGACATTTAAATTTACCCGGATATTCCTGCGATCCTAGTGAGGAGTAAACTACAGCCTTTGATGGTGTAAAATCTAAGTAATCGAGGATTTCTATATGTTATGTAAACAGAAGTATTTCCTCAGCCAGAATTAAAATTTATACAAATGTTAACTTCCCACTATAATGTCTAAAAATAGACCAGTCCGTACTAATATTATAAAGAGAAAATTTGTATGTATACATACCATGGCTTACTAGATATTATAAGCTGGCGCATCGGCGTGAATTGATAATAACTCTTCCTGCGCAACGCCAATTTTTGCGGTTAGAGGCATGCATGTACTTCCTAAACTTCCAGCAGACAACTGGAATTCATTATTACTTCTTTATTAAATTTCATTAGACAATGTAGCCTTGGCAACTTATTTCAAATTTTGCTTATATATTTAATGTTCATGATGCTATGTGGCACTTACATGGGCCTTTATTGGTTGTAGATTCGAATTATACAATTATAATGATTGACACTTCACTATAAAATATGACGTAAATGTATACATACGCAGATCACCCCCCTGTAACTTTACCTATCTCCCTGCTATACCGATCCAAGTATATCGCAAATCGCAGAACTGGCGGCAAATAAATGCATTGTTTTGGTTTTCCATTGAGCATACATTTCACCACATGCAGCACCTTTTAGTTAAGTAATAGTTTTTGCAGATGCAGGTCTGTGTGTGTTAAACTCTCTAAACTGAAATATGTAATATTTGCATTTAGTCGACAATTGAATAAAAATGGTTTACTGCTGTGCACCAAACTGTAAGTCAATACAAGAAAAAAAGAATGTGGCTTGTCATTCCATGCATTCCCAAAATGCAGAACTAAAAAAGAAATGGTGCATAGTAATTTCTCACCAAGGAGACAAGTTAAGACTGTCTTTGGACACCAGGGCCAGAGTCTGTGGTGGTCTGTAAATGATTACAGCATCAGCACAATTACAAAGTCCCCTCTTCCTAAAGTTATACCATCAATATTTGAAGGTTTCCTACCACATAAAAAAAATGTTCAATCTTCAAGATGCAGAAACAAAGAAAACAAAATACTGAAATGGGAAATGCATTCGCATTTTCTTTCTCTTCCAAACCATCCTTTGCAAAATTGTCTTCGATGTCAAATTTACGATTAATGGCGTGGTCTAGTGGTGGGACAGGTACCATTGCTTACTAGATATTATAGGTATGTTAATTCTTTAGTAAGTACATAACACGATTTTCAGTGTATTCGTATGTTATTGCTGTACATGGTGTTAAATTAGGAGTTGGTAAGCAAAGTTTACGTGCTTTTAACATCTAAATGTCCTTTATGGGATCATTATCAGGGTCAGTTTTTTTTTGGGGGGGGGCTGTTTATTTTTATAAAATGCAGTATTTATAGTTTAAAATTGGTAGAAATTTCGTGGTAATGTTCAATATCATTAGTAATGGCTCCCATTGTCGCAGCTGCGGCGTGATGTTTTTGAAATTCGACTGGAGACAAGCTTTCAGTATTGTTGATCATGTGCACTGTTCATGGTCGCATTTCCGCCATTATATTCATTCCGTTGTAGCAATTACTTCAAGAACTTCAAAACGAAATTATTTCTAACTGAATGTTCCAAAAGGTTAGAAAAGCCCCGTCAGCTGTCATGGATGGCTCTGCAAGTCATAAATAATAATAATAATAATAATAATAATAATAATAATAATAATAATAATAATAATAATAATATGGTGGCAAGTTTTCGGTTTAATGTACCTTTCCAAATGAATTCTCATTCCTTTTCAGCCAACATCTTCAAAAAGAATAACTTTTTTAAAACTGTATTCTTTTATGTAAAAATAAATATTTTCGCAGAAACTACCAATTTTCGCAAAAATTCGGATAAAATTATAGCCATAAATAGGTCATCTATAAATAAAACAAAGACAATGGCTTTTAAAGGGAAGAACCCGTTAGATCAAAGACACTAATAAATGGTAAAATATTAGAACAGGTATCCTACTTAAATTATCTAGGATGTGACATTAGTTTTAAATTTGACAAAGACATCGAGATAAAAGTTAATAGGTTTCAAACCATTTGTAAAACGATTAGAAGAACTCTAGGAAGAAAAACTAGAAAAGAAACACAAATTAAGTTCTATAAGATTTACCTACTGTATTATACTGTTTCTAGTCGTGGACAATAACAAAAAGAGAGAGATCACGCATTCAGTCCGCCGAAATGAAATTTTTGAGTTATGTAAGAGGATGCACTAGAGCTGACAAAATAAGAAATGAATCAATAAGATCAGATTTGAATATTGTATCAGTAAACGATAAGATTGATGAAAATAAAATAAATTGGAAACAATATGTAGATAGAATGATAGATGATAGAATACCAAAAAAGATAATGAACTACCAACCGACAGGGAGAAGTTCAGGAAGACCACGCAAGAGATGGCTAGGGACCGGAACAGGTGATATCACCTAATCCTTGAAAGGAGGAGGAGAAGAAGAATAAGAAGAAGAAGAAATAGGTAACATGTCATAAATCGTGCGTGTACTTCTTGATGCATCTCTGTTACATTTCGCGTTTATCGTTACTGGAAAAGAAAGAAAGAAAAACAAGCGACCCTGACCATTACAGATATTTCATTGACTTCAGAATTTTCGAATACGTTTAATAATGTTAAAATAAAACCGATATAATCCGATTTCTTCATAACTTTCATGTTCTGCATACAATTCATTAGCAATGTTTACAAGCTGCTCTAACCTCCAAATATAATTATCCTTCTTCATTCTTGAAATGAGACGGCTCGGTCTTGGAGACCTGTGGATGCAACAGGATGGTGCTAGTAGTCCTACAGGATTAGTGCCAGTGAGAACCCTTCGACAGCAATTCCCTGGGCCCTCATTTCCAGATTCGGCGATGTCCATTGGCCATCGAGATTCCTGGATCTAACCCCACCGGACTACTTTCTGGAGGGTTACTAAAGGTCCCATACGATTGATGAGTTGAAAGAAAACATCCGAAGGTGCTGCGCCACATTATGGACAATATGACTATTAGAGCCCAAGAATGTTCTCGTCAAGGTGACAACCATCTAAGGGACGTGATATTCAAAAAATGAACATAGTGATAAACTCCCATATTTTGATAATGTGTTGCATTTAGTATTTAGTGAGTACGCTTTTTCTTTACTCAGAAATACGCATTAGAAATGCGTCCCATCAATATGGCCCACCCTACATCACAAAAATACAGATACCTATACTCTCTACTTCATTTTAAGTTTCGCAATGTAGCTACAATTCGTAATTAGCCACTCACTTTACAATCCCGTAATATACAGCAATGGCAGCTTACCCGACTTAAGCGTATGATCAAGCGAGCCTAGCGGCAGTAAGTACAAATACGTCATGGGATCCGATCAGGAACGAGAATACGCCAGCTTGTAATATCTGATAAGCAATGGTTTATACAATGCGTGTTATGATTTTGATAATTTTTTACCATTGAAAAACCCTATTCCTACTGAGGGTATGGGTGCTATAAAATACCTAATTTCAATTAATAAATTATTAAAAGAATTAAAAAAGAGGTTCAAACCCGGCAGAAGGCGTGGACTTTTTTCGGGCGTAAAAATCCTTCTAAGGGAAGTAAAGCCGGTAGTCCCGTGTCGTAGACTTACGGCACGATAAAGAACCTCAAGACTGATAAAGAGGCCTCTGAGCAAAATTTCCGGTCTTTCACACCCAATATAGAATGGGACGCTAAGGTTCATAGTAGTTAAAGAGCGTCCATAAATAAAACTCAATTTTTTTAGCCAGATTCGAACTCGGGACCTCTTGAATGTATGGTGCACACGCTACCCCCACACCACAGAGGTGGGCTAATTTATTTCCTTTGTACTTATGTTGTAATCAAGTTCGTAACTAATTATATAAAGATTAGATATTGCTAACATTAGAAATCGGTGAACCCATATTTTATATTAACAAATGAGAAGATTATTTTTCTCGTTGATCGCAGACTGTCTTTTCCAAAGAAGTTAACTTAGTGGCCTGCGAACGCGAAATCTTCATATTCACGAGTTTTACCTCTTTCGTTGTACATGTAGGACAGCTTTCTGCATTATGTGAAAGCTATGTAGGTTTTATGTTATTAAATAATCATGGGACCAAAGAAAAGATGCAAAGATTTAAAATGCAATCCTCTATACATAATTATCAAAGTAGTAGCACTAGTGCTGATAGTTTTACGACAATTTAATTGAGGTAAACGAATGCTTGTTTTCATGATTATTTTGAGACCGAAGGTCGAGAAATAATTATCTTGTGAAAAAATGCACGAGTTTGAAACCGAAATTAAATTGTCATGTAATTGTAGTATTCGTGTTTTAACTCGTGGTAGTACCAAAAAAGAATGTCGTCCTCCGTGGTGTAGTGGTTACCATGTACCCAGTTCTAGTTCCCGAGGTCACGGGTTCAAACCCGGCAGTGGGCGATGGATGTTTCCGAGCGTAAAAATCCTTGACTGGCTTCCTTCAGTAGGAAAGTAAAGTCGGTGGTCCCGTGTCGTAGATTTACGGTACGTAAAAGAACCTCAAGCCTGATAGAGAGGCCTTAGCAAAATTCCCGATCTTTAACACCCAATATAGAATGAGACGCTAAAGACCACAGCAGCTAAAGAGCGTCCATAAATAAAACTCATTTAATTTAATTTCGCGCAAAAAGAATGGAATTTCAAAGCCATCACATAGCGATCCACTTTTAAAAGATTTGACTATCGCTTAAACTTGCCTTATTCCCCTTGTACCTACAACGAAATGTGTAATAAGTTCATTTCTGCAATTGCTTATCATGATTAGGTAGATAATGGTTATCATGAAGTAGGTAGAAGAATAAGCTTTTGTAACAAAAAGTTTGTATGGGTTGGTAGAGAAAGCCATGTAAATGTGAAACAGATTTTCTTTTCTTTTATTCCATTTGAATAATCTATAACTTCTATGCTTAAATCGAAGTTTTGACTGGAGAAACAACTGATGATGTTATGGTATCAGTAACTAGTTTATCATTTAATTAATTTTTATTATGAAACAAGACACTCTCTCCCACATTCATATTTTCAGACCCTGCGAAAGGTAGTAATGGTTGTAATTAAATAAAAGTTTCGCTCCAGTCAGGAACCGAGACCTGAACGCTAACCACTCGACCACAAAGACATTCCCTTATAATCTGTGCCTTATTTCATTTATTAAAAGAAAAAAGAAGTCAGAAACAGAGATTTTGGAAAGCGACTTCATTTAAATACTTGAAGCGCACGTCTAGGAAACATAGGAAACTTATTACTTTCTCTACCCAAAAATTCGATATCGAGATTTCACCGGAAATACATGTTTTGAGACCCCCTGAATCCAAAAAAAGCATTTTTGGAAACATGTCCATGTGTGTGTGTGTGTGTGTGTGTGTGTCTGTCTGTCTGTGTGTCTGTGTGTGGACAGAAACGAACAGTCGATAAACACCAAACTTGGTATTTAGGCTCAGCATCTTCCAAAGATGCGACACGAAGGTTTTCAAGAAAATCCCCTTACCCCAGATTACCCTTTACATGGAACATTTTTCGAAAATTTTAATTTTCTCAAAAATGGCACTAACGATTTTGATTAAAGTATCATATGTTTAAGATATTTTCATGACAAATAAAATTTATATCTTGAATTTTCTGGTAATGTCTCCAAAAGTATTCTTCATTGTGAACGACTTTTGCATAACTGGTAAACATAAGAGATAGACAAAATTTTACTAAACAAAAAATGTAGATCGCGTTAAAATACACAATTTATGTCATATACATTTCTTTTTGTTGAGTGAACCATTTTCGAGATATTGCTTGTTATTCCCTTAAATTTTTCAATACTTTTCTCAAATGGGAATTCGTTATTCATTTTTTTTGTCTTGGATATGCAAAGAGTATTAATCTGTGGCAAAGGGAATGGTGCTGCACCTAGCAACCAGCTATTAAGAGATATGTATGTGCTTAAAGGCTACTGTATTTCTATATTGCCCTTGCAAATACAAAACGAGGGGAACATAGTACGCCTTAAGCGATAGTCAAATATTTTTAGAACTGGTCGCTATGTGTAAAATGCAATTTACATGTCAAAAGATCGTTTCTGCAAATGTTTATCCCGATTAATATGAAATAGATGGAGAATAAGAGTTTGTAAAAATAGTTTGTACAAGAGTAGAGAAAGTCATGCGAGTGTAACACAGATTTTTTTTCTATAGCTCCCTACGGCTTGAGAGAGTATGCTTATCTCCTTGTTTTAAGGCTGAAATTGTGTACTAAAGGCAATCCTATTGTGAGATTTTGGTTAAAAACTTGACAATTTAAATTTTTGTTTTGTCTTTTGCTTTTGCTACTTCTAATCTAGAGTATATAGAAGCATATTCCGTATTATTTTGGCGTACTATTTTCTATTATGTAAAAGGAAATTGACCATGTGTCAAAGTCAGAAAAACAAACTAATGGCATGTACATCTTTAAACCCGATTTTCTGAGAAACAAAAATTTTCAGTGTGCTTTACGAATTGCAGTGTTTCACCATTGTTACTGAAATTTGCAAACTAGGCACATAAAACAGAAATTCAAACAGTCCGTTTTTTTTAACATATGCGAATTATTAAAAAATAAGTATAAATTATAAAATAAGTGAAAATGTTGCGGATTTGTTTAGTGGAAAAGAAAAAAACATAACTTAAATACGAAAAAAAGGTCAATTTGTATGCCTTAGGAATATCTTTTGCTAATGTTAGAAACATTCTTATATTTACATAAACAGTAATTAATAACTTCTAAATTATTTTTACTATGTGCATGAAACTTTGTAGATGGCTATAAAATAACCTTCCTAGCATGTGGTAAACATTTCAAACCAATTGGTTAAGAATAAAGGAATTTGAGATTTTCTCCATGGGGTTACCTTAAATTTCCAAATATTTACACTTAAGTATCATAAGATGTTTAAATTACCTTGAATATAGTCTAACTTCAGCAATCTTTTGTAATAATACATTCTAAAATAAGTTTGATGACATACCTTAAAGGTAAAGGCGAGCTGAATTCCGGCCGTTCATGTTTACTGTCCTCTTGTGTTTGCCCCATGTGGTTAATAGTTGATTGCAGAAAGAATTATGAAGTTTATTGGTTCACATGCCTTACTGAAAAAGTTCAAGCACCATTATATATTGCACTGTGGATTGTCTCAACCAATATATCTCGCTTCACATAGTTAAGGAGCCAATTCTTTTCTATGACGTGGAGTAAGTGGAGAGGGTAGTAAACAGAACAACTGGTCGGGGTTCGTTTCACTCGACTGTTTTTGGCACCTTAGGTGATACGTCGGTCTAATTTTAAAATGTACAACTCATTTCTCTGGCCACGTGTTATACAGTTGTCGGGGACATAAACAGCTGAATTGGAATGCAAAAACGACATATGTTCATGCCATAGTAGTAGACATCGATGATGTAAAGGTTGCATACTGGTGTCAGTAGCATGGTTAATACCACTGTACCAGTTGTTTTTAGTTTCTTTACCACCTATAGTAGCCAAGAGGAAGTGTTGTATTCAACCCAAAAATTCGATCGAGATTTCACTGGAAATGCATGTTTTTGAGGCCTCCTGAATAAAAAAAATTAGCAAAATGTTCGTGTGTCTGCCTGTGAACAGCATAGCTTAAAAAACGAGAAGTTGGCTAAATACCAAACATGGTATTTAAGTTCAATGTCTTCCAAAGATGCGAAACGAAGATTTTAAAGAAAATACCCTCGCCCCAAACTACTCTTATATGAAAAAAATTGCGATATATTTTATTTTCTCAAAAATAACTCTTAACGATTTTATTAGAATGCCATATATTTAAAATATTTACATAACAAATAAAATGTATATATACATTTGTTCCTGCGAGTAGCTTGCGAAGTCCTCTTCATTCAGAAAAATTTTGTGTAATTTTGTATAAATGGTAAACCATAAGAGACATTCATTCATTATCTGTTTAACCTCCTCTTATGTAGGACTTACACCCCCCAGGACTTACAAGCGGGTGCCTGGGGCCAGAGGCCCGTCGAGGAGCAAACACTCATCGATCAGACAGAGCATCCAGGATGGGTGATGATGGAGCAGTTGGTGAAATGAATGGCGGGGGGAGAAAACCCGCCCAGGCGCCGCTTCGTCCACCACAAATCCCACATGCAGGTCCCTGGGATTGAACCCGGGTCGCCTCGGTGGGAGGCGAGCGGTCTTACCACTCGGCCACGGCGCCGCCCCCATAAGAGACAGACAAAAAAAATGGATAAAACCAAAAGGAGTATATCTCTTTTTAAATAAACAATTTGTTTCAAATAACACTTTTTTGTGGCATCGGCTATTTCCTTAAAATAATTGGTTTGAATTTATAACGCTGTCAGTTTTTGAAAATGCTATCGCTATTCAGATGTTTATCGCATATAGCGGCTGCATTCAAGCATTGACTATCGATTTAGTTTCCTCTATTCCCCTTGTACCTATTACAACGAAATGTGTAATGAAAGTATTTTTGTAAATGTTTCTCAATTAGCAAGAAACAGAGAGGAATATAAGATTCGTAAGAACAGTTTGTAAAAGCTATATAAAAATAAACATTAGTGGGTAGAGAAAGTTGCGTGAATGTAACTCATAAGATTTTTAATAGGTATAAAGAACAAATAATACAGTCCACATAAACTAGCGTTTTCTAATATTCTTCCTTTGAACCAGGCTTTTTTTTCCATTTTATGTGCAGTATTCAAAAATGAACTTAAAACATGCTGTAGTAGAGCATTTTTATGTAATGCGTCAAAGATTGATCGGTTTAAATCTGATAGAGTAAAACATATTGTCGAATTTCCATTAATGCTTCAGTTTTCACGAAATATTTCTCCGCGAGTTTAAATGATATTTTGTTGACGTTTTCTGGCATTACACAAATCTATTGCATTAAATGTGTTTGTTACTTTTGAAAATTTCGCGCATAATAATGTTGAATGGTATAAATTTAAAAATGTATATATAAAAATCTTTAAAGAAAAAAGTATTTAACATCGCTACAATACGTAAACTGTTTGTTCTTCATACATATTAAAGATGAAAATTTTCTCTGAATTAAATTGGCTGCCAGAATTTTTTTAAAGCGACGTCTCGGTGCTTTCTTTTCGGACTGTACATGTGTTTGCTTCAAAAGTGTACTGTCGTGTTTCTGCTAGATACCTGTTAGGTTCAGAAATTTTTCCCGTTCTATGAAATTTATATAGGTTATTCGGGGCAGTAATTTTGACAAACCTAGTCTACACAACAGCTTAATAAAAGATCTGACATAAATAAGGTTGATAAACATGGTTTGCTATTTTCGGATCATCTTTTAGCAACATCATTAATAATCAATGTTGGATTAATGAAAACAACTGAAGTGTTAGACAGTTTATAGGAAATGGAGTTTAAGAATTATTAGGTAAATAAAAAATTACGATATTTAAGAAGGGAAACTAGTCGAGAAAAAATGAGAAAGATTGCAAGGAAGAGAAACTGATGTGGTTAATAAATTTGATTACATAGGATAAGATTAAATAGTAACGTGGATGGAGTAAGCAAACGATAATGATACTAGGTGAAGGAAAACTCCCCTTAAAAGCTATAAAACTGTGAATAAGTAAAACAGGGTTGCAAATAGGGAGAGGGAGGGAGTTTATTTGGCAGTAATTGACGTTAAGCTCAAGAGGAGATTTGGGGTCTGGAGGAGGGATGGACAAATGTGAATGATTCATAGGAATTTTTGTAAAGAAATCTTGGGCTTGCCCAGAGCTTCACTCAGTGATGTAGCACATGCAGAATTAGGAAGAACTGGTATCAAAAATAAAACGTTGGTAAGAACATTGAAATATAGGTTTAAAATTAGAAATTTAAATGAAAACAAAATTTTACATTATTGCCTGAAAGTCCAGGAAATCTTAAAGGGAAAACTTTGCTCATTAGAATTGAGGACATTTTGGAAAAAAAATTGAGAGCTAGAGAATGCCAAAAGAAATTGGTTCCTGGAAAGAGATTAAATTAAGAATATAAGATACTGAAAGGCAAGAAATATTCCTCAGGTTTAATTCAAAACTCAATTGAACTGTATACAGAGAATATAAAACAGTGTGAAGCAGAGGTTTTGCATTGTTTAGAACAGGGGTTATTCGATTTAAAAGGCTAGGAATAAGATGGGATTTATAAAACTGCTCACTTTGCGGCAAAAAGAACAATTGATGTATATTGTTAGAATCCAAAGAAACCAAAATTTTAAGAGAAACTAGAAATGAAAAAGTGGGGGCAGTTTACCAAATGAAATTGTGGGGGAAAAGGTGAGTATAAAATCAGTAAAGAAATATGGAATTGTTTAGCTAAAGCAAGAATTAAGTGGTTCAGGAAAATCAGAAGCAAGACAACAAAGAAAGTAAATAAAGTCTATTATATATTATAGATATTTGAAGAGAAATTGGGACCCATTAGCTAGAACAACCACTGTTTTGGTTTCTTTGGGCACTCTACAACCTGGTGTAATGATTTGTGATTTGACTGGATAGGTGGATTAATCTAAAACTATTTTAAATATTCTGATTAACATTTTTAGCAATGTAATAAAATATGTAAATGTTAGTTGTGAAATAAATACATATTCATTTATTCAAATAAGGTTCATAAGCCTTTTTGCTATCACACTTTCCTCACCGTTTTTGAAGTAAAAGAAACTGAACTGGTTAACGTGTCATGGAAAGTAGAGTCTGTGCAACAACAAATGAGCAACGTTCTTACTACCATTACGATGAAGAAGCTATCAATTCCCCATATTTTATCATGACGTATTATAGTTTCTCTGGAATTATGTGACACATTTAACACAATACTGTCCAAGTGAACTACATATGTGTGTTTTGTGGCACATTTTCATATTTTGAAGACTTTAGCCATACTGATATTTGAGAACATTTTTATACTTCTACGTTAAATTGGGTAGGAATCCTTTTTGGCACTTGCGTCAATGGACTCCTCCGGATTGTTCAATTCAACCACAAATTGGATTTTTATGTTATAGCGACATATTCGTGTTTTAAGTTGATTATAGAACTTTTGTTTTGGTTCAGTAAAATAATAAATCATATACGAAATTGATACTCCTTTTTAAAAATGGAATGTGTTTTTAGCAGCAGAACCACTTCAGAAAAGTTAGGCAGAATTGACAATTCTCTGAGAACCAGTGATTATAAAATAAACTCGAATTTATGGAAGTGTAGAATGACCATTTATGTTTAATTACGAGAAGAAAAGATACTTTAAATCATTTTATCTGATTAATTTATTTAGTTTTGTCAAAAAATACACAACTGCAAAATCTGGCAAATTCCTGCAACCATGAATAATAAGCAAGCATTTTTGGCCAATATAATAATAATAATAATTTTGCTTCAAAAATAATACCCGCTTTCATAATTACTTCGTTCTGCACATTCATCTAGTCTAGAAGTGGTGAAACCGTGGCTCACGAGCCTAGGTCACGAATACGTTCGTAGTTTCAGACTCTTGCATCATAAAAAAATGCGAGGGACATTTGAGAAGTTATCCGAGTGACCCATAGAGTGCAGCAGCATTCCCAAAGCAGTTATGTTTTCAAAAGGGGCTATATTTCATGGAAATATTTGTGCAACAACATAGAGGTTGTTCAAGAATCGTAGCAGACATAACTGTTACAGTACAGAGTTGCGTATATGGGAAACATAGCAAATATAGAACATCGTGCGGTTATTAAATAAGAAAGGGCATGAATGCAACAGAATTTTATATTGTAAGACAAACCGCCTAGGAGATACTACGATCATTTTCAAGTGTGATGCAGTAATTTGTATCATAAATTATTTAAATGTAAAGAATGATTATAGTATGAATATGCATTTTTGTGTGACATTGATTTGAGATGTTTGTTGATTGTAATTATTGTTGAGAAGTAAGTTTATACTGCATTACTGAAACTGACAATAATAGCGTGCAATAATGCAGCGAGGGGTTGAGCTGTTTATCATTATTAGAGACGAGGAAATTACGTAATATTGGCGCGTTTTTCTTTAGAATTTGCTGGAACATTTTTCCTAAAGCATATGTGTTCATAATTTTCATTGGATATTAAAATAGACGCTAATGTTGGCGCGTTTTATTAGCCAATAGCAGCTCAGTTATAATCTTTAGGCATATCGGGGTGTAGGAGTATAAAAAGGGCTAGGTTAGAGGTAAAGTCCTTCAGTCCGTCAGTTCACCGAAAATATTTGTATGCTACACGTCGCCTTCAGTCCGTCAGTTCGTCAAAAACATTTGTACGTTACACGTCGCCTTCAGTCCAGCAGAAATATTTGTACAGTACACGTCGGCTATCGATTCGCAGATTACGCGTAGCAGAGTTATGAAAAATCTCAAGTGTTGTAAAGTTAATTATACAAAAAAGTTGAAGTACGCGAATTAAGAATGATCAGTAATGAAGTTATTATAACAGTTTCAGTTTGGCGAGTGTCAAGATCAATGTGTAAATGTGATAGTGAATGTGTTCGACAATAAAAAGTGTAAAACAAATTCCCTCATCAGTGTTATCTTTGGATAAAAGATTCCTTTCCGTTTACACAACCTGTATAAAGAGAAGTGCTCGACCAAAAAGATCATAGCTAGCCGGAGGACAGTGAACCAAAATTAAATAAAATAACAGTAGCATTCCTTCAAACAAACACTAATACTGCCGCAAATTGCTAACACCAGATGGAGCTAACAAACCTAACAAAGAATCACGTCACAAAATGGCTTCACCACGCGGAATAAACACAAATACACAAACAACATTTACAAGTATACAACCTCAAATTGGCTCCCAAACGTGGGGCTCAATATATAAATATAACTTTACAAATAAAACCACCGCAAATTGGCTTCCAAACGTGGGGCTCAACAATAAATAAATAAACAAACATTTCAAAATTACCGTCGCAAGTGTATCACCAAGCTTAACCTTGGCCGTGAAATCTTGAAAGCTGACGGACGCAGCAGAAGACCGAAATCCTCCACGACAACAGAAATAATAAGGTATACGACATGGTTCTGCAGGATTGCCAAATGAAGGTGTCCGAAATTGTCCCTGAAGTTGTGGCATTTCAGGGGAACTTTTGCTTCACATTTTGAGAGGAGAACTGGACATTTGCTGCGAAGGTCTACCCAGACAAGAGCCCAAGCCACCTCATAACAACCTAAACTGCATTCACTCTTAGGTTGATCCGCACCAAAACAAAACCCAGGTAACCAGTGCACCGTTATAATGTATCCCTCCGCCATTCGCGCCAGAAATACTGCCATACTTCCACGACCATGTGACAGAGCACAGGCGGCATGTAATACAAAGAGAACAGGGTCCGACAACTTAAACGATGACTAGCATACTCTGTTAGGGTTGAAGGTGATAAGATTCATATTTGCAACAAAATAAATGTTTGTACATATAATAATAGCTAATTCTATAAGAAACGAGCGAAAAAGAAAGTAATAGGTATCTTATATTTATTCGCTCTCTGAAAGCGACACTTATCAACTGTTGGCGGCTCATTTTTAAAAAAGAAATTCGATATTGTTACGTGAATTGTATTCTTGTTACAATCTTGCACACATTCACACACTTTCTGTTTTTCCCGCGTGTAACCACTTTCCCGTTTCAGATTTTTTTTAACGAGCACTGTTTATACTTGTACTCGAAACACCGGTGAACTCAGAAGTTAATTCCACCACTTCTTTCACGGAAAGTTTGGATATTTCTGACATAAGTTACAACAAACTTCCAACCCTATTGTTTTTTTCACTAGTCAATGGTTTATCCGCTTATGCTTTACGCAAATCGACGAAAACACAAGAGCAAATCACCGTCCGCCATGATACTAAACAGAAGCTGCTGGTTCCTGGCTACAAACAATATTCTGAGCATACCCGGACGTCAGTTACTTATATGAATTGCATATTGGCACTTGTAGCTCTGTTTAAAGGTACAAATTAACGTTAATTAGACTTTAAGGAATTTGTATAGAATATTATACCATTTAAGGGTAAATTCATTCTAAAATTTAGATTATTAGCATGAGACTACTTTCCTGCACGCATTGCTACAGTGTTGTACCACGGTGCACTGGTCACGTGCGTTTGTTTTGGCGCGGATCAACCTAAGAGTGAATGCAGTATAGGCAGCGCCATCCGAGCGGCTCTCCAACCATGGTGGTTTCCCATGAGGCCAATACCTTGTTTCCTATGAAAATTATCTGCAGGAAGGTTGACACGACTGTTGACCACAACAAAAGTCATCAATAAAGTACACGACATGGTTCTGCAGGATCGCCAAATAAGGTGTCCAAATAGCTGAAGCGCTCTTTGTATTTCATAGTAATGTGTGTTTGAAATTTTAAGAGAAGAGTTGGACACGAAGAATTATCTGCAGAATGGATGACATCACTGCTGACTCCGGATCAAAAGCGAATCAGAGTGCAAATCTTTGAAGAAGTTTGGCTCGTTTTCAGAGGGATTCAGCGACTTTATGCGTCGATTTGTAACAAACACTTCAATGGAAGCACCAAGATTCTCCACCACCAAAGAAGGCAAAGTGAATGAAAAAGATCATGGTGTCAGTTTTCTGGGATACCTTGTTGTGCTGCTAATCGATTATCCCCCTCCTGTAAAAATCTGTCATCGGAGCATATTATACTCATTTACTGGACTAATTGAAGACCAAAATACGCGAGAAAAGGCCAGATGAAGCTTGCCCACATACATGTATTGTTGCAATGGTGAAAATCAACCAAGTGGTGGTATTTGCTCCGCATCCAGCTTATTCCCCTGACTTAGCTCCACTAGGTTTCCATCTGTTTCCCTAATCTGAGAAACTTTCTTGGTGTAAAAACATTTTCGTCCGATGAAGAACTTAAGTCTTCAGTTTAGGCGTATGTTACAGGCCTCCGACTCTTGTACTCTATGCTTATAAATCCAAATAAGAGAATTCCATTACTTTCTTAACTTTATGAAAAATTTAAAGAGCATCGTTGATCACCAGTTGCTCCTAATTTGAATATGTACATGTTCCTGGTTTCTGAAATGATCATACATGAAGTTCTGAAGTTAATGTGTGGATTTGGCCTTCATATACATAACTAAGAAAACTTTTTCGGTTATGAATTTTGTAAATAATAAATATCGAGCTATCCTAAACGCACGCCTAAAAGCTACTCTGGTTTATACGTTCAATCATTTCACCAAAATTAAGAAATTTTAAATTATATACAGGTTAGGATTTCATGTGTTCACAATTGAAGGAAGAGTTATTTTGTATAACAGAAAAGTTCAGTGTTCTTAAGATACTTATAACCTTATTTTTTAAAATATGTTTTTAAACGTTGTTCAAATATTTATTAAAAGTATCTCAGTGTAAATTCAGAATAGCTGCCAAATTGGATACGAACTTCAAGTACTTTCTATTTATTTACGGGCCTTTGCGTAGGCCAGTTATCCTTATTGTAGTGGCAAACGGAGGGTATGGTTTATTCACTGAAAATATCGCATTTGTAATGTATCTGTGCCATAACTTATTCGTATAAAGGCTTATTTTTCTATTTTCTGCAAGTTAGTTGTATTAATGTCTACCTATTTGAGAACATGTATAATGTAGCTTTGTTACACAAAAGAGGCGGAGTGATTCAACTTATGACGAAAGACTTTCATATTACTATTACATTCGGGGTAAATTTAAAGTATGTGGCAACGAGTATTTCGGAAATGGTTAATGTCACTAAAATCTGTTTGACACGAATTGTGTTTTAACAAGTGCTACTCTTGCCCTAAATTGTAAATAGTTTTTGTCCCGAAATCTTAAGTACCTATAAAGAATATGCTCGGTATACTGTGTTTTGTCGTTTATGGTTTCCAGTCATATAAAATCAGCAAGGAAAAGGTCTATACAGATACTACATAGAATATTCAAGATATATACTTTAATATACATGTCAAATGGTTAGAAAAATCTACAATATGGTGGTTGAACCCAAAGTATCATATGGTATGGGGACTAGATGGAGGAGAGGAAATCAGATATTGTACACAGGATGTTGTGCAGGAAAGTGCTACGTCTATCAAGTTCAAATGTAAAGGAAGTAGCCCAAATGGAACTGGAAAGTGTGTCAAGGAAGGGCATAATAATGGAAAGGTTTCTTAAATATTGATTTAGGATCTTGAACTTAGAAGAAAGTGATTTATGTAGACAATTATTAGAATGTCAAGAGAAGTGCTTAAGGAATTGTGGATGCACTAATAGTTCTCGAAATAACTTGGGAAGTAAAGGTTAGGAGAAAAAGAGAAAATAATTACAGCTGTTTTTGGAAATATACAAGGGAAGACTTGAAGATATAGAAATTTAAAAACTTTCAGTGATATAACTGATAAGCAATCCCTAATATATTTTTATGAAGAACACTTGGAAAAGAGAGCAAACAACGAACAAAGAGAGGGTATCGCATGGATAAGAACAGTTGCTTGGAAATCGAAAGGACTAAGGAAGAGTATCCCACAGAATCAGTGCCCTTTTTGCAGAGAAAATGAGGATATTTAACACACATTGAGTGTAAAGGGAATAATCTGTGGAGGAGCTAATAAGTAAAAATGGTTTAAATTATATAGAAAATTAGCTTTGATTGAAATCTTCAGAAAGGATAGTAAAAACATAGGGCAGCTCTTAAGCAGAGTGAACAAAAAAGTGGAATTGTTCTGTTAAAAGAGAGGTAGCACAAATATAACTACATAATATGTTTTAATACTTTTGTAATTTTTAAGAAGGCATTAAAATAGCTGTATATAGAAATTATATTGTGTATACTGAATATGACTTAAGAGCCTGGGCTGAATGCCTTGTCATATTCACATGTATTAGCTTAGTATATGTAAATAAAATATATATACTTGTCATTCGATTATCTCATAGAAGTATATTTTCCAATTAAAGTCGCTAATTGGACACACATACTCATATGTCGTCCTCCGTGGTCTAGGGGTACCATGCTGGGCTCTGGTTCCCGAGGTCGCGGGTTCAAACCGGACGCCCAATATAGAATGTGACGCTAAGAATCCAAAATATTATTTGATCTATTAATTTATTGAAATTTTTATTTATTTAAAGAGCGACCATAAATAAAAAAAAAACACACACAGCACGAATAACCTTGGTAGCTTTTGTAGCGCGGTACAAGACGTAACAGGTAGCTAGAGGAATAAATGACCGTCCAATTTTGAACTAAACATACCTTACAGACGAGGGACTAGTAGCACCATGTCATCTCCTCTGCTAGTGCCACCAGTATGCAACCTTTATATGCGTGATCTAAAATAAGCCCGACGAAGCCGCGAGATCGAGTTTTGCGTTGATTGTGGTACTTCCCTTGCTTCTGCTTTCGTGTGACGCTTTTAAAAGACTTGGCATGTCTAAAATAACTTTATACAACCCAGTAATTACAAACAGGTTGTAATGATGTCCAAAATGGTGCTAGATTCGTATCATAAGGGTTGCTTAGAAGCAATTAATCTACTAGTATTAAAGCAATATGCGTTCATATTCGAACTCATTTTGATTTCCTTTTAACTTATAAAATTCTAGAGCCTTCTCTGATAATGCCCTTTTTATTAATTTAAATTTAACGGGTTCTGTGAAAATTATCGAAAATTCTGAAAACTACAGATTTTTGTACAAGAATACATTGTACAGGATGATTTATGAAGAACTGACACATTTATTTCTTTAATTGTTTCAAAACAAGTTATGCCAGCGACAAATTATTATACTTGAAATGCAGAGGAATTTTGGGAGATTATTTACCTCTATAGCAAATGTTGAAAATGTCTTCCATCCTGCATAACACACAACTCAACACGTCGTTGCATGTTACTGGCCACTCGTTGGAGGACTCTGTTGTCAATAGCTTGAATCTCCCGTGTAAATGTTGTGCTTCAGATCGCCCAATGCCTGGGGACGTATGGCATAAACCCTCTTTTAAGTAACCCCATAGAAAGAAGTTGCGATGTCATATCCGGAGATCTCGGTGGCCACAGGTTCTTGGAAATTATCCGGTCGTCAAAGAAACTTGCAATTAGTGCCATGGATTCATTTGATGTATGACATGTAGCCCGTCCTGCTGAAAATATCCTTGACTCAGCTCTACATCGTCTAGTTGCTCAGCAAACTCCATGAAAATCCGTCGGCACTCTGCAGTGTTCACATCGTTTTAAAAACAAATTGGTCCCACTATTCTCTGTGCGGATATTGCGCACCAAACTCCGATTTTAACCGGGTGCATAGGTGCTTCATGCATTACATGAGGATTTTCGCTGGCCCAATAGCCTGAGTTATTTGAGTTCCATGCTTCATCTGTGAACCATGTGATGGACAATATGACAGGATTTTGCACAATGAACGCCTGAAACCAACGACAATAATTCAGTCGCCTATCCTTATCTGATTCCTGTAACTGATGGACAACTGTAATTCTATACGGCTTTAGGCCTGCATTTTTCACAGCTCTCTGACACATTGAGTAGCTGTACCCTGTCTCCTGCGACAAACGTCTTAATGATTTTTTGGGTGACTGATCCAGTCGTGCTCTTATGTCAACAACAACCGTGGGAAGCCTAGATGAACGAGTTTTGCATTTTTCACTCACCAGAGATCCAGTTGTTTCCAATTTGTTTACCAGTCCCAGTATTGTGTTTCTTTGGGAAGGATTCCGAACACCAAATTCTGTCTGGTATGCCCTCTGAGTAGCTTTAATTGAATTCGTAATCCGTGTTGCTTTACAAGGAAGAGTCGTCCATTTAATGTGTACTCCATTTTCACGTTGACTAGAGCAAAATCTCAAAAACAGTTGCCGACAATAAAACTAAGAATTACGAATAAAACATGAACATCTGCGCATCTGGTGACAGGCAATCGAAACTCTAGAACATTCTGTTGGTGCTAAAATTGGGGCATTGATTGAATCTCGAACAGAATAATTCAAGAAAGAAACGTGCCGGTTCTTCATAAATCATCATGTAGATCTTTTAAGAGGGGTGGATATAACCATGCAGATGTTAAAATAATTAAAGTGAGAGCCAACACAGGAGTTCACTTTTGAAGTCTAAAGTCGCCTTTGTACCATTAAAAGTAATTTCTGTGCTTCCTTTTCTTTCTTGTTTTGTCCTCGTTATCGCTAAATTGCTCCTTGCGGTGCAAACGTTTGCCAATTACTTCGAAAAATTCACCAAGGAATCTTAAAATGATAGCAATAAATTATTAGCTGGAAATTTTAATGAAAGTAAAAATGAAGTTCATGCCTTTAGAACTCATTTTTACTTTATTATTTACATATAATAAGTAGAGAAAATATTTGCATTCTAACCAAATATTCGATATCGAGATTTCACCAAAAGTACAGGTTTTAGGTTACCTGAATAAAAAAAGGTCTCTGTATGTGTGTGTGCCTGTGGATAGCATAACTCGAAAACTAAAAGTTAGATGAATACCAAAATTGACATTTAAGTTTAGCATCTTTCAAGAATGCAATAAGAAGATTTTCAAGAAAGTCCCTCCACCCCTAACTACCCTATATATGGAAATATTTTCGCTACTTTTGATTTCTCACAAACGTTTTTAACGATTTTGTTAAAATGCCTTATATTTAAGAATTTATATGATAAATAAAATGTATATCCTGAATTTTCTGAGAATAGCCTGTGAAGTCCTCTTAATTTTGAATAACTTTTGTATAATTGGTTAACCTTAAGAAATAGACAAGATTTTACTACTAAAAATGTAGATCTCATTAATGCACACAATTTATAATAAAATTATTTGTACCGTTAACCATTTCCGAGATATTATTCGTTGGAATTTTCAAACATACGCTTTTTCAATTGGTAAGTCTATATTAATTTTTTTTCTCGTGGTCATGTAAAGAACTTGAAATTTCAAAGCCATCGCATAACCATCCGCTTTATAAATTTCTGTCTATCGCTTTAACCTATCTACTGTATCCTTATATTCACAATGAAATGTGCAATATACGTTTATTTCGATTAAGAAGAAGTAGACAGTAGAATAAACGTTTGTAAGTACAGTTTGTAGAAGAGTGAGTAGAGGAAGTCGTGTGAATTCAACACATCAATTTGTTATTACTTAAAAAGCGTAAAATGCAACAAGTATATACTTTTGAAATAGTTTTCTAAATCAATTCAATTTTTTACGTGTCATATGATAAATTTGTAAGACATGTTTGGAACACATGATATTTGGTTCCGAAATTTTGAAAACCATATCGCAAGGAGGTTTTCCTGTGTATTATTTAATTTTTTCTAGGAAGCTATTTTAGGAATTTATCTGACAATTTGGATGTTATATATCGCAAATATCTTGAGCAAAAGCAACTAATTTCTTAATTACAGAATTTCCAATTTTAACTTGGGCCTCTTAAGTTGACCATGGATTGAACAATGTCGTGTCTCAACGACTCAATTTTTGGTTTCGGCTTTCATAATTGTGTTATCACCAACATGTAGCGTTAAGATAAAACGTTTGTGCAACTCATGTGTCATTTTCTTGTTCTTGTTCCATTTATACACCGCCTTTAATTGCAATGGTCATATCGCCGGCTTTTTACCGTTGGAACATATTGCCTATCGGTAATGGTATTAACTCGTAAACAGTTGTCACTGGATTTCTGGTTTTTTCTTTGGATTTTATACATTAGATCTCTCTCTCTCTCTCTCTCTCTCTCTCTCTCTCACACACACACACACACACACACACACACACACACACACACAAACTCTCACTCTCTCCTCCTTCCAGACAAGGACAAGGAATAATCTTGGCTAAGGAAAAATTTCCACTCCCACAGTCGGGAATGGAACCCAGGACCCTCGCACAGTAGGCAAGTGCTCTACTGACTAAGCTATGTCCTCTAAATATTCATTCGTGTCATAATCAAATTGTTAAATAAATACATTAATTTTCCATAAAATTTAAAGGCTAGGTAAGGAAAAGTATATAATTTTTAAAATTCCAAAATAAGGGGAGAAATTTTGTGTTACATCATATGAATTTCCCCACCTCTTATCATTGAATCACTACTCTTGCGGAAGCTTATTTGTTCTATCTACTTCACATTCGAAATAAACATGCAGAAACGGTCACATTACACATTTTGTTGTAGGCACAAGGAGTATAGAGGAAACCAAGTGGATGGTTAGAAATTCCATACCCTTTCCATGACATCGTGAGAAACAACTGAATAGCGATAGCTTTTTAAAATATTACCCATTGAAAAATTCAAACCAATAATAACGTTTATCTCGGAAATGGTTTAATGCCACAAATATTTTGAAGTATTCTGTGTTTTAAGAAAATTCTACTTTTTTTTGCGCCTACATTTTTTGTCTCTCTTAGCTTTTGCCAGTTACACAGAATTATACAAAATGCCTTTAGAATAGAGAGAACTTCACAGGCTATTCCCAGAAAACTCGAGATAAAATATTATTAGTCATGTAAATATCTTAAATATGCGGCATTTTAATCAAGATCGTTAGAACCATTTTTGAGAAAATAAAAATTTCGAGAAATGCTCCATGTAAAGGGTAGCTAGGGTTGGAAATTCTATTAAAAATCTTCTTGTCCATATTTGGAAGATGCTGAATTTAAATACCAAGTTGGTTTTTATCCGACATTTCGTTTTTGAGTTATGCTCTTCACATACCGTGCAGGGACCTTTTTATAAAAAATGCTTTTTATTCAGGGGCCTCAAAACATGAATTTCCGGTGAAATCTCGGCGTGGAATTTTTGGAAGAAATGCAACACTTCCTCTTGCCTGCTATAGGAAGGTGGTAGAGAAAGTAATATACTGTTATGTTAATCAAAAAATCTGATGTGTTGCACTCACATGACTTTTTCTACTCTTGTACAAACTATTTTTACAAACGCTTATTCTCCATATGCTTCATGTTAATCGAGATATCGAGATGTTAATCTTATTGATAATTTTCTTGTAGATGCAAGGGGAATTGGTAGGTTATAAGCGATAGTCAAATATTTTAAGAGCTGGTTGCTATGTGGTGCATTCCAATTTCTTTGCATGTCCAGGACAAAAAAAATGAATAACGAATTTGAGAAAAAGTATAAGTATTGGAAAATTTAAGGGAATAACAAGCAATATATCGAAAATGGTTCATTCAACAACAAAAATGTATATGACGTAAATTGTGTATTTTAACGCGATCTACATTTTTTGTGTAGTACAATTTTGTCTATCTCTTATGGTTTACCAGTTATGCAAAAGTCGTTCACAATGAAGAATATTTATGGGGACATTCCCAGAAAATTCTAGATATACATTTCATTTGCCATGAAAATATCTTAAACATATGATATTTTAATCAAAATCGTTAGAGCTGTTTTTGAGAAAATTAAAATTTTCGAAAAATGTTCCATATAAAGGGTAGTTTGGGGTGGGGGGATTTTCTTGAAAACCTTCGTGTCACATCTCTGGAAGATACTAAACCTAAATACCAAGTTTGGTGTTTATCCGACTGTTCGTTTCTGAGTTATGCTGTTCACACACACACACACACACACACACACACACACACACACACACACACGCACGGACATGCTTCCAAAAATGCTTTTTTTGGATTCAGGGTGTCTCAAAACATGTATTTCCGGTGAAATCTCGGTATCGAATTTTTGGGTGGAATACAATACTTCCCCTACTTACTATACGTAGTAGAGAAAATAAAAAGGTTATGGAATAATTAGATTAACAATACTAGTTTTAGTAATATCAGTGAACTGATATTTGTTTGTTAAAAAGAAGGGAGTGGATATTGCAAGAACTCGTTTAGCGTCCTTGAGAAGATTGGGACAATCGCACCCTCCAGCCTTCGTCTGTCGCCCTTTCTGACGACGTTCTTGTTTTCCGCGGCCGTTTAAACTTCAAAAGGCTTCCAGCTTCATTTATAAGCTTTCTCTATTCCTTTCGGTCCTTTGCCTTATCTCCATTTCTGGCTTTGTGACTACAATATGTTCAAATAAAGGATAATGGAGTTCTTTATTTTGGCTTTGGTTGTGTCCAATGTTACAAACTTCTTTTACAATGCGGTCGTTCTTTGCGCGTTACGTCGTATTGACAATGAAGTCATCAAACGATTTTAAAAATGTTAGCACTTCTACATATTCTGAACACATCTCCCTCTAACTATGCAGTTGTATTTCTTTCTGCTTTAATTACTGGTCTATTTCAAAGATTGTATACATTAGTTCATATGTGCCAACTTTTACGGTTTGCCCGTAAAATGTGCAGAAGCCTGTTTACGACTTAACGGTAAATGAGGAGTTTTTACAGCTTTGTTGGCAGATTAAAAGTGCTGGAGATTTCATCGCGGACACGACAAATCATTAAATTCTATTGCGTTATATTGTAATTTAAGATTTAAAACTGAAGGCTCCGCTAATTGATATTCTGTGCTATGATAGGCCATCATGATCATGGTTCCTTTTCTCTGGGCTGCATAGCGTGCGAATTTAAAATTTGATTGCACCGTACACTAGTAACCGGCAGTAAAGGGGCGCGAACATTCAGTAATGGATGACATGAATTGTAAAGTCAGCTCCCTCACGTAAATTGTTCCTTGTTGGCGTTCTATGCAGCGGAATATAAATTTCCCATTTTTGTGACAGTTTTTACTTTCTCTACTAGTAAGTAGAGGAATTATTGTATTCCCAAAAATTCGATACGGAGAATTTACTGGAAATACACGTTTTGAGACTCCCTGAATAAAAAAAAGCATTATCATACAACGAAATGTGTAACTGTGAATTGAAAATGTATTCATTTTTTTATTTATTTATAGATGCTCTTTAACTACTATGGTCCTTAGCGTCCCATTCTATCTATTGAAGCATTTTTCTTCAACTGTTTTAGTTTATTGTTGTTGAAGATTTGACTCACGTTTTGGGCGTTAATTTGAAGAAGATTGTTACGTAATATGCTGCTACGTATGTAAAGCTGAGTTGAAGATGTAATTTTGTTGTTACGCTCCAAGTTTAAAAAATATTACTTTAACTTTGTTATTAAACTGCTTCTATAGATAGTATTTATGTTTATGTTTGTCTCGGCTGCTTCAGTATTGTTTTTAGTCACGTTTCTCTTAATCAGGGCGTGGTGCGACAAGAATGTAGGCTTACACAGATTTTAAGTTTAAATTCACTTCTTTTTATTAATCCTTGGCACAAATTAAATAGCACTACACTGATATTAAGAGCAGTGAGATTCTTTAATTTAAAACTTGCACTTTGTTAACGCGAATATTTATTTTACGATTCACACGAATACGTAACATTTCTTTAGAGAACACAACTCCCATCCGGTCACTATCAAGGTCTGCAGGCAACTGAACATATTTCAACCGTCAAAATCCGTAAGCCTCTGTATTTCAACTCTCTGATGACTAATCCTAGTGCAATAGAATACTTGCATTTAATTAAAGCTTTTTCTGTCTGTTGATTGGCTAGTTTAAAAACTTTCACAAAATTTACTTTATTGCTGCCCTAATCATGACTAGTAGTATTCAAAAACTCATTATTGCCTCAAGGTTACCTCATTGTTAGCAACTTTAAACTTATTATTCTCACAGCTCTTACATTATTAAATTACATAACGTATTCACATAACATTATTAAACATGTTTACAATAATATAAGCATATGCATTGACTGTTACATACATTTGTTTTAAAATTATTACATACATATTGCTTCAAGGCGGGCTGTTATTGAATTTACATATTATATAATTTAATTGAAATTATTCAAGTGTTAAAAAATACTGCCTCACTATATATTGGGCTGGAAAGACCGGGAATTTTGCTCAGAGGCCTCTTTATCAGGCTTGAGGTTCTTTTACGTGCCGTAAATCGACACGGGACCACCGGCTTTACTTTCCTTCCGAAGGAAGCCATGCCAAGGATTTTTACGCCCGAAAAAAAATCCATTGCCCTCCGCCGGGTTTGAACTCGCGACCTTGGGAACTAGAGGCTAGCACGGTACCTCTAGTCCACGGAAAACGACTAAAATGTATCTGGATAAGCAAATAGTAGCTAGAGTAATAAGCTTTTGTAAGTTGGTAGAAGAGTGAATGGTGAAAGTCATGTGAACTGTATCTTGTTATATGTTAATGGGCCTAAATAGCTGCAGTTTCTGCTGGTAGACAATGAAACTAAATTTTGTAGAGAACCATGGTGTGGTTTCCATAATATGTTTGAAACTACATTGATACAGGCTGTATGTTGTCTGGTATCTAAGGGTGAAAGGAAAACGCCGTTGAAAAACGACGTGCACGACCGGGTCGCGAGTACCTAAATGTGATGAATTTTCAAGTGAGACCTTGACACTCAAGGATAACCAGCCAGATACGGTTGCTTCTTGTGCCAGTGCGAATCTACAGCAGCTGCTGGACCTGTTGTTAAACTCTGGAACTAATAGAGTAAATACATACAATGTAGTGGGAGGGAAGTGACTTTGAAAAGTAGGAGAAATTTACACCCGTCTTAAGCGAAAACTGGGGTTGAAACATGCTTTCATTATGTTTATTTAATATTGGGTATTCTTGAATCATCCTGTGTCAACATTATGAAATAAGTTGATAATGTAATAACTGTATAACATTATAAATTAATCTCATACGCTATCTTTTGTAAAACTTGCATTTAAAAAATCTGATGTGCTGCATTTGCGTGACTTTCTCTACTCATTTCTTTACAAACTATTCTTATGAAAGCTTATTATTCTATTTCTTGTTAATTCAATAAACTTTCAATTCGCATTTATAAATTTCCTTGCACGCTACAGTAGATAAAGCTACAGTCAGATTTTTTAAAGAGCGTGTTCCTATGTGATGGCTCAGAAATTCCATGCTCTTTGCATGACCACGAGAAAAAAGCGAATAGCGACTTCCCAGTTGAGAAAAGTGTGATATTTGAAAATTCAAACCAATAACAAGAAATGCCTCGGAAATGGTTAACGCAATATATATTGATTTTATTCAGGGAACCTAAAAACGTGTATTTCCTGTGAAATATCTAGAGTTTAGGAAACTGATGCATATGATCTCCCAAATGTCATCAAAATCATAATTGTTTGATTTAACATTTAATGAACTGATGTATATTACGAGCTTTTCGTGGCTAGCATAATGTATAGACCAGCTTTTTTAGCAGTTGACTGTGATCTCAGCGTACAGAAAAATATGCACTACGTAGTATTCCTACTTAATTTAAACTATTCCCGCGAATACTTGTGAATTTTTTTGTGAAGATTTGTAGATTGTGTACTTTTATTAACAGGAGGTATATAATAAGGATGAATGGTCTATGCAGTCTCCAGCAATGGTAATGAGTAGTCATGTAACTGTTACCATTAGGTTTTCAAAGCCATTTTAGTTTTATTTGCGGTTTTCTCCCGGTTTTGAACCAAGTGAAGTTAAGACGCCACGCACAAGCTCAAGGCTGTGAAGTGTTGTATTAAGGTGCATGAAATTATCCTGAAATCGAAATGCTCGAACTGACGTTCAAGTCATTGCGTAACTCAAGGTTGTGTCTGATCCGGCGTTAACAATCGTAGGTGGGAATTGTAGTTGTGACGTCCTGGTTGTCTTCCCGCCAGACTTGCCACTTTCTTTGTGCAGAGAGCGGGGTTTACCGCATGCTAGTTTCCTTGTGTGAGGAGCGGGGTTTACCGCTCACATACACGCGGTTATGATTAGGTGTTTTTTTTAGTGTAAATAGATATTGCAAGACATTTAATTAAAGGTGCTCGGTATTAAAGTTGCTAATGTCTACAAATTTCAACTAATTTAGCACTTAAAAAAGGCCCTGATGTGTTGCATTTACAACACTTTCTCTACTCACTCTTCTACAAACTACTTGCAAAAGCTAATTATTCTGTTTACTTTTTGTTAATCGAGGTAAACTCTCATTACACATTTACACATTTTGTTGTAGGTATGAGGATAGAGAAGTCTAAAGCCATAGTCAAAATTTTAAATAGCTGATCGCTATATGGTGGCTTTGAAATTCTATGCTCTTTGCATGACCACAAGAAAAGACGAATAGTGAATTACCACTTAAAAAAGGTATAAGAATTTGAAAATTCAAACCAGTAGCAGGGAATATCTCGGAAATATTTAACACACAAGAGATTTGACATAAACGATACGCTTTAACCAGATCTACATTTTTGTCTAGCAAGACTTTGTCTATCTCTTACTGTTTGCCAATTATATAAAAGATATTCAGAATGAAGAGGACTTCACAGGCTGTTTGCAGAAAATTCAAAGATATACATTTTATTTATCATGTAAGTTTTTTTAAACATATAGCAATTTCATCAACATTGTTAGAGCTGTTTTTGAGAAAATAAAACATTCGAAAAAGTATCCACGTAAAGGGTAGTTTGGGGTGGGGGATTTTCACATGCATGGAAGATGCTGAACTTAAATACCGAGTTTGGTATGAGTAACGGACTTTTTACTTTTGAGTTATTCTGTTCACACACACACACACACACACACACACACACACACACACAGCGTTTCTAAAACTTTTTTATTTAGGGAGTCTTAAAACACTATTTCCGATGAAATCTCGATATCGGATTTTTTTGGTGGAATGGCAATAAAGAGAATAAATATCTGAAAATTCAACCTAATAACAAAGGCTATCTCGGAAATAAACAAAGCCACAAAAATCATTTGACATAAATTGTGTGCTTTAATGAGATCTTCATTTATTGTGAGGTAAAATGTTGTCTCTCTCTTACGGTTTACCAGTTGGTGGGTCATATCGGATGACATGTGAATAATACGAATAACTCATCCTAACAAACACTTGAACCAGGAACTCTACAGTGTGAGGCAGACACACTACCTTCACATTACGGAAGTGGGTAATAGCTATATTGTTTTAAACCGTGACATTAAATTTATTTTGCTTCAATTCATCCATTCACGAAATACTCGTTGTTAGAGAAGAGAGAAAGGGAAGCTACATTGATAGCCAAAACTCCTCTCCTTTGTTAACTGACATGAAAAAAACCGTTTGATAGAGAGATGCATGTGCAAACAGACGGTTAGCGTAGAGACAGGACCGGGCAAGGCTGCTTACACCAGAGATGTTAGTCAGCATTACCAGGTAGTGAGGTAACTGCTCTCTTTCTGACAGCAAAGCTGATGAAGGCAGACGAAAGTGTCTCGGAATTGACATAAAGTGAGTAAAAGTCCATTTAGAGACACAAGCGAAACGGATACTGCGATTCATTTCTTTCTTTAGTAAATGAATTATAGCTGATTGTAGAGAATGTTGGTGTCGTGCTAAAATTTACTAGCTTACCCGACGGTTCACGCGTAGCTTTTCAAACTTGAATGACGTTTCAATGAATTTTATTTATCTCCAACAGTTCTTTTTTAAATTATTGTACAATGCTCTAGAGAATAATTGTTATGGTGAATCCTCCCTTTATATAATTGTAATTTAGTGCAGCCCCGGCTATTCTTAATAACGGATGAAAAATCGCCTTATTTTCATGCAAAAGCATGTGAACTATCGGCGGAACGTCCGACTTTTTTTAATCTCCCTCCGACAGTTTTCCAAGTTCTGGAAATGCTACATAGCCTATACATACCCTTTGGCGATGAAACAATCATCGGTCGGAAGGGTGGATTAGTTTTTTAGAATCATAGTAGTGAAATTTTAAACTTTCGTACCTTCTCTTTGGTCCCGTAATTATTTAATAACATCAATGCTGTAGGGTTTTCACATAATACAGAAACCTTTAACATATGCAACGAAATAGAGATGAAGCTGGTGAATATGAAGATTCTGCATTCCCGGACCACCAAGTTAACCGCTTTGGAAAAGATATACAGTCTGGGACCATCGAGAAAAATATTTTCCGTTGTTATTTTAAAATATCGGTTGTCTGATTCCTAATGTTAGCAGTTCTCTTCCTCCCTCTCCTATCTATCCATCCATCCATCCATCCATCCATCCATCCAGCCATCCATATCCATCCATCCATCCATATCCATCCATCCATCCATCTCCATCTATCCATCCATCCATCTCCATCTATCCATCTATCCATCTCCATCCATCTATCCATCCATCTCCATCCATGCATGCATCCATGCATCCATCCATCCATCCATCCATCCATCTATCTATCCATCCATCCATCCATCCATCCATCCATCCATCCATCCATCCATCCATCCATCCATCCATCCATCTGTCATCACATAACTATATACAGATATATATAGGTATATATATAGGTATATATATGTAGTTATTTAACATGCCTGTTAACGAACTTGATCACAAAACACAGAGGAAATAAAACAAAACTGTCTTATCTGAGGGTTATTAAAATATTTTGGCACTGGAAACCATGCGTACCTTATTGTTATAAACAGATTAGATTTTATTCTGTGTTGCTGTGTCTACATTTCTAAATCGTGACCTCGTATATGTTGGAATGAAATATCTATGGCATTTGTCTTATTTTGCATACATTTTATTTGAAGCAACAATTATTTTCTACTCCATGGATTCTCAAGAATAATGAAAGCCTTCTTCGCAAGTATCTTATTTTATAACTTCAATGTGTTTGTATTCTATTACACTGGCTTGCTTTGTAAATCCTTTTTGGTTGAGTTGTCTTAAAATTACGCCCACCGCCCCCCCCAAACACACACTCAAATTCTCTCTTTATAATATTAGTATAGTTTTAAATATAATACTAACGCAATAGAATGCAAATGCGTGAACATGAGAGATTACTGAAATTCTTTCTATTGCTCTTAAGCGCTAAAAGAAAAGTTTCCTCCCTGCAAAAAGTGCCAAAGTTATACTTTGAGATGAAAATGTTTCTGTCTACTAATTTGTCAGCTTGTGATTTCCCCATGGGCTAGGTCTCTGCATAACCTGTTCTGCCGCCAAACTTTTTTAATTTCGCCTCTATTTGTTTGTAGATGAGCTTTTTTTAAAATATCTAGCCATATCGTAACTCTGGAGTACTGGGTTTGACTTTGGAGTGTTCTCTGAGATCATTTGACAAACAGATTTAGTTGGAGGTATTTGATAGCGTTCGGAATCAGTAGTTTTATGAGAGCAGTTCCCATTTCCAAAATGAAAAGCACCCTCTCTTAAAAATGCAGTGATTACTTGCATTTCTTTAGAACGGGCCAGGATTCAGCCGATTGATAACATATATGTGGAAGAGTTTATACACCCTAAGAGCGGTTTCTGGAAATCGTTGGTGGGGGTTGGGAACAGAAGGTGAAATTGGCTGCGCCTTGTTTTACAATCACGTGTGTAGACGGCACAACGTCCATTTCCCTTCCTTCAGCAAATTCACCTTTCCTTTTCAGCAAATTCATGTTTCTCCTTGCCTAACCTGCCCTTTGCGAGTTCGTCTCTCTGTGGCGGGAGCAAGAGAGACGTGTTCTCTGACGTTATGGAGTGCTTGGATGGCTGACTGACTCTGAGATAAAGGTTTAATATTTGACACCTTAGAAAACCACATAATGGCTAAATTAAGCTTTTCACGCATGCGTTTTAAATATTGTTACGAACAGAAATAAAAGCTTGACAAAGATATAACAAGGATACAAAACGAGGAGGTACAAATTAATGATTCTCTTTCTTAAGCATCTATTTCGCTACATTTAAGCGGTTTTGTTTTGTATAAATAACAGTTTTCTCTGAAGTTAAAAATTAAGACATTTCAGAAGCAGTTGTGATATCACGTTATGAGGGACTCTATATATAGGGATTCTGTATATTACTTTTTTCCTTTTATATCTTTAAATAAGATATATTAGTTACTTCTATTATTTCAATGAAATCGGTTCTTTTATTTTATCTCCGTATATTGTCAGCAAAATCCTGTTTTAATTTTATAGTTTTTAAATGAATGCACATGAACTTTTTTTGTATGTATGTATGTGTGTGTGCGTGCGTGCGTGGGTGCGTGCGTGCGTGTGTAACATTTGCAAACTACATTTTTAAAAATAAAACGTGTAATTTCTAGAGCTGTTTCTTTGATTAAAAACAGACGCATTTCAGTTTTAGTTGATTCCATTATACATTAAAAGTTTCGCTGAAGGTACACAAAGTAACTATTTTGCGAAGTAAATACCTCTAGCAAAAGTTAAAATACTTCCTGCACTGCAGTGACACATTCGCGGTCGGCTTGGGAAACTCGATGCACATTCTGTTACGGGATAGCGAATTGTCTCACCTGCGAGGAAAAACGCGCAGTTGCTAAACATTTCTCTTTTTCATATAATTTTCAACACATTTATTAAAGGGATAACAAAAGTACTGTAACTTTATCAATATACCAATCGAGATTTATTGTTAGTTTAAAGCTTGGCACCCATATATTTTTCACCCGGTTTATAATCTTGTATTTTTTGTACGATGATGTTTCTGCACATTCCTAATGTTATTTACACAGAAGGAAATTTAGAATTTCGGTACATGAATTCGTTTACAAGGAAACCCATATCTACCAACATAAATGTTGTGGCTGTAATAACATACAATATACACTAGGGTGGAAAGCAGAATACATTTGAAGCCTTAATTTGCATATTTTAATGATCATAACACATTACAGTGAATGGCACACTTCGAAGAGAATAACTTACTATTTCAAACATTATTGAAAACTAAAAAGGTGAAGGAACTTAAACATATCTGGATTCTTCAGGAATCGATGAAGCGCACTCAATTCTTCGTGCTTCTATATCTGCGTCTTCATAAATCATATCTCCAATTTTAAATTCTTCTTGAAATACCGAATCTCTGCTATCGTTCATATTTTCTTCAAACAACCCGCTTTGAATCACCTCACCATCAAACAATTTTGACTCAAAGCCTCCTAGATTATGGCATCATATTAGTTATAGCTGTTGAATTGGCAGCATTGCTTTACCAGAAATCCCAGGTGACGATGGGGTAAGTTGGGGAGGAGAAGAAACTGCCCTAAAGTGAAGTCATTGAAAATTTGGAAAAGAAAATCAATACTAAGGATGGTGTGTTGAAACTTGAAAAACTGCAAGACTGTTTGCTTAAAGTAAAATGTTAGAAATAGTAGGACCCAAAACTGCAATATCAATAAAAATAAAGTGTTAATAAAAGTGATTTTATTGAAGGTGAAGATGAATTTTTATAAAATGAAAATATATCATAAATTATAAACCTATTTGAGACAATTAAAATAAGACATCTTTAACAAAGTAAATAAAGCATGCGTCCATAAGTAGAATAAAACCAAGATTTTTAAGTAAATGAAGAGGTAGTAAACAAATGTGAAAAAAGGAGAAAGATAAAAAATAGTTTTAAATATTTTAAACATAAATGAAGTGGTTAGTGTATATTAAAGTGGCTGGACAATTAAACATAAGAATAATTTAATGTAATGACTATTATAATGTTGGTATATAGACGTTAAATAGATCATAGTTATCTCAGGACGTCATTAAATAAGAAGAGGAAGAAGAAGAAATGGGTAAGTCCATTGGAAGTAATCGTCTTTATTAACAGTTAATTCAAAATAATAAAACACCCAATGGTGCAACAAATAGTGTACAATACATGTACCTATGTGAAATACAGAATTTCGGAAGCAGAATCGTATTCCTTGATTCTGTAATAATGACTTTACACACTCATATCGCGGTATACTATCATGTATGCGTTCAATATGTTTGCTTTCTTTATCGCTTAACCTATTGTAATTACCGGGAGTGTTTTATTTCATTAAAATATTCAAAATGGAAATTTCGCCACAAGCGTAAATTTTGAGGTACCATAAATACCGACAGAAGTGTGTGTATGGGAGAGAGAGAGAGAGAGACAGAGAATTATGTAACATAGTAATGAAAAGTCTACCATCACTGGCATGTTTAATAAGCTACAAGTAAGGCAATTGTAATACTTTTCCCATGAAGTTCTTAGGGATGTGTGAGATTATATTTTTTGATGTTGAATTAAAGGTTGGGAAAAACTTTAGAGAAGAATCATAATGACGCTGCTCCCTGTCAAATGTGCCTACTGTCTATTGCTAATTAGTTATAAAGCTTGAAATTTAAGATGCAAGCGCAGTTCATTTGCCTGCCAATGGCGCAGATATCGATTCTTCCTCTGCAACTGCAGATATTCCTCTTGCATTTTTCTCCGACGTAACAAAACTAACAAAATGCAATCGTGTAGATGGGCGACTGTTTTTATGAGATAGCTGGCCTTATGCGCAAACGCTAATATGCTGTGTGATAGAATAAATGGAATTTCTTTCTAATCGTCATATGATTACAGCATTACCGAACGTTTTTCTTCCATTTAAGGATAGTTTGAATACACACGTATAGTAATGTTAATTTTCTAAAGAAAAATAAAATTATCTAAATTTGGTTTCTTCATAGGTGTTAAAAATATTATTACTTTCTCTACTACATATAATAAGTAGGGGAAGTATTGTATTCCACCCAAAAATTCGATACCGAGATTTCACCGGAAATACATGTTCTGAGACCCCCTGAATCCAAAAAAAGCATTTTTGGAAACATGTCCGTGTGTGTGTGTCTGTGTGTCTGTCTGTGTGTGTCTGTCTGTGAACAGCATAACTCAGAAACGAACAGTCGGATAAACACCAAACTTGGTATTTAGGTTTAGTATCTTCCAAGGATGCGACACGAAGGTTTTCAAGAAAATCCCTCACCCCAGACTACCCATTACATGGAACATTTTTCGAAAATTTTAATTTTCTCAAAAATGGCTCTAACTATTTTGATTAAAATATCATATGTTTAAGATATTTTCATGACAAATGAAATGTATATCTCGAATTTTTTGGGAATGTCTCCAAAAGTGTTCTTCATTGTGAACGACTTTTGCATAACTGGTAAACCATAAGAGATAGACAAAATTTTAATACACAAAAAATGTAGATCGCGTTAAAATACACAATTTGTCATATACATTCTTGTTTTTGAGTGAATCATTTTCGAGATATTGCTTGTTATTGCCTTAAATTTTCCAATACTTCTTTTTACTTTCTCTACTACGTATAGTAAGTAGGGGAAGTATTGTATTTCCACCCAAAATTTCGATACTGAGATTTCACCGGAAATACATGTTTGAGACCCCCTGAATCCAAAAAAAATCTGATGTGTTACACTCACATGACTTTCTCTACTCTTGTACAATCTATTTTTACAAACGCCTATTCTCCATATGCTTTATGTTAATCGAGATATCGAGATGTCAATCTTATTGCTAATTTTCTTGTAGATGCAAGGGGAATATGGTAGCTTTTAAGCGATGGTCAAATATTTTAACGCTGGTTGCTATGTGTCGAATTCCATTCTCTTTGCAAGTCCAGGACATAAAAAAATGAATAACGAATTTGAGAAAAAGTATAAGTATTGGAAAATTTAAGGGAATAACAAGCAATATCTCGAAAACGGTTCACTCAACAAAAGAAATGTATATAACATAAGTTGTGTATTTTAACGAGATCAACATTTTTTGTGTAGTAAAATTTTGTCTATCTCTTATGGTTTACCAGTTATGCAAAAGTCGTTCACAATGAAGAATACTTTTGGAGACATTCCCAGAAAATTCGAGATATACATTTCATTTCTCATGGCATTATCTTAAACATATGATATTTTAAACAAAATCGTTAGAGCCATTTTTGAGAAAATTAAAATTTTCGAAAAATGTTCCATGTAAAGGGTAGTCTGGGGTGGGGAGATTTTCTTGAAAACCTTCGTGTCGCATCTCTGGAAGATACTGAACCTAAATACCAAGTTTGGTGTTTATCCGACTGTTCGTTTTTGAGTTATGCTGTTCACACACACACAGACACACACACACACACAGACACACAGACACACACACGGACATGTTTCCAAAAATGCTTTTTTTGGATTCAGGAGGTCTCAAAACATGTATTTCCGGTGAAATCTCGGTATCGAATTTTTGGGTGGAATGCAATACTTCCCCTACTTACTATACGTAGTAGAGAAAGTAAAAAAAGCATTTTTGGAAACATGTCCGTGTGTGTGTCTGTGAACAGCATAACTCAGAAACGAACAGTCGGATAAACACCAAACTTGGTATTTGGGTTCAGTATCTTCCAAGGATGCGACACGAAGGTTTTCAAGAAAATCCCCCCACTCCAGAGTACCCTTTACATGGATGATTTTTCGAAAATTTTAATTTTCTCAAAATGGCTCTAACGATTTTGATTAAAATATCATATGTTTAAGATATTTTTATGACAAATAAAATGTATATCTTGAATTTCTTGGGAATGTCTCCAAAAGTATTCATTATTGTGAACGACTTTTGCATAACTGGTAAACCATAAGAGATAACACAAAATGTTACTGCACAAAAAATGTAGATCGCGTTAAAATATACAATTTATGTCATATACATTTCTGTTGTTGAGTGAACCGTTTTCGAGATATTGCTTGTTATTCCCTCAAATTTTTCCAATACTTATACTTTTTCTCAAATTCGTTATGCATTTTTACTTTCTCTACTACGTATAGTAAGTAGGGGAAGTATTGTATTCCACCCAAAATTTCGATATCGAGATTTCACCGGAAATACATGTTTTGAGACTCACTGAATCCAAAAAAAGCATTTTTGGAAACATGTCCGTGTGTGTGTCTGTCTGTGTGTCTGTGAACAGCATAACTCAAAAACGAAGAGTCGGATAAACACCAAACTTGGTATTTAGGTTCAGTATCTTTCAGAGATGCGACACGAAGGTTTTCAAGAAAATCCCCCCACCCCAGACTACCCTTTACATGGAACATTTTTCGAAAATTTTAATTTTCTCAAAAACGGCTCTAACGATTTTGATTAAAATATCATATGTTTAAGATATTGTCATGACAAATAAAATGTATATCTCGAATTTTCTGGGAATGTCTCCAAAAGTATTCTTCATTATGAACGACTTTTTCATAACTGGTAAACCATAAGAGATAGACAAAATTTTACTACACGAAAAATGTGGATCGCGTTAACATAAACAATTTATGTTATATACATTTCTTTTGTTGAGTGAACCGTTTGCGAGATATTGCTTGTTATTCCCTTAAATTTTCCAATACTTATACTTTTTCTCAAATTCGTTATTCATTTTTTTTGTCCTGGACATGCAAAGAGAATGGAATGCGCCACATAGCAACCAGCGTTAAAATATTTGACTGTCGCTTAAAACCTACCATTTTCCCCTTGCATCTACAAGAAAATTATCAATAAGATTGACATCTCGATATCTCCATTAACATGAAGCATATGGAGAATAAGCGTTTGTAAAAATAGTTTGTACAAGAGTAGAGAAAGTCATGTGAGTGTAACACATCAGATTTTTACTTTCTCTACTACGTATAGTAAGTAGGGGAAGTATTGCATTCCACCCAAAAATTCGATACCGAGATTTCACCGGAAATACATGTTTTGAGAATCACTGAATCCAAAAAAAGCATTTTTGGAAACATGTCCGTGTGTGTGTCTGTCTGTGTGTCTGTGTGTCTGTGTGTCTGTGAACAGCATAACTCAAAAACGAACAGTCGGATAAACACCAAACTTGGTATTTAGGTTCAGTATCTTCCAGAGATGCGACACGAAGGTTTTCAAGAAAATCCCCCCACCCCAGACTACCCTTTACATGGAACATTTTTCGAAAATTTTAATTTTCTCAAAAACGGCTCTAACGATTTTGATTAAAATATCATATGTTTAAGATATTGTCATGACAAATAAAATGTATATCTCGAATTTTCTGGGAATGTCTCCAAAATTATTCTTCATTGTGAACGACTTTTGCATAACTGGTAAACCATAAGAGATAGACAAAATTTTACTACACAAAAAATGTAGATCGCGTTAAAATACACAACTTATGTCATATACGTTTCTTTTGTTGAGTGAACCGTTTTCGAGATATTGCTTGTTATTTCCTTAAATTTTCCAATACTTATACTTTTTCTCAAATTCGTTATTCATTTTTTTATGTCCTGAACATGCAAAGAGAATGGAATGCGCCACATAGCAACCAGCGTTAAAATATTTGACTATCGCTTAAAAGCTACCATATTCCCCTTGCATCTACAAGAAAATTAGCAATAAGATAGACATCTCGATATCTCGATTAACATGAAGCATATGGAGAATAGGCGTTTGTAAAATTAGATTGTACAAGAGTAGAGAAAGTTATGTGAGTGTAACACATCAGATTTTTTTTTATGTCCTGGACATGCAAAGAGAATGGAATGCGCCACATAGCAACCTGCGTTAAAATATTTGACTATCGCTTAAAACCTACCATATTCCCCTTGCATCTACAAGAAAATTAGCAACAAGATTAACATCTCGATAAACATGAAGCATATGGAGAATAAGCGATTATAAAAATAGTTTTTACAAGAGTAGAGAAAGTCATGTGAGTGTGGTACATCAGATTTTTTTTTCTCAAATTCGTTATTCCTTTTTACTTTCTCTACTACGTATAGTAAGTAGGGGAAGTATTGTATTCCACCCAAAAATTCGATACCGAGATTTCACCGGAAATACATGTTTTGAGAACCCCTGAATCCAAAAAAAGCATTTTTGGAAACATGTCCGTGTGTGTGTGTGTGTGTGTGTGTGTGTGCGTGTGTGTGTCTGTGTACAGCATAACTCAGAAACGAACAGTCGGATAAACACCAAACTTGGTGTTTAGTTTCAGTATCTTCCAGAGATGCTACACGAAGGTTTTCAAGAAAATCCCCCCACCCCAGACTACCCTTTACGTAGAACATTTTTCGAAAATTTTAATTTTCTCAAAAATGGCTCTAACGATTTTGATTAAAATATCATATGTTTAAGATATTTTCATGAGAAATGAAATGTGTATCTCGAATTTTCTGGGAATGTCTCCAAAAGTATTCTTCATTGTGAACGTCTTTTGCATAACTGGTAAACCATAAGAGATAGACAAAATTTTACTACACGAAAAATGTAGATCGCGTTAAAATACACAATTTATGTCATATACATTTCTTTTGTTGAGTGAACCGTTTTCGAGATATTGCTTGTTAGTCCCTTAAATTTTCCGATACTTATACTTTTTCTCAAATTCGTTATTCATTTTTTTATGTCCTGGACATGCAAAGAGAATGGAATGCGCCACATAGCAACTAGCGCTTAAAAGATTTGACTATCGCTTAAAGTCTACCATATTCTCCTTTCATCTACAAGAAAATTAGCAATAAGATTGACATCTCGATATCTCGATTAACATGAAGCGCATGGAGAGTAAGCGTTTGTAAAAATAGGTTGTACAAGAGTAGAGAAAGTCATGTGAGTGTAAAACATCAGAGTTTGTTTATTTCACTACCTCTTTACCACGGTATATTCTCCAGGAACAGTTTCAATTCACATTTTGTTGGAGGTATACGGAAGTATAAAAGAAGCTGAGACGACAGTCAACTACACTGGTGTGCAAAGCCTAAGGACGAGATGGGTAAAGTAACATAACAAAAGAACTACTTGGTGGAAGTAGATGAAGGTGCGGGAGCACGTACACAGAAAGCTGGACGTCACATGGCGTGAGTGTAGCGAGCCTATAGTGCTAAATGGGTCTGGCCCCGCAACAAGGCAGTTGACGAAATAGGACAAGACGTTGTGTGGCAATTAGCGAGCTGTTACGGTGCACTGTAATGGTGTTCTTCATTGCAACATGGCCCGTAGACATCATTTGCATGACTTCACACGGGGAAGAATCATCGGAAAACTGGAAGAAGGGCGAAGTGTGAGTTTGGAATTGCTCACAGCATGGGGAACCTTCCAAACCACAGGCACTGCTGTCCCAAGGAGAGGTGGTGGTTGACGGCGCTCAACTACAGCAGCAGATGACCGCTACATTGTGCAACAGGCAAGAAGGGATCCACGCCAAACAGCGGGTGCAATTGCAACCACATTTAACAGGACAGCTAGGCACGCAATCTCACGATACACAGTGGCACGGCGACTACACAGAGTTGGTCTCTTTGCCCGACGGACAGTACGTTGTGTTCCATTGGCATCCGCACGTCGGCGGCACCGTTTGCGATGGTCCCAAGAGCATCAAAATTGGACCAACGAGGAATGGGGTCGTGTGCTCTTCTCGCATGAGAGCAGATTCAGTCTAAGTAGTGATTCTTGACGTACTCTCGTCTGGCGAGAGGTGGGAACACAATGAACCCAGGAACATCCTTAAACATGATCGTTTTGGTGATCCGAGTGATATGGTTTGGGGAGGTATAATGTTGCATGAGCGCACCGACCTCCAAATCTTTGAACACGGTACACTCATGGTCAATGTTATTGTGATACTGTACTCCTTCCCCATGTGCGTCTTTTCAGAGGTGAAGTCGGCCCTGACTTCATTTTTATGGATGACAATGCGCGACTGCATCGAACAGCGCAGGTGGAGGTTCTCTTGGAACGAGAGGATATTCGGCGAATGGACTGGCCTGCCCGTTCCCCCGATTTAAATCCCATTGAACACGTGTGGAATGCTTTTGGGGAGACGCATTGTAGCACATCCACATTCACCAACGACCATCCAAACAGTTGTCTACAGCGCTTGTGGAGGAATGGAACGCCCTACCACAAGAACTACTTACCAACCTTGTGGCCAGCATGGGAACACGAAGCACAGCATGCATTGCTTTCCGTGGTGATCATACACTCTTTTAAGCATCATGCATTTGTTTCTGTAAATCTAGAGAGCCATCATATGTCGTATTGACTTTAGTGCAGCTTATGGTCTATGAATAAAAGTGACATTTCTGTTCGTCCCATTGCTTATTTCGTTTAGTTGCCTACTGTAGCATACCATAGCAGTTCCCTCTATGTATTATTAAAGTTTCATCGAGCTATGTTACTTGGTAGTGTCACAGCATGCAAAGCTTACTTTCGTCCTTAGGTTTTGCACACCGGTGTATTTAAAAACACGGACGGTATTACGATAGTCTCTCTATTGCATAGACTCGTGAGAAGCAAAAGTATGGCAATAAAAGTTTTAATATTGGAAAATGTAACAAATATTTCACAAATGGATAATGACACATTTTTAATATATATTGAATATTTCAATTATATTAAAGTTTTCCAAACCACTTAACATTCAATAAGAATGAAGGGTACTTTGGGGTGGGAGGAGTGTCTTGAAAAACTTCGTCTCGTTTCTTTGAGTAATGGTGTTCACACACTAACACACACGGACTTTATTCTAAAATTATTTTTCTTAATTCATAGGCCTTCGAAACATGTTTTCGGTGAAATCTCCACATTGTGTGGAATGATATACTTTCGCTACCTACTAGGGTCGTTATAGAAAAAGTAGAGAAAGAGTTTTGTCCTGTTTAGTTTGAACATGTCCGAAATGTTCGGGCTGAGTAACTCCATAGAGAAATTGGTAATCTTGTCAGTGGGAAGGTAAGACATTTCTGGATTGGATCCAACTTTTTTTGTTAATGCGGAGGTAGTATTTACACAGTGTAGCTCGCAAACGTTTAGAATGGTCACGGAAGCGTTTCCGATGAAAACACAGTAAGAAAGTCTTAATTTGCGACGAGCAATGCCACAGTAATGTCCCCGTTTCTTTTGGTCTGCCCTTTTTTTCTTTGCGATTTCGCGTTACTCGTCGTTTCTTTGGCGACACTAATGATGGGAAGGGGAGGAACGTTTTAAACGCTTGAATCCAACAAAAAAAGGGAGCTACATCTTTAAATAAATTGGTTTTACTCCTCTTGCGTCATTAACCAGATCTTAACTGCTCTTCTTATACAAAATTTCCTTTCGAGATGTTTTTATTCCTTCCCCTTAAAAATCCCAATTAGCAACGTGTATTTTATTAGTCTGCTTGAAAATATCTTACTGATTTTGCAGACAAACTTGTTCACCTTGGGAAAAAAATCTTAAGATAATTGCATTTCGATACTCAGAAATCCGCATTAAAAGGAAATAAGGGTTCAAATATTATCATAATGGCTTCAATGCTTCTTAACAATCGAAATAAGCGTGTTGTTAATAACCAAATTATCGTTTTCATACATGTTAAATATACTAATAAAATTGTAAAATATAATTATGCATTATATATACTGGGTGTGGAAAAACAATTTGCAGAAAATTGTGGAACAGAAAGGCACTACCAAAATTAGAATTTTGAGGTTAGGAACAAGAGACCACAGAAGCTTTTTTTTACTGCGCTACATGGGTTAAAATGAAATCCTTAATGTTCCTGTCTCCGATTGTAAAACTTGTTTGTAGCGTATCGGATGTAAACAAAATACACTCTTGTACAGTACTATAGCCACTGTTGCTAGATGTATCTGATGTGAAGCCTATCGGATGGCACGGTAATACCATCATTTTTTTATTCTGAAACTTTATAGTCGCTTTAACAAATTATCATATCGCGACTTTACAGCTTTTTATAAAATAAATATTTAACAATAAAACAATAGGGTTATTTAACATACTGGTGGTTTTAAACCATTACAATGAACTAATATATAAAATTGTGACACTATAACTAATCAAATTGATTGAACATTATACACTTTTATATACATTTATGCTTTAAGAAAAATTAGCTATCTTAGGGTACATCGAATAGTTGAGTGCTGTTTGTAAATCACTGTGTATCTGGTAGTATTGTCTCCATTAATCGTATCGTGAAGTTGGTCCTTTGAAAGAAGATAACTGTGCGTAATCTTGATATGGCCCATTCTTAGTCGGGATATTAAAATGTGATCTTGTCTAGAAAGAGAATTACTGGGAAGATGTGTTGAAAAACTCGATATTATACCACGGAGTTTGCTTCTCGTGGAGTCAAGCCATCCTGTCTTCCACTGTTGGTAGAGCTTCTTTTTAATGGTTGAGATAACTTCATAGGCTGGTGTAGTTATAGTTGGGTCACTTAGTGGATGTTTAGTGGCTTCTTTTGCTGATCGGCCAATTCGTTGCCTTGTATTCCAATGTGCGATGGAATCCATATTAAAGACACTTGCTTTCCTTGCTTATTGGCTCTATGAAGTAGTGATTGAATTTCTTGTTAAGAATATAAGTTGATGACAGATTGTTTATTGCAAGTAGTGTACTTTTAAAATCTGAGTATATAACAAATAACTTTGAACATCGAGTATTCAAAACATAAATCACAGCTTGTTTAATTGCAAACAGTTGACTTGAGAAGATGGTACAAAAATCAGGAAGTCTGAATACCATAGTGTGGTCTGGATAAACAATTCAGTACAGTACGCGGTTAGTCTATCATTGTGTTCCAGAATTCAGTTGAGACAGCACGTACACACTTATATGACTGGCAAATGAAAATGTTTCATAAAGCCAGATTTAAATTATGTTCATGTAGCGCTCTTGTTATTATACTACATCTGCGACCTCATGCTCATAACCTCAACATGCTATTTTTTTTCTTTTGGTACTGCGTTTCTATTCTACAATTTTCTGCACATTGTTTTCTGCATCTTGTATAAAGAAATGTGAGGTCCTAATGGTGAGAGAAATTTCCATCCAAGTTTTCCATAAATAGTAATTGCCCCATCTCTCTGTTAATAATTTTAAAACTTGTGCGGATTCTTCGCAATTCGAATTGTTTTGTGTTAAAACCACACTACTTCCCCCATTATCGGTAGAGATGGGGAAGTTAAATGGATGATCAAAAGGTGTGTATTAAACAGAACGTTAAGTTTTATGATTATGTATTATAACAAATAGCATATGAAATTCATTTATTATGTCACGCAAATAACATAATAACAAAACTTTTCATAATATACAGTGCTTTTATTTCACATTGCGGCCACTCCCGGCAACTCACGCCCTGGCCGCCGCAGCTCTCGCCGAAAGTTATAATATCCGCCTCTCATTCTCATAGTTAAAATTACAATGGCAATAAGCATATACCTTATCATAAGAAATGTTGGAAATGTCCTCTATCCACACATTTCTGGCATCTTGAAAATTTTCATTCGCACTCAAAGAGTTCAACATCTGAAAATGAGGGAATTTCTCGCCTGTTTTCCTTTAGTTCTTCCAATATATGGATTATTTTTGTATGCCCTTTATTTTTCAAGTTCCCCCATAGATGAAAATCGCATACAGTTAAATCAGTAGATCTTGAGGGCCATAATCCTTTATTAATTACCCTATCTTCAAAAAGTTCCTGAATTAAATTAATGACTCGATTGTATGTAGCAAACGTCTTATTGGAAAAATCCAGACACTTCAACGTCGATCAGCTGTTGAAAAAATGGTGTTAATCATTCCTGTACCTCTCTGCATTTGTTCTCTGTTCAGAAATTACAGGTACTGCACATCGCACACCAATTTTCGCTTCATGCAAAGGAATCTCGTGTGTAAAGTCGAGTTTCTCTGTGCTTCAGTATCTGTTATTTTACGATGGAACATAATCATGTAATTGGAACCATGCTTCGTCAGAGAAGAATATTAAACATGGGTCAATTAATCTATCATTGACATCTCCAAAATCCAATTAGAGAAATTTACCCGACTCTGGTGATCACGTGAAAAATGAATTATATGCAAAAATACCACCATACACTGTAAGAAATAACGAAAACATCAGGCGAGAAATTCATTCATTTTAAGATATTTAACTCTCGATTGTAATGAAAATTTTCTGAGAAGATACCAGAAATGTATGGTTAAAGAAGCACAACATTTCCAACATATCTTAAGGCTTGTGCTTACCATCATTGCAATCGTAACGGTAATGAGAACGTATGTCGGTTGCGGGGATATTATAACTGTTTCGGCGGGAGTCCGAGCTGAAGCTGCCGGCCCGCGAGCCGCCGTGTGGTGGCCGCAATGTGAAAGAAAAGCGCTGTACTATTATAGTAATTAACAGTTGGCCCGTTTCAATATACCTAATATACATCATTCAGGAGTTTTCCTAGGAACAAGAACCTTAAAATGTGTTTTTTTTAGCAGTAGTAGATAAAACACGTCGCTACTAATTAACAGGGGGAATCATTGAGAATTCGAACTAGCTATTCATTTCCTCTAAGAGTAAACACCCTCAGTGCTGTTAATCAGTGCGTATCAATACACACACTTGCACAGTTGTCCCGATATTAAATGATAATTTAAATCACCATCTCTCTTTGTCTCAGTGCAATAACAAACTCCTGAGAAATACTCAATCGGTGTGCTCGCTTAGATTTTATTTAGTTTTTTAAAGAACTAGTTAATTGCTGATCCGTTTTGAACTCTTAACGAATATTTTGCAAGTCCACTTTTTATTTATTTTTAAACACGTATATTTGTTTAATTCTGAACAGCCGTCAATGACCAGCTTCTCGATGGACGCTAACAAATGATTGATTAAAGATATTATTCGCATAGGTATAGGAGTTACCAGGGGAAACAGTATAATTTTTTTTGTAGAGATTAACACCTGTTTTTACTGAATACGGCACTACAGGCGGTGACACCGGTGATGGGTATAAGAAATAAAATGAAAATTGGGAAAGAGAATGAGTTTAGGGTACCTTCTGCCATTTGCCGGTTATTAGGACTGGTGAAAACCTGGAAAAAAACAATAAAGACGATTTTGGCGGGATTTGAACGGCAGATCCACCGTTCACAAGTCCGCGCCTTAACCCTCGGTCAATCGTGTGAGTTAGTATAATTCTGATCACATAGTAAACATGCACAAGTTTGGTAATGTTTAATCTTGTTTGAATGCTTATTAACACCTCAGAATAAAAGTCTTGTTAAGGTTTTCAAAACATCACATGACATGTTGCGTTCCACAGAGAGAGAGAGAGAGAGAGAGAGAGAGGAAGATGGACGGAACCAAATAGTGACGGAGAGCGAATATCCGTAATTAAGGGGGGGGGGGACCGCGAGCGTAGCCAAGTTTTTACTTTCTCTGTTACTGCTTATAATAGGTAGAGAATGTATTGTATTCCGTCCAAAAATTAGAGGTCGAGATTTCACCGAAATAGGTGTTTTTGAGGCCACACTAAAAATTAAAAAAGGGGTGAGTGCAGAGATGCCAACTATTACGAGTTAATCGTAATCATTACGAATGTTTTCCTGCGATTAGGCTCTTATGAATAGTAAGATAAAAATTACAAATTTGGAAATTTTCGGTTGAATTCGTGTTTTTTTTATAAAAGGCTCCGTGTTGTTCGGAAATGATCGGCAATTTTCGGACCCAGCCCTTGACGTTCACGTGATCATGCGCGCTGATTCGTTTCTTTGTTATACACGAAGTGGTCGGAAAGAGAGTTTGTTCCGTGTTAAGGAAATTGAATGTTGTCGCCGTTCTCATGGCTCGTGTTATCTTATTTATTGGGCGCCTCTTGTTTTATTATTTTAAATTTGGGTTCATTGTCCTCCGGCTAGCTAATATAACTTAGTCGAGCAAGTATCTCTAAGCAGGGCGTGTAAACGGAAACGAGTTGTAGCTAAAAGATAACACTGATAAAAAAAATTATGTCTACACTTTTATTGCCGTCACAAGTAATAATTGACATATTTAATCTTTATACACGCCTGACTGAAACTGTGATATTTCCGAATGTAACTACAGTCGTTTTAGTTGCCGCGCACCAATTACTTCGCGTACTTTACATTTTTGTAACTAACTCTGTGATGTGCACCTCGTGAGAAATTCTTCAGAACTGTGTGACGTGTACCTCGTGAGAGACTCTTCCGAACTGTGCGAAACTTGCTTATGGCTCGAGAATATATACTCCTTCATTTCGAATTGCCTAAATATTATAATAGAGCTGCTATTGGTTACCAAATCGCGCCCACTTTAGCGTCTGTTTTGGTCAGCCAATCCCTACTACTAACATATATACTCTAGGGAAGATTTTCCCTCCATTTCTAAAAAAAACGCACGCTACCCTGACGTCATTTGTTTGTCTCTTCTTGGTGATAAACAACTCATCCCCTCGGTTTATTGTTACCCACTTCTATTGCCAGTTTCAGTGAGGCCGTGTAAACTTATTTCCTAACAATACTTATGGCTAACAAACATCTAAAATCCTGTACATACAATAATATTAATTTGCACTACAATCACTCTGGCATTCACAGCATATTATGATATAAAATACTGCCTCAATATCTGCAGTATGAAGCGGTTTTAGTGCCAAAAAATTGCGTGTGGTAGTGTTGGAACTAGTGGGGATGGTCATAGCAATACTACTAAGAAGCACAAAGTTGTTCAAAGATTTAGGGAGGAATACACAAAATTGTGGCCATGTTTATTACATTCTTCAAAATCTTCGTACCACGTGTTTTGCTCTCTGTGTTCACGCGACTTTTCCATGGGACATGGCGGAAGAGGTGACTGCCTGAAATGCACAAATAATAAACTTCACTCGGATTTCGTAAAACTGGGATGGTCCAGCAAGGAATTAACTTATTTTTTAAATACTTCTGAAGACGGAAATGCCATCACGAATGCGGAGGTTTTATTTACAGTTTTGCTTGTTGAACACGATCTGCCTCTGGCCTGTAGTGACCATGCTGGACATTTATTCAAAAAATGTTTCCAGGTTCAAAAATAGCGGCTAAATACAGTTGTGCCAGAACAAAAACTGGAGCATTAATTAGGAGTGTAGTCAGATCAATGGTGAAAACATTACGGACACGTTAATGCGTCAACTCTTCTCGATCGCTACGGATGGTAGCAACGACATTGACGATTCAAATCTCTATCCTATAATTGTATCCTTCTTTGACGCAGAAACTGTGATAATTTTTACGAAGATCTTGATCATGAGAGAATACAGGCGTGATATTTTTTAAGTTTTAGATAGGGAACCGAGGAAAATAAATAATCCTGGAATAATCGTGATGGATTTGCATGTGGTAATGCTAGTATCATGACTGCATTTCCAAAGGTGTTAATTCTTTTATTTGGAAAGAAAATCCCATCATTCAAGTGCAAGGCTTTGCCTGTCATCTTGTACACTTGCCTGTTCAGAAAGGGTGTAATGGGCTAGAAAATGTCAATCTTGAAGAGTTTTTAGTTGATACTCTTATTACTTAAAGAAGAGACCCAAGTGGAAAAATATTTTGAAACTTTGTTAGCAAGTCTTTGGGGGAAATGCTTCACAAAACATTAAAATACCTATCCACTCGATAGCTATCTCTGTTTCAGTGTGTGTGGTGAGTGTCTTGGAGCAGCGGAATCATTTGAAAATGTTTTTCCGTGTTGCAGACCATAGCAATGCAATATTTCAGAAAGTTAAGGAGCAGTTGAAAATACTTCTACGAAACTATACCATCTATTTCTTAGCTCTGTTCTTCCATTTTTCAACTCATTGAATGCATTCCTACAGCAAGGAAGCCTCTCGTTCACCAACTTCATTCTAGATTTAATTTAATGTATATACATAAATGTGTTTCTTAGATTTGTCAAAGCATCTTCGGTTCCAGGCACTTATTTATTTTCTGTGAAATTTTCTTGTAGGAAGTATCAGAAAAGTGACAGTAATCTGGTTGTTGGGGCTAAGACAAAGGCCAATATGATAGTAGTTTCTCTGAGTGAGCATGGAGTGGAGGTTTTTTATTCTGATGTCAGATAGTTTTATTCGAAAACATGTGAATTTAAATGATAAGAAAGTGGCCGATCAAAGAAAAATGTTTAGTTTGCTGAAATTGCTGATGTTCAAAGAAGAACAAAGTTTCTCTTCGCTTGGATACATGATCGAATAGTTTCCTAAGATACTGACAGCAGAGGAAACTGAATCATTAAAATCCGAGTTTAATTGTTTCCAGTTTGATACTTTCAATTTTGATAAGAATAAAAGGGCTGATACAATCTGGGGCAAAATTTCTAAGATTACTGATGTTACTGGATTAACGAAGTACCCTTCACTAAGTAAACTTATGAAGACAGTTCTTCTGGTCCTACATGGTAGTTCTCCCACAGAAAGAGTTTTAGCTTAGTAAGAAATAAAACTGAATTTCGTGCTAATATGAGCATATAATTGCTAACTTCTCTACTGGTCCAAAAATGCAGATGATTTCGGATGGAATACCTTGCCATAGAGTACATTTACAAGACAACTACAAGATGCTAAACAGGCCACTCGGCTTCGAAATTGTGTGTACCCTCAACCTCCACTCAAGTATCTTGTGTAGATGTAGACATTGAAGAGAAGGCTGTTGATGAAGAGAGACTTTAATTGTTAAGTGGCTATAATTTATTTAGAACTGCAATACAGTCACGTATAATGTTTGTTTGTTTCAATGTCGTTTCGAGTATGCTTTCCCCCGCACTTGGGCCCTTATTATTAATTTCGCTTTCTGAAAGTTGGCATCTTTGGTATGTGATCATAACTCAAAAACAAAAGTCTGATAAATACCAACTTGGTATTTAAGTTCAATATCTTCCATCAACTGGATACGAAGATTTTCAAGAAACTCCCATCACCTCAAACTACCCTTTCCATTAAAAACTTATTGTTAATTTAGTTTTTCCCAAAAGTGGCTCAAACGACTTTAAGTAAAATACTTTACTGCATAAAAAAATATGGATCTGCTTACCCATACAGTTAATATTTTTGTGGCATCGTGCATTTCCGAGCTATTCCTTGTTATTGCTTTTGAATAATTGTTCAATACTTTGTCACTTTTTAAGCACTCTCACGCTTCAGTTATTTCTTGTGTTGTCATGCAAAGACTACAATTTCAAGGCCTGTATATAGCGACTCTCTTTTAAAACATTTCATTATCGCTTCACCTTTCTGTTTCCCTCGTGTACCTACAACGAAATGTGCAGTTTCTCAAATAGTTTACCTGGGTTTACATGAAGTAGAAAGAAAAATTAGCTTTTGCAAGAATAATTTATAGAAGAGATATAAAAGTAAAGGGTAGTGGTAGAGAAAGGCATGTGATGTAATGCATACTTTATTTTGTCAACAATGCGTTTAAGAACACAGGTCTGTAGGAATGGTGAATGAAACGGGTGAAATCTCAAATGAGCCCGGGGTCTGTTGAGCTGAAAGTTATCCAATATTTGTCTCATGAGGATAATGGAAAACCCGGAAAGGAAGGACCTAATCAGGGGCGTGTTTTATTGGCGGTAATTTTTTTAAATAATTCCCGTGGCATTTGTAAACTTCGTATTTTTGTGTTAATAATACAAATAAATTTCGTGGAAAAAGCAAAATATATGCATGGTTCATACCAACGTTGAAATACATTTGAACAAAAAACAAACTTATCTTACACAATGCAAATATTTTATTATCCGTAAAATTAAATTATTAAAACCACCAGTAGTTTATGCGAGGCTTATCACAGGTGCAAGTTATTTTGAAAGTATATTAGTGTTTGGTAGGATATATTAAACTAAATATTATTTATCTCATGACACCAAATTGCAATATACAAGTTACAAGGTTTACAGGCCACTGAGGATCTCGTTAGTAACCACTAAATTATAGTGAGAAAAGAATCGTTCACTGTCCACATTTGATAATCACACGGCTTGAACAGATATCTCGTAAAATCTATGAAACTGGTTACCTTTAGCTTTAAATATCAATACACCAGTTTAATTGCAAACCCAATATAACATAGAAGTAAATATTTTCACTCTAAAATTCAGGTAGCTACTTAAACAATCTTTACCAAATCAACATTGATATCAGATTTTGCAATTAATCTGATGGCTCAAAAAGAAAATCAAGTGCTTTTATTACCTCTAGATCGCCAACATTTAAGTTTGTAATTAAGTTTTGAAATACGCAAATTTTCGTGTTTATCACCCAAATACTTTCGCGAGAAAACCAGGAATTCGTGAAAATTCGCGAAAAAATTAAAGGTTTAAATCGTCTACGTTTATTGTGAAACATTAGATACTAATAGCCGAAGTTGTAAATCATTTTTCGCGTTTATTGTTAATAACAAAAAACAAACAAAACAAAACATTGCCTTGGAAATAATCTTGGCCAGGCAAGTCATACCAACCGAGTTCGAACTCGGGTTCTTCAGAATGAAGGCACATACATATGCTATCCCCCTCTCCACGCTATGGAAGTGGGCCAAAGGCTGCGGGCTAGACATGTATACGAAGGAGAAACAAGAAACAGTTGCTTTAAAAACACCATTGAAGCTTTTCTTTAAAGATTGATTCAATACAATTTGAGAGATTAATTTGGTCCTCAAATCTGATACTTGAGTTTCTCAGAGATGTGAATATTGGACCGTATCCAGAGTTCTGCAACTTGTCAAACCGGGCTATTACGGGAAGACTGTACATTCAACGTGAGGAACAAGTGAATGATCTGACTCCCGCCACGATGACGACACCAATTTGCCCAGGGTGGCTTCTACATGAATAATTAAATGAAGAGTTCGCGAAGAAAGAGAGAAACTTCAACAACAGATGAGGGCAAAATAATAAAAAAACAGAAGAGGGTCTAAATTATACGGAGAAAGAGTAAATAGATGGGACAAGAAAGAAACAGAAATGATGAAATTGCCTAACAAGTTTGAAGAGAAGAAGGTTAAAGCTGCAAAGCTCTGGTGTGTAATAGTCCGACACATTTTATGTATAACCGATCATGGCAATTCTACGTAATACTGATATACTCATAAATTTTTATCTTTTGTTTTGTTTTTCTGTTTTTTACTGCTTACCTATGGAACATGGAGAAGTGTTGTATTTTATCCAAAAATCTAATATTTAAATTTCTTTGGATATACAGGTTTGTAGTTCACTAAACACCCACCATAAAATAGTATATTTACAAAAAGGTCGGTCTGTCTGTCTTTAACGGGAGACTAAATGGCAAAAATTATCAAAAAATTATGTTTTTTAGTTTTTTTTTGCAATTTGAGGCAGTATTTTTAATACTTGAATAATTTCAATTAAATTATATAATATGTAAATTCAATAACAGTCCGCCTTGAAGCAATATATATGTAATAATTTGTAAAAATGTATGTAACAGTCATTGCAAATGCTTATATTATTGTAAACATGTTCAATAATTGTATGTGTATGCATTAGGTAATTTAATAATGTAAGAGCTGTGAGAATAATAAGTTTAAAGTTGTTAACAATGAGGTAGCCTTGAGGCAATAATGAGTTTGAGAGTTTGAATGCTACTAGTCATGATTAGAGCAACGATAACGTAAATTTTGTGACAGTTTAAAAAATAGCTAATCAACAGCCAAAAAAGCTTTAATTAAATGCAGATATTCTATTGGACTAGGATTAGCCAATCAGAGACTTGAAATACAGAAACTTACGAGTTTGGACGGTTGAAATATGTTCAGTTGCCTGCAGACCTTGATAGTGACCGGATGGAAGATGTGTTCTCTAGAGAAATATTACGTATTCGTGTGAATCTTAAATTAAATATACGCGTTAACAAACTGCAAGTATTAAATTAAAGAATCTCACAGCTCTTCATATCAGTGTAGTGCTATTTAATTTGTGTCAAAGATTAATAAACAGAAGTGAATTTAAACTTAAAATCTATGCAAGCCTACATTCTTGTCGCACCACACCCTGTCTAAGAGATACGTGACTCTAAAACAATATTGAAGCAGCCTAGGTAAAAAAACAACAAAAAAAACGCATAAATAATATCTATAGAACCAGTTTAATAACAAAGTTAATATTATTTTTTTAAACTTGGAGCATAACAACAAAAATACATCTTCAAAATCAGCTTTACATACGTAGCAGCATATTACGTAATAAACGATCCACTTCAAAATTGGCTTACCAAAACACGTGGTGCAAAAACACCAACAACAGTAAAACCTTCAACAACAATAAACTACAACAGTTGAAGAACAATTACTACTTCAAGTTTGCACCCATACGTGGGGCACACCATTCTTCAAATTGGCTTCCCAAGCGTGGAGCAGAAATAATGACTACTTCAAGTTGGCTCCCATACGTGGGGCACATCTACTTCAAATCTTACCCTTAGAACTTCCTCTTTAATTTGTTGTATATCTTATTGTTGTAGGTATAATATTTTTAATATAATTGTAAAACTGATACTGCTATTTTGTTCTGTGAATTCTGCACCTTTTCGCTGAAATAATCTTTTGTATACTTTGGAATAAAGTGGTAAATTTAGTCCATCTTTTAGAGGAAGTTTTGCTCTACAAATTGGCACTACTGTTAAGTATGGCAGCTTCTTTGTACTCAAGTCATTTGGCTTATTTCTTTGCAAATATATGCGAGTTTTGTTTTTTACATTTTTTCTATAAACAGCTTTTTCCGTGAATGATATTTTCTGGCATAAACGGCCCATTTTCCCAGAAGCGCTATTTAAGATAACTAGCTCAGAGTTTAGGTTGATAAAACCACTTCTAATGCTGTTGTGGATCTACTAATATCTTTTGTTATTTTTAAAAAATAATTGTTGATAATTTTAATCAAAGATGGCATAATGGGGAAAATAATCGTATCTTGCATAATAAACAAACGTAATGTATAAAATTAGGTCACTAAACTTAGAAGACATTATCTACATTCTGCAAAAAAATTTAAGTCTGATATCTCTAAATAGTTTCTGAGGTAATGCATAATGAATTTATCAGATTTAACGTTGATAGGATAGGGCTTTTAGGATCCCTTAAGGATGCAAGACGAAGATTTTCATAGAGCTTTTCCAGCCAAAATGGAGAAATGTTCATTATTTTCTGTCAAAAATATCTTCAACAATTTTGATTAAAATATTATAAGCTTTAGATCAGTGAAGCCCAACCTTGTCTCTTATGAGCTAATGACGTCATATTGTCGCCTTACACCACCTCCGTTTTGTGTTATGAAGCATTTCCATTCGCTGGTCGCAATGGCATGTTACAAGATAACTAAAAAGTGGAGCTTGGACAACCCATGACTACATGAATGCGTCAAAGCTCTGTGAACAATGCTTGAGGGTTAAACTGCTCTCCCCTGTTTCGCTTAAAGTTGGGCATCACTGCTTTAGATATTTGCATTGAGCATAAATAAAATGTATATCTTGCAGTGCTTTGAATAGCTGTTGAGTTCTCCATTCTAACTCAATTTCATACAGTTTAGAAACCATAAACGATAGACGAAATCTTTCCACTGTAAAAGCGGAGCTTATTAAGCATAAACTTGTGTGAATTAACTTTTACGGTTGTATCAGCCGTTTCCGAAATATTCGTTGTTACATCTTTGAAGTTTTCCTGGATTAAACTGTCATGCAGCATTCTTGATCCATCTTTTTTTACTTTCTCTACTACGTATAGTAAGTAGCGGAAGTATTACATTCCACCCAAAAATTTAATACCGAGATTTCACCGGAAACATATGTTTTGAGGCCCCTGAATCCAAAATATTTTTGGAAACATGTCCGTGTATGTGTCTGTGAACAGGATAACTCAGAAACGAACAGTCGGATTGGTATTTAGGTTCAGTATCTTCCAGAGATGCGACACGAAGGTTTTCAAGAAAATCCGCTCACCCCAGACTACCCTTTACATGGAACATTTTTTCGAAAATTTTAATTTTCTCAAAAATGGCTAACGATTTTGATTAAAATATCACATTTTTAAGATATTTTCATGACAAATGAAATGTATATCTCGAATTTTCCGGGAATGTCTCCAACAGTATTCTTCATTGTGAAAGACTTTTGCATAACTGGTAAACCATAAGAGATAGACAAAATTTTACTACACAAAAAATGTGGATCGCGTTAAAATACACAATTTATATCATATACATCTTTTTTTTTTGTTGGGTGAACTATTTTCGAGATATTGCTTGTTATTCCCTTAAATTTTCCGATACTTATACTTTTTCTCAAATGGGAATTCGTTATTCATTTTTTTTTTGTCCTGGTAATGCAAAGAGAATGGAATACTTCACTTAGCAACCACCTCTTAAAATATTTGACTATATCTTAAAGCCTAGGAATTCTCGTTGCATCTACAAGAAAATGAGCAATAAGATTAACATCTCGATTAACATGAAGCATATGGAGAATAAGCGTTTGTAAAAATAATTTGTACAAAAGTAGAAAAAGTCATGTGAGTGTAACACATCAGATTTTTACTTTCTCTACTACGTATAGTAAGTAGGGGAAGTATTGTATTCCACCCAAAAATTCGATTCCGAGATTTCATCGGAAATACATGTTTTGAGACCCCCTGAATCCAAAAAAAAGCATGTTTAGAAACATCTCCGTGTGTGTGTCTGTGTGTCTGTGAACAGCATAACTCAGAAACGAACAGTCGGATAAACACCAAACTTGGTATTTAGGTTCAGTATCTTCCAGAGATGCGACACAAAGGTTTTCAAGAAAATGTAGATCGCTTTAAAATACACAATTTATGTCATATACATTTTTTTTGAGTGAACCATTTTCGAGATATTGCTTGCTATTCCCTTAAATTTGCCAATACTTATACTTTTTCTCAAATGGGAATTCGTTATTCTTTTTCTTTTTTTGTCCTGGTAATGCAAAGAGAATGGAATACTCCACATAGCAACCAGCTCTTTAAAATATTTGACTATCGCTTAAAGCCTACCAATTCCCCTTGCATCTACAAGAAAATTAGCAATAAGATTAACATCTCAATATCTCGATTAACATGAAGCATATGGAGAATAAGCGTTTGTAAAAATAGTTTGTACAGTAGTAGAGAAAATTATGTGAGTGTAACACATCAAATTTTTTTAAAATAAAGTTGAACGCTATGTCTATTTAAGTAACAATAACTTGGAGACCTGTGTTTGATGTTCTATTTCAGAATATAGTGATATAAATCATATTGTGTACTTTACTTTGCTTAAATTATTGACACTAGCTGGAAGTAATTGTCATGGGGTATAGTAATCACAAGCAACAACGATACTGAATAATTAAGATCTTAAGCAAATTTCCATGGATCTAAAGTTTGAAAGATAATCTCGGCATGGAAAAGGCTTTGCATTTTACCTTTAAATTGGTTGAGCAAAAGACAAAAGTTGTACCACAATGCTTTCAACAGTTGTATTTTACTCCCGTGCTAACTCCACGTATACGCTCACTAAATGTCTACACAGTGGTACATCGTATTTCATAGCGATGCTACAGCTTTTAAACTTATTATTTGACCATATTACTCGTGTGCTCGTACGGCTGCGAACAATGTCATATTATCATGCACGGAGTCGTTTACCCTAGTCGGAGCTAGGCCCGTATAGGTATTAGAAACGGAATCAGATCGTAGAGCAAACTAAAAGCTAACGAAATAACTAAACATTTGTTTAAAATCTGCAAATTAAGATGTGTATCAGAACACCTCATGCTAAACCCAACTTTTTAAGTAAAGATTAAAGTGTGTGTAATACTAAAACAGTAACGCCTGTAATTTTCTAAGAATAAATTATGTATTAAGTTATCCAGAACTATATTGATATCAAGAAAAGGCTCTTTTATATATCAATCTTCAAAGAACGTATACTGAAAATCTGAAACAAATTGAACAAAAGTTGCACAATGGAGTGTTTTTAAAAGTAGCAAAAATGCAAGAAAATTAAGATTAGAAGAAAACAGTTTTCAGATTTATATTTATACTTATCTACGCACGTCAGTTTAAACATGTGTTTGGGCATTTGGATGTTTAGAAAGACAAAACCGCTAGGTATTAAATAATGATTCTGTAATGTTGGGAAACTTTTTAATGACAATTTAAAAAAAGAATTTTTTTTAAATGTTTTCAAAATTTAGTATCATCTACTCTTAAATAGATTTTGTATACTGGTATGGAGTCAGATTTTGGATTAATTTACAAAAATGGATTCATTAACGCACTATCCATAAAACTACATATGGAAATAATTGTAAATCCAAATTTGAGTAGAAAGTAAAAAGTGATGCAACGAAGGTAGAGGAAGCAGCACATAAGCAAATAATTCCATGAATAAAGTCTACAGATGTATATTGTAGTTTAGAATTCTAAATTCTTTCCGAACTTAAATGCTTTTCTCAGTCACAACACCACAACTCTTAGCTTCTGGTGCATTACAATATCACGTATAATCGATTCATCATATTTAAGAGAAGAAGAGCAAAAGATGGGGGAGGTAGAGTAGAAAAGAAATGTGAAGCAGAACGATTTACAGCAACTTGTAACTGCTTCCCGTCTTGTTGAGGTGTATCGGTTTCCTGTAGTTTTCAGACTTCCTGCACCAACAACAGACAAACCTTCGGTGGGTCAAAAAGTCAAGGATATGAAATTTCGCATTCTAACCCTGCTAGCCGAATAAGAACTGTAATCTTCACTGAAAAGCTATTAGCGCAGAAAAGGCTTCGTATTTCATTGTTTATTATGACTTTAGTTTATTTCTTAGTTTATTTTGTTCCCCAATCGTAGACTATTCATCCCATCAGTGTTTTGGACCCTTGTGCATCAATCAAAATAGCAATTCCCTTTTTTTATTGTCTTATTTAAACTAGCTTTAACCACCAGACGATGCTGGAACCCTCTACCTTCGGAAAGCGAACCACAGACGCTGCTGAAGGAACCATCAACGTTGCGTGCTAGAAACGCTTCTATGGTCAATTGAAAGTTCGGAAGACAAGTTACATTAACAATTATATCATGATAGAATCTTGTCGAAAATGTCACGAGCGCACAGCCGGAGTGGTATTTGCTACTGTATGAAATGCTTAATAAACAACGGTTATAAAATGTATCTTATACTTAAAAGTCTGATGTGATGCATTCACGTGACATTCTCTACCCTCTATCGTTTATTAGTGAGGAGGTATACAAACTATTCTTATTAACGCTTATTTTTATATCCACTACCTTTTTAATCCAAATGAACCTTTGCACCTTTACGATTTCGTTGTAGATATCAAGAGAACAGCGAGTCAAATGTTTAAGAACTGGACGCTGTACGCTAGCCCCCTCAGGGGCTCACCTTATGTGAGTACGGGTTTTTGGCGCACCCGGGGGTTCCCGAGCCAATCATCGCCACATTCATCCCCTCACCCCCATCCGGTCGAGGTGGGTTCTTCAAGTGACCGGTGGACCCAAGGTAGGCTCTCGTGCGTTCTTTGCATTCCATCCATACCGCACCTCACCATCGTTTCTTTCTTCCCTAATCACTTTCCGGCCATTTCGTACCACGACATTCGCATATCTCTTTTTCTTCCCCGCCGGCCTACCTTGCGTGCGAAACGCCCACACAGTTTTAGTTTCTTTTATCTTTTTATTTAAATCCTCCGTGGACACAGCCTGACGGATACCCGCGCACTGGGTGCGCAGCTGGGTGAGTGGGTAATGGCATCATCCCCACCACCCGGGGTCGTCATGTAGGGTTGTTGTTCGTATCCGCTGTTCAACTGCAGTCCCGCGGGGGGGCCATTGCATGAGCTGCTGGCTTCCCACGGCGATTGGGTCCCTCTGTTTATGTTCTGGGAGGTGTGACCCTGGGGTGAGCTAGGTATAGATAGGCCACTCACCCAAGCCGGGGTAACGCCCGGGAAGTCAGAGCCCGAGGTCGGAGACGGTTGCAATGGTGGAGGATTTTTTTTCGCTATGGAGCACCCTTTCTCCATTATAAACAACAAGCGCCGAAAAGTTTTAGTAACAGAAGTAGCACCGCCAACAGCTGGTTGTTACTTAGTGATTACCCGTACAGAGGAAGGACAATCATTCGAGAAGGTGAACCCTTTTATCATCCAGAAGGGCATTGACTCAATTGCTGGTCCGGTTCTTTCCTGCACTCGGCTTCGTAATGGTTCGTTGTTAGTGCAAAGCAAATCCGAGGCACAAAGTAAGTCCTTGTTGAGAGCCACGCTTCTCCACGGTTATCCTATCCGTTTTGAGAAGCACCGCACCTTGAATTCTTGTCGAGGCGTTGTCACCACGCATAGCCTCGATGGCATATCGGACGAGGACCTGGTCGAATATCTTGCAGACCAGAAGGTGACAGCGGTTCATCGAGTGCAGGCCAAACGCGACGGCGTATTGGTACCCACTCGTACCCTGTTTCTAACATTTGATGGCGTCGATCTGCCCACGAGCATCTCCGCAGGGTACGAACGTATTTCTGTGAGGCCTTATATTCCTAGACCTCTGCGTTGTTTTAAGTGCCAACGTTTTGGGCATACGCAAGTCTCATGTAAGAGTGCCGTTAACATCTGTGCATCATGTAGCCAGCCCTCACACGAAGGTGCCTGTTCAACAGCCCCCGTCTGCGTTAATTGTAAAGGGTCACATTCTGCTTCGTTTGCCGACTGTCCGCGGTATTTGGACGAGAAGGCGATCCAGGAGATCCGGGTAAAGGAAAAACTCCCCTTCGCTGAAGCCCGGAGGCGTTTCCATGCGCGCCAACCTTCACTCCTGCGATCTGGCACATTTAGTTCTGTTGTTGCCTCGCCAGTACCACGAGTAGATGCCGAAACTCAGACCTGGACCTTGACTGGATTAACCGCCACTACCATCCGGCCGTCTATTAAAGCTACTGTTACCAAGCCCTATAAACCTGGTCCAAAGTCAATGAAGTCGCAAGCCGCTGAAAAGAAGCCCAAGCAGAAACTACGTAGGGAAGATTTTTTGAAAGACCCTCCGCGTGCGCGCGGTAACAAAAGTTCACCTTCTCCTCCTCGGAGGTCGCTGTCCCAGGAAGGTCCTGGGACAAGCCGCGCTCAGCGGCACCCCTCACCCATCGCCACCCAGAACCGATTCACGGCGCTTGAATCGGTTTCTGGCACTGAGCGCGTGGGCCCTCCGAGGAAGCTATGGAGTCTGACCAACTCCATACAAAAATCCCGAGCCCAAAGGTTAAACAAAAGGTAATTTTAAGCCGCCCTTCTAAATAGACAGTTTATCCCCTTTTTCTTAATGGCTATCCTGACCTGGAATGTACGTGGTGTACGATCGCATAGGGCGGAACTACAACTTTTATTGCGTTCCCATTCGCCTATGGTCGTATGTTTGCAGGAGACTAAGCTTCGCCCTCACGATCCTTTTGATCTCCGAGGATATACTCCGGTTCGCTACGACCTCGAACCGGAGGAGGGTACTCCTGCTCCTGGAGGTGTCATGTTGTTAGTGCGTAACGACGTTCATTTTACACCTGTCACACTTACATCTGACTTGCAAGCTGTTGCCGTTCGCCTTCACTTACCCGGCTTTTTGTTTTCTGTTTGCTCTGTGTATTCACCTCCATCGTCTCCCCTCGCTCCCGCGGACATTCGAGCTCTCCTGTCCGCTCTCCCAACACCCTTTCTTCTGTTGGGAGATTTTAATGCCCATCACCCACTATGGGGTTCGCCAAGGGCTTGTGCGAGGGGTACTCTTCTTTCCGACATTTTTTATCAGTTCAATCTTTCCATCCTCAATACCGGTGCACCTACTTTTATTTCTGATTCTTCTGGTACATTCTCTCACCTGGACCTTGCCATTTGTTCCCTCCAGCTTGCTCATCGTCTTCAGTGGAACGTCGTCGCTGACACCTACTCCAGCGACCATTACCCCTGCATCGTTTCTCTTCTGTCGCACCACGTACAGCATTCCAGAGTACCTACCTGGATATTCGCAAAAGCCGACTGGAGCTTGTATTCCAGCCTCGTGCATTTTGACGACCAGCCCTTCTCCGACATTCACCAACTAGTGCAGCACCTTACGTCTATTATTTTCTCTGCCGCCGAACGCGCAATACCCCGTTCATCCTCCCAACCTCGGCGGCCACCTGTTCCGTGGTGGAACGAGGATTGTCGGGACGCCGTTCGTGCCCGTAGGACTGCACTTAGGGTGTTTCGGCGACACCCTACACATGATAATTTGGTGACTTTTAAACAATCGCGCGCCAGGGCTCGTCGCATTATTCAGGATAGCAAGAAGGCATCTTGGGCTCGTTTTGTCGAGTCTTTTAATCGTTTTACGCCTTCATCCGTTGTTTGGGATAAACTTCGTCGCTTCTCAGGTAAAGTGTCACATTGTACTGTTTCTGGCCTTCAGGTTTCTAATGCCACCATAGTGGATCCGGCTGCCATCGCTAACACTCTGGGTGCTGCCTTTGAGGCGGTTTCCAGTTCAGACCATTATTCCGCCGGCTTTCGCTCTATTAAAGACCGGCTGGATTCCGCATCATATACTTTTCGGTCTGCTAATGATGAATGCTATAACGAACTATTCACAATGAGGGAGCTGGAGCACGCTCTTCATTGCTCTCGGCACTCCGCTCCTGGGCCGGACAGCATTCATGTCCTGATGTTAAAGAACCTTTCAGCCGACAGTAAACTCTTTCTCTTACAGGTCTATAACCGTATTTGGCAAAACGGCATTTTTCCTTCCGTTTGGCGCGAAGCCACCATTGTCCCTATACTTAAGCCTGGGAAGGATCGCCAACTACCTTCCAGCTACCACCCTATCTCCCTCACCAGTTGCATTTGCAAGGTGATGGAGCGCATGATCAACGGGCGGTTGACATGGTGGCTTGAGTCTCAGAAACTTCTAGCGAACGCTCAGTGCGGGTTTCGTCGCTATCGCTCTACCGTCGACCATCTGGTGTCCTTGTCGATGCATATTATGAATGGATTTCTGAGAAAGTGTCAAACCGTGGCTGTATTTTTTGACCTGGAGAAAGCTTATGACACTTGTTGGAGGGGCGGCATTTTACGTACACTTCACGATTGGAATATCCGCGGTCGTCTTCCCATATTTCTTCGGGAGTTTATGACGGACCGCGTCTTTCGTGTACGTGTGGGCTCGGTTTTATCTCGTCGTTTTATTCAAGAGAACGGAGTACCGCAGGGCTCTGTACTCAGTGTCACACTTTTTGCGATTGCTATCAACCCCATTGTTGATTGTATTCCACCTGGTATTTCATCGTCCCTTTTTGTTGACGATTTCGCTATTTATTGTAGTTCACGGCGGACCTGTCTACTCGAACGCCGTCTCCAGAGCTATATCGACCGTCTCTACGCCTGGAGTAACGCCAACGGCTTTAATTTCTCCGCCGAGAAATCCGTCTGCATCAACTTTTGGCGCCGGAAGTATTTCCCTCCGCCCTCTCTCCATCTTGGGCCAGGGATACTTCCGTTTGCAGACGAGGCGAAATTTTTGGGGTTGATTTTTGACAGGAAGTTGTGTTGGACCTCGCACGTTTCCTTTTTAAAAGCAAAGTGTGACCGTTCTCTTAATATTTTACGTGTTTTAAGTGGCACATCCTGGGGAGCTGATCGGACCGTCCTTCTTCGCCTTTATCGCTCTTTGGTCCGATCCAAGCTTGATTACGGGTGTATTGTTTATTCGTCGGCACGTCCATCTGTGTTACGTCGATTGAATGCCATTCACCATCGTGGCATAAGAGTCGCTACAGGGGCCTTTCCAACTAGCCCTGTACCCAGTCTGTACGCAGAAGCTGCAGAGCCTCCGCTGTCCTTCCGGCGTGAGATGCTTTTGTGCAGCTATGCTTGTCGACTCTCAAGCTTGCCTAACCACCCGTCCTTCGATGTATTTTACGAGGATTCGCTTGATCGCCAATATTTCGTTAGCTCCTCTGCATTGCTCCCTCCAGGGGTTCGATTTCGACTGCTACTTCGGCATTTGGACGTTACGCCAGCGCCGGCCCTTACCCGAGGGGAAACGCGCTTTCCTCCATGGTCGCGCGCTGAGGCCCACATCCACCTTGGGCTAACGTCGATGCCGAAGAATGAGACCCCTGCTTCAGTCCTTAGATCCGCATTTTTAGAACTTCAGGCAACATTCGGAGACTGTCATTTTATTTATACTGATGGGTCTAAGACTGATGTTGGAGTAGGATGTGCCTTTGTTTTAGGTGCGCATAGTTTTACTTTTCGTTTACCCGGGCAATGTTCGATTTATACCGCCGAACTTTTTAATATCTATCAATGTGTTTTATACATTCAGCGGCATGTCTTACGGAGTTGTGTTGTTTGTTCGGACTCTCTGAGTGCCCTTCAGAGTATTAACGCGCTGTACTCTTACCACCCCTTCGTACAGCGCATTCATGACCTGCTCCATTCGCTAGGTGCCTCTGGCATCAGCGTCTCTTTTATGTGGATTCCAGGTCATATGGGTATCTCAGGGAATGAGTCGGCCGACGCCGCTGCGAAATCGGCGATTTTATTACCCAGATTTTTTACTTCTGTTGTTCCCTCGTCAGATTCGTGTGTTATTTTACGTCGCCGCATCCTCTCGCGCTGGCGCGATGAGTGGACGGCCCTCCGGGGGAACAAGTTGCGGGAGGTTAAACCTCTTCCGCTAGTCTGGGCTACCTCTTCCCGTGCTTCTCGTCAGGAAGAGGTACTTTTAACACGCCTTCGTATCGGACATTGCCTTTTTAGTCATAGATACCTGTTAAGTGGTGATCCCGCACCTCTGTGTGGTCAGTGTGACGTGCCCTTAACGGTCCGTCACATTTTAACCGAGTGTCAAGTTTTAGCTCCACTGCGCGTTCGCGTGGGTCTGCCTGTTGGCCTAGCCAACGTGTTGGCAGACGACGCGCATGCTGTAGAATGTCTTTTACGTTTTATCACTGACATTGGTTTTAGCCGTCGCATTTGATGCGCTGAGCGCCTTTTAGCTGTTTGATTTTATATTGTTAGTTTTAATGTGGCCCTTCTCCCCTGACATAAGGCGCTCATGTTCCTTGCATTCTACAGTTCTTGACACGTTTTATTCTTTTAGTGACCATGATTTTAGTGTGTTGGTTTTTCAGATATATTTATTGTTATTCTTGTTATTGTTATTATTGTTATTGTTTTTCTTGTTATTGTTATTATTGTTATTGTTGTTCTATTGTTATTTTTAACTTTTTTGACATCGCGGGTTTGTGTCCCGTTTTTTAATTATGCGGTTTTTTACCTGTCTTTTATATTTTGACCTTATATTTTACACATTGTAAGGGCGCTGATGACCGCAGCAGTTTAGCGCCCTTAAACCGCATATCATCATCATCATCATCATGTACGCTAGCCTTAAAATTTCATACTGTTTTCATACAATTGCAAGAGACAATGAATGTTGAAAGGACTTTAAAGAATAACAAAAAATGTACAATTCGAACCATTAATAACGGATATCTCGGAAATGCGGTCCCCCCCCAACAAAACTTATTTGAAATAAATTGTGTGTTTTAAAGAAGTCCACATTTTTGTGTAGTATGTTTTCGTCTATAGCTTAACGTTTACAGTTATATAAGATTACACAAAATTCCTTCCGGATGAAGAGGACTTCAAAGGCTATTCCCATTAAATTTAAGATATACATTTTATTTGTAATGTAAATATCTTTAATACAGAGTATTTTAATCAAAATCGTTAGTCATTTTTTAGAAATCAAAACTTTCGAAAAAGTTCCATGTAAAAGGTATAGTTGGCAATGGGAGATTCTGTTGAAAATCTTCGTGTCGCATCCTTAGAAAATACTTACTTAAATACGGTTTGCTATTTATCCGACTTTTCGTTTCTGGTTATGCTGTTCACACACACACACACACACACACACACACACACACACACACTTGATCTAAACATTCTTTTTTTTTTATTCAGGGGGCCTCAAACATATTTCCGGTGAAATCTCGACATTGAGCTTTTGGATGGAATACAGTACTTCCCTCTACTTACTCTACATAGTAAAAAGAGTAAAAATGCTTAATCCGGCCTTGTGCGTTTCGAATGGGGATTCTTGATGGCGTTCTACTGAAAGTATACCAGTATTTTGGCTTTTTTTTGAAACATTTTGTATTCTACATTGTGCAAGAAATCCCCCCAAACAGTAGATTATTCGCATTTAAGCTAATAATGTCGAATTTAAAGTCCATAGCCTAGTGTTTCCGACGCGAAGTAGCATGTCTGTTAGCTAAAAGTAAAATACGGTCTACTCGTACACTGTCGTGCATAAAAAGTAGCCCATTCCCTAAGATCGCCATTGTGTTTTTCTCTCCGTAAGATTTCCACCTTCAGGTAACTAACTTTTGACTCCGCCGGTTGGTATCAGTTCTCTAAGACTGCCCTAAAAATAATTCATTCATTCGCTGTTTAACCTCATCTTATGTAGGACTTACACCCCCCAGGACTTACAGGCGGGTGCCTGGGGTCAGAGGCCCGTCGAGGAGCAGACAATCTCGTGGAGCAGACAGAATGTCCAGGATGGGTGATCAGTCCGATGCCTGGTATGGGATGAAGGAAGTAGAGGAAACGAAATGACGGCGAAATGGATGATAGGAAAGGTGACAATGGAGCAGTTGGTGGAATGAATGGCGGGGGAAACCGGAGAACCCGGAGAAAACCCGCCCAGACGCCGCTTTGTCCACCACAAATCCCACATGCGGGTTGAACCCAGGCCGCCTCGGTGAGAGGCGAGCGGTCTAATCACTCGGCCACGGCGCCGCCGGCCTAAAAATAATTCAGCTGCATAAAAACTAACCAACGAACGTTGTTTATAATGTATGTGAAATGGAGGACTGGTTCGGATAATCCTCTATGAAAGAGTTTCGCTACGATTGGCACACAAGGAAAGGCTAAACCGATTACAAATAATTCGGCTTTCTAGAGGAAGGGGTGAAGAATCATTTGCATGTCTGGTTAAACTGAATGACAGCTAAGACATTTATGTATATGAGAGCTTTCATCAGCGACATGAAGACGAAGGTTAAGTTATTGCCGCTACTAAACGGCATTAGGAAACCGGCATTAAGAAAACGGTAATTTAGCATGAAAATATAAGGTTTTAGTTGTAATGTTACCCTTCGGCAATTCGGTCATAGCTACTTTCCTCGAAAAACAGAGGTGGTTCATACTGGTAGGGGTGAGACTAGATTTTGCCAGTACCAACATAAACAGCTGCGTTCCGTAATAGGCCACATTTTATGCTCGCGAGTATACCTATCTAATGACTGAAACTCGATGGGAGGATAAATCAGCTGTTTTATTTAGTAATGTTTGTCATTACAGTGAAGTATAAGCACACTGTAATCCTGTGAAGTTGTAATGGTGTTTTAATAGGTTATTGTAATACAACACTTCCGTGGTGTAATGTATAAGTCACTTGCATACCTTGTGTTTGACTGGGATTCGATATTTCGCTATAACATTTTTTCTTTATTCCTGGTTAGTCTTAATGGTTAATCGTATTCTCATCCATCTGCTATTTTGTCTACGACCATAGTTACTACGTTTTGTGTTTTAAATGTATTGCGATAAATGAAGGATGTGTTCAGCTATGTCTGGTGTGCCCGGACACCACCAAAGATTTAATGCAATGCATAATATATAATGCAAAGCTATTGTTAAAAGTAAATAAAGCGTTGGGGAAGCTCGTAGATTTACAAAACAAGATATCACACAACGCAGTCGTAAAATCCCCACACAGGTAGGTAGGCTTACATACAAGTATAGGTTAAACAAAACCCTATGTACTAAAGTTAGACTGGGGGCGAATGATAATTCATGGTCGATTATTGCATAACAATGGCATACTTTAGTACTACCTTCTATGTTGTTTAAGAACGTTTTCTTTGTTTCTTTAGCTCACAAATCGGAAACAATTGCGAATCAGCCGCGACAGTCTCATTTCGACAAGATTTCAGCGGTAGTCTACTGTGTGATTGGTTCAGACTGACAAGGGCTCTGAATTGGATTGGTCAATATTGCACGCCTAATCCCTGAAGTAAATAGTCCTTTAAATTAGAGTTTTCTATGTTTTCCTGACTAATTATACGTAAGCTAGCGGCTCGCCGTGACATTAATTACAACTGAATACTATATAGGGTGGAATAAAGGTCCGTTCAAATGAGTTCCATTTTCGTACTTGTTTGCACATACACAGATTTTATTTAGGTATAAATAGCATAGTTTGCGCCCATGTTGCTTGTGTTTCAGGCTTCGTTTGATTCCTATGTTGAATTGTAATATTTAAAAACTGTTTAAATTGTTTCATTTTATAGACCCGTTTAACTTCTATAGTGGGTGCTGACTTGAGAAGCAACTGATTGTGCTTTTGCAACAAGCTTTCTTAACTTGGTTTTAATAGTTTTACTATTAAACACTGACATTTACTCTTTCAGACTTTGCTGAGAATGGAAAATGATACTAATTAAAGAAAAATTCACCGCCCCAACCGCAAATCGAACCAGAGACCTCGTGACTGAAAGGCAGTACACTGAATATTAGGCCACAGAGACAGTCGGATTGTCATTATTGTTGTTTGTGTAAAAAATATGTTTGACAGACTATATGTTTAGGCCTTTTTCCCCCTCCCGTAGTTTCAGGCGGTATTGCTGATCACAAAAAATAATTAGATTGTATATGAGGCATCCAGAATTAACATAGTGGATCCTTTTATGTGCTGCAGTAGAATCTGTGACACATAACCACAGAATGCTAGGCAGCTTTATTAGGTTTATCTTAAAAGATTCTAAATACACAAACTTACGAGGTGTGTATTTGAAGTATGACCTGGGGATTGCTAATTTTCTTTAGGCTAAGTTTTACACGCTTCACCTTGCGTCCTTAGGAGTTTACTAATTTAAATATGAAACCTGGTATGCATCCAACTTTTCGTTTTTGAGTTATGTTTTTGACATGCGCGCTCGTGCACACAATCTCCAGCAAAATCTCGATACTCAGCTGTCGGATCGAATGCATTATTTAATTTGTCTGAAGTACCTAACCGATGGAGAGAACAGAAAAAGAATTGTCTGACGTTACATTGAGGCAGCATTTTTAACGTTTAGATGATTTCAGTCAAATTATATAATATAAACTCAATAACAGCCCGCCTTAAAGCAACATGTGTATAAAATAACATAAAATGTATGTAACAGTCATTGTATAAATGTTTATATTATTGTGTACATTTTTACTAATGTTATGTGAATGTATTACGTAATTTAATAATGTAGAAGCTATGAGAATAATAGGTTAAAAGTTGCTAACAATGAGGTAACAATGAGGTAGCCTTGAGGCAATAATGAATTAGAAAGTTTAATAATGCTACTGGTAATTCTTGGAGCAACAATAATGTAATTTTTGAGACAGTTTATAAAATAGCCAGTTAACAACTAGAAAAAAGCTTAAGTTAAATAAAAGTATTTTATTGGAGTAGGATTAGCCAATCAAAAACTGAAATAGGGCAAATTGTACAAATTTAGAAGTCAGTTACTTGTAGACAGCTTTCCTAACCGGACGCGAGACGCGTTCTCGAGAAATTTAATACGTATTCGTGTGAGACGAAAATAGTTTACGTGTGTAAAAAGTGCAAGTAATTAATAAAAGAATCCCACAGCTCTCTATATTAATAAAGCGTTATTTAAATCGTGTCAAGGATTAATAAATGAGGTGAAGTAAAAATTATAATCTGTGTAAGCCTACATTCTTCAGCCGCACCACGCCTTGTTAAGATACTCATGTCTCTACAAATTAATACTGACGCAGCCGATGCAAACATAAATATATAATATTTAAAGAAACAGTAAAAATACAAAGTTAATATTTTTAAACTTGGGGCGAAGGCTACCGGGTACCATACGTGCGGTTGCAACTACTTTAAGTACAACAATCGAACTACAATACAACTCCTCCTTCAATACAACCTACTTAAAAATTGGCTTTCCATACGTGAAGCAACAATCATTCTCAACATTCAGGTGATTTTCTCTACCCGTCCTTCTACAATTCTTAGAAAACTTATAATGCTATCTACTTTTTGTTAATCGACATAAACGTTTGCAGAAATCTTTATTACTTATACATTTCGTGCAGGTATACCTAAAGGGGATACATTAGATGGAAGCGATAGTCGCTTCTTTAAAAAGCGATCACTATATAGCTAATGTTTTCGAAATACCACTCAGCTTTCTCTACACACACTATCTTTTTTATTATTATTATTTTTTTCGTTTTTTTTCTCCATATAACTTCTCCAAACCATTCTACGAAAGCTTATTTTTCTATTTCATGTTAAATGGAATAAACCTTCGCAGAATAATTACGCATTTCGTTGTGGGCACAAGGGAGATACGAGTAGAAGAAACCGAATTGATAGTCGCATTGGAACGCTATATGCTGGCAGTGAAATTCCATGAAGTCGCAAGAAACAAAATAAATAGTACAGCAATTTAAAAACCTGACGCATTGAAAAACGCAAACCACTTCTCGGAAATGGCTGATGCTACAAAAATGCTATTTGAAATAAATTGTGTGTTTTAGAGATAAATACATCTTCTGTGTAGTAAGTTTTTCTCTATCTCTTACAGTTAACTAACTATACAAACTTAAAAATCATTCAGAATGCTTATTTTCCAGAAAATTCAACATACACATTTTATTTGTCATGTAAAGATCCTAAATCTGTATTATAATCAAAATCTTTAAAGAGTCATTTTTAAGGAAGTAAAAAAAAATTTTCCAATATAAAGGATAGTTTGGGGTGGGGAGATTTGCTTGAAAACCTCCGTGTCGCATCTTTAGGAATACTGAATTTAAATATTTTGACATTTATCGGATTTTGTTTTTGAGTTATGCTGTTCACACACACAAAACGCACGCTCGGAAGTTTTCCTAAACAGTTTTTTTTTATTCAGTGGGCCTCAGAACAGGTATTTCTGGTAAAATCTCGAATGTTTGGGTGGAATACAATACTTTATCTACCTCAGGTAAGCGGTAAAGAAAGTAACTTTGAATATACTTATCCTATAATATAAATGTAGGACTTCGTTGAAGTATTTAACCATTTCACACTCCGTGAAAGCAATTTCATATGGCGGTCCGTAGATATGTTTGTGTGTCACTGTGCCTAAACCAAAGGACGAGTAATTGCTACAGTTTACAAACATGAAACAAACTCGGGACCATAGTAATGAATCATGGCTGTCCTCAGGCCACCATGTAACCGGCTTGCCAGATCTGGGACTGACACATTTTGGAACATCTCCAGGGTGTCCCTCCCTTTTCATTTCATTCTCCCTCTTTTTGTTGGAAAAAAAAACTTTTCTTTTTTTCTTTTCTTTTTTCTTTCTTTGGTAACTGCGTTTTTTCTTTCAGCTAGGGTTGTCATAACTTTGTTCCGCAAAACCAGAATAAGAATTTATTGATGCCGTTAAAGTTGTAGCAGGCAATTTTTTATTATGTAACACTGCAGAAGAATGTTTTACAGGTTGAGTTATGTGCTGTCATCATTCACAATAGTACTTGGCATCTATCGATATCTGTAATAACAAAGTCTGTCTCTTTTGTAGTTTAATTTTACTTATACAGTTTTAATAATCTTTTTGACGATGTGTTTTTATCCCCCCCCCCATGGCCATCCCATTGATGCTCAGATGTTTTTCTTTAATCAGAGCTGCCAACCTAACATATCTACTTTGCGTGTCTTCCACATTAGTGCTCTACCTGTCTTTAACGTTTAATATGTTTGTTATTATTAGAGACAGGCAAAGTATGAGATTTCATATTCTAAACTATGCTATCATTATGGGAGCAAGTACTTTATGTTTTGCAGCGTGTAGAATTCAATGCATGTGACAAAAAATTTCATATTTTATAATATTTTGATAAAGTGTTCATTTTATGAAAAGTTTCACGTTTATTAATGATTTTTAAGATTTAGATTTTTCGCTTTGAAATAACTTCCGTTAGAAATTAACTAAAATGTTTCCAAATATTTTATTCCGGCAGGTTTTCTGTGAAACGTTTAGAAAACCCAAGCCAGGAAACTCATCTCGAAAAACCGCACCACCCTTTCCAACAAGTTGGGGACAGTTGAGAAAATATAGCGTTTCCTACGTCACGTGCGAAATTAAACGTCCTCTATTCCTGAAGGGATTTTATTTTCGCGAAACGATGCTTTTAGTGACATATTGTAATTAGTATTAAGCAAGGACGAAGCAAGCAGCAATTTATTTTTCTTTTATAGGTTTTTGTTTCACAGTGATTAAAATCTATAAGCTCGATGTGATTTGTTGTGTTTCATTTAATATTTAATTAGTCGATATGAACAAAAATCCACAAAGCCTATTTTAACTAATGAAGTGAATCCGCTCCAAATCCTTAATGTATCACATGTTTTGTCTTTAAAAACATACATGTATTATAATATCTTGGTATTTTTCTACATATTTTAATTTTTTGGCAAAATTTTCTTCATATTTTGCCTGTATCTAGTTATTAGATACATGAAATGTCTCCATACTTTTAATTGAATTTTACCATTTCAGTCTTATTTCCCCAAAATCTGGGAGAACTACACTTCGTAGTTGCGACAGTTTGAAACTAATTTAGATACGTAGTATTTTCATATAGGGGCGGCATCGTGGCCGATTGGTTAGACTGCTCGCCTCCCGCCAAGGCGTCTCGGGTTCGATCCCAGGGAACCGTATGTAGGATTTGTAGTGGACGAAGCGGCGTATGGGCGGATTTTCTCCGGTTTCCCCGACATTCATCGCACCAATTGCTCCATCACCTTTCCTTTCATCCATTTCAACGTCATTTCATATCATCTCCTTCCTCGCTCTCATACCAAGCTTCGGGCTGATCACCCATGGTTCTTCTATCCCATCCATAAGTCTGTTTACTCCTCGACAGGCGCCTGACGCCAGACATTGGCTTTTAAGTCCTGGGGTTGTCAGTCCTCCAAACGGGGAGGATAAACCGAGAAAGAAATATTTTCATGCAAATATTAATCGTAATTAAGATTGTCCATAAAATATTGTGCCGCCATGTTGCATTATATAATCATGCAAACAGAAAAAGGTTGATTTGTCTCGCTTTTTAAACTTTTCTTCGATTCTATAAATTTTGCCACATTAGTTTCGCAATACTGCCTACTTAGCAAAGAAGAAAGAAAGGCACATGGAAACTGCTGAATCTTCAACAGTATTTTCAACTTAGTTAGCACTAAGAACTATCCCTAGATTGTAATATCACAGAGAATAAGTTATTTGCGGTTTTTCCCTGTAGTATTTGTCCATAACTCACAAAGGATCGAATGAATCCACTTTTTAGCGTGGCTAGATGAGGACTTTCCCCAACTTTAAAATTAATTATCACGAGGAGGCTGGTGCCATTTAAAATTTCTAAGAGGGTGGCTGGCCTGAAAGGGGAAATCTAATATGTAATCAATATTGTCTTCAAACTTCCCTCCTCGATATCTAAATGGAGCCCTTTTTGTTTGAATCGAATTTACTGTAATGACCTCGAGATATGAAACTTTTCCAATGACATAAAATGTGCTTTTCCAACTGGAAAATAAAATTTCACGGCACTGCTCGGAGGCCTCATAGTAAATCCTGATACGGAAATGGCCCAAACAGTCGCACATATATAGGATGTCTCAGAATTCAACCGACGGGCTTTCGGGGATTACAGAGGAGTTTAAGCGAGAACTTTGATATAGTACATGCATTCATTATTGTTTGTAATAGTCAAAATCGTAACAGTATGCCACTGATAAAACCTCCCTGAATTGCTGCTACTTGCAGGTAATCGCGGCCATATGAAGCGAATAGTGAAACATATAGGCTATTAGTCTGAAATGATCTTGAAAGTACGCATGCGCAGCTATTAGATACAATTTGCATGTGTGTTAACCTATGCACAAGAAAAGTGCAGTTCTTTCTATGCAATAGGTATGTTCAAACATTCCATGCGGATACCTCCGTGATATGTGCTTGTTTATAGACACGCGAGAAACTGAAATTGGGTTCACTCGAAACGCATGCCATTCATGGGGGAAAAAATGTTTAACCGCTTGTACAGCACCACTAGATTGACAGCCGAGCAAGGTAATGACGGCGCTATTACTGCAGCTAACTGTTGTTTGTCTCTCTGGTACGTATTATGATTCCCCATGTGAAAGTGGAGGTATCAGTGGTGTGCTGGTCTTTTCTGACAGAACATTTTGCCAGAATAACCAAGCTCAGAACTTTGAAAATACTGCAGTGGTACCTATTTTTGCGCTTGTGGAGGGAAACCAGTACCGCATTCGTATTAAGTCTTTATCAGTACGAATATTCAAATGAAAAATTATTACGTAACTTCAAAGTTTGTCACAGACCATAGGTGTGCTATGAAAGGGGATATATTGTACATATGGAAGGGGAACCATACATATAAGAATTGTACAGTAATAATATAATTCACTAACATGTTAAAATATTCAACATCTAACATTTGTACAGAGCTGATTGTAAGAAACGGGCGAGCTAGCAAAATTCCAGGAAAGCATAAAGAGCGTACTGTTGGACGACGAGAAGAAGGCGAGCGGGGCCTGAGGGGCGAGCGGGGTTCTGTAACTGTTTATCTGCTCACGTACTGTCGATTGTTTACTACGTTTACTACGAAATGTTTTATGTGTGCAAATGAACCACCCATGCTGCCAGATCTGATACTAGTAGAACAGCAACCGCCGTAATAGGTGTTAACGCATTGGCTCTTGCCATGGGTGAGTACTTGACAACACTGTGTAGTAGTTTATAACCTCCTAACATGCTTATCGTATCCACACGGCGAGCGTAAATAGAAACGGACGCAGGAAAGTGTTGATGTTACACATTCCTCTCGTTTGCGTTCTTCTCGTGGTCTATCAGTACCTTTCACCAAGCCAACAGGCAGGGAACCGGTAACGGCACGGAGAAATAGAAAGAGACAGATGGAGAAAAGAAAGAGACGGAGATATGAAACTGGCTTCACAACGCTCCAAGGTGACGCGTATGCGCACGGATCTGAAGCCACACATTCTCATACATGTTAAGGTAACGCGGTCTGAGGACCAATAGGAAACGTCGTTACATTTTTAAACGCAGAGGTGAACGTCACTAGGCTCCCGTATATAAGGGCAGACAAGGCCTCAGAGCCCACTCTCTCTCTCTAACTGATCTTCAAGAATTCACGTCGACACGAGGTGCTACAGATGCACGTGGGTGCACAAGGGTGGGAGTGCGTGTGCAGATAGCTAGGCTCCTGACTAATTTAAAGTGGTGGGATTATAATAATGGGAAAAGCTAGTCGCCCATAATTATTCCAACTGTGAATAAACTTCATTGATTAAGGGAAACTTGCAGCGTATTTTTTAACGTGCCTCACCCACTATAACCTGAGAATTAATAATTAGATATAGTTAGGAATGGAATACGCAACAACCGACGAGCGCCAATAGCCGAGGAAAAACGCTGCAGAAGACCGCAACAACCCAGGATCGACAAATTCCCGCTACAGCTATATCAAAGTGCTTCTATGCCATCTCAGTAAACCCTGAAATTTTTTTGGTTGAATTCTGTAAAACCCTGTATAAGATTATTGCTTGTGTGCACAGAAGGAAAGATACTGTGATAATTTGGACTAACTCCCTTTCCAACCCTATAAGTCTCTCAGTAGCACGAAGCTTGAGATACACACAATGCACCATAATTTCGTTTCTTAAAAGGAAGGAATAGGATCAGCTGGCAGTTTTGGTAGACTACGAAGGAAATGCTCTCAACTACCAATGTTTATGAACGTCACATTTTTTAGAAAAGAGATCCCATTGAAAGCGAAACCCATCAAAGACGACAAAGGATGAGGTCACTGGGAAAGATATACGGCTCGAAGTTTGCTGTTAACGGAAATTTCTTCCGCGATGTGTACACTGTCGTGCATAAAAAGTGGCCCATTCCCCTAGACTGCAATGGTGTTTTTCTCTCCGTAAGGTTTCTACTTTCAGGTAACTAACTTTTGGCTCCGCCCGGCCGGTATCAGTTCTCTATCTGACTAGGCTGAAAAACAATTTAGTGGCATAAAACTAACCAATAAACGATGTGTAGGTATAATCTATGTGAAATGAAGGGGTAGTTTGAATACCAACTCTACGAAAGAGTTACTATAAAAATAAAATAAAATGAAATAAAACACTCTGCTGGATAGCAGTTTTTAGTTTTGTAGTAAGTTTTGTTAGTTAAGTAGCTGGATACCAGTTGCTTTTATGCTGGTTACCCGCATTAGTATAGATGTATAGATTTTGTAATTATTATTTATTTACACCTTTACTATATATTATTCATTTTCCTTAACTTATGTTTTCTATTATATGTTTTCTTTGTTTGTAGTTAGGTAGTAGCTATAGACTTTATCTGTAAAATGAATGTGTAGAACTCAAAAAATTTGATTCATAAATAGAACATTTGGATATATGCCCCGGTGTAGTAACCTAGATGCTGGGGTTGAATATTCATATATTATTTTTTTTTCTATGAAAGAGTTTCGCTACGATTGGCACATAAGGAAAGACTAAACCATTACAATATACTTCGGCCTTCTAGACGAAGGGGCCAAGAATCATTTGCATGGCTGGTTAAACTGAATGACAGCTGAGACATTTATGTATATGAAAACTTTCATCAGCGACATGGAGACGAAGGTTAAGTTATTGCTGTCAATAAACGGCGATAAGAAAACCGGCATTGAGAAAACGGCAATGTAGCGTGAAAATATAAGGTTTAAGTTGTAACGTTACCCTTCGGCTATATCTACTTTTTGGGAGGTAGATAACCTGCCAATCCAGTGGCTGGAATTTTGCTCGAAAAAATCTGATGTGTTACACTCACATGACTTTCTCTACTCTTGTACAAACTATTTTTACAAACGCTTATTCTCCATATGCTTCATGTTAATCGAGATATCGAGATGTTAATCTAATTGCTAATTTTCCTGTAGATGCAAGGGGAATTGATAAGCTTTAAGCGATAGTCAAATATTTTAAGAGCTGGTTGCTATATGGAGCAATCCATTCTCTTTGCATTACCAGGACAAAAAAAAATGAATAACGAATTCCCATTTGAGAAAAAGTATAACTATTGGAAAATTTAAGGGAATAACAAGCAATATCTTGAAAATGGTTCACTCAACAAAAAAAATGTATATGACATAAATTGTGTATTTTAACGCGATCTAAATTTTTTGTGGAGTAACATTTTGTCTATCACTTATGGTTTACCAGTTATGCAAAAGTGTTCACAATGAAGAATACTTTTGGAGACATTCCCAGAAAATTCAAGATATACATTTTATTTGTCATGAAAGTATCTTAAATATATGATATTTTAATCAAAATCGTTAGAGCCATTTTTGAGAAAATTCAAAATTTCAAATATGTTCCATGTAAAGGATAATCTGGGGTGGGGGATTTTCTTGAAAACCGTGTCGCATCTCTGGAAGATACTGAACCTAAATACCAAGTTTGGTGTTTATCGACTGTTCGTTTCTGAGTTATGCTGTTCACAGACGCACACACGGACATGTTTCCAAAAATACTTTTTTTGGATTCAGCAGGCCTCAAAACATATATTTCCGGTGAAATCTTGGTATCGAATTTTTGGGTGGAATACAATACTTCCCCTACTTACTATACGTAGTAGAGAAAGTAAAAAGCAGGTTATCACGCGGACAGTAGATAGGGCCATGTTGTCACTACTAACATAAACAGCTCCCTTCCATTATGGGCCACATTTTATGTACACCAGTATACAAACTGTGATAAACAAGGAATGTATGAAGATGGAACATGCACTGACTGAAATGTTTGAGTTTTTATTTATGCACGCCCTTTAACTGCTGTGGTTCTTAGCGTCCCATGGTATATTGGGCGTGAAAGACCAGAAAATTTGTTCAGAGGCCGCTTTATCAGGTTTGAGGTTCTTTTACATGTTGCAAATCTATGACACTAGACTACCGGCTTTACTTCCCTTCGAAGGAAGCCATGCTAAGGAGTTTCATGCCCGAAAAATATCCGATCATTTGACTCATTTTTATTTTCTGTAACACGTATTTAAAAGGAAGAGGAAGCATTGTCCACTCAAAGATTAGATATCGAGTTTTCACCGAAAATATGTGTTTCGAGCTTCTTTGAATAAAAAATAATCATTGTTTAGAAAAAATATGTCCTTCCGCCCGTCCGCGCTGTGAACAGCACAATTCAGAAACAAAGTCCAGCAAATATCAAACTTTGTATTTAAATTTAGCATCTTCCAAGGATGCGACACAAGCATTTTCAAGACAGTCTCCTAGCTCAAACTACCTTTCACATTGAAAATTGTTTGTTATTTAATTTTCTCAAATGGATCTAACGATTTTGATTAAAATTTCACAGGTTTAAAATCTTTCCATAAAACTAAAAACTAAATATTAAAGCGACCGAAGTCCTCTTCTTCATTCCGAATGAATTCTGTGCTAATTGTATGTAATCTTGTGTATAATTGTAAACTGCAAGATAGACAATTTTCTTCGTAATTCAGCTGTTCGCTTTTCAGTGGTTGCTTCTGATTCCTGTGCACCATAGTGATCTATCGTTCCACTGCCCATCTTCTAAGCTAAATTTATCCGTAACTTTTTTTTTCCACTCTACCACACCAACTTAAACGAGCCCTTCCTCTTTTCTTTCTTCCTGTAATCGACCAATCAATTATTCGCCTGGGACATTTCTCCTCTCCATTCCTTGACATGTCCGTACCACTGCAATAATTCTATTTATCAGCGTATCTTTTGCTTCCATCTTTGGTCTAATAGCAGCATTCCTTATTTTCTGTAGTCTAGATACTCTCATACTTCTACGTAACGATACAGTTCAGTACACTCAATTTTTTTTCCATCTATGTACCATTCATAGTCCCAACACCCTGGCCTATACTTACATAAGGGCCTTCTCCACCATTGTTGTCAGGATACGTTATTATTTATTATTAATTTTTTATTCTTTTATTATATATATATATATATTTGTTACTTATTTCTCTTCCATAGGACGCCATTCAAAGGCCTTTTACTTTCCTAGCCTGGTTGATTCTATTGTCAATTTCCTTTCATGGGTACCAGAAACTGTCTGTGATTGTACCTAAGTATTTGAACTGGTTGACGTTCTTATTGTTAAGTCAATTACTCTCCTTTCCCTCCAACAATAATATATTCTGTCTTTATAAAATTCAATTTCAATCCATGTGAAATTCGCGTATAACTTTTTGAAATGTAAACTCAGTTCGTCCTTGTCTTATCCTATGCGCCTCTGCAGGAATCATTTATTCCATTTGTACAACGACTCTGTAAGAAGATTTTAAATAGAGTTGGTGACATTCCGCAACCTTGCCTCAATCCTTTTATGATACAGAATTCCGGGGAATATTTTTATTTATTTTAACAGATATGAAGTTTATGAAAAGATTTGAAGTCCAATAATTTTTTGAAGTGCAGTGCAATGTCGTTAACTGGTGTTATGTTATATGCCGTTTTTAGTCAGTAAAGGTAAAATGAAGCTCTCTTTCTTTGGCTAACATTTTTAGATCTATCTAATTGTAAACATATGGTCTACACAGGTTTTGTCTGTAATATATCCAGCTTGCTCTGCGGATATTATTTTTATTAATGAGAGACTCCAATCGTATCTTGATTATTTCACTGAGTATCCTACTCACTGATGCCAAAACACTTATGCCACGATAATTCATTGGGTGTCTCTTATTCCCCCCTTTATGTATTGCATTTATACATGATCGAGTACATTCTGGGGCAGTAGTTTACCACTATAACCTGCTGGAAGAGTTTAGTTAAAAATCTTAGAATACTTTGTTCTCCATATTTCATCATATCCATTGTTATTCCTTCGGATCCAGCGACATTCCAATTTGTTGAACTCCGAATTACATATTAAAACACGTCTTCTGCGTTTGGAACAATTTCGTTAATAAAAGTTTCGTTTACAAAGACTTATTACACAAAAATCAGACATTATTTGCTATTGATTTGATTTTTCGAATACTTATAGTTTTTTCAATGCCTAAGTCGCTATTTCTTTCTTCTGTTTTTTTTTGTTTGTTTGTTTTTCCTCGTGGTCGCGCAAAGAATAGATAAGGAATTTAAAAGCCATCACATAGGACTCGTAATTTAAAGACCTGACTATCGCTTCAGTCTCCTCTTGTACTTGAAACGAAAAGTATAATGAAGCTAGATTTGCTAATGTTTATCTCGATTGACATGTAACAGCCATAAAAACATAAGCTTTCATAAGAATAGTCTATGGAAGATACACTACGTGATCAAAAGTATCCGGACACCTGGCTGAAAATGACGTACAAGTTCGTGGCGCCCTCCATCGGTAATGCTGGAAGTCAATATGGCGTTGGCCCACCCTTAGCCTTGATGACAGCGTTCACTCTCGCAGGCATACTTTCAATTGGATGCTGGAAGGTTTCTTGGGGAATGGCAGCCCATTCTTCACGGAGTGCGGAACTGAGGAGAGGTATCGATGTAGGTCGGTGAGGCCTGGCACGAAGTCGGCGTTCCAAAACATCCCAAAGGTGTTCTATAGGATTTAAGTCAGGACTCTGTGCAGGCCAGTCCATTACAGGAGTGTTATTGCCGTGTAACCGCTTCGCCACATGCCGTGCAGTATGAACAGGTGCTCGATCGTGTTGAAAGATGCATCGCCATCCCCGAATTGCTCTTCAGCAGTGGGAAGCAAGAAGGTGCTTAAAATATCAATGTAGGTCTGCGCTGTAATCGTGCCACGCAAAACAACAAGGGGTGCAAGCCCCCTCCAGGAAAAACACCACCACCTCCGAATTTCACTGTTGGCACTACACACGCTGGCAGATGACGTTCACCGGGCATTCGCCATACCCACACCCTGCCATCGGATCGCCACATTGTGTACCGTGATTCGTCACTCCACTGTTCAATCGTGTAATGTTGACGCTCCTTACACCAAGCGAGGCATTTTCCTGCGTAATGTGCGGCTTATGAGCAGCAGCTCGGCCATGGAATCTAAGTTTTCTCACCTCACATCTAACTGCCATAGTACTTGGAGTGGATCCTGATGCAGTTTGGAATTCCTGTGTGATGGTCTGGATAGGTGTCTGCCTATTACTCTTTACGACCCTCTTCAAGTGTCGGCGGTCTCTATCAGTCATCATACGAGGTCGGACGCTTTTGTGCTGTACATGTCCCTTCACGTTTCCACTTCACTATCACATCAGAAACAGTGGACCTAGAAATGTTTAGGAGTGTGGAAATCTCGCGTACAGACTTCTGACACAAGTGACACCCAATCACCTGACCACGTTCGAAGTCCGTGAGTTCCACGGATCGTCCCATCCTGCTGTTTCACGATGTCTAATGACTACTGAGGTCGCGGAGGCAGTAGGTGGCAGCACAATGCACCTAAGATGAAAAACGTATGTTTGTGGGGGTGTCCGGATACTTTTGATCACATAGTGTGTATAAAGATAAACGATACTGGGTAGAGAAAGTCGTGTGAGTGTAGCATCTTTAAAATTAATCTGGACTGTCTAAGTTTTGAATCATGAATTTCGTTATGTACTGCAGTCACTGTGATGATGAACAATAAATCAGGCGGATTTATTATTTAATGGTTTAAAAACCGCTAGAATTCCTGCTTGACGACAAATGTATTTTTGTCATGGTGGAAAGTTGAATTTCCTGCATTCAGTGCTGGTAACCTAACCTACCTGGATGTTTTGCCTATTTTATTACACCTATGTGCATGAAGCACTAAATCCTCTAACTTTAGATATATTTATTATTGCAGACGTGAAATATAATCATATTTGATAGCTGAATGTTATGATTGAAATATTTCCTGGACCTTTACATAGTTAATATTTACTTATGATAGTTAATGTAGCAGCTAAGTGTGAACTGCAAGTTATGAATTTTTAAAAGTCAAAAGGAAAGAATAATCGATCGTCACTTTGTCACCAAGGTTTAATGTGTTGTTGATCTTGCTACTGGAACCATCATTTTGAAAGTTCTTACTAATTAATTTAGCTGGCCAGAAAATTTGTACATAGGTGAAGTTAGTTTACAAGTGAAAAATTGTAGAAAAGGATTGTGTATACAATAAAATTCATTCACATTAATTAATTTTATTTCCGTGTAAGTACTACTTCTGTGATTCACTGTCGCCGAAAATATAGCATGCAATACACATGCGTTAGTGCAGTGGAGGATCGGAAGTGCAAACATTTTCTAGTTCTCTAATCATAATGCACTTACCGCACTTATATAGCAATATATGAGGGCTGCTCAACAAAGACTGAGACTGATTTTTTCCTGTAGCTTCCGTGATAGTTTCGTATCTGTAACATAAATATTTGAACAGAGCGGGTTTTTATGTATAACGTTGGTAGGCGGCAGCACTCTGGTTTTGGTAGGTTGGTAGTAATGCTCTATTTTGTAGACCCTACTTGCATTTCGCATACCAGACAATGGAGGTCATGCATTTTTTAAATCGATATCACCGGTGATGAGTCATGGCTGCATCATTATGATCCTGAAGGAAAAGAAGCCAGTACAGTGTGGAAATCGCCAGGTTCTCCAACACCAAAAAATGCAAAAGTTATTCTATCTGCAGGGAAAGTGATGGTGATCACATTCTTTGACTGTAATGGAATGATTTACCAGCATGCAGTTCTCCCTCACACTACTGTTACAACAGCATACTACACGTCAGTATTGGCTACACTGAGGAAGCACATTGCAAAGAAACGACCAGAGCTTTCTCGGACTGGGTGGCGACTTCATCATGACAATGCACGGCCTCACGTCGCAAATCAAGTCATGCAGTTTCTGGCTCGATTCAACATTACCTGTGTACCACATCCACCTTATAGCCTCGATCTTGCACCCTGTGACTTTTTTTTTATTCCCATCACTAAAGGCAAAGCTTAGGGGTATTCGATTTGAGAACTCTGAAGCAGTGCTCAAGAAAAGTAAGACGATTCTCAAGGACCTGACAAAGAATGGTCTGCAGCACGTGTTCAAGGACTGGCAGAGACTCTATAAAAAGTGCATTGAAGTAGGAGGGGACTACTTTGAAAAAGATCATGTAAACATTGAATTGGAGTAATAAACATCTGTGAAAAAAATCAATGTCTTTGTTGATCAGCCTCGTACTATTTCGCCGCAAGACTAGCTAAACCATCTAGATCTGGCGGAAAACCCGCTAAATTGGCAACCCTGGTTTCCATATGAATGTACTTTGTAAATACGGTAATCAGTGTGCATTTGGTTCGGTGAATAAGAAAGGTTTTCTCTCGGTGTTACTTTGCGAACCGCAGATCCTGTGTCCACTCGGACTGAAATGGAACAGCCTGCGGAAGGTTCTAACGAGATACACATGTCCTGTGTTTTGCTGCGATAACAACCAATATTTGCACCTCGACGTGTACCAGGTTACATCATTTATTAAGGCCGTCTCTCGTCTGCTAATCTGTACCTTCTGGGCGACCTTTGCCATATCATTAATATCTCATGAAGCGGCTCGAGCTTGCTGCCTGTTGTGACTGATGTGTATTCGACCTGTCGTGTCCTCATGCTGGTGGATGTTCACTTCTTAGGCGGGATCCTCTGAAGATCCTCCAGTCGCAGTCCTCCCGTTACCAAGGCTGTAAATCCGGGAAAAGTTAGGCTTCTTCCAGACTGCTCGGGTGAACAGCTTCCGCGAGCAAGCTTATTGTTCATCTCTGCAGGGTCATCCCATGGACATTTCATTTTATGAATAACAAAATGTGTTAGAAATATAACGAGCTTTTATGCAGCGTTTATCATACAACTTAACAGTAAGCAGTATTTCTATTTTTACTCCCTCTAGCATACTTGCAGTAGGTAGAGAAGGTATTGCATTCCACCCTAAAATACGGTACTGAGATTTCATCGGAAACGCATGCTTTGAAGTGTCCTAAATCCCCCCTCCCCCAAAAAAGAAATGGAACATGTGTACTTTATCTAATATTTATCTATTGCATTCAACTCAAAAATTCGATAGAAATACACGATTTGAAGTCTCCTGAATCAAAAAATATATAAATAAATAAAAAGTTACCATTTTTACTTACTCTATTACTTACCTATAGTAATACTGTATTCCATCTTCTACTATATTCCATCCAAAAATTCGATATCGAGATATCACCGTAAATACGCGTTTTAAGGTTCCCTGAATAAAAAAAAACATTTCTAGAAAAAGGTTCGTGTGTCTATGTTGTTTGACTTTGTGTCTGTTTGTGTTTATGAACAGCGTAACACAAAAACGATATGTTCAAGAAACTCCACCCCTGATTACCTTTTACATGGAAAGTTTTCGATATATTTTATTTTCTCAAAAATGGGGGCAGCATGTTTGCCTCACATTTAAGAGGTCCCGAGTTATCCTGATAAGGCTTTTTTCGGGGTTTTTCCCTATCCTGAAAACATTACTGTGGAGTCACTTTAAGCTCTGTGGATCACGGGTTCACTTGAGCCTCATTTCAGCAATTCCATTTATTCATTGTTCATTTGACGTACCCGGTTAAATGATGTTAAACTATATATTTAAAAAAACGCAGGGTGATCCATTTGAGATGTTGGAAAAGTAAAGCATTATATATAAGAGGCTAATACACACATCTCCGAGAAGTTTGCTGTAATATTAGCGAAAATTATGAAAGTAACAATTAGTGATGTTTCAGACTTCATTCGCGTGGCATGGCAGCATACTGTCGTGCATAGAACACAAAATGGTGGTCATGCCCACAACAGCGCATTCAATGTGTCGCATAGTATGTGAAATGTGTCATATGAGATGTGTGGGTTCTCAGTTCTCCAAAATAATGCAGCTTTGCTTGTTGACTCGGCCACTCACATGAAATGTGGCTTTATCCATGAACATTCATCGATTTAACACTGATCGTCCGCTTCCTGCCTCTTCCTATCTGTTTTATCACATATCCTGTGCGAGGCAGTTTGAGGCCATTCGCCAAGAAAATGTAGGTACCAGTTAACAATGTCTCAATGTGATGGGGCATAATGTCAGTTGTACTGAAGTCTGAAAGCTCGCTGGGTCCTTGTTACTCTTAAAAGGTTCGCATATCATATGACACACTAAGCGCACTGTTGTGGCATGACCGTCATTTTGTCTCCTATGCACAATAGCGCGACATGTCATGCGGGTGAAGTCTGAAACATCACTCATTGTTAACTTCCATCCTTTGCGCTTATATTAGGTACAGAAAATTGTTAAGAAATGCGTGCATTAACCTCTTATATATAAAGTTTTACATTCCTGACATCTCAAACGGATCACCCAGTAGATAGAATAAGCTATTGTAAGAATAGTTTGAAGAAGAGTGAGTAGAGAAAATCGCGTGAATGTGAATGAAAAATACGTATGTTTTTTTTTCTCTTATTATATGGTCTTGCGTTGTGCATTCCTATCACTTTCTTGGTCGTCCTCCGTGCTGTAGTGGTTACCATGCTAGCCTCTAGTTCCCGAGGCGTAAAAATCCTTAGCATAGCTTCTTTCGTAAGGGAAGTAAAGCCGGTGGTCCCGTGTCGTAGATTTACGGCACGTAAAAGAACCTCAAGCCTGATAAAAAGGCCTCTGAGAAAAATTACCGCTCTTTCGCGCCCAATAGAGAATGGGACGCTAAGAACCACAGCAGTTAAAGAGCGTCCATAAATAATACTCAATTTAATTTTCTACCACTATCTTTGTTAAGATGCTTCAAAAGTGCATTAAATGTATTACAAATATTCTTTCCTTATTCATAGCACCGGCTTTGCGCGTCGCACGACACCAAATTAAATTCAAATTAAGTTGAGTTTTATTTATGGACTCTCTTTAACTGCTGTGGTTCTTAGCGTCCCGTTCTATATTGGGCGTGAAAGACCGGTAATTTTGCTCAAGAGGCCTATCAGGCTTGAGGTTCTTTTACGTGCCGTAAATCTACACAGCGGGACCACCAGCTTTACTTACCTTCTGAAGGAAGCCATTTTTATGGCCGAAAAAAATCCGTTGCCCTCTGCCGGTTTTGAACTCTCGATCGGGAACTAGAGGCTAGCGTAGTAAATCGATCTTTCAGGTGACATTACCAAATCTCTTGGTAAACCCCTGGATGCTAAAATACGTTAACGTCTCTGGACTAGTGAAAACTTTGCGTTAACAAACGTTTCCGTAGTTAATGTCTTGAGCAGAGAAGGAATTTTAACAATGCTTTTAAAAGTTAAAGCCCCGGTTGTCAGCGCTCCGTTGGCGTATATTTAAAGGAAGGTGAAACCAGACGTCAGAATATGAGCAATACCATATACATTATTATATAAGTTTTTTCGTGGCTGGCTCTACTCGCCTTTACTATAACAAGAGTTACAAACAAAGCTCACGCCTACCAAACTTTTTATTTGTGGAAGCGAGGAAATTTACTGCTTATTTAATAATGGGAAGAAGGGAAGAATTTTATTGTTGTTTTATCACCTTGGGGATACGTGACTACAGCAACACTTTGCTTATCACATTTGGCACACGGAATAGAATTTGTTTCCACACAAGAGAAACACGTGAGATCTGGCGGCGATTTTATTGTGGCTTTATTCTTATTGACGACGTGACAAGGTATCTGAGATGTAGGGAATGTTTCACATGCGAAACAAGGAATGTTTTGTGCTCCACATCGCAGGAAGCTCGTGTACATTGAGGGGATGTTTTATACATTGATTTATGCAGACTTGAGCTACTAGCAGCATCTTATACATTTTCACTACATCAAATATCATACGTAAGCTCGAGTTGAAACCTATGTAGCTGCAACTATACACTTGGGAGCAGAAAAAGTGGCCCATTTAGGAACGAGAGGATTTAAACTGATAGTGGCATAAATAACTCTCCTCTCCAAACGCTACGTTCTACCTCCCCTCTTGCTTTACTATAGACAGTCGATTGGCAAGTTGCTTATGTCTTTCCAAAAGATGATCGGAACGTAACACTGCCATTGACCTATGTTCTTGTTAGTTGATTATTCTCAAGGGGAGATTAAAAGTCCTATCCCTATAATGTTAAATTTGCTAAATTCATGACCGATTATCTCAAACTATTGAAGACATCAGAATGAAATTTTTACAGTATGTACATGTGTGCCTTCTAAGTTCAGTGATCTACTTTTATCCAAAAGTTTATTTATTAAGAACAAAGGAGTTTTTTTCTCAATTATGCATTCCTTTTATTAAAATCTATCAGCAATAATTTTTTTAAAACGTAATCAAACATCTTATTAATAACGAAGTAGATACACAACAGTACTTAGAGGTTGTTTTTATCACCCAAAATTTTGAAATAGCTATCTTAAATCGGTTATGATAAAACGGCCCATTTGTACCGGAAAATATCGTTCAGAGAAAAAAGCTGCTCAAAGCAAAACAGAAGAAAATAAGTTTACGTATATTTTCAGAGGAAGAAACCACACAGAGGCTGCGATATTTACAGTAATTAACAACTTGTAGAGCAAAACTTCCTCTAAAAATTGTACTAACGTTTATGTCTGCTCCTTCTATGTGGAGAAGTTTTTTTTCTATAAAGTGGTGCAGAATTCCAGCATAAAATGGCATATGCAATACAGAAATATGTTTAAATATAAGCATTGTGTCTTTAATCATATACACAGTCCAGTCATAAGTTCTGTCCTCTATGTTTGTAGCTCTAAAACTTAAAAAAAAATCTGATGTGTTACACTCCATGACTTTCTCTACTCTTGTACAAACTATTTTTACAAACGCTTATTCTCCATATGCTTCATGTTAATCGAGATATCGAGATGTTAATCTTATTGCTAATTTTGTTGTAGATGCAAGGGGAATTGGTAGGCTTTAAGCAATAGTCAAATATTTTAAGAGCTGGTTGCTATGTGGCGCATTCCATTCTCTTTACATTACCAGGACAAAAAAATGAATAACGAATTTGAGAAAAAGTATAAATATTGGAAAATTTAAGGGAATAACAAGCAATATCTCGAAAATGGTTCACTCAACAACACAAAAATGCATATGATATAAATTGTGTATTTTAACGCGATCTACATTTTTTTGTGTAGTAAAATTTTGTCTATCTCTTATGATTTACCAGTTATGCAAAAGTCGTTCACAATGAAGAATACTTTTGGAGACATTCCCAGAAAATTCAAGATATGCATTTTATTTGTCATGAAAATAACTTAAACATATGATATTTTAATCAAAATAGTTAGAGCCATTTTTGAGAAAATTAAATTTTTCGAAAAATGTTCCATGTAAAGGTTAATCTGGGGTGGGGGGATTTTCTTGAAAACCTTCGTGTCGCATCTCTGGAAGATACTGAACCTAAATACCAAGTTTGGTGTTTATCCGACTGTTCGTTTCTGAGCTATGCTGTTCACAAACACACAGACGCACACACGTACATGTTTCCAAAAATGTTTTTTTTGGATTCAGGGGGTTTCAAAACATGTATTTCCGGTGAAATCTCGGTATCGTATTTTTGGGCGGAATGCAGTACTTCCCCTACTTACTATACGTAGTAGAGAAAGTAATAAATGATTTAATGGTATCGTACAAGTTACCATGGTAGCAGAGTTATTATTCTAAACACATTTGCTTTGTGTAGTTTCCTACATCAACCAATACAAATGGAATGGGTTGAAAATGAAAATAGAATTGCACTGATTACTCTTTGTAAGTGTGATAAGAAACCTACTGAAATTTGTTTACCGAACTGTCAAGAGATTCGTTGAATCTTCCTCTATTGAAGACTTACCAAGATCTGGCAGGCCACGTACCATAAGGGCTTCAGGAGTGGTCAAAGCAGTAAGGGAACGAATACGTTGAAACCCACTCTGGAAGCAAAAAAATAACGGCCCGAGAGCTAAATGTATTCGCCAAATCCACGACTCGGATTATCAGAGAAGACCTTCATATGAGAGCTTATTGACAGTCAGTGGGACATTCGTTAACGTCGAACCTAAGGAAGATCAGGTACGAAAGATCAAAGAGTCTCTCACAGTGGCATGCTCAGAATGATCATGAAAATATCCTCTTCACAGATGAGAGAATTTTCACAGTGGAGAAGTACAATAAGCAAAATGATAAAATATATGCACGGAGCTCAGAAGAAGCTAAAATATCAGTCCCCCGTGCTCAGAGAGGGCACCACCCAGCATCAGTGATGGTTTGGTGGGGCGTGTCACACCAAGGAGTAACATCTCTCCATTTCTGCAAACAAGGAGTACAGGAGCCAGACGGTACCAAGAGGACATCCTAGTTGTGAGACCCTTGAACACCACAGTCTTCAATGGAAGGCTAGAATAAATCAAGCATAGCTCAGGGATAATGTTCCAGAATTCATTGCAACAGAAGACTGGCCCTCTGGCAGCCCAGACCTAACGCCACTAGACTATAGGCTTTGGGATATCTTGGAGAGTAAGGCCTGTCTAAACCTCACTCCAGTTTGGAATCTCTGATCTCGTAAAGGCAGCGCAGGAAATTCCTCTAGATGGCATCCACGCTGCAGTAGCAGGCTGGCCTGCATTTTTTTGATGATACCGATATGTCTAATAGTGTGACCACGCGCGAGTTACCTCGTTGCGAGCGTCTCCCAGTATATAGGTACCTGGCCACGGTTGGGCGCTAATGTCCGATCGCCTTCAAAACAATAGCCGTAGCCCATGTTGTGCACTTCCCCGCTCCAGAGGAATCCTTTGGACAGTTTCGAGTAGGTTCCTCTTCTAGCACGTTCCGCTGTGGATGCAGGGCTTATATAAGGGCTACTCTGCCCAATTCACTGCACAGTAAAGAAGTTACTAAGCTAAGTGCAATCAAGAAATCGAAGAGTTTGAACAGTTAAAAGTGGACAGTGTCGAGTGCAGTTCAATTGTTAGTTGCGACTCAGCAATTCAACTGTGAATCGATTCGACGAATCAGTTATGTTCTGTGTGTCAAAAGTGTCTCGAGTGTAAAGTTTGTGCTACGCTGAGCACCTAAGTGACCAATAAAGTATGTTTAATATCAATTGGTGTTATGTGTTACAGTACATATATTACTTTTTTTGCTACTTCTGCAGTGTTGTCCCTGGAACAACTCGCATTTTCTTTAGCAACATTTTTCTTTACTACTTTACCTATTATGAGTAGAGAAAGTACTGCGTTCCACCAAAAAATTCGATACCGAGATTTTACCGGAAATGTTTTGAGACTCCATTTATAATAATAATAATAATAATAATAATAATAATAATAATAATAATAAGAAGAAGAATAATAATAAGAAGAAGAAGAATGCATTTTTATAAAAATGTCCGCGCACGCGCTTGTGTGCGAACAGCGTAGCTTAAAAATTTGCTTAAGTACCAAACTTTCAAGAAAATCAGACTATCCTTTACATGGAAAGATTTCCATTATTTTTTATTTTTTCAAAAATGGCTCTAAACTATTTTGATTAAAATAGTATATGTTTAAGATATTTGCTTGGCAATAAAATGATATCATATTTCCTGGGAATAGCCGGTGAAGTCCTCTTTATTCTGAACGACTTTTGCATAATTGGTAAACCGAAAAATATAGTCAATATTACTAAAAAAAAAAGTAGATCTCGTTAAAACACACAGCAAATAAAAGTTTTCGTGGAGTTAACCATTTGCGAGATATCCCTTGTTATTGGTTTTAATTTACTTTTTTCAACTGGCAAGTCGCTGTTCACTTTTTACCTCTACTGAGATTTCAGCGGAAATACATGTTTTGAGGCACCCTGAATGAAAAGCATTTTTAGAAAAAGGTCCGTGTGTATGTGTCTGTGAGCAGCATAACTCAAAAACGAAAAGTCGGATAAATACCAAACTCGGTACTTAGTTCAGTATCTTTCAAAGATGCAACACGAAGATTTTCAAGAAAGTCCCCCCCAACCCAGACTACCCTTTACATGGAACATTTTTATAAAGTTTTTATTTTCTCAAAAATGACTAACGATTTTGATTAAAATATCATATATTTAAGATATTTTCATGACAAATAAAATGTATATCTTGAATTTTCTGGGAATATCCCCAAAAGGCGTCTTTTCATAACTGGTAAATCGTAAGAGACAGGCAAAATGTTTCTGCACAAAAAATTTAGAACTCGTTAAAATACACAATTTATGTTGTAGACAGTTTGTGGAGTGAACCATTTCCGAGATATTCTTTGTTATTTGTTTGAATTTTCCAATTCTTATACCTTTTCTCAATTGGGAATTCGTTATTCGTTTTATTTTTTATGTCCTGGACATGCAAAGAGAATGGAATGCTCCACATAGCAACCAGCTCTTAAAATATTTGACTATCGCTTAAATACTACCAGATTCCCCTTGCATCTACAAGAAAATTAGCAATAAGATTAACATCTCGATATCTTGATTAACATGAAGCACATGAAGAATAAGTGTTTGTAAAAATAGTTCGTACAAGAGTAGAGAAAGTCATGTGAGTACAACATATCAGATTTTTACTTTCTCTACTACGTATAGTAAGTAGGGGAAGTATTGCATTCCACCCAAAAATTCGATACCGAGATTTCACCGGAAATACATGTTTTGAGAATCACTGAATCCAAAAAAAGCATTTTTGGAAACATGTCCGTGTGTGTGTCTGTCTGTGTGTCTGTGAAGAGCATAACTCAAAAACGAACAGTCGGATAAACACCAAACTTGGTATTTAGGTTCAGTATCTTCCAGAGATGCGACACGAAGGTTTTCAAGAAAATCCCCCCACCCCAGACTACCCTTTACATGGAACATTTTTCGAAAATTTTAATTTTCTCAAAAACGGCTCTAACGATTTTGATTAAAATATCATATGTTTAAGATATTGTCATGACAAATAAAATGTATATCTCGAATTTTCTGGGAATGTCTCCAAAAATATTCTTCATTGTGAACGACTTTTGCATAACTGGTAAACCATAAGAGATAGACAAAATTTTACTACACAAAAAATGTAGATCGCGTTAAAATACACAACTTATGTCATATACGTTTCTTTTGTTGAGTGAACCGTTTTCGAGATATTGCTTGTTATTTCCTTAAATTTTCCAATACTTATACTTTTTCTCAAATTCGTTATTCATTTTTTTATGTCCTGAACATGCAAAGAGAATGGAATTCGCCACATAGCAACCAGCGTTAAAATATTTGACTGTCGCTTAAAAGCTACCATATTCCCCTTGCATCTACAAGAAAATTACCAATAAGATTGACATCTCGATATCTCGATTAACATGAAGCATATGGAGAATAGGCGTTTGTAAAATTAGATTGTACAAGAGTAGAGAAAGTTATGTGAGTGTAACACATCAGATTTTTTTTTCTCGTGGTCATGCAAAGAGCATGGCATTTAAAAGCCGTCACATAGCAACACGCTCTTTAAAAATCTGACCACCGCTTTACTTAATGTACATTATAACGGAATGTGTAAATGAGAATTGAAGGTGTATCGGATTTACAATAAATAGAATACTAAGCTTTTGTAACAATAGTTTGTAGAATTGGAGTAAACAAAGTCATGGTGATACAACATAGTTTTTGTTTTATTTCAGGTTGGGATAGTGTTTTGGAGCAATTCTGTGAATAATATTAATATAGGGATGCATAACAAAAACAGTGATGTTAATTGTTTTGTGTAATGAACCTCCTCATATACCCTTTTGAAAATGTTAATATTCTGTTTGGTGAATAAGTAGGATGTAAGCAATAATTTCAGAATAGACAGAGATAGAATTTAAATTGAGTTTTATTTTTGGACGCTCTTTAATTGCTGTGGTCCTTACCGTCCCATTCTACTTTGGGCGTGAAAGACTAATAATTTTGCTCAGAGCCTTTATTTACCTTCCGAAGGAAGCCATGCTAAAGATTTTTACGCCAGAAAAAAATCCATCGCCCCCCGCCGGGTTTGAACCCGCGACCTCGGGAACTAGAGTTTAGCATGGTAACCACTACATCACGAAGGACGACAGGAGGAGAGGGTAGAAGACATAGTGAGATAAAGCTGTTGGTCCAGCTAGTAAATTAATAATAATGAAATATATTAAAATTAATGTTACCAACTATTTGGTAACGAATTAATCAGAACTCGTAACCTTCTGTCGTACTTGTTACGTTATGATAGCGATGGAGATTAGTTCATTTGTTAATTGGTTCTGTAAGTATGCATCTTGGCAGTAAGATGAATAGGTAATTTTCTTCTTGAGTAATTTGAAGGGCCAGGCGCCTGAAAGCTACATTTATTATCTCAAAATTAATGCCCATAACTCCTAGCCATTTATCCCGCTGATAGATAAGAGGTCAGTTTCATACTTGGCACAAGCTCACTTATAGGATGTTTAGAAACCCAACGAATTGTGAGTCAAATAGAGTCCACGAATGCTCTTTATGTCGCTAAAATAAAGAGTCTTATATGTTGTATTCATACGACTTTTCCTAACCATTCTTCTACAAACTATTCTTACAAAATCTTATTCTCTGTGTACTTCTTAATAGAGATAAACTTCCATTACACATGCACATCCGTTATAGATACATAAGGATATAGTAGCTAAACCCATAGTCAGATTTATAAACAGCGGGTGGCTACGTAAAGGCTTTGAAACTTCATGCTCTTTGCATGATCACGACAAAAAAAACGATTATCGATTGAAAAAAGTTTAAGTATTTGAAAATTCAAACCAATAAGAAAAAAAATGAGCTGCATTTTTTGTGTGTGTAGGATTTTTTCTATCTCTTTCGGTTTACCAATTATACAAAAGTCATTCAGATAAAGAGAGGTTATTCCCAAAAAATTCAAGATAAACATTTCAATTGCATTGCAAATCAAAAAAAAGTTAGATTTTTTTGAGAAAATAAAAAACTCGATGTAATGGATAGTTTGGGGTGGAGAGATTTTCTAGAAAATTGTCTCATCTTTGGAAAATGCTGAGCTTAAATTAAAATAAACTAAATTTTTATAAGAATGCTTGTTTTTAATACGGTAGTCTCAAACGTATATTTCCGGTGAAATGTTCCCTATTTACTATAGGTAAGTAGTAGATAAAGAAACAAATGTCATCAATAGAAATACTGAATTATTCACAGAAGTAGTAGTTCTGTCATACACAACTCAAGATGACGTTCTTTAGATTGTAATGTCCACGGTTTTAGCGACAATCGTCTTTGAATTTTGCCGGGGAACAATACTTTCTGATTCTGGGGAAAAAACTTTCAAAGAAAAATGCTAAACCCTTAGCAGATAGTAAACATTACAAATCAAAAGATGGTCACATTCTGATGCAGTAATTTGTATCACAAATTATTTAAATGTAAAGAGTGATTATAGTATGAATATGCATTTTTATGTGACATTAATTTGAGATATTTGTTTATTGTAATTATTGTTGAGAAGTATGTTTATACTGCCTTACTGAAACTGACAATAATAGCGTGCAATAATGCAGGGAGGGGGTGAGCTGTTTATCATTATTAGAGACGAGGAAGTTACGTAATGTTGGCGCGTTTTTCTTTAGAATTTGCTGGAACATTTTTCCTAAAGCATATGTATTCATAATTTTCATTGGATATAAAAATAGACGCTAATGTTGGCGCGTTTTATTAGCCAATAGCAACTCAGTTATAATCCTTAGGCATATCGGGGTGTAGGAGTATAAAAAGGGCTAGGTTAGAGATAGACGCCGTCAGTTCACCGAAAATATTTGTATGCTACACGTCGCCTTCAGTCCAGCAGAAATATTACACGTCGGCTATCGGTTCGCAAGTTACGCGTATCAGAGTTATGAAAAATCTCAAGTATTGTAAAGTTAATTATACAAAATGTTGAAGTACGCGAATTAAGAATGATCAGTAATGAAGTTATTATAACACTTTCAGTTTGGCGAGTGTCTAGATCAATGTGTAAATGTGATAGTGAATGTGTTCGACAATAAAAGTGTAAAACAAATTCTTTCATCAGTGTTACCTTTGAATAAAAGACTCCTTTCCGTTTACACAACCTGTATAAAGAGATGTGCTCGACCAAAAAGATCATAGCTAGCCGGAGGACAGTAAACAAAAATTAAATAAAATAACAGTCGCATTCTTTCAAACAAACACTAATACTACCGCAAATTGCTAACACCAGATGGAGCTACAAACCTAACAAAGAATCACATCACAAAATGGCTTCACCACGTGAAGTAAACACACATACACAAACATAAATTTACCATCGCAAATTGGCTCCCAAACGTGGGGCTCAACAAATTAAATAATATTACAAGTATATCACTTCAATTCTAAAGATAAGAATATCAAATGGTGTCCATCATCTAGATTTCCCTGAATGTAACAGAAAAATTGAAAATAAATTGAAGCGTTTTTAAGTTGATTTAAAAAGGGAAACATTTGAAATTTATAATACAATAGGCAGCTCGAATTAGGAAAGACAAACCAAAAAGTGGTTCTATAGTTTTCAAATACCTATCTCAAAACACGATTGTATATGTATAACTTTTGACTTATCACCCAGTAAAAAGGGCATTTCGCCTAACTTATGACAATAAGCAGGATATGCTTATGACAATAATAATGAGTAGGAAAATTATACAAGTGTAAATGTAACATTTTAGTAGAAGAATATACGTAATAAGTACCAGAGCACGCGACTCAGTTCAACAAAGATTTACTGGACGGAACTGTACCGACAAAGTTCCCAATGCCCTCCAGACCAAGTTGTGGAGGAAGTAGTTTGGGAATTCCAGTCCATAAAGCAGAGTGGACCAAAGTTGTGTGTCTTGTTAATTGAATCGCTTATTTCTAAGAGAGAACGGGTCCCAGTTTGCGAGTGTTTCAGAAGAAAGAAAAACATTTTGCAATAACTTTGCATGGAGACAAAACGGTTATGCTATCGTTGTTAAAATTGTGGAAACGTGTGCGAATAATACGATCCTGTCTCACATGTAATTGCTAACATAAGTTTTATAAACTTGGCTCATGGCAGTAAGTGGTGAAAACAAGAACTTTGAAACTACTGCATTTGCCTGAACATAAAAGTATTGCTAACATAAATAATTCTCTAAACACTTATTTCTCAATCACGCACCTAGTTGGTAAGGTAAGTATTGCATTCCACCAAAAATTCGGTATTGAAGTTCTCAGGCCGCCCCGAATCCAAACAAGCACTGTTCCAAAAAAAACTGACTGTATGTATCTGTGAACAGCATAACTCAAATGCGAAAGGTTGGATAAATACCAAACTTGGTATGCAAACTCAGTTTCTTCCAAGGATGCGACACGGAGGTTTTCAAGAAAACCTTTCCACTCCAAACTACTCTTTACATGGAAACATTTTCGTTATTTTTGATTTTCTGAAAAATAACTCTTAACGATTTTGATAAAAATACATGTTTAAGCAATTTGCATAACAAAATGTACATCTTGAATTTTCTAAACTGTAAGATAGACAAATTCTTACTAAACGAACAATGTAGATCAGTTAAAGCACGCAATTTATGTCAAGTACAAAAATGTGGCTTTGACTATTTCCGAGATGTTCTTTGGCATTGGGTTGAATTTTCAAATACTTATGATTTTTTTCTAGTGGTAAGTTGCCATTGTTTTGAACTAGTGTAAAAAACCGCCTGCTGCGTGATGCTATATACGTTGTGTATCTCTGTTTTATCTTTCTTTTTACTTTCTCTACCACTTACCTGCCGGTGGTCCCGTCGTAAATTTACGGCACGTAAAAGAACCTCAAGCCTGACAAAGGGGCCTCTGAGCAAAATTTCCGGTCTTTGACGCCCACTATAGAATGGGACGCTAAGAACTATAGCAGTTTAAGAGCGTCCATAAGTAAAACTCAATTATTTTTCCTAACACTTACCCATACTATGTAGAGGAAGTATGATGTTCTACAACAAAAATTATATGGACATTTCTTCGGAAATACATGTTTCAAAATGCACACCAAAAAAAGAAATTTAAAAAAGATCCGCGCGTGTTTGTATGTATGTATATGAAAGAGAGAGAGAGAGAGAGAGAGAGAGAGAGAGAGAGAGTAGCAGAAGAACTCGAAAACAAAAAAGTCTGATTAATACCTTACTTGGTACTTAAGTTCAACAACTTCCAAGGATGTGACACGAAGATTTAAAAAAAAAAAATTCCCTACACCGAACTAGACTTAAACAGAATATTTTTGGATAATCTTTTTATTTTCTCAAAAAGTCTATAACGATTTTGATTAAAATACTATGTTTTATTTGTATAACTAATAAAAGTAAATACATTTTGATTTTCTGCGAATAGGCTATAAATTAAATTGGGTTTTATTTATGGATGCTCTTTAACTGCTTCTGTTCTTAGCGTCCCATTCTATACTGGAGTGAAAGACCGGGAATTTTTCTCAGATGGCCTCTTTATCAGGCTTGAGGTTGTTTTACGTGCCGTAAATCTACGATACGGTACCACCAGCTTTACTTCCCTTCCGAAGGAAGCCTTGCTAAGGATTTTTACGCCCGAGGTTTGAACCCGCGACCTCAGGAACTAGAGGCCAGCATGGTACCCCTAGACCACGGAGGACGACTGTGAATGGCCTATGAAGTCCTTTTATTCTAAACGCATTTTCTATAATTTTGTATAGCGGGTAAAGTATAAGATACACAAAAATTATTATATAAAAATGTAGTTTGTTAGAACTACGGTTTGTATTTTTTTTGGCCACATTGTTTTGTTGCTTTTGGTTTGAATTTTCCATTTGTTTACATGTTTTGAAGTGCTAAAGCAAAATTCTTTTGTTTGTCGTGACGTCTTGCAAAAAGTATGAATTTCAAAGCCAGTGTATAAGGACCCGCTCTTTAAAGATTGGACTATTGCTTCAGACATATATCGCTGTTGTACCTACAACGAAATATGCAATGAAAGCCGTTCTGAAAACGTTTGTCTCCATTAATGATGGGAAAATAATATGTTAGAATAGTTTGTAGAAGAGATGTAAAAATAAAGATTTGTGGGTACAGATAGTCATGTGAATGGAACAGCATGGGTTGCCCCTTTGTATATCTCTGATTTCTATGGTCATATCAGAGGTTTTGACTTGAGAAACGGCTGAGGGTGCGTCAGTTTTGTTCTATTTGTGACTTGCTATATTTCTTGTAGGAAACTTATTTTATAATGTACACTATAAGCCTTTCAATGATGAAAACGTTAAGTATAATGAAAAAGTTATCAGTGATTTCATGCAGAATGACAACCACTTGCGCCTCCTCATATTCTTTGTGCAGACATTGTTAAAGAAGAAATTACGTGGAGGATATGAGTGCGTTGATACTATCTTATATAGGATATGAGCAATGAAAGTTTAACTTAATTTTTTATCTGATTAAGCATTTAAAAACATTTGCATATTTGAACTCCATTCGGAGATTTTATAACAGTATTTCACAAAAAAATCTCATATTTTTTAAGGTTTAACCTCCTTTAACGCTTAGGTCATACCGAACCATGGATGAAATGATGCTCAAATGAGCCCGGAGTTTATACAGCTGAATTATCCGACATTCATATTTCAGGATAAGGGAAAATTCCGGAAAAAACACCTGATCCGGGTAACATCCTAACCGAGATTTGAATTCGGGACCTCTTGAATGTGAGACTCGGTTCCGTCTTCCATAATGTAAACAACCTAACTCGGCTCCGTCTTCCATAATGTAAACAACCTAACTCGGCTCCGTCTTCCATAATGTAAACGACCTAACTCGGCTCCGTCTTCCATAATGTAAACAACCTAACTCGGCTCCGTCTTCCATAATGTAAACAACCTAACTCGGCTCCGTCTTCCATAATGTAAACAACCTAACTCGGCTCCGTCTTCCATAATGTAAACAACCTAACTCGGCTCCGTCTTCCATAATGTAAACGACCTAACTCGGTCCCGTCTTCCAAAATGTAAACGACCTAACTCGGTCCCGTCTTCCAAAATGTAAACGACCTAACTCGGTCCCGTCTTCCAAACTGTAAACGACCTAACTCGGTCCCGTCTTCCAAACTGTAAACGACCTAACTCGGTCCCTTCTTCCAAACTGTAAACGACCTAACTCGGTCCCTTCTTCCAAACTGTAAACGACCTAACTCGGTCCCTTCTTCCAAACTGTAAACGACCTAACTCGGCTCCGTCTTCCAAACTGTAAACGACCTAACTCGGTCCCTTCTTCCAAACTGTAAACGACCTAACTCGGTCCCTTCTTCCAAACTGTAAACGACCTAACTCGGTCCCTTCTTCCAAACTGTAAACGACCTAACTCGGTCCCTTCTTCCAAACTGTAAACGACATAACTCGGCCCCGTCTTCCAAACTGTAAACGACATAACTCGGCCCCGTCTTCCAAACTGTAAACGACCTCACTCGGTCCCTTCTTCCACACTGTAAACGACATAACTCGGCCCCGTCTTCCAAAACGTAAACGACCTAACTCGGTCCCTTCTTCCAAACTGTAAACGACCTAACTCGGTCCCTTCTTCCAAACTGTAAACGACATAACTCGGCCCCGTCTTCCAAACTGTAAACGACCTAACTCGGTCCCTTCTTCCAAAATGTAAACGACCTAACTCGGTCCCGTCTTCCAAAATGTAAACGACCTAACTCGGTCCCGTCTTCCAAACTGTAAACGACCTAACTCGGTCCCGTCTTCCAAACTGTAAACGACCTAACTCGGTCCCTTCTTCCAAACTGTAAACGACCTAACTCGGTCCCTTCTTCCAAACTGTAAACGACCTAACTCGGTCCCTTCTTCCAAACTGTAAACGACCTAACTCGGCTCCGTCTTCCAAACTGTAAACGACCTATCTCGGTCCCTTCTTCCAAACTGTAAACGACCTAACTCGGTCCCTTCTTCCAAACTGTAAACGACCTAACTCGGTCCCTTCTTCCAAACTGTAAACGACCTAACTCGGTCCCTTCTTCCAAACTGTAAACGACATAACTCGGCCCCGTCTTCCAAACTGTAAACGACATAACTCGGCCCCGTCTTCCAAACTGTAAACGACCTCACTCGGTCCCTTCTTCCACACTGTAAACGACATAACTCGGCCCCGTCTTCCAAACTGTAAACGACCTAACTCGGTCCCTTCTTCCAAACTGTAAACGACCTAACTCGGTCCCTTCTTCCAAACTGTAAACGACATAACTCGGCCCCGTCTTCCAAACTGTAAACGACCTAACTCGGTCCCTTCTTCCAAAATGTAAACGACCTAACTCGGTCCCTTCTTCCAAACTGTAAACGACATAACTCGGCCCCGTCTTCCAAAACTGTAAACGACCTAACTCGGTCCCTTCTTCCAAACTGTAAACGACCTAACTCGGTCCCTTCTTCCAAAATGTAAACGACCTAACTCGGTCCCTTCTTCCAAACTGTAAACGACATAACTCGGCCCCGTCTTCCAAACTGTAAACGACCTAACTCGGTCCCTTCTTCCAAACTGTAAACGATCTAACTCGGTCCCTTCTTCCAAACTGTAAACGACATAACTCGGCCCCGTCTTCCAAAACGTAAACGACCTAACTCGGTCCCTTCTTCCAAACTGTAAACGACCTAACTCGGTCCCTTCTTCCAAACTGTAAACGACCTAACTCGGTCCCTTCTTCCAAAATGTAAACGACCTAACTCGGTCCCTTCTTCCAAACTGTAAACGACATAACTCGGCCCCGTCTTCCAAACTGTAAACGACCTAACTCGGTCCCTTCTTCCAAACTGTAAACGACATAACTCGGCCCCGTCTTCCAAAACGTAAACGACCTAACTCGGTCCCTTCTTCCAAACTGTAAACGACCTAACTCGGTCCCTTCTTCCAAAATGTAAACGACCTAACTCGGTCCCTTCTTCCAAACTGTAAACGACATAACTCGGCCCCGTCTTCCAAACTGTAAACGACCTAACTCGGTCCCTTCTTCCAAACTGTAAACGACATAACTCGGCCCCGTCTTCCAAAACGTAAACGACCTAACTCGGTCCCTTCTTCCAAACTGTAAACGACCTAACTCGGTCCCTTCTTCCAAACTGTAAACGACCTAACTCGGTCCCTTCTTCCAAACTGTAAACGACCTAACTCGGTCCCTTCTTCCAAACTGTAAACGACCTAACTCGGTCCCTTCTTCCAAACTGTAAACGACCTAACTCGGTCCCTTCTTCCAAACTGTAAACGACATAACTCGGCCCCGTCTTCCAAACTGTAAACGACCTAACTCGGTCCCTTCTTCCAAACTGTAAACGACCTAACTCGGTCCCTTCTTCCAAACTGTAAACGACCTAACTCGGTCCCTTCTTCCAAACTGTAAACGACATAACTCGGCCCCGTCTTCCAAACTGTAAACGACCTAACTCGGTCCCTTCTTCCAAAATGTAAACGACATAACTCGGCCCCGTCTTCCAAAACGTAAACGACCTAACTCGGTCCCTTCTTCCAAACTGTAAACGACATAACTCGGCCCCCGTCTTCCAAAACGTAAACGACCTAACTCGGTCCCTTCTTCCAAACTGTAAACGACCTAACTCGGTCCCTTCTTCCAAACTGTAAACGACCTAACTCGGTCCCTTCTTCCAAACTGTAAACGACATAACTCGGCCCCGTCCTCCAAAACGTAAACGACCTAACTCGGTCCCTTCTTCTAAACTGTAAACGACCTAACTCGGTCCCTTCTTCCAAAATGTAAACGACCTAACTCGGTCCCTTCTTCCAAACTGTAAACGACATAACTCGGCCCCGTCTTCCAAACTGTAAACGACCTAACTCGGTCCCTTCTTCCAAACTGTAAACGACATAACTCGGCCCCGTCTTCCAAAACGTAAACGACCTAACTCGGTCCCTTCTTCCAAACTGTAAACGACCTAACTCGGTCCCTTCTTCCAAAATGTAAACGACCTAACTCGGTCCCTTCTTCCAAACTGTAAACGACATAACTCGGCCCCGTCTTCCAAACTGTAAACGACCTAACTCGGTCCCTTCTTCCAAACTGTAAACGACCTAACTCGGTCCCTTCTTCCAAAATGTAAACATCTTCATGGGAAATTGGATGTGCGCCATTGATTCACGAAATCCTAGAATCAGGTATCAAATGTTCATTCACCTTTAATTACAGCTAATGTTTGAAATAACATGTCATTCTGTTTGAAGTGCGTCATTCACTGTAAGGTGTTGTTACTGATTATTAAAAAGATTTAAATTAAGGTTTTAAGTACATTTTACTTCCCACCCTATAGTATACTACTGTATTATTACAGCCATCAAATTTCTATTGGTAAATATGGATTTTCTTGGGAACGAATTCAGGTGTTGGAATTCTGAATTTCCTTCTTGGAAATGTCATCGGTAAGACATAGAAAACACACGAGCATGCAAAAGTATATAATTCATGTTATTAAATCGATAAATGAAGATTTCTATTATTACCTTATATATGCATTGCCTACTTGATATAATAGTAGGCAGTGATATTGGGCAAATGTAACCGCTCTCATTGCCAACTTAAATAAAAAGGATTCAAATAGCGATATTACAGAATGCTTTAGAATTTTGCGGTTTAAGAAGGAATTAGAATGGAATCGATTATAAGTGGATCATTTTCAACAGATTTATTACGTCATTGTTGCTAAACAACCATCATGGCACCTGTGCTAGAAAGACAGACTCGGTTTGCCTGATTTTGACCATCGTGTTTAAAATGCTAGGACTGTCTAAATGTCTTGCATGCCTATAAGTGCCACTGGATATGATCCATTCTACATCACCATCGTCCTCTGTTAATGGACTTACACAAATGTAAGCGATAACTTCACGCATATTCTTTTGTTATTGCATAAAAGTAATTTGAGTAAAGTTTCAGAAGACAAGGTATGCTATGTGTGCATGTAAATGAAAATCGTTAAATTTAAAGTGTTGGACACCACGTGCAAAGAACTGTCAGGGGCTAGCCTGGCGCGTCACCTCATCCAATTAACGTCATCCTATTACACCCCATAATTACGTTTGCTGGAGTTGAGCACGTTATCGGTACGCTCTTCACAGAGTCCCCGAGGTCTTGCATTCAAACCCTAACTAGGGCGAACGTGAACACGTCTCAAGGAGATGCAAACCCAGTTCCTCAGCTTCACCTGCATCTCTGAAACAGTGAATCCAGCAGCATTTTCTGTAGAGTGTTTTCTCTATGATATTCTGACTTGGAGAACTGTATAGCTGATTACTGTAACGTGACCGACGACTAATTAGCAGACCTCTGCGTTAGAAATTGCAGAATTGTCGTACTGTTCTCCTGGAAAGATTAGGCAGGGTGTTAGGATAGTGCCAAACCGTTATTTTCATCTTACAGTTGTAATTTGTGTAGTTACAAGTAACATCTGATATTAACTCCTTCCTTAGTTTGCCTGTTACGTGGCAGTAACTGCTACTACATTTCTGTTATTCTGTAACAGACTGGATTATAGCGGCGGGTAATGATGGAAAAATAAATTATGCACCTTAAGGGAATATAAAGCCCTTTTTAGCCAATGTTAGGTCTGCTAAAGTCATGACCCATTATCTCAAACTATTTAAGATAGACTAAATTTTTTACAGGATGTTATTTTCTTAATTGTATCATATTTTGATTAACATTTGTCATTAGTTATTTTGTTTAAAAAATATTCAATCATGTTATTAACACGAAAGTACTTTGCACAAAAAAAATTAGAGGTATATTTTGTCATCCTAAAATTTAATGCAGTTAACTTCAATAGTTTCTGAGAAAAGGTCATTTGTACTAGAAAATGTCATTCTCAGATAAAGCTGTTCAATGCAAAAATGTAGAAAACAAACTCGTATATACTCGCAAGGAAGAAACCACATGGTCTGAGCACACAGTTGCTACCATACTTATCAGTTGTACCAATTTGTAGCGGAAAACTTCCCTTAAAACATGGGCTAAAGTTTATTCTTTGCTCTAAAGTCTGTAGGAGTTATGATTTTTTTTCCTTCTGGGAAGCACTGCAGAATTTACAGTACAAAGAGGCAAATGCAGTACCATTTTTAAAAATGAATTTAAAATATAAGTATTGTGCCTACAGTAACAACATATATATCAAATTGAAGAGGATTCAAATTAATAAGCCTGCACAAAAAAAAAAGGCTAAACATTTCATTCTTTCGAAGCTTTGCCATTTAGTCTTCCCTTAACAGTTAAAATAAATGTCAAGTTAAAATGTTACTCAACATTTTTATAATTCGCAATATTATGTGGATATGTTTTCTTTCCGCATAAATCCCACGTATTCATGCGATACAACTCCTATATGCCTCTTAAATAATTAAGTCAACAGTCACCGACTGAATTGGAAGGAAGTCAGATGAGCTACAAGGAATTCCAAATATTTATATTACGTACCTAGGTGATGTTTCTGTCACCAGATGGTATAATGGAACAATAATGCCACGCTATTTTAAGGAGCAGTGGAAGTATGGCCTTTAATTGCTGTTTCCATATAACTTTGTCCCGTGTCTCTTAACTGTCAGTGCACTAGTCACCTCTCACTAGTTGCTATCGTGGTCTAGGTTGTTGTGCGATACAAACTAGTTACTTGTTTAACATGATCGTTTATTAATCAATTTTTTACACAAGCCGTGGTTAGTACAAGGTTGGAAAGGTAGAATATGACTGAAAAATTCAATGCCTTAACCGGGATTTGAACTACAGATCTTCGGGTTTCGTTCGGTTGCTTTAACCAACTAATCTACCACACCACCGTAGCGGCATGACATTAACTTCCTTAAGCATTTTTTTTCCCCGGTAAACCACTAGGAGATCTCAAATTCATTTTGAGATGATGTGCCCCAATGGCGACTTACAATGTTGTAAGTACTTTAAGCCCCGGGCTTCATAGTTTAATCAACCATTATGTGAATTAATGGTAATTAATTTTTCAGTCAGATTCTACCTTTCCACCATAATCATTTATCTTAATATATTCTAAGAGAGTTGTCAAGTTTAAAACAATCGCATGAAACAAACGTATTACGTGGTAGAATGAACATCATGCATATAAATTAGTAGGTATGAGGATCCTTCGGTTTAAATCTGCCTGTCAGGATGAAGCACGTGCATCTATCATGACTGTGTTTTTATCGGTTATGTTGCCTGACCTTGCATTGCATAGAGCTTGTTTGTCATACATCGTCATTCAAAGGTGTAAATTAGCCAATCAAAGGAAAGGGAGCGCGGAAGAATACATGTCAGCGGAGCAAGGTTGTTAAAAATAGGGTTTAGTTAGTAGTTCCAGTGATAACGAGCAGTTCCTAATATTACTCTAGCTTTTAGTTTTGCAACTAGCTACTTCTGTTACCATTACCGTTTTATCCATTGCGGAGTAGCAGTTGCATCATTTTTCTATGTGTGCGTATGCATGTGTGCGTGCGCGCGCATTTTGTTTATTAAACAACACTGTGTCAAACCACCTCAGTTATGCTCTTGCCTCTCGCTATGCGGGTCCAGGTTGCTGCACGCTGCACGGCTGAGGTTTTCACTCATTTACTAATAGCCCTTGGAGTGAACATTAGGCAGTTTTAGCGATGTACGTCCCCATACTCTAATATCGCATCTCCAGTTACAAAACGTTGAGGAAGGGCACAAGGGAAGTTTTTAGAAGAAAACGTTCAAAATATATTTAATTCATTACAACGTTTTTGATCGACCACATTATAGTACATTGATTACATGTGATGTAACTGCATTGTTATAGCATCCTTAATACCTTAGCGATTCATGATCCGCGGCGCGCGCAGCTCCAAAAATCCTTAGCATGGCTTCCTTCGGAAGGGAAGTAAAGCCGGTGGTCCCGTGTCGTATATTTACGACACGTAAAAGAACCTCAATCCTGATAAAGAGGCCTGTGAGCAAAATTACCGGTCTTTCGCGCCCAATATAGAGTGACGCTAAGAACCACAGCAGTTAAAGAGCGTCCATAAATAAAATTCAATTTAATTTAATTCAATTCAATTTATCACCCCTACCTAATACGTTCAAAGCAGCAGTCCAAACTTCAAACATTCCACTGGGATCGTTTCCCCCAGCTAAACAATGAAATATGCGTGTTTAAAATAAAATAAATTCTATTCACTGTAATTTTAATATTCTAATAAATTGAGTTATTTCCTTTGCTTCAATATGCGTTGCTTTCACGTTACCTGCAAAAAATTAATACAGCGTGTACTCAATGCCGCCATCTGATCACCATTTAATTACACACAATTAAAACGGTAAGGTTTTTTTTCCCCCTTTCTTTGTAAACACTCAAAAGTTTCGAAATTGAAATGTAGTCGACCAAAAACAGTCTCGTGCAACTTGACTATAAGTGTAATTGAGACGTTCGTATGAAAATAATGAAACGAGCTACCGCTCGTTTCCTAAACATACTCACGTCTTAATTACTTCCATTACGGTCTTACTACATAATATACTATTAACGTTGTATTTTCAAAGTCTGTTTTGTTTTTATGCCCAAGGACCCTTATGGAATTGCTATTAGCGTCGGAGCAATCTAGTTAAAATTACTAAATGGGTTTTTAATGCTTGCTTTTAGTCTTAAATATGTTTGGCGTTTTTCACTATGCAAAATACGTTGGGGATATAAATATTTCTATCTGATTTTAATCACATTTTCAATAAATGTACGGAAATAAGCAGTGAAAAAAATTCTCATATGCAATTAAATATAAACAGTTTTCACTGTACTGACAATGAAAACTATTCATAATAAAATTGGCAAGTGTGGCAATTTAACATCGATTTTTCTATATACAAGAAAATATATCAATTATAATGTCTAACGCAATTTTATCGCTAAATCTATTGGTCACTATAAACAATTACTCTCCCTGAACACAAGAATAAAATGTGTTAAAACACCATACACTTTCTATGCAGATAATTTTATATAGCAAGCAACAATTAAACAAGAAATGAATAATAATCTGAAAGGTAATTAGATTAGACGCATGGAATATTTCGTAAAGTGGGTATTATAAGTGCTTACTAGCTACAGCTCTCGTGACTATTCCCTCTTAACCTTCTAACTGTTCGTTCGCATGTGTAGACTATATCGGTGTATTAAAATTCTATGTAGTATTACGAAAATAAAGGTTTGTCACTTTTTTGTAACATAAATTGTTTTACATAAAGGTGTTATAATCCTGAAACTGCCTACTAAAGCATAATAATAGTAATAATTAATAATAATAATTTATTATTGCACCACATGGAAAAGAAACGCCAGATTTCATTTTTTTATGATTCAGTTGATTTAATGACGCATTATTTATAGGGCTAATCATTTCAACTAATATTTCATTTCTTTGTTTAGCATTTTGATATGTGTATAATTTTAATAACGTGAGTACAACTTGTCGCATATAATCTCCAGGAAACACCATTCAACTGTTTATATCATTGGTCAAAATAACGAGTTCTTGCCAAAGTAAAAAGATGCACACTTCAAACCTTTTTCCGCCTTGAAAATTGTGAAAGTGTATATATATATATATCTTCTTTTTTTTCCTTAGTAAGTTTTGTCTATGGCTTATGGTTTCCGAGTTATATGAATAGCAATGAAGAGGACTTCAGAGGTTACAATTGATGGTTTACATTTTGTCATGTTAATATTTCAAACTATTCGGCATTTTGATAAATTAATTAGAGGTGACTTTGAGAAAATAACAAATAACGAACACTTTTTCGCCTAAAGGATTGTTCAGGATAAGGGAATTTTGAAAAATCTTTGCCTGCCTCCTTGAGAGCTGCAACCATGCTAGCCTCTAGTTCCCGAGGTCGCGGGTTCAAACCCGGCGGAGGGCGATGTATTTTTTCGGGCGTAAAAATCCTTAGCATGACTTCCTTCGGAAAGGAAGTAAAGCCGGTGGTACCGTGTCGTAGATTTACGGCACGTAAAAGAACCTCAAGCCTGATAAAGAGGCCTCTGAGCAAAATTACCGGTCTTTCACGCCCAATATAGAATGGGACGCTAAAAACTACAGCAGTTAAAGAGCGTCCATAAGTAAAACTCAATGTACACGTGTTGAAAGCTGCATGGACTTAAATACAAATTATGTATCTAAGTTTTTATTTTTGAGTTATGCTTCTCTCTCTCTCTCTCTCTCTCTCTCTCTCTGTTACACACCTAAGCATACCATACACAAGAGAACTGCAGAGAAAACGGAAAAAGCAATATTTTTTGCTCATTGAAGACTTTTTCCTATTTTAATTTGCTCCATGTACAAAGAGTATCGCATTTATTCCCTTTAATAATGACAGATAAAATTTATTGATTTTCCTTCGCGTGACGTTAGATATTCATGAGCAGTTAGGATGTATACTGCAGGGGCTCTTGGACGAGAACCTGGCACAATAAAACAATTGAAGTAAATTGCAGATAATAATACTCGTTTTACTTCTTAAAGTGGCAACACTGGGAAACGTGTTACTGCATTCAATCAGATAATTAGTTAGGTATAATCTGTTTGTTTCACGAATAAAGTTGACAGAGCATAAAAAAGAAAAGGATACTCTTGCGTGAGCTATTAAATGTTAGAATTTCATTATGAACTTCGTCCTTAATGCTTCTGACGGCTTCACACTCAAAGCAAAAATTCTGGTTTGTTTATGCTTTTGAGTTTCTTGGTAAAGAAACTGCTAATGTTCTGTTTCACAATCGCAATAATATGTTTATCGGATGTCTACAGATTTTTGTAGTGGCGACTTCGTTGAGCTGCGACCCTATTTGGCCTTCATTTTACTTTCTCTGCTTAGTTCATATAGACTAGAGGAAGTAATGCATTCCACCCAAAAATTCAATATGGAGCTTTTAGAAAGAGACGGCTTAAATCCAAAACGGAAATCGGATAAATATCTAATTTCGTATTCAAATCTAGTATGCAAGCCCAGGATTTGCATCAAGTTTTCCCACCCCAAACCATCATTTAATTGGATGTAATGTATATTTGTTTCCGAAAAACGAACATTTTGATTAAAATCTCGGTTATACTTGAAACAATACTTCTTGTATTTTCTGTAAATAGCATACAAATTCCCCCTTATTTTTGCTGAGTTTTATGTACTGTGAAATTTTAGAGGTGGATAAAAACTTACCTCAGAAAATATATACAGCTCGTTAAAATATGCACTTTTTGACACATAAAATGTTTACTGTAACATTAAGCGTCTCAGAGATGCTTCCTTTGTTTTAAATTTTCAAGTATTTTAAGCAACACAGTTTTGAAATATAATTGCCATTTCCCTTGGGTGTACCTCCCCAAAGAATTAAACCATATATTATAATTTAAAATACCCCAAAATATTGCTTCTCACATATCTAGAAGGAATACAGTCACTTAAATTTTGATTAAATATATTACATTGGGCAATTTTTATTCGGGAAACCAATGTGAGAACTCAAACCTAAGCAGATAAAAACGTGGACTAGTGTTGAGATTTCCCCAGAAATGCAGGTTATAGTACGTATCTCCTGAAGCCAGAACAGCATAACTGAAATTCGAAAAGTGTCGCATCTTCCAAGGCTGCGACACTAAGATTTCAAGAAAATTCCCCCACTCTTAGCTGCCCTTTGCATGGAAATATTTTCATTATTTTTTATTTTCTCAAAAAGCTCTAACGATTTTGATTAAAATTATATGTTAAGTTACTGACATGAGAAATAAACTGTATATCTTAAACTTTCTGTGCATATCCTACAAACTTTCCTGTGATTGGATTTTGTACAATTTTGTAGACAAGATATTCTGAACATGGACAAAAACTAGTACAGAAAAATGTAGAGAGCTCATTAAAATACACAGTTTGTTGTCAGACTTTTTCATAGCTCTAGCCGTATTCCAAATACTTTGTGTTGCAACTTTAAACCTTTACTAACCGTCAGCTAAGGGACATGCTTGAAAGTTTGCGATTCTTGCTCTACACTCCCCTCCCCCAATTCGTTTCTTTCTGCCGCAAGAGGTTGTTATCAATAAAAATATATGGTATTGTAGTGAGGAAAGAACAATAACTTTTTATACGAGTATTATAATGTACAGGGTGCGGAAAAACAATGTACATAAAATTGTAAAATAGAAAGACAGTACTAAACTAAGGGGTCGCAGAAGCTTTTTTTACTGTGCTACATGCGTCAACATTAAATCCGTCGTGTTAGGAGTCTCCGATTCTGAAACCTGTTTATGACGTGTCAGATATAAACAAAACGCACTATTGTACAGTACTAGTCCCATATCTAGGTGTGTGTGGCAAATGAAGATGGTTCAGTCATGTTCATGCAGCACTCTTGGTGTTATACTGTATCTGTGACCCCATTCTCCTAATCTCAAAATGCTTACTATGGTACTGCCTTTCTTCTCTACAATTTTCTGCAAAATTTTTCCACTCCTGTAAAATAAATATAAGTGAATTAGCCATTCCCATCAATAACATCGAAAATGCCACAGAATCGGCACAACCATCAGATTTTTCAACTCGTCTCTCGGCGCACCTCAAGGAATTTAACATTACTCTGCCTAATATGTTCCCTTGTTTCATAGATTCAGATTATATACCATGGAGACTCACATGCCCCTTTATTGATACATCATTGGCTAGACAAGGAAAATCTTCAACAGATAGTGTTTCTTACAAACGTCTGCTTAACGAATTGTGCACTCTGTATTCAACACACACTCATATCTTCATTGCTGGATCCAGACTTGATGATCGTAATGGATGTGCAGCAGTATTCCCTATTACACCATACAGTATAGTCTCCCCAACTATCTTTCTGTCTATTCTTGTGAATTGTTTGCTATTCAACTCTCATTGGAACATATACCTACAAAAGATAACCTACATAATTACATAATTTTCTCCGGCTCATTGAGTGCTTTAACATCCCTTCAACAAACCTCAATCCTCCAAAACATCGTTAAAGAACTTCATAAACTGTACAACCAAATACTAGTCTTGGGTAAATCAGTATCATTCGCCTGGACTCCATCTCATGTCGGAATTCTGGGAAATGAATCAGCTGATCAGGCAGCCAAAGAAGCCACCAAACATCCCCCTCAGGACATCAAGATCCCACACACGGACTTCATCAACTTCACCAAAAATACTTGCATTAATCAATGGAGACAACGTGGAAAGCCACATCTAGAAGCAAGTTACACGATGTCTACATGTCCGAGTCCAAACTTCAACACTATCATTTCAACCACAAAGACCAGGTTGTATTAACTCGACTACGTATTGGACATACTCCTATAACCGTGAGCTTCCTCTTATGTGCGACTTCTGCAGATCCAACCTCACAGTTCATCTCGTTACAGCCTGCCGTCACTATGTACAGCACAGAGAAAGATGTGACATCTCCAACAGCCTACCAGACGCCCTAAATTCAGCACAACAAAGAACTTTAAACTTTATGAAAGCGACAAATTTGTCATTCTAATCATGTTGTGTATTCTAAAGTAGTCGCGTTATAAGTTGAAGCGACCATAAAGAATATATAATTAAATTTAAAAAAAAGTATGTGAATACATCACATCAGACTTTTCTATTCGGAATGCAACATAATGAACGTTGGCATGCAGTCTGCCGGAAATATTATAAAACATTTTCACAGAAAAGAATTGACCATGCAAAATAAAATAAAAGTTCAAAGCATTTTAGGCATGAAAATGAATAATTCCAAATGTTTGCCAAAATGTCGAAATTTCAGTCCTAACTATAACCATGATATCAGGATATCCTGGGAGACTCGCATCGTCTGATGATAGGAACTGTGAGCGGCCCACTAGCAGGTATGGAAGGAACACTAGGGGGAGGTGATGCGATCTGAGTATACTACCGTGAAACAAGATTCCTAGCATGTTTTATTCGGGTGAGGTGGGTTATGGCAGCGGTGTGTAGGAACGTCTTCATGTGCTCTGCGGTTCCGATGCATAGTTCTGCTTCGAGTTTAAAATGCAGGTATTCTCGCGACTGGCGCTCCAATTTCCAGGCAGGAGTTCCTGCAGAATTATCACGTGAGGGGTGGAGTTCATCCGGCTCAAATTGATTATATTTAGTTTACTGCCATCACGTTTTCCTCTGCTGTTTAATGCTCAACCTTTTCATAACCAGCACCTCAATTCCAACATAAAGATTTTATTTTCAATTTTATTTTCTAGCTACATTCGCATGACTTTCTTTACAGCGACATTTTGACATATATCAATTACATACTCTGTTATTCATATAAAAGTGGTTCTTCAGTTCACCTTATGTTTACGTAGGAATTGATTAAATCTCAGCAAGAATTGCTTAGTTACAACATGTGGATACGGTATTCATATGTTTATGTGTGATAACAGCTCTTGCGATAGAAAGGAAAGAAAGCGGGAAGCAAGAACTGCAAACTTTCAAATATGTCCGCTAGATGCGCTTAAAATGGGATATTTCCACATGAAGTATTTCGAAAACGGCTAACTTGTGAACTTGTGTACTTCAATAACTCTGTTTGTCCTAAAAAAAAAGCTTTTATTTCTCTTTTTAAGCCTCCTTGTTACACAAAATCCAATCAAATAAAGAGAAATTTGCGGACTATTCACAGAAAATCCAAAACTTACATTTTAATTTTAGTGTCAGTATATTATACATGTGAGATTTTAATAAGTTTTAAAGCTTTTTTTTTCAGGAAATAAAAAACCAATAGAAAATTTTCCAACTTAAAGATAATTCCGGTTGGGTGATTTTCTTTAACATCTTCGTGTCGCATCTACTCGCACGGACGTTTTTCTAAAAATGATTATAGGGGGGTTCAATGGATCTCAAAACGTGTATTTGCAGTGAAATACTGATATCGAATTTTTGAATGCAATACAATTTTTCCTCTCTACTATATATAGGTGGTGGAGAAAGTTAAAATATAGAACTTATAAAACATGCAGTTTTAAGAGAGATTTTCTGTTTGAACTTTCGAGGTTTTAAGCAATCTACTTCTGAAATGTACAGGATGAGTCAGAATAACACAGAATAAGTTTAAAGCATGATTCAGGAGTTATACTTGAGTATTTTCTTATAGGGAATGTATTTCCGTGAAGGTCTTGTTATCGAGCTAGAGGACACTAACATTTTTCAAACGCCGCTTCGGGTTAGTTGAAATTCTGTCAAAACAGGTCCCTGTACCCCACGCATTGGAATATCGCTTGTGTTCTGTTTTTAATATTGTTGTATCACCATTAACCTAAAACCTGCGTTTTGTTATTTAAGTGGTAAGGAATTCCGTGCATACATATTATACAGCACTTTGTGACTATGGTTGCTACAAGAGGTGTAGGTTATAAATTTTAGCTATCAGGATATTTCCAGTTACTTAATGCCTCGTTTATTGGAAGGACTGCTTGGGGAAATGCGAAAAGCGCACTTTATCTTTAGGAATACGGCAGTTAATGTGGTTCCAAGGCGAGGGGGACACCTGCGCATTATTCCAGTGATGTAAGGGATTTCCTAAGTGTAACGTATCCTGATCGCTGGATCGGTAGAGGAGTACCGAAATCATGGCCAGCGCATTCGCCAGATCTAACCCCTTTGGAGTTTTTCCTTTGGGGACATGTTCAGACTCGAGTACGAGACGCCGGTTAATACTGAAGAGGATCTAATGGCCAGAATCGTTGTAGCATTTGATGCTATTCATGATGTGTCAAGTATTTTTGAAATAACTCGGCAGTCATTAAACGACGCTATCAACTATGCTCCGAAGTCAAAGGTCGGCATTTTGAACATCTTTTTATAAACACATAAAATACTTGTTCACTAATAAACACTTGTTCAATTCTTCTTTTGTTCTTAGTTTAACTATATTTGAAGCCTTTTAAAAACACATGTTTGCATCATTTAATATTGTTTTAACTTTTCTCAAGTAACTTGAATGATGGTGGAGAAAATTTGACCAATAATAGTATTATTTTATGTTACGACAATAACCTGTATTCGCAGCTGCAGATCGGTTAAAAAAAGCTTTGACTTAGTTCAGAGCACACGGATTTACTGCCACGTAATTAAATAAAGATTCAGAAGTTTATAAATCAATTTAAGAGAGTTTTGCATTGTTTAAAATTAAAGATACCGGCTACTCTTATTTCAAAACTCTTCCAATGCCTTGTAGCAAAACATGCGTAGCGATCTGTTCGCCGGAATTTCATCCAACCCCGCGCGTGTTTCAAAAGCGTTAATGCCCTCTAGCTCGACAAGACGTTTATGGGCATACATTCCCTAAAAGAAAATACTCAAATAGGACCCCTGAATCGCGTCTTAAAATTATTTGGTGTTCTTCTGAATCTCCTTGTATACCCACTCTAATGCTTCTCACGAGGTTCTGCAGAGTATGTAATATCTTCTTCTTCTTTATCTGTTTAACCTCCTCTTATGTAGGACTTGCACCCCCAGGACTTACAAGTGGGTGCCAGGGGTCAGAGGCCCGTCGAGAAGCAGACACTCATGGATCAGATAGAATATCCAGGATGGGTGATGAGAGGAAGGAAGTAGATGAAACGAAATGATGGCGAAATGGATGAAAGGAAAGGCGAAGATGGAGCAGTTGGTGGAATGAATGGCGGGGGAAACCGGAGAAAACCCGCCCAGACGCCGCTTTGTCCACCACAAATCCCACATGTGGGTCCCTGGGATTGAACCCGAGCCGCCTTGGTGAGAGGCGAGCGGTCTAACCACTCGGCCACGGCACCGCCAGTATGTAATATCAAGACCAGAATATAGGGACCTTCTTTTTAAACATTTTGGCGGTCTTCTTAGCCTGGTGTATTATCCGGTGTAGGTACAACGAAAGTCTTGTGCCGTGGCTCAGTAGCCTAGAGTGTGGGGCTCTAATTCCTGGCTCGCAATGCGCCTGTGTATAGGACCGGTGCCGACTCAGCATCGTGAGGAAATTGAGAAGCTACGAGGGAACGATCCCGGTCACGAAAACCAACATCCCTGTTGGGGAATGCCTGATACTGGCCATATCTCCCCATTTCAGTTGGATGATCGTCACCTCTGCCGTGCGTATGTGGGCGTGAGGTCGGCATTCGTGTTGATAGGTCAAGGCTCCAAAAGGACTGTAGCACCACGAGAAAAGGAAAAGGTACAACAAAATGTGCTTTGAAACAATTTCTGCTTATGTTAGTCACTTTTAATAGGAAAAGCACAAAATAAGTGTTTATGGATTATTTGTAGAATAGCAACGAAAAAAGTCGTGTGATTGAAACGCATTAATTTTTGCTTTCTCTACCACGTACATAGTACGTAGAGAAGGTATTGCATTCCACTAAAAAAATGCGAAGATTTCACCGTAAATACGTGTTTTGAGGCCCCCTGAATTTAAAAAACGCATTTTTAGAAAAAGGTCCGTGTGGTGTGTGTGAACAACATAACTAAAAACCGAAATGTCAGGTAAACACCTACTTGGTATTTAAGTTCAGCACCTTTCAAAGATGCGACACGAAGATTTTCAAGAAAATCCTCCCAAACCAAACTACCCTTTACATGGAAGATTTTTCGAAATCTTTTATTTTCCAAAAAAATTGCTCTAACGATTGTTATTAATATACCATATATGAAAGTTACTTACATGACAAATAAAATGTATATCTTGAATTTTTGTGAAAGAATTTTGTATAATTGGTAAACGTTAAGCGATAGACGAAAACATACTACACAAGAAATGTGTATCTCTTTAAGACACACAATTTATTTCAAATAACTTTTTTTGTGGCATCAGCCATTTCCGAGATATCCGTTATTAATGGCTGGAATTGTTCAGTACTTAGCCTTTTCAAGTCCTGTTGATTTTCAGTTGTTTCTTGCGATGTTATGGAAAGAGTTTTAAGGCTAGTATATAGCGTCCAGTTCTTAAACATTTGACTATCGCTGTTCACTTTGCATCTATAACGAAATGTGTAATGCAGCTATTTCCAGAAACGTTTATCTGGATTAAAATGAAGTAGATAGGAAGATAAACTTTTGTAAGATAAATTTGTATATGCAGCTATTTCCAGAAACGTTTATCTGGATTAAAATGAAGTAGATAGGAAGATAAACTTTTGTAAGATAAATTTGTATACCCACTAATAAGAAATAGAGGGTAGAGAAAGTCATGTGAATGTAACGCATCAGATTTTTTTGAACTTGTTTTGAGAAAGTGAGAGACAATTTTTAAGAGTGCTTTATAAAAGTTTCAGCTTAACCCACTAATAGGTAACTGGAACAATTATAGCGTGAATTATAAATTTAATGGTTTAAGCTCCAATTCCTAATTATTATATTTTGTGCAAATACTTAAAGAGCGTAGAAGTTAACTTACATTTAGAAATCATTGAAACAAATGGAGACACGTGTAGTATAGATCGTTAAGGCACGGGGTCCTGAATGGAAGCTACGCGGTTCGAATCTCGCCAGAACCGTTCTCCCTGACTGAACTTTCTTCCAGGTTTTCAGGTTTTCCTCAACTACATAACTGGAAAATGCCGTGGAGGTACTCTAAATTTAGGCTTGGAACGTTTCCTTCCGCAAATTTCTTTCTCGGGTATTTAATTTCAAGTATCATCAGTGTCCACCGCCTGTGCTGCTGAATGCTGTAAGAACGGTCGTTGAACAGCATTTTAAGAAAGCAGCATATGATGAAATTTTAGAAACACTTAATTTCCTTTTCAGCAATAGTAGATTATAATACAAGAGGTAAAAGTGGAGTTTTATTTTGTGAGTAGGAATGTTTGCGAAGCGAAGGCCATGGACCGTTTCGCAACCCTACAAGCAAAATAAAACCTTTTTTACACGTGTAGCATATAATATTTTTTAGACAGTGCTCGAATTTCTAAAATATCAGTAATATTATATTGATTTCTGAAACCAACAGTTCACGTTTAGATCGTGAGGCTGTATTTTTAACATTTAAATTACTTCAGTCATTATATAATATATAAATTCAATAACAGCCCGCCTTAAACCAATATGTGTATGTAACAATATATAAAAAGTGTATATTACAGTCATTGTGTATGTTTATATTATTGTATACATGTAACAATGTTATGTGAATGTATTACGTAATTTAATAATGTAGGAGCTGTGAGAATAATAGGTTAAAAGTTGCTAACAATGAGGCAACCTTGAGGCAATAATGAATTTGAAAGTTTAACAATACTACTTGTAATTCTTGGAAACAATAATGTAATTTTTGGGACAGTTTATAAAATAGGCAATCAACAACCAGAAAAAGCTTTAGTTAAATGAAGGTATTCTATTGGACTAGGATTAGCCAATCAGAAACTAAAATGGAACAAAATTTACAAACTCAAAGGTCAGTTGCTTGTAAATAGTGTTCCTAACCGGACGCGAGATGCGTGCTCAAGAAATTTAATACGTATTTTGTGTGAGAATAGTTTACGTGTTAAAAAGTGCAAGTAATTAATAAAAAAGCTTGCAGCTCTCTCTCTATATCAGTGAAGTGTTATTTAAATCGTGTCAAGCATTAATAAAAGGAGTGAAGTAAAATTATAATCTGTGTAAGCCTACATTCTTCAGTCGCACCACTCCCTGCTAAGACATTCATGTCTCTAAAAAAAATATAAATACCGACGCAGCCGAGGCAAACATAAATATATAATATTTAAAGAAACAGACAAAATTGCAAAGTTAATATTTTTTAAACATTCTGGGGCAAAGGCCACCGGAAAGTACATGTTTTTTTGGGGGGGCGAAGGCTACCGGAAACTTTTTGCCATACGTGCAGTTGCAACTACTTCAAGTTCGGTTCCCCAAACATCGAAATATAATATATCTTCTTCAAACTGACTTTCCATACGTAGCAGCAACAAACCTTCTTCAAATTGGCTTCCAAAGCGTGGGGAAAATAACAATACAACAAAAACACATCTTCAAATTTACGCCCAAAGCGTGGTGCAAGTAACGTAAAGACAATAAAGCATCTTCAATCGCGGTTCTTGAAACAAGAGAAATGGCGCTAAAAATCGAGATGTCAGATCTTTTGATGTTTCGCCGACTCACTAGCAGTCATTTTCAGTGAAGTTATTTTCAACATGTTTTGGCTGAAGCGATTAAATGCTATATCATATTGCTTTCTGGGTGTTTTAGATAAGTACTTCTAGTGTTATTCTTTCTGCTGCTTCTGTAATTTCACCTGGCTCTTCCATTTCAGTTCTGAATTGATTATCCGTCATTTAGTTTTTATGTAGGTTATAATAGATAAAAGAATAACGTTTAAGATCAAAGAAAGCAGAAGGCTGCCAATATAAGGTATGTATAGGTTAAGTCTACAACAAATTGCAATTTGTATTGCGAACAGATAATGCGAGCGCCATGAGAAATTAAACATGTAAAAAGACACAATGAAAAGTAAAGCCTAATTAAATCAAGTCGAGTTATTAAAAATGTGCAAATACAAAGGACAACTGCCATGTGATTGGACTTGTAACCAAAGTTGGTCACAATAAAGATTATCACACTAGTGCGAAATCTAAAGCTTTTAACTCGTGTGCAGTGTGTTAGAAGATATTTTATGCCATGCTGTCGAAAAAACGTAATAAATATAAAAACACATTTCATCATTTTAGTAATACGTACTCGCCTTAAATTGTAATAACATTTGAGTCTATTCATGCTAACCTGTCAATGCGTGAGTACAGGTGGGTAACTTTTTTCTTTCAACATTTGGAATGAAAAAACTTTCAGAGCTTATATACACCTTTAGCAACCACGAATTATGAAATTGTTGACGTTTGTAATAATTACCCATCAATACAAAACAGTTACATATAACTGCACAAAAACCTTAATGGGGTGGTGAAATATTGTTTAAGCACATATAAAATGTATGTTTACTTTAATGTTTATAGAAGGTAGAAGTATTGCATCCTGCTCGAAAATTCTACATCAGACAGACAGAAAGGGGCAGCTATATACAACAGACGTCCGCCGGCGTTATAATTTAGTTATGAAACTTGTGTGTGTGTGTGTGTGTGTGTGTGTGTGTGTGTGTGTGTGTGTGTGTGTGAGAGAGAGAGAGAGAGAGTGAGAGAGTGAGTAGCACAACTTAAGAGCAAATGTCGTATAAATAGTAACTTTCATATACCCAGGCGACACCGTTGAGGGGTAGCAGGCCTAAGATTTTTCAGAAAATTCCCCCACTCCATACTATCCTTTACGTGGAAAGCATTTCGTAATCTTTTATTTTATAAAAAATATGTCTAAAGATTTTTATTAAAGTATTCTGTATTTGATATTGACATGACAAATGAAGTGTACAGCTTGAATTTTCTGTGTACAGTTTCTGTACTGTTCATACTCTGTACATTTTATATAATTATATTTAAGTTGGAAACCGTAAGAGATAGACAAAACTAAATTTAAGAAAAACATAGAGTTCGTTAAAACATATAATTTGTGTGAAATTAGTTTTTTTTCCTTAGCATTAGCTATTTCCGAAATACTTGCTGTTCTCGTTTGTATTTTTCAGTATTAAGCATTAAACTCTCAAGTGCGGTTCTTTTGTTTCTGTTGAGTTTAAGCAACGAATATGTAATATCGCGACAGGCATCAGAACAGTTGGCTGTACGAAATGTGTATTGAAACAATTTTTGCCAATATTTATCATGATAGGTACGAAGTAGGTTGATAAAAAGCTTTCGTTTCGATTATTTGTAGAATATATGTGGAAATAAATGATAGTGGGGTAGAGAAAATCGTGTGATTGTAATACATCAAGTTTCATTAAGATGATGTTTGTCAGAACGTACCAAATTATGCTTACGTAATGCGTTTATGCCACCAAGATGGTAGGTTTCGATAATGCACAGCCAGGGAGGGAATGCTGAATTTCCGAATTCAACGCACGCGGCTGCAATGCTGACCTTGTACATATCAATATCCTGGAGATAACGGAATGAGTTCCTGTGAGACAGGAAATCTCTTGCTCCGAGGTGCTGATAGCCTGAAATGTGTGATTTAATTGGCACACAAACTTGCTGCGGAGCACGTTAACTTCGTAGCTAAAAATTTCACGCTCCTACTTCTTGCATCTTTCGTCTACTCAATTTAGTTTTGTTAGGAACGCTACCATTTCAATGTAGAATTGCTTAGAAATTTCTGCTTTAATTTACGACATTTAGAAGAATAATTTCCTAGATTCCTCAATATGATGCTTCCAAACTGACAAAAGTATGGTAATCAGTAAGAAAATAACTAAAAAATGAAAATTTTAAAGAATTATTGAGCAATACTCAATAAATGAATACGTAAATAGGCAAATAAGTCCATGATAAATACGTCTGGGGTGCCAACACTCAGTGGAAACAAATGACAGTCAACTTTTGATCCAAACTGTATGTAAACCTTGCTCAGTCCCTCTCAATTAAACTGAGTTTTATTTATGGACGCTCTTTAACTACTATGGTCCTTAGCGTCCCATTCTATGTTGGGCGTGAAAGACCGGTAATTTTGCTCAGAGGCCTCTTTATCAGGCTTGAGGTTCTTTTACGTACCGTAAATCTACGACACGGAACCACCCGTGCTAAGGATTTTTACGCCCGAAAAAATCCATCGCCCTCCGCCGGGTTTGAACCCGCGACCTTGGGAACTAGAGGCTAGCACGGTACCACTAGTCCACGGAGGACGACGTCACATCAGTCCCTCTCATTGATTGCTTTCGAGGAATAGGTTATTGTGCGGTACAAACTACTTCCTTATTTAACATGATCATTTATCTTAATTTATTGAAGAGAATGGTCAAATTTACATTTTCATAAAAATATTAATAAGTTATATTACATAATAGAGCTAGTGCTTCTGGAATAAATGTAAATTCTTATAAACAAATAGGTAGGATGATCCTTCGGTTTAAACCTGTTTCTCAGGATGACGAAATCACGTGCATCTATCATGACAGTGTCTTTATCGTTCTTATTGCCTGATCTTGCATTTAGAGGGGACTTATCATACAATGCCATTCAAAGGTATAACAGCCAATCAGGGGAACGCGGAAGAATACATGTAAGTGTGCATTTCTGCGATTTGCACTGACGTGCACCTGCTTGCCCCGGCAGATAGGTTTCAGTGGGCCAACCTACGCATAGGCAGGCAGTTTTCCTCAATGCTGGGCAGGCCAAGAAAAACCTGTCTTATACTACTACATGACGGCAGGAGCGAAGCTTTAGAGAGATGGGTTTGGGACACCTGTCTTTCATATTCTTGACTGTTGCTAGTGATGAACAGGCTAAGTGCTATTTCATACGTGGCCTTACGGTACAACATCCTAATGTTTATTACTGTTAGATTTAAGTTGTTTACCATAATTATATACTCCAAGCTGCTAATGAAAGAATAAGGTGTCATCCGTTTGGAAGTGTTCGTAAAGTTTTCTCTGGGATTATTTCAACCATTAAGTTCAGTAACCTTTGTCGATATTTTTAAATTAGTCCGAAATGTTTGCAAATGGTTTCAGCTTTGCAAGTTGATGTATGTTTGAAGCATTATTATTATTATTATTATTATTATTATTATTATTATTATTATTATTATTAAGTGTTATGTCCTTGTGCTTATACTGTTCAAAATGTATGCTTTTAACAAAACTTACAAATTACCTCGTGTTTTTAATTATCTCATAATTATTCATTGGCCAATTTTTTCCCGCTTTTGTCACCTTGAAAACGCTGCCGGTTAATAGTACACATTGCAATAGAAGGTGATTTACCATTTGATCTCTGTCATCGCAAAGACATCCTTTTAAACCACGAAATCTAATAAAAGGGTCGAAAACATGTAAACATTTTAAAATAGCGAAGCATTAAAAACGCGTATAATGTCGGACAATTACAATAGTGTGGGGACCAGGGACAACATTTAGTGAAGTGTAAAAGGTTAAGCGTTGTAAAACATCGAAAATGCTTTCAAAAAGTATTAAGAAAGAAATCATTCTCGCTACTAAAGAGTTTCCATACAATAGCATGCGATATATTAAACTAAGTTGAAATATAATAGGAATGTTTGCGCTTCACTAAGTCCTATGTCTCTCCAAAGTAAGCATTGTTTTACTTGACGTCCCAGTGTAGGTGCAGGACGACAAACCTCAGTTAATATATGCGTCCAGCAAGGTGGCAGGTCCTATAGACATGTCCGGGCCTTACTACTCAATGTGAAGGTTGGAGAAGATAAAATACTTCCTTCCCTCAGGACAGCACAGGAACTCGTGCATATTGCCTAAGCAAGCATAGGCATAGGCAGAAGTAGATAAAAAAAATCTGATGTGTTACACTCACATGACTTTTTCTACTCTTGTAACTATTTTTACAAACTCTTATTCTCCATCTATTACACATTAATCGGGATAAGCATTTGCAGAAACGATCTTTTGACGTGCAAAGGAGAATTACATTTTACAGATAGCGACCAGTTCTAAAAATATTGACTATCGCTTAAGGCCTACTATGTTCCCCTTGTTTTGTATTTGCAAGGGCAATATAGAAATACAGTAGCGTTTAAGCATAGACATATCTCTTAATAGCTGGTTGCTATGTGCAGCACCATTCTCTTTACCACAGATTAATACTCTTTGCATATCCAAGACAAAAAAAATGAATAACGAATTTCCATTTGAGAAAATAAGTATTGAAAAATTTAAGAGGATAACAAGCAATATCTCGAAAATGGTTCACTCAACAAAAAAAAATGTATATAACATAAAGTGTGTATTTTAACGCGATCTACATTTTTTGTGTAGTAAAATTTTGTCTATCTCTTATGGTTTACCAGTTATGCAACAGTCGTTCACAATGAGGAATACTTTTGGAGACATTCCCAGAAAATTCAAGATATACATTTTATTTGTCAATAAAAATATCTTAAATATATGATATTTCAATCAAAATCGTTAGCCATTTTTGAGAAAATTAAAATTTTCGAAAAATCTTCCAAGTAAAGGGTAATCTGGGGTAGGGGGATTTTCTTGAAAACCTTTGTGTCGCATCTCTGGAAGATACTGAACCTAAATACCAAGTTTGGTGTTTATCCGACTTCGTTTCCGAGTTATGCTGTTCACAGACACACACACAGATACACACACGGACATGTTTCCAAAATAGCTTTCTTTTGGATTCAGGGGGTCTCAAAACATGTATTTCCGGTGAAATATCGGTATCTAATTTTTGGGTGGATTACAATGCTTCCCCTAATTACTATACGTAGTAGAGAAAGTAAATAGCTATACATGTCAGCGGGAAGGTCAAGAAACAGGTTTGGTAGTATGATCCTCTTGCGGAGATTTGTCTGGTAGCACGCCTCTATAGAAGTCCCGTGCTACTGCCATCAGCATGCAACCTTCACATCGCTGAAACAACTAAAATGTAAACATAAGCAAAAATGATAAACGATCGAATGTTAGCAAGTCTCTTGGACAAATAAAGTTAACAGGTACGAAAAGAATTAACCGACAAGAATTCTTAAATTACCCCAAGTAATATCTCCTATATTATGAAGTGTTTTTAGATTGAATTGTCTGCAGAAATTGACAAGTAGACGTGAAACTGTATCCTGTTCCAGTTGTAGTTCTTCATTTTCCTATGAACTTACGCAAATAATACCCAGTATCCCGCCTAGCTCATATTCATCGCTTGTGTTTTGGTAAATTGGATGTGGTTTTAGCCTATAAAGTATCCGTTACCATAGTATCACCTTATTTAAAACATTCTGTTACAGAAGGTAGGTATAAAAATTACCTTTTGTTCGAATAATTTATAGACTGCTTATGAAAATTAATAGTAAGGGCTAGAGAAATTCATGTGACTATCGGGTTTGTATTATGCTTAAAATACCATTTTTGTGTCGCCTAAGAGGAAAATTAGTAAATAAGCCATTTGTTGATTTAATTAAAATTACAAAATCTTACTTCGTTTTCTTAAAATTTGTGAAATTTCCCACAAATTTATATTGTACCCTCCTTATTCAACAACCACTTGAGTTCCTTTGCAGTTCTTAGAATTGTCTTACTTATGTAAATGCTTATTCCTCCTTTTTTTACATTTTTTCTTAGTTTTCACAATAATGAATGAAGATGTGTGCATCATTGTATACAGCTTATCAACATTTCCCCTTTTTCTGATTATTGTGCTTATTGTTTCTCCAGGGTTGAGATTACATTTTTATTCTGGTGTCGTTCAAGGCTCCAATAAAAGTTGGTTTATAGCTCCTCTTTCCTCACATAATGGACATGAATCTTTCTCTCTTGCATCCCCCTTTCTTCGCTATTTTCTCTTAATCTCTTTTGCTTTCATTTCCCAATCTTTTTTTCCTCCACAAGAGATAAACATTTGCTAGCGCTCATGGCAGAAATTCAATTTGCATTAATGAAATATCGACTTGGAGTTCTATGGGAATAGATTTAATGGTAATGTATGTTTCAGAACATTTTCTCAGTTGCATTAGAAACTCCAGTCCTTAGGATTGGTGGGTCTTTTTCGAACTAAGCATGCAGGAAGCGATAGATTGTGATAAAAATAACAAAGTGTGTGAGAGAATGCAGTGAAAATTTTATATTCCTTCAGCTGCCTTACACGATATTTCACGGGTAGCTTTTTAAACTCGAATGACGAATTAATTTTATTTATCTCCCCTCTTCTTTATGCAATTATTACTTTCTCTACTGCGTATAGTAAGTAGGGGAAGTATAGTATTCCACCCAAAAATTCGATACCGAGATTTCACCGGAAATAAATGTTTTGAGACCCCCTGAATCCAAAAAAAGCATTTTTGGAAACATGTCCGTGTGTGTGTATCTGTGAACAGCATAACTCAGAAACGAACAGTCGGCTAAACACCAAACTTGGTATTTAGGTTCAGTATCTTCCAGAGATGCGACACGAAGGTTTTCAAGAAAATTCCTCCACCCCAGATTACCCCTTACATGGAACATTTTTCGAAAATTTTAATTTTCTCAAAAATGGCTCTAACGATTTTGATTAAAGTATCATATGTTTAAGATGTTTTCATGACAAAGAAATGTATATCTCGAATTTTCTGGGAATGTCTCCAAAAGTATTCTTCATTGTGAACGACTTTTGCATAACTCGTAAAGCATAAGAGATAGACAAAATTTTACTACACAAAAAAGTAGATTGCGTTAAAATACACAACTTATCATATACATTTTTGTTGTTGAGTGAACCATTTTCGAGATATTGCTTCTTATTCCCTTAAATTTTCCAATACTTATACTTTTTCTCAAATTCGTTATTGAATTTTTTTTGTCCTGTTAATGCAAAGAAAATGGAATACTCCACATAGCAACCAGTTCTTAAAATATTTGACTATAGCTTAAAGCCTACCAATTCCCCTTGCATCTACAAGAAAATTACCAATAAGATTAACATGAAGCATATGGAGAATAAGCGTTTGTAAAAAATAATTTGTACAAGAGTAGAGAAAGTCATGTGAGTGTAACACATCAAATTTTTTGTAAGTTCCACTTATACCCCGCCTTTAACTACAATGGTCTTACCAGCGTTCTTTCCTTTGGAACATATTATTGGGGTTAACTAGTATTCGCTTGTCGTAGGGATTCTAGTAACCTTTGGGTTTTAATCATTAGATCACACACATTCACATTTCCTCACTCTGGGGGGGGGGGGGTAAAGAATAATTTTGGCTATAGAAGAGGCATAGCAGGCAGGTACTCTACCGACTGAGCTACGGGGCCAGCCTATGCAATTATTGTACAGTGATATACAGATGTTTTATGGAGAATCCTATCCTTTACTCCTTATAGTTATAATTTCGTAAGCCCCGGTTATTCCTAATAACGGGTGAAAAATCCGCTGGTATTCACGCAAAACTATATGAAACATCGACGGAATGTACGATCTGGGGTGGGGGATTTTCTTGAAAACCTTCGTGTCGCATCTCTAGAAGATACTGAACCTAAATTCCAAGTTTGGTGTTTATCCGACTGTTCGTTTCTGAGTTATGCTGTTCACAGACACACACACGGACATGTTTCCAAAAATACTTTTTACTTTCTCTACTACGTATAGTAAGTAAGGGAAGTATTGCATTCCACCCAAAAATTCGATACCGAGATTTCACCGGAAATATATGTTTTGAGGCAACCTGAATCCCAATAAAACATTTTGAAAACATGTCCGTGTGTATGTGTTGTTCTGTGTCTATCTGCCTGTGAACAGCATAACTCGAAAACGAAAGGTCGGATAAATACTAAACTTGGTATTTAGGTTCAATATGTTCCAAAGATGCGACACGAAGATTTTAAAATAAAATTCCCCCACCCCAAATTACCCTTCACGTGGAAGATTCTTAGTAATTTATATAACAAATAAAACGTTTATCTTAAATTTTCGGGGAATAGCCTATGAAGTCCTCTTCATTGGGAAGGAATTTTGTGCAATCTTGTATAACTGTAAACGTTAAGCGATGGACGAAAACCTACTACACAAAAAGTGTAATCTCTTTCAAATACACAATTTATTAAACATATTTTTTGTGGCATAAGCCATTTCTGAGATATCCGTTATTAAAGGTTCGAATTGTTCATTTCTTTGACTATCGCTGTTCTCTTTGTATCTGTAACGGAATATATAATGTAGCTATTTCTGCAAAAGTTTATTTGGATTAAAATGTAGTAGATAGAAAAAAATCTGATGTGTTAGACTCACATGACTTTCTCTACTCTTGTACAAACTATCTTTACAAACGCTTATTCTCCATATGATTCAGGTTAATCGAGATGTTAATCTTATTGCTAATTTTCTTGTAGGTTTAAGGGGAATATGGTAGTATTTAAGCGATAGTCAAATGTTTTAAGAGCTGGTTGCTATGTGGACCATTACATTCTCTTGGTATGCACAGGACATAAAAACAATTAATAACGAATTCCCATTTGAGAAAAACTATCAGTATTGGAAAATTTAAGGGAATAACAAGCAATATCTCGAAAATGGTTCAATGAACATAAACAATGTATGACATAAATTGTGTATTTTAACACGATCTACATTTTTTTGTGTAGTAAAATTTTGTCTATCTCTTACGGTTTACCAGTTATGCAAAAGTCGTTCATAATGAAGAATACTTTTGGAGACATTCCCAAAAAATTCGAGATATACATTTCATTTGTCATGAAAATATCTTAAACGTCTGATATTTTAATCAAAATCGTTAGAGCCGTTTTTGAGAAAATTAAAATTTTCGAAAAATGTTCCATGTAAAGGGTAATCTGGGGTGGGGGGATTTTCTTGAAAACCTTCGTGTCGCATCTCTGGAAGATACTGAACCTAAATACCAAGTTTGGTGTTTATCCGACTGTTCGTTTCTGAGTTATGCTGTTCACAGATACACACACACACACACACACACACACACGGACATGTTTCCAAAAATGCTTTTTTTGGATTCAGGGGGTCTCAAAACATATATTTCCGGTGAAATCTCGGTATCGAATTTTTGGGTGGAATACAATACTTCCCCTACTTACTATACGTAGTAGAGAAAGTAATAAGCTTGAGTAAGAGTAATTTGTATACCCAGCGATAGAGGGTGAAGAAAGTCATGTGAATGTATGACATGCAATTTTTAAATTTATACTGCCTGATCACCTTGATAATAGTCAAGTCAAGAGAAAGATCGCTAAACTATATCGACTTAATTTGTGCTCTGTTTCTGTCTTTTACAGGTAAGAATTCTGATGAAGATCCCTTTAAATACCTAAAAGTTGAACGGAACCAAGTTCTTAAGCCTGCAGCACATCGCTTGGCCAAGTAGAGAACTTGTCGATCATCAGTGCTATCAAGTCTGCTTCCATTCAGTATGTATATTAAAGCAAAACTCATCTACAATATATACGTAATGGCTAGGACTTGTTGCTAAATTCTCTATCGCCCACTGCTTAGCGAGACGGAACAACTTAGTACCCCGTTCGTTGTGTTATCCTTGAAGTGCTAAATTTATTTTAGTGAGTCTTAAAAATTGTAAGTATACAAATAACAACTGCTAAAGAATGTTCGCGTATGTCCGTTATAATTAAAAATAGAGTTTTTTTTAAATTTAACTTTAATCTTTTGGGCAACCCAGTCCTGAGAACTTGGTGAAAAGATCTTCAATTTTCTGACAATTTAAAGCATATGTTAAACATACGAGCTCGTTAGCATCCCATTTTCTCATTGCGGTTATATTGTTGTAGATTTTAAACTTAGATGAAGATTAATACCACAAAATAATAGCAGGTCTGTCTTCAAAGACGATTTTATAAGAAACAAAATTTTGCACATTTTTTCAGTACATAAAAAGGTTAAGATGCAATTTTGCAGTTTTATTTTTACAAAGCTGTAAACAAAACTGTACGAAAAACTGCCAGTTTGAATCTCTTAGCAATATTTTAAACTTCTCGTGACAAAAATGTTAATGTAAAAATACAAATAATATCGCACATTGGGCATTTTATATAATGAATAATATTTGCAATAACGTAATAATTGTTAAACTATCTTCAGCATCCGCAGGGAAATTTAAACCTTGCACCATTACGTGGTAACGTGGTGTTAAAATGTCAAAGAATCATGTGATTTCTTTTAACAGTCACTGAATTTGTATGTACCCTCCATCAATGTTGTAATTACAAACTATATCACAATCATATTAAATTATAGATGTGATTTAATTTGTTCATTCACCGCTGTATAAAAAGAACTTCACAAATCTTGAGGCAGTATTTTTAACACTTAAAGATTTTAATCAAATTATATAAATATAAATTTGAATAACAGCCGGCATTAAAACAATGTGTATGTAACAATATCTAGAAAGTGTATATTACAGTCATTGTATATGCTTATATTATTGTATCCATGTGTAATGTTATGCGAATGTATTACGTAATTTAATAATGTAGGAGCTGTGAGAATAATAACTTAAACGTTGCTAACAATGAGGTAACCTTGAGACAATAATGAGTAAGGAAGTTTAAATGCCACTCGTCATTATTAGAGCAGCAATAATGTAAATTTTGAGACAGTTTAAAAATAGCCAATCAACAACCAGAAAAAGTTTTAGTTAAATGAAGGTATTATATTGGAGTAGGATTAGCCCATCAGAGACTTGAAATACAGAAATTTACAAGTTTAGACGGTTGAAATCAATTCAGTTGTCTCCAAACAGTGCTCATAACCAAACGCGAGATGTGTCCTCGAGAAATTAAATACGTATTCGTGAGAAAAGTAGTTTACGTGTTAAAAAAATGCAAGTATTAAATAAAAGAGTCTCACAGCTCTCTGTATCAGTGAAGTGCTATTTAATTTGTGTCAAGGATTAATAAAAGGGAGTGAATTAAAACTAAAAATCTGTGTAAGCCTACATTCTTGTCACATCACAACCCTGCCTAAGAGAAACGTGTCTCTAACAATAATACTGACGCAGCCGAGGCAAACATAAATATAATATCTAAAGCAACAGTAAAATTACAAAGATAATACTTTTAAACTTGGGGCGAAGGCTACCGGAAACCGGGTACTATCCGTGCGATTGCAACTATTTCAAGTTCGGCTCCCCAACAGTGGAAATATAATACATCATCTTCAAACTGGCTTTCCATACGTAGCAAGCAACATTCATTTCTCAATCTAATGCCATGGATGTACCTGTTAAATTTTCCATACCAACTCAGATTTTACGAATTGTAGTACCTGAAAATTAGGACATATCTCTGTGGTAGGTTAAATATAACAGCATTGAAATTTTCAGCACTACAGAAAATGCTGGATATGCATACGAGAGTTGCATCTCATTGCCAATGGCAAATACGATATGTATGTTTACTTTATCTAGCACGTATTTAGTGGGGCATTGACAATGAGAGGGGAATGGACGGGACACCTCGATCCTCGATTCATCGCGGATCTTTGGTATTTAGGAACCGCAGGAGGCTATATGCCGCAGGCAGGTCGGCCGACATAGACGCGCAGATATCCCTAACGATTCCAAGCTTGATGACCTGGTCACACTGGCGGAACCGGGAGAACTCGGATCACCTGAGGCGGCTCAGAGAAGGCTGCCATCTGGCAGAGACGAGAAGAACTTTCCAACGAGCAAGCATCTACGCCATCTTTCCGAAACCGGCCGACATTGCACAGCCGCAAGTCTAGATACATGAAACTTAAAAGCGGAAGCGAAGTAGTAAGAAATGAGGGAAAGAAAATTCGTGGTGGAAGAGAGGCCATTCCAGACCACCCCAGCATTTGCCTTGCCAACCAGGAAAAATCACGATAAACCCATGGTCAGAGTGGCCGGCTTGAACCCAGGACCTCGCGAATGCGAGCCTCATACATTATCTTGCTCTATACGTTTCTGGTAGGTAGACAAAGTATTGCATTGCGCCTAAAAATTCAATATCCAGATTTACTCGGAAATAAACGTGTTTTGAGGCCCCTGAATGGAATAAAAATGGGTTTTTAGAAAAAGGTGTATTTTGAACTCAAAAACGAAATGTCATATAAATACCAAAATTGATATTTAAATTTTCAGTATGTTCCAAATATGCAACATGGAGAAAGTAAAGAAAAATTCCTCTACGCCAAACTACTTTACATGGAAAAATATAAATGGTTCTAACAGTTTGATTAAAATACAATATATTTAAGAGTTTTACATGGAAAATGAAAGGTATATTGAACACGTATATCCTGGGAATAGCCTATGAAGTCCTCTCATTCGGAAGGAATTTTGTATAATTATATATAAGTGGTAAAATATAAGAGATGGACAAAAACTACTACAAAGAAAATGCACATGTCTTTAAAATAATTTTTTTTGGTACCAGCCATTTCCGAGACATCTGTTGATTTGAATTGTTCAATAATTTTTCATTTTTAAACTGCTGTTCACCATTCAGTTGTTTCTCGCGATGTCGTGGAAAGAGTGTGGAATTGCATCAGTATGACTCGCGTGACTAGCTTCAGCCTCAAACTAAATTGAGTTTTATTTATGGAGCTCTTTAACTGCTGTGGTCCCAATTGTATTGGGCATGAAAGACCGCAAATTTTGCTCAGAGGCTTCTTTATCAGGCTTGAGGTTCTTTTACGTGCCGCAAATCTACGACACGGGACCACCGGCTTTACTTTTATGCCCGAAAAAATCCATCGCTTGAATCCGCGACCTCGGAACTACAGGTAACCACTGCACCACGGAGGACGACAGCTTCAGCCTCTTGTATCCATCTTCTCCTACAAGGATATGTGCAATGAACGCATTTCTGCAAACGTTTATCTCAATTTACATATATTAGATAGAAAAATGAAAATTTTGTAAAAATAGGCTGCAGAAGAGAGATAAAAATAAAGGATAGCAAGTAGAGCAAGTCGCGTAAATAAAGTGCTGTTACCATTCTCGCGATTTCATGGAAGGAGTGGAATTTCAAAGCGAGAATATAGCCTCCCGCTTTTAAAGATTTGACTATAGCTTCAACCTCTTCTATCCTTCTTGTACCTACAACGAAATGTGTAATGGAACGTTTTCTGTAAAGGTTTATCTTTATTAACATGAAGTGGATACAAACAAATCTTATTTATATTCACATGACTTTCTCTACCCTCTATCGCTTAGTAGTGGGTATACAAATTATTCTTTGGAAAGTTTATTTTCCTATCTACTTCACTTTAATCGAGATAACCTTTCCAGAAATAGTTGAATTACACATTTGGATATAGATACAGAGGGAGTAGCAATTGTCAGGTATTTTAGAACTGGATGCCATACGCTGGCATGTTGTCCTTCGTGGTGTACTGGTTACCATGCTATCGTCTAGTTCCCGAGGTCGCGGGTTCAAACCCGGCGGAGGGCGATGGATTTTTTCGGGCATAAAAATCCTTAGCATGGCTTCCTTCGGAAGGGAGGTAAAGCCGGTGGTCCCGTGTCGTAGATTTACGGTACATGAAAGAACCTCAAGCCTGATAAAGAGGCCTCTGAGCAAAATTTCCGGTCTTTCACACCCAATATAGAATGGGACGCTTAGGACCACAGCAGTTAAAGAGCGTCCATAAATAAAACTCAATTTAATTTAATCTTCACGCTGGCATCAAAATTCTATACTCTTTCCATAACGTCGCGAGAAACAATTGAAAATCGACAGGACTGAAAAAGAATGGCGAAGTATTGAACAATTGGAATCATTAATAACGGATATCTCGGTAATGGCTGATAGCATAAAAAGTTGTTTGAAATAAATTATGCGTTTTAAAGAGATCTAATTTGTGTGTAGAACGTTTTCGTCTATCCCTTAGCGTTTACCAGTTATACAAGATTATACAATTTTTTTCTCCAAAAATTCAAGATGTACGTTTTGTTTGTAATGTAAATATCTTTAATATATTGTATTTTACTAAAACTTGTTAGCCATTTTATTAGAAAATCAAAAATTTCGAAAAATGTTCCTTGTAAAGGGTAGATTGGGATGCATCTTTGGAAGATACTGAACTTAAAGTTCGGTATTTATCCGACGTTTCGTTTTATGATGTTCAGAACGTACTATAACATTTTTCTGAATGCCTGTGCCTTTTTTAGGTCCAGGGGACCTCAAAACATGCTTTTCCGATGAAACCTCGACTTCGAATGTTTGGGTGAAAAGCTTTTGTAAGAATAGTTTGTGTGAGAGTGAAGTGAATGCAACATATGAGATTTTTCAACATGTTGAGAGATTAGAATGCGTGTTATAGAGGAACTGCGGTACTGACTGGAGAAAGGAGCAGGTCGCTTTATTATTGCTGAGCTTGGTAACGTTGACAATGAAACAAAAAGGAGATAATTACACATTTGGTTTGCTGTGGGCGGTCGATAGGCACGGTTCTGTGTCTCGGTTGGTTGAACAGCCTCTCTCTGGGATTGATTATTACATTGCTAGCGTATCCTGTGCGAGTGCGTGCCCTTCATTTAGCGGTCTTTATAGATGCATCGATAGTCCTTAAGGTAGTTCTGGTTCAAACAACGGTTCATGTATGCTTCTGTGGCAAGGGCTGCAGTTTCACCTCAGAAATAATAACCAGTCAAATCTTTATGGACATAGCGGAGGTTCCGAAAGCTAAAATTGGAAAAAATCAGATGTCTTGTTTTCACATTACCTTCTCTGCTCACTCTTCTACAAACTATTCTTACAACAGTTTATTCTTTTGCCTACTCCCTGTGAATCGAGATAAAATTTCATTACATATTTACAGATTTCCTTGTAGTACAGGGGGATAGGGGAAACCGAAGCGATTGTCAAATATTTAAAAGAGGAAGCTACATGCTGACTCTGAATTTCTAGGACATCGCGAGAAACAACTGAATAGCGACTGCACTTCAAAATCATTACAAAGTTTTGAAAAATTGATACCAATTAAAACGATATCTCGGAAATGGCTGATACCACAAAAAAGGTTATTTGAAATAAACTGTGTGCCTTTAAGTGATCTACATGTATATCTTAACTTTACCAGTTTTACAGAATTATATAGAATTCCTTCAGAATGAAGAGGACTTCACAGGCTATTCCAGAAAATGCAACATAGAGATATTATTTGTCATGGAAATGTCTTAAACGTTTAATATTTTAATCAAACTCGTTAGCTATATTTTAAAAAAAACAATGATATTGCAATTTTTGCATGCAAAGTTGGCGATTTTCTTGGCAATCTTGCTGTTGCATCCTTGTAAAATACTGAACTTAAATACCAGGTTTGGTATTTAACCGACTTTTCGTTGTGCAGTTATGCTGTTCACAGACAGACAACACACAAGGACCCCTTTCTAATTTTTTTTCGAGATTCTCAAAACGTGTATTTCTGATGAAATCTGGGTATCGAATTTTTTATTTAAATGTAACACTTCCTCTTCTTATTTTAGGTAAGTTGTGGAGAAAGTAAATAGCAATAAATTCCGATGTGGCATACTCATACGTTTTTCTCTGCCCGTTACCATTTCACAGATATTCCATATATTCTGTAGCATTCGTATAAAAAGTCATTCTTCTATCCACTGTACCTTAATCACGATAAAAAATTTTTGCCAGGAGTTATTTAAAACTGTTACCCAGCATTGCATGGGTGCATGCCCTAAGTAAGAGGTTGGAAATAAGGATATGTGGTGGTTTTTGAAAGTTGTGGGGAGTACAATTTGCAATCGTACCTAAATTTGGTTTAGATTGGTCAAAGGGCACCAGTTGTACGTAAGGGGTATGAAAATATAGTTTTTTTTTTTGTTTGTTTGTTTAAGTTTTATAGCTTCCTATAATTTTCACAAAGTCCAGTAGACGCTGTTTCAAACTTTTATACCGTCTCTTTGATCCTGTAATTACAGAAACCCCTGGCATTGGTTTACAACGAAATACGGCGAAACTGGCCAATAAGAAGATTCTCCGCTCCTAGAGCAGCAAGTACACAAGTGGTGACATGTCATAACCACAGAAAAATAGTCTCAATTGTGGATTAGAAACATCGTTGAGAGATTTCTGATATTGTGCTGGCTACAGTTTTCTCTCTAGTATTACAAGGCTTTTCAGTAGTGAAAGAATTATAAAAATCCTAGAGTGGTTTTGCAGATTAAGCTATATACACATCCATACAAATTTCTTCCTTTAGAATATTAGTATAGATAAGGGCAAAACAAAAGAGGTGATCTTATTTACATTATCTCTGTTTAGAGCTTCATTGAAACTTTATCCTTCTGCTCTAAGAAAATTTGCTGTGCAATCTTTGTAATTTGCTTTCACAAAACCTCGGTAAGAAATGAACATGATTGACGATATTCAGATTCACTAGCCTTATCCATGTGTGGCGTTTCGCACGCCAGACGCTAGGCGGTGCTAGAGTCGCATGATGTAAAGCTCCAAAGTGCATTTACACACATTCTCTAATCCAGGCCTTGTAAACACTGTTTGTTATTTTAGTCATTTATGAGAAGAAATTATAGGTTGTCTTATAGCTCATGTCCCGGGGGAAGAACAGGGCTTTCCAATGGTGAAAACACTATAAAAATCATTGTAATTTTCGAGATTTCCACACACACACACACACACACACACACACACACGAACACACCGCGACACATTTTCTCTTTTTATAATATAAGTACAGATTAGACAATGCGGACTTGGTTGCATGCAAGATAGAAAACAACAGTCATTTGTTTATATCACAAGTTTTTCTGCCTCATGAGCTTATGTCAAGGAAGAGAGAAAGAATTGTTTTGATTTAAACGTTCATAGATAGTGACCAGTCTAGTGTTCAGCTCCGGAAAACTTGAGCATAAAACAACAAATGTTTCGAAAACGGCTAATGCTACAAAGGAGGTTATTTGATAGAAATTTCAATATTAAGGAGTTTTACGCTTTTAATTCTATACCAAGTTTTCATTTAGCTCGTATGGGTACCGTGTTAAATAAAACTTAAGAATGAAAATGAATTCACAAAAAATTCAAAACATGCATTTCATTTGTCATGTCAGTTCTCAAACATGCGACATTTCACTCGGTGGAAGAATGAGAAAATAAAATGTTACGTAAAGCTCTTGTGGTGGTGGTGGTGGTGGTGGTGGTGGTGGTGGTGGTGGTGGTGGTGGTTTCTTGAAAATTTGTGTTGCATCCTTGAAAGATGCCTGACTTAATACCAAGTTTTTGCCCCAACTGTGCAGTTTAATTCTTTCTAAAAGTACTTTGGGGGGGGGGGAGTTCAAGTGACCTAAAACATATTTACGGTGAAATTTTGATATTGAATTTTTTTAATAGAATGTAATATGGCAGATAAAGAAGAAAAGCGTGTCTTAACATTTTAGGCTTCTGTGGGAATCATGCGCTGCATTGATATAATTATACAGGATGTTAATATGTAAAGTATAAATATACCCATTTTTTATGTAGGAATCTGAGAGATAAATAAGATAAGAAAGGGAACCTAGACACTGTGTAAAACGTAATTGTGTGTGAGATAATAGTTCCTTTACGTTGGAGTTGTTTATTTATGAAAATCCAGTTTGTAGATGCTGTATTAAAGGAGCTGTATTATATTTCAACTGTTGGGGAACCGAACTTGTAGTAGTTGCAACCGCACGTTTAGTAAACAGTTTCCGGTAGCCTTCGCCCCAAGTTTAAAAAAATGTTAAGTTTGTAATTAAACTGTTTCTTTAAGTATTAAATATTTATGTTTGCCTCGCCTGCGTCAGTTAATACAGACATGGAAGTCTTGGCAGGGCGTGATGCGACAAGAATGTAGGCTTACACAGATTTTAAGTTTTAATTCACTCCTTTTTATTAATCTTTGACACAAATTAAATAGCACTTCACTGATATCCAGAGCTGTGAGATTCATTTATTTAATACTTGCACATTTTTTAACACGTAAACTTATTTTTCGTTTCACACGAATACATATTCAATCTCTCTAGGACGCATCTTGCATCCGGTTGCAATCCTGTCCGCAGGCAACTGACTAGATTTCAACCGTCTAAACTTGTAAATTTCTGTATTTCAAGTCTCTGATTGGCTATTTTTACTCCAATAGAATACCTGCATTTAACTAAAGCGTTTTTCTGGTTGTTGATTGGCTATTTTTATAAACTGTCACTAAAATTACATTAATGCTTCCAAGAATCACAAATAACATTTAAACTCTCAAATCCATTATTGCCTCAAGGTTACCTCATTGTTACCTCATTGTTAGCAACGTTTAACTTATTATTCTCACAGCTCCTACATTATTAAATTACATAATATATTCACATAACATTATTACACATGGATACAATAATATAAGCATATGCAATGACTGTTACATATATTTGACAAATTATTACATACACATATTGCTTCAAGGCGGGTTGTTATTGAATTTACTTACATAATTTGACTGGAATCATTTAAGTGTTAAAAACACTGCCTCATGTGTCATTGAATTATCTGCATTTTGGTACTCAGAACTTCACTATTAAAGCTATAGGGATTAAAGAGTTTATTAGACTAGCTTAATACTTTTTAAAAGTAAATTTAAACCTAATTGTTAATAACGAGATTCGACATACTGACCACACATCACTCCCAATACTGCCTTCTGCCAATGACGTATTCTGTGGAGGAAAGCAGAAGGTGCAGCGGACATGCAGATGGACTTGGTCTGCTTAGAAATGTGACGTCATGATTTTCTTCTACTATTACTATAAATTATTTATTTCTACATATTTACATTAGATTAATGTTACATGTTATTTTAGAATAATACCTGGTTGTGTGTGTGTACTGGATCCTGCTTCTCCCTAAATATACTTTATATTAAAAGTTGGACATGAGTACCTATGTAGCTTTTCTTAAGAGACATTCTCTTACCGTGCTTGTTACTTTGCTTGTTCATTATTTCTATTATTAAATTCCTCCTTTGCTTTAATGACTTTCCTCCATCATTTGTCTCTTACCATCCCAACATATTTATCAAAATTTCTGTGTGTAGGTTTCCCCACTTCTTGATCCTTCAGTTTCTGAACATGATGCTATACAATGTCGATTTTTAGCATATATTTCCACGTAATGGGCACTCTTAATTTTAGCCACTTAAGCACACTATTCCTGTTCTACTCCATGCAAATCCTTCCCTTTTCTTCCCTTTTATTGCAAACATCCACATATTTTTCCACCCCACTCTCTGTTAAACTTCTATAGCTCGTATTTCAAAGTACTCTTTTCTTTCTATTTTTAAAATTGCTTCATTTGTATTGTCCCGTTTTAACTTCTGTAGTCATGTCAGGGGCTTGACCGTAGTTTTTAAACTTTTTTCTTTTTCTTTTCTTTTTTTTCTGAATTCCATTAGGAAACACATTCGCATTCAGTCCACTCTCACCCTTCCGGACTCTGCGGAGTGTAGAGAATGGTCTAATTAGAGAAAAATTCTCTCGCCACAGCCTGGAATCGAATCTGGGACCTCTGGATTGAGAAGCCTGAACGCTGAACGTTCGACTACAGAGGCAGTCTACTCCATATTTCTTGCTTTTCAATGTCGTCGATCCTTAATTCACTTCATTACCTGCTGATTATCAATCTCGAGCATTACAATTTCTTTGATAATTTTCTTTTTATCATTACTATTTTTGTTATTATTGTCCTCATTCTGAAATATCCAGAAGGTTGATAGTATAATCTTGTTGCACTGGCTGTACGAAGGACATGCCCACCTATTATCGCTGACATTTTATTTAAAAAGCTGTAGAAAGTCGTCGTTATTGGAATTATGTGGGCACATTTTGATGATAAACGTTGTTGGCGTGCACCCAGAGGTCGTGGGTGGGGTACAGTAGCCCCCGGGGGACCTCGGAAACATGACAGATAAAGGTCGCGTCATACGACACTCGGATATGGCCGGATATGTTCGCCGTAGCGTGACCAACCTCAGGTCGGTTTCCTTGCATTCACGTGAGTAGTGACGTCTGCCTAAATCCGGGTTTTCCTATCTTTCATAACACTTTACCTTTTAAAAGCAACTGCTTGATACAATGTTGCCAATAAATGCCTGATACTGGTAAGAGGATACAGGAAGTGGTGTTTCTAAAATTGATCTGTAGTTTTCAAAATAAAATAAAGTATTGAATTACTAGAATTTATACTAAATAGTTGGTACGGAAATCTTAAAATACATAAATAGAAGAATGCAAGGAAATAATCAAAGCACAGGTTTTGATGCCGTGGCCGTACTCCTCTCTCTCCCATTAGTTCAAAGACAGAGTAATGCTGCTACCCAGTATTCTAAAAGGAAGGGAGGAGTCCACAAGGTACCTACTGATACATACGCGACACAATTCTCACCAGGAGCTAATTCTGCCATACATGTATCCAACCCCTCAGGTGTAAGTTCCCCAAACGCTTTCTTTCCTACGAGATTTGAATATCAACAAATCGCTTTGCATACATAACATTCTTCACCAAGAAGAAGAAGAAGAAGAAGAAGAAGAAATCGTGTGGGATGGAGATGTGGAGCATTTGCAGGCCAACATAATTGGTGTACCTCCAGGCACCAGTTAGCTGCTGTCAAACGTTCGAATAATCATAAATGTACGTTTCCCAATGAGGTGGTTTACCATCATGTTAGAACGCGATGTTTGTTACCTTCCTGTTGCAAAAGTGGTGCGAAATTTGGCACGCCAGTTACACAGTAAGCTCGTTGCTAATCTGTAAACCGCTATTTGTGTAGTTTTTACTTTCTCCACCACGTACCCAGTAATTAATGGAAGTACTGTATTTCATAAAATAAAATGTGATATATAGATTTTCAACAGAAATCATCTTTTGAGGTCCCTGAATTAAAACAGCATTTTTTGGAAAATGTGTTTGTGAACAACATAACTATAGAAATCTGATGTATTACACTCACATGTCTTTCTCTACTCTGATACAAACTATTTTTACAAACGCTTGTTCTCCATCTACTTCGTGTTAATCGCGATAAACATTTGCAGAAAATCTTATTGCTAATTTTCTTGTAGGCGCAAGGGAAATATAGAAATATGGTAGGCTTTAAGCGATAGTCAAATCTTTTAACAGCTGTTTGCTATGTGAAGCATTCCATTCTCTTTGCATGTCCAGGACATTAAAAAGAAAAAAAAAACGAATAACGAATTTCCATTTGAGAAAAAGTAGAAGTATTGGAAAATTAAAAAAATAACAAGGAATATCTCAGAAATGGTTCACTCCACAAAAAAAAAAGTGTATTACATAAATTGTATTTTAACGAGCTCTACATTGTCTATGAAGGAATTTTTTTTCATCTCTTACGGTTTGCCCGTTATGCAAGAGCCAATTCAGAATAAAGAGGACTTTTGGGGACATTCCCAGAAAATTCAATAAATACATTTTATTTGTCATGAACATATCTTAAATATATGATATTTTAATCAAAATCATTAGAACCATTTTTGAGAAAATCGAAATTTTCTAAAAATATTCCCTGTAAAAGGTAGTTTGAGGTGGGGGGATGTTCTTGAAAATCTTCGTGTCACATCTTTGAAAGATACTGAACCTAAATACCAAGTTTGGTATTTATCCCACTTTCGTTTTTGACTTTGCTGTTCAGACACACACACACACACACACACACACACACACACACACACACGGACCTTTTACTAAAATGCTTTTTTTTTATTCAGGTGTCCTCAAAACATGTATTTTCGATAAAATCTCGATATCGAAATTTTTGGTGGACTGCAATACTTCCCCTACTTACTCTACGGAGCAGAGAAAGAAAAAAATGAGATGTATAAATATCAAAATTGATATTTAAGTTTAGTACCTTCCAAAAAAAGCGACACGAAGATTTAAAAAAAAACCCTACCCCAAGCTACCCTTTACATGGACAGTTTTCGACCTTTTTTATTTTGATTAAAATTTCATATATTTAAGATATTTAATACCTGACAAAACGTATACCTATCTGGAATTTCTGGAAAAATCCTGGGTTACATTTATAATTGGTAACGCGTAAGAGGTAGGCAAAATCTTATTGCACAGAAGATGTAGATCTCGTTGAAGCTCACGATTTATGTCAAATATATTTTTAAGGCTTTAACCATTTCCGAGAAATTCGTTATTGTTTTGAATGTATTTATACTTTTTCAAGAGGTAAGCCACTGTCTGTTTTTCTCGTAGTCGTGCAAAAAGCATGGAGTGTCAAAGTCATCACATGGCGACATCCTCTCTAAACATCTGACTAATGCTTCACCTTACGCAGTCTTCTTATATCTACAACGAAATGTGTAATGATAATTTATCTTATTAACAAGAACTAGACACAAGAATGCATTTAATAAGAATATTTTTTATTAGAAGAGTGAGTAGAGAAATCATGTGAATGCAACACATCAGATTTTTAGTTTGTGTGCTCACAAACGGATCGCATACCAATAAAATATACATAACCCACCACGACGCAGGAACGTTGGGCGACCTCACCCCCCAGCCATGCGCACCAGGAAAGGTAGAGTTGATGTGATCATAACTAACAGTAATGCTTTGCTGGCGTCAGAACGTTTCTTTTGAGCCGAGTGTACGAACTGTTCCAGGTGATCAGTCATAAATGCGTCTGCCGCCCGTGTTTCACATCTTATGCGTCAGTGGTTTATTCACCGAGCCTCGAATTCAACCCTCTTACACTTCCCCACCAGGAGAATATGGAGGGGATTCTGATTGCTTTTATGCAGTGGTCTACCGAAACACTTTGACAGAAGTCTCGAGGGACTGGATCCATTTGTTTAACAAACGAAGAAGGGGGAATAAGAATTCAAACACAAGTGTGAAGGTGGGACATGAGCAAAATATAACTGTTGTGCAATACAGCTTGGTGGTGGTGGTGGCGGAGGGTCTGGTATTCTTACATGAAACAGAGTGATTTATGAAGAACTAACACATTTATTTATTTAATTGTTTCAAAACTAGTTATGCTAGCGACAACTTATTACACCTGAAATACAGAGGAGATTTGGGAGGTTATTTACCTGTATAGCAAATGTTGAAAATGTCCTCTATCCTGCATAAGGCACAACTGAACAGGTCGTTGCATGTTACTGGCCACTCGTTGAAGGACTCTGTTGTCCATAGCTTGAAGCTTGTGCTTCAGATCGTCCAATGTCCGGGGACGTTGGCATAAGCCCTGTCTTTTAAGTAACCCCATAGAAAGAAGTCCAGAGATGTCAAATCCGGAAATCTCGGTGGCCACAGGTTCTTGGAAGTGATCTGGTCGTCAAAGAAACTTGTAATTAGTGCCATAGATTCATTTGACGTATAGCATATAGTGCCGTCCTGCTGAAAATATCCTTGACTCAGCTCTACATCGTATAGTTGCTCAGCAAACTCCATGAAAATCCGTCGGGACTCTGCAGTGTTCACATAGTTAAAAAAAAAGTATCTGATGTGTTACACTCACATGACTTTCTCTACTCTTGTACAAACTATTTTTAGAAACGCTTATTCTCCATATGCTTCATGTTAATCGAGATATGCAGATGCCAATCTTATTGCTAATTTTCTTGTAGATGCAAAGGGAATTTGGTAGGTTTTAAGCGATAGTAAAATATTTTAAGCGCTGGTTGCTATGTGGCGCATTCCATTCTCTTTGCATGTCCAGGACATAAAAAAAATGAACAACGAATTTGATAAAAACTATAAGTATTGGAAAATTTAAGGGAATAACAAGCAATATCTCGAAAATGGTTCACTCCCCAAAAAAATGTATATGACATAAATTGTGTATTTTAACGCGATCTACATTTTTTGTGTAGTAATATTTTGTCTATCTCTTATGGTTTACCAGTTATGCAAAAGTCGTTCACAATGAAGAATACTTTTGGAGACATTCCCAGAAAATTCGAGATATGCATTTCATTTGTCATGAAAATATATTAAACATATGATATTTGAATCAAAATCGTTAGAGCCATTTTTGAGAAAATTAAATTTTTCGAAAAATGTTCCATGTAAAGGGTAGTCTGGGGTGAGGGGATTTTCTTGAAAACTTTCGTGTCGCATCTCTGGTTGATACTGAACCTAAATACCAAGTTTGGTGTTTATCCGACTGTTCGTTTTTGAGTTATGCTGTTCACAGACATACACACAGACACACACACGGAATGTTTCTAAAAATGTTTTTTTTGGATTCAGGGGGTCTCAAAACATGCATTTCCGGTGAAATCTCGGTACGAGTTTTTGGGTGGAATACAATACTTCCCCCTACTTACTATACGCGGTAGAGAAAGTAAAAATTGTCCCACTATTCGCTGTACGGATATTGCGCACTAAACTCCGATTTTAACCGGGTGCATAGGTGCATAGTCGGATAAATGAAATCATGTTTCATCTGTAAACCATGCGATGGACAGTGTGGCAGAATTTTGCACAATGAACACCTGAAACCAACGACAATAATTCAGTCCTCTATCCTTATCTGGTTCCTGTAACTGATGGACAACCGTAATCCTATACGGCTTTAGGTCTGCACTTTTCATAGCTCTCTGGCACATTGAGTAGCTGTACCCTGTCTCCTGCGACAAACGTCTTAATGATTTTTTGAGTGACTGATCCATTCGTGCTCTTACGTCAACAACCTTGGGAAGCCTAGACGAACGAGTTTTGCGTTTTTCTCTCCAGAGATCCAGTAGTTTCCAATTTGTTGACCAGTCCCAGTATTGTGTTTCTTTGGGGAGGATTCCGAACACCAAATTCTCTCTGTATGCCCTTCAAGTAGCTGTAATTGAATTCGTAATCCAGTTTGCATTACTAGGAAGAGTCGTTCATTTAATGTGTACTCCATTTTCACGTTGACTAGAACAAAATCTCAAAAAACCGTTGCCGACAATAAAACTAACAATTACGAATAAAACATGAACATCAGCGCATCTAGTGACAGGCAATCGAAACTCCAGAACATTCTGCTTAGTTTGGCGCTAAAATTTGTGCATTGAGTGAATTTGGAACAGAATTATTAAATAAAGAAATGTGCCAATTCTTCATAAATCACCTGTATATAAGACTGCTATGGTCTGTAAAGTAATACAGATTTAAGACTAAAGTCTTACGTCGTAATTACTGCGTTCGATTTGTGGCTTAACTTTGGACTGTGCTAATTGCTCGTGTTAGTAGATTAGTTATGGGAAATGACATTTAGGGTACTGCAAAGGTTCCAACAACTGTTTTTACACTGATGTATACTCTTGCCCCCAACTCTCTCCTCCCCTCTCTGCTGTTGCTGCAGTAGGAGAGGGGGCTTTGCTACACCTGTGTTTTCTTCATGTCTAATCTTCCAGTTATATACACGAATTTACAAAATTTAACGGACAAAATTTTCAGGGATTACAGGGGAGTTCAGGCGAGCACTTTGCTATAGAACATTTATGGTCTTTGAGTTCATGGTTGTTTCAAAATCAATAACTAGTCGGTATGCCACTGATATAACTTCCCTGACTTGCTGGTAATAGTGGCCATTCTATGTTCAGACATTCCATGAGGATATCTCTGTAACATGTACTTAAATTTTTAAAGAAATACTAGAAATGATAATTGGTTTCACTCCAAACGTACGTCATTCATCTGTTTGGGGGAGGGGATGTTTAACCGCTTATAACTATTTTCGCGTTTGTGGAAGAGAAATTAACTCCTTTGGAGTGGAAATCCGTGCCGTATTCCAATTATATCTTTATTTGCATTTATAAGTATGAATATTCAAATGAAAAATCATTACGTTAACTTCAAATGTCGTACAGATCAAAGATGCCCTATATCAAGGTGTTCCAATAATATACCTCTGTAACACCAGCAAGTTTGTTGGTTGAATTCTGTAACGTCGTGTATATAACTGCAACATCCCACGTCCTATACACTTGAATAAATATATATTAAAGTGTAGCTTAAAATCTTAAATACTTTTTTCAGTAAATGATAGCTACGTCGTCTACTATAAGGCGCAACTTAGAACTAGTTTTGTAAACTAAACAACGTGCGGCGTGGTTAATGCGCATATTTTCTGGTAGTGTTTAGGTTTCGTACAAACAATGGACACTTAAACTTGATCCTTAAATTCTGTCTTGACGTCTTTGATTTAAAATTACAATGGCGCTCCAATGAAATGCTGTTGCGCCCAGAATAAGTCGAGGATAATATCCTCAGAAAAGGATAACGCCAACATGCTATTCTTGCAGATTGCATGATAACATTATAGACCCTTTTTTTGGAATTCAAGGGGATACCTGAAAGTGTATTTGTGTGAAATTGAGAAATATGTTTGTTACGTTGTTATTATAGCACGACGTTTTGCGCCAATTTGAGAAAGAAGTATTTTAGAAGGAGTTGTATTATATTTCAACTGTTGGGGAGCCGAACTTAAAATTCGTTGCAACCGCACGTATAGTAAACAGTTTCCGGTAGCCTTCGCCTCAAATGTACTTTCAGGTGGCCTTTGCCCCAAGTTTTAAAAAAAATATATTAACTTTGTAATCAAACTGTTTCTTTAAATATTTAATATTTATGTTTGCCTGGGCTGCGTCAGTATTTGTTAGAGACACGTTTCTCTTAGGTAGGATTGTGATACGACTAAGAATGTAGGCTTACACAGATTATAATTTTACTGCACTTTTTTTTATTAATACTTGATACGATTAAAATAACGCTTCACTGATATAGAGAGCTGTGAGATTCTTTTTATTAATTAATTACACTTTTTAACACGTATACTATTTTCGTCTCACACGAATACGTATTAAATCTCTCGAAGACGCACAAGCAACTGCCTCAAATTCTCAATATCGAATGTTTCAGTCAAATGTGTCTAATTCGCATGCATTTCTCTACTCACTGTAGTCTATTTTTATATAAGTAGCTTCTACCAGCTATACTTACATAAACTTGTTTAGTCTGTCTTCCTCATGTTAATCAGATAAACGTTTCCAGAAATGGTTTCATTACACATATCGTTATAGGTACAAGAGAGATACTGAAAGTTGAATCGATAGTCAAATGTTTTAAAAACGGCTCGCTATATACTGAATTTCAAATTCCATACTCTTTCCATAACATCGCGAGAAACAACTGAATGGTGACAGCATTTAAAAGAATGCCAAACTAATGAAAAATTCAAAGCAATAACAACAAATATCCGGAAATGGCTTATACCACAAAATTATTTGAAATAAATTGCGTGCTTTAGAGAGTTTTAAGTTCTTGTTTGTATGGTTTGCCAGATATGCAACATTTATTCCACAGGCTATTCGCAGAAAATTCAATATGCTTGTTGTATTGGCCATGTAAATACTTAAACATTAAAATATGTTTGAGAAGTAAAAAATAACGAATATTTGTTCACGTAAAGGGGAGTTTGAGGTGGTGAAATTATTTGAAAAGCTTTGTGTCGCATCTTTGGAAGATGCTGAACTCAAATGGGAAGTAGCTACTAGGGCTGATCAACAAAGACTGAGACTGATTTTTTTTTCACAGATGTTTATTACTCCAATTCAATGTTTACATGATCTTTTTCAAAGTAGTCCCCTCCTACTTCAATGCACTTTTTATAGCGTCTCTGCCAGTCCTTGAACACGTGCTGCAGACCATTCTTTGTCAGGTCCTTGAGAATCGCCTCACTTTTCTTGAGCACTGCTTCAGAGTTCTCAAATCGAATACCCCTAAGCTTTGCCTTTAGTAGTGGGAATAAAACAAAGTCACAGGGTGCAAGATCGGGGCTATAAGGTGGATGTGGTACACAGGTAATGTTGAATCGAGCCAGAAACTGCATGACTTGATTTGCGACGTGAGGCCGTTCACTGTCATGATGAAGTCGCCACCCAGTCCGAGAAAGCTCTGGTCGTTTCTTTGCAATGTGCTTCCTCAGTGTAGCCAATACTGACGTGTAGTATGCTGCTGTAACAGTAGTGTGAGGGGGGACGGTATGCTGGTAAATCATTCCATTACAGTCAAAAAATGTGATCACCATCACTTTCCCTGTCTATGGAACAACTTTTGCCTTTTTTGGTGTTGGAGAACCTGGCGATTTTCACACTGTGCTGGCTTGTTTTCCTTCAGGATCATAATGATGCAGCCATGACTCATCAGCGGTGATAATCGATTTAAAAAATGCCCTCCATTGTCTAGTATGCGAAATGCAAGTAGGGTCTACAAAATAGAGCACTACTACCAACCTACCAATACGAGAGTGCTGCCGCCTACCAACATTATACATAAAAACCTGCTGTTTTCAAATATTTGTTACAGATACGAAACTATCACGGACGCTACAGGAAAAAAATCAGTCTCAGGCTTTGTTGATCAGCCCTCATATTTATCAGACTGTTCGTATTTTGTGTTATGCTGTTCATAGGCACACACAAGAATCTTTTTTTTCTATTCTTTTTATGCAATAGTTCCTCTATCTACTATTGCTTATAGTAAAAGTACACCATTTTTGTGCATGGCCGTGACTTGACGATAGAACTGGTTATAAGTGAGAATATTGCATACTATATAGCTGACATATCCGACGTTGCATGGTTAGTGTTTTAAACTCGAATTAATTTCATTGACCTTCCCCCGTTCTTTATGACATTATTATACAATGATGTAGAAGACTCTTATGGTTAATCCTCCCCTTTGCCTCTTATAATTTTAATTTCGTACAGCCCTGGCGATTACTAATAACGGATGAAATATCCGCTGATATTCACGCAAAAGGTGAAACTTCTGACTTCTTTAACCTCCTCCCGATAGTCTTCCAAGTTCTGGAAATGATGCGTAGCCTTTAAGTACCCTTTGGCGGGGAACAATCACGGTCTGAATGGTCGAGTAATTATATAGATAATTACAGTAGGTAAAATGTTCAACCCTTGTACCTTCTCTTTGGTCCCATAGTTATTTAATGACAGAAAAACTACATAGTTGTTAACATAATGCAGAAATCCTTAACATATACAAGGAAATAGAGGTGAAGCTGGTGAATATAAAGATTCCACAGTCCCAGACCACCAGGTTAACCGCTTTGGAAAAGACAGAAGTCCATCGAGGAAAACTAAGCTTCTCAGTTGTTAATTATAAAATACTAGTTCAGATTTCTAATGGTAGCAATTCTCTCTCTCCAACATTTATTTAGCATGTCCTGATAAATATATTTGGAATGAAATATTGGGGCTTTTGCCTTATTTTACATGCATTTCCTGTGGAGTAATAGCAATTATTATTTTCTACTCCATAGCATTCTCAACGAAAAGTGAAAGTTCTCTTCGCAGGTAAGTTATTTTATAACTCCAGTGTGTTCGTATTCAACTATATAGGTTTTGTAAATCCTTGTTAATCTTTTAGTAATTTATGAGTTGAAATTGAGGTGTTTTTAGCCTCTGCCAGTCGGAAGGAATGTCGCTTTTTAATGGTGAAACTTTTTTTAGTCCCACTTATACCCCGCCTTTAACTACATTGGTCTTATCGGCAGCCTTTCCTTTGGAACTTATTGCCTATTCGCAATGGTGTTAACTCCTATTCTCTTGTTGAGTTTCTTACACTTTTTGGGTTTTAATCATTAGATCACACACGCATTCACACTCTCATTGTTACTTCCAGACTCTGGGGAGATAGGAAATAGTCTTGGCTAGAGAAAAATTCCCACCCCCCAGCTGGGAATCGAAAACCCAGGAGCCCTTAACAGCAGGCAGGTGCTCTACCGATTGAACTGCTGAAACAATTATAAAGATTGGTTGAACAGTTTTTGAGAATACGCTACACACAAGGCGCCCCCCCCCAACACACATAATTTTCTCTTTATAATATTTTAATATATTTTAACCCTGGCTTCTGCGAACTTTTGAGTAGTGTAACAACGTGCCAAATACCACAATGATGCGTAGAAACCACGCAAAAGAAGCGCGTTGCATGTGGCGATGTGTAGTGGGATAAGAAATGGTGCCACATCAACAAGTGGTGGTATAATGGATATGGTTGGCGTGTTCCTCGCATCAACACGCACGTCACAAATGTGCTTAGGCTAATTAAGTTATGACAAAATGTTCCTTCGCACTAAACTTGGCTCACGTTTGTTTATACGTTTGGAGAATTTTACGACCACGCTAGCGAACTGGCACTGGCAATGAGGATCGTTTCCACGTTTGTGTTTAACTTGTCATTTATTTTAAGCCACTAGGAGCGTTTATACGCATTTGGGGGGACAAAGGATGAGCGCGAGAAAACCTAGAAATAAAAACATTTCGAGATGCACATTTTTACTTTCTCTACTACGTATAGTAAGTAGGGGAAGTATTGCATTCCACCCAAAAATTCGATACCGAGATTTCACCGGAAATACATGTTTTGAGACCTCCTGAATCCAAAAAAAGCATTTTTGGAAACATGTCCGTGTGTGTGTCTGTGTGTCTGTGTGTGTGTGTGTCTGTGTGTGTGTCTGTGTGTGTGTGAACAGCATAACTCAAAAACGAACAGTCGGATAAACACCAAACTTGGTATTTAGGTTCAGTATCTTCCAGAGATGCGACACGAAGGTTTTCAAGAAAATCCCCCCACCCCAGACTACCCTTTACATGGAACATTTTTCGAAAATTTTAATTTTCTCAAAAATGGCTCTAACGATTTTGTTTAAAATATCATATGTTTAAGATAATGCCATGAGAAATGAAATGTATATCTCGAATTTTCTGGGAATGTCTCCAAAAGTATTCTTCATTGTGAACGACTTTTGCATAACTGGTAAACCATAAGAGATAGACAAAATTTTACTACACAAAAAATGTTGATTTCGTTAAAATACACAACTTATGTTATATACATTTCTTTTGTTGAGTGAACCGTTTTCGAGATATTGCTTGTTATTCCCTTAAATTTTCCAATACTTATACTTTTTCTCAAATTCGTTATTCATTTTTTTATGTCCTGGACTTGCAAAGAGAATGGAATTCGACACATAGCAACCAGCGTTAAAATATTTGACCATCGCTTAAAAGCTACCATATTCCCCTTGCATCTACAAGAAAATTAGCAATAAGATTGACATCTCGATATCTCGATTAACATAAAGCATATGGAGAATAGGCGTTTGTAAAAATAGATTGTACAAGAGTAGAGAAAGTCATGTGAGTGTAACACATCAGATTTTTTAGGACAATAGTTATCCGTTTCAGTGACGGCTGCCCAATTCAGTCCGACTTATAATATAAATTGTGTGATTGAGAATGTAAATGCAAGCTTTGAGAAGATGTGGTGCATCACTATACCTACAAAGTGTGTCAGTCGTTACATTTTATATCCATGTGCACATAAATGATATGTTTTTACTTATCTACAGCAAGTGGCGGAAGTATAGTACTGAACCCAAAAATTCTATATGGACATTTCACCGAAAACACACGTTAGATGTCCCTTGAAATGTAACAAAACATTTTAAAAAAATGCGTGTGCGTGTGAAACAAACAAGAAGTCTGATAAATACCAAACTTTAAATATGCGTATAGCTTCAGTATCTTCCAAGGATGCGACACGAGTTCTTTCAAAAACATCTCGCCAAACTACTACAGTAGAAATATATTCGTTATTTTTTAGTTTCTCAGAAAATTGCTCTAATGATTTTGATTAAAATCCCATATGTTTAATTTATTTGCATGAGGAATAAAAAGAATATAATTCGAACTTTATGGGAATATCCTTTAAAGCCCTTTTCATTTTAAATGAATTTTGCATTCTTTTGTGTAACTGGTAAGAGATAGACAAAAGCTTACTACACAAAAAAAAATCTGAAGCGATACATTCACACTAGACTCTATCGTTTATTAGTGGGTATATAAACTATTATTACTAAGCTTATTTTTCTATCTACTACATTTTAATCCAAATAAACCTTTGCAGATATAGCTGCATTACACATTTCGTTATGGACACAAAGGTGAAGTAGTTTGTTGCCCCACGTTTGGTACAAAGTTTCCGGTGGCCTTCGCCCCCACGTTTAAAAATCAACTTTGTATTTTTAATGTTTATTTAAATATTATATGTATATATATGTGTGTGTATGTGTTTGTTTGCCTCTTATGGATTATTCGTTATACAAAAGTATACAAAACTTCTTTCCGACTGAAAAGGACTTCACAGCCTACTTCCAGAAAATTCAAGATATGCATTTTAATCAAATCATGAGAGCCATTTTAAAAGGATCAAAAATAGGTATTTTTTTCATATAAAGGGTAGTTTGGAATTGGGGAATTCTTGAATTTCTTCGTGTCATATCTTTAGAAAATATTGAAATTAAATATCAAGTTTAGTGTTTATCCGAGTTTTCATGTTTAATTCTGCTGTTCAGATATTCATCATACACATTCACTGGCCTTTTTATAAAAATGTTTTTTTAATTATTCAAAGGGTTTCAAAACATGTATTTCCGGTGAAATTCCGTTATCTATATTTTTTGGGGTGATGCAACACCTTTTCTACGTAAAAGGTGCTGGTAGAGAAAGTAAAGTATATCTTTGAAAATTCAAATCAATAACAAAGAATATCCTGGAAATGGTTAATGCGACAATAGTATATTATGCAACGAGACTATAATGGTAGTAATTAAAACGCGAGTATTATTATAATTATCATACGAGCGTTTTAATCACCATTGTAGTCAAGTTTTCATACGACTGTTTATGCTCGACCATGTATCTAAATTAAAGGTTTCATAAGTATTCGTTTCTGGTTTGAGTGATGGATTACAATCGTTATTCCTTTATCTATGGTTACAATTTAATGACCTTGTAGCACCTGTGTCAAACAAAGTTGCTAGCGTTGTGAGACGTACTACGCAGACGCAGAAATGTTGATTACTTCCCTATAAACAGCTGTTAGCATGTGACACACTTTAACCTAAAAAAAACTGATGTGTTACATTCACATGACTTTCTCTGCTCTTGTACAAACTATTTATACAAACGCTTATTCTCCATCTACTTCATGTTAATCGAGATAAACATTTGCAGACTCTATCTTATTGCTAATTTTCTTGTAGATGTAAGGGGAATATATATATTTACAAGGGCAATATAGAAATACAGTAGCTTTTAAGCAATGACATATCTCTTAATAGCTGGTTGCTAGGTGCAGCACCATTCTCTTTGCTACAGATTATAACTCTTTGCATATCCAAGACAAAAAAAATGAGTAACGAATTCCCATTTGAGAAAATGAGTATTGAATAATTTAAGGGAATAACAAGCAATATCGCGAAAATGGTTCACTCAACAACAAAAAATGTATATGACATAAATTGTGTATTTTAACGCGATCTACATTTTTTGTGTAGTAAAATTTTGTCTATCTCTTATGGTTTACCAGTTATGCAAAAGTCGTTCACAATGAAGAACACTTTTGGAGACATTCCCAGAAAATTGGAGATATACATTTTATTTGTCATAAAAATATCTTAAACATATGATATTTTAATCAAAATAGTTAGAGCCATTTTTGAAAAAATTAAAATTTTCGAAAAATCTTCCATGTAAAGGGTAATCTGGGGTGGGGGGATTTTCTTAAAAACCTTCGTGTCGAATCTCTGGAAGATACTGAACCTAAATACCAAGTTTGGTGTTTATCCGACTGTTCGTTTCTGAGTTCTGCTGTTCACAGACATGTTTCCATAAATGCTTTTTTTGGATTCAGGGGTCTCAAAACATGTATTTCCGGTGAAATCTCGGTATCAAATTTTTGGGTGGAATGCAATACTTCCGCTGCTTATTATACGTATTAGAGAAAGTAAAAACTATAGACAATGAAAACTAGAACAAATTTAATTTATTGAAATATCGTTTACAATTAATGCTAATGATAATATGAACAGAACTGACTTTATTTCAAGTAGGTATAGGTTATTTATTGTACAATTAGGGAAATGAATTTGCGGGAATGAGCTTTGTTGAATAGTTGAAGTTGAAGGTGAATTGATGTTAATTTATGTGTTTTCTATTTCTACTGATTTTAGTATTGTGTTTGAAATTTCAATTTTATTTTATACTGATTCTTCAATATATCCTTCTGCGACAGTAGTGGATTTCCAGCCTTCATGACGTTTTAGTGTTGTTATGTCGCCACCAGCATCTACTAGAATTGTCGCAGAACTCTTGCGAAAGCAATGCCCTGTGTATAACTTGGGGTTGGGGAGATTAAGGTATGCAGCTAGTTCTTTTCCCATATTTCCTAGTTTATTTATGACGACATTCTGCGCGATGCAGTTTCCATTTTGGTAATTTATAAAGAAGGAGGGAGTGTTGCATACATTGGGACGTAGATTTACGTATTTATGGCAAATATCATAATACTTGCCTGCTACTGTAAAGGTTCTTGTTAATTTTGTCTTAGTGTTTGGGATAGTAACCAGAATAGTTGATCCAATATCCTTTACATTATCAACCATAATTGATGCAACTCATGTCTTCGGCAAGCACCCATTATTCCAAAAATTGTAGCTACCTGTAACAATATTAATCACGTTACCTAGCACTTTTTCGCCGTGCCTGTTAATACATTTGTTAATTTTAAGAAACTACTTAGTAACATAAAAAAACTTACTTTTATCCTGAGGTATTTAACATCAGGTGTTTCATTTATAAATGTTTTCAACTCTTCAGGTGTAAATGTTTTGGCTTTTTTCCCTTTATATCTCTCTGATTTGCGATTTAGTAAGCTGTTCAGTTTTGAGTATTTAGATAAGTCAATTTGGTGCCTAATGTTGAGTGTTGATTTCAAAATAGAATAGTGAGTCCACAAGGTCGATGATTTCATATTTAGAGACAGTTCATCGAAATACACTAGCAATACATTTTCTGAGAACGAATTTATACTTTTTGATATTCTCCAATCCGTGAATTGTGAATAGAATTTCTCGTACATCTTTCTTGACTTTTGTGGCAACAAGTTATTGGTAAGATTGAGTGCTTTTGTTATAGTTTCTGGGGGTGTAAGTTGAATGTCACTGTTACTAGTGTCAGACATTTTGACTTTTTTCTAAACTCGCGCTAGTACCGTTGTCGATCGAAACGAGAATAATCGATACTTGCGCTTTCACAATGTTACGTGGCCACTTCAGATTGGTCGAATACCAATACTTTAATGAAGAGGTGTACTTTAATGAGGCCCATTAAAGTACTACTACCAGTCGTATAAATACTACATTTTGGCATGGTCGAACATAAACATTTTTATTTGACGTAAATTCTGTGCTTTAATGAGATCCACAATTCTTTTATACAGTTAAGATTTTGTCAATCCTTTATGGTTTACAGGTCGTACAAATTCATACAGAATGAAGGGTACTTCGCAGGCTAGTCACAGAAAATATAAATTTGTCATGCGGATATCTTAAACATATTTTAATCAAAATCCTTAAAGCCATATTTGTGGAAATCAGTAATAACGAACAGTTTTCCATGTAAAGGGTAATTTAGGGTGAAGAAATTTGTGTAAAATCTTCATGTTGCATCTTTTGAGGATGTTGAACTTAAACATCAAGTTTGGTATTGAACTGGTTTTTTGTTTTTGAGTTATGCTGTTCACACACACACGCGCGCGCGGGGGTGCGCGCGCACCTTTTACTAAAATGTTTTTTTTTTGTTCAGGGGACCTTAGAACCTGTATTTCCAGCGAATATTCGTATCGAATATTTGGATAGAATGCAATACTTCCCCTACTTAATATAGGTAAGCAGCAGAGAACGTAAATAAGTCGCAGGCATTAAAGTTTAGAGCGACATTTTATTGCCACGAAGTGTAGCGCCGTAATTACCACAGCAGGTGAGTTGGTTTCTCGCAGAACACAAAGCAGGACTTAAAAGGAAGCATAAACTTCTTAAGATATTTTCGAGTGACTAAATCGTTTCCGCTGGCGAATTCGAAGTGAATCGTTAAGAAATATGCAAGCGAGTTTGAGCTGCTTTTAAATGCTTTCTGCTTGAGTTATAAAGAACACCTGTTCTAGTGATTTACGACTCCAGACAAGCTTTATTTCAACTGTTTTCATCAGGGTAGAGAATGAGATTACACATGTGTTCCCTCTGAACTACATAACTGAAAAATATAAACACTGTACATGGGATTTATAGGAAATTTTCCTCCTTCACACAAATACCTCTTTACCTAAACTAAGTGGTGCCATTTGTAATTTATTAACATAACTAAGTCTAAGAAAATGCTGCGAAAATATTTAAACCTGTTAAATCTTGTTTCGTTTTTCTGTGTAACTTTGGAACATTCAAAGTCTCTCTTTAGAACGTATTGCTGCATAAATGTAAGTCTCTCTTAAATGCTAGCGTACTATTTGTAATGCTTTGTGGTATTATAACTACTTCCGAAATATTTGTTGTAAGCTGACATTTTCTTGGATTGAAGAAATAGGCCGTTTTATTGCAAGATTGATAAGATAAGCCAGATAAGCCATTTATTGAACAATATAGCCCTGTGGCTGTTACAATGAAAGCAGCCTCACAGGTAAAATTTACATCAGGTTACAAAAAACAATACAATCATATAAAACAATAAATGGTGGTCCATGCAAGGGTGGCCAACTGCTTCCCAGGAGAAACAGCCCCACAAGAACCAAAATGATAATGGGTACAAGATAATAAGGTATAATTCAGGCTAATAAAATATGGAATGTCCCGCAAATAGATTGTAAAATGGGTTTAAAATATCACATTACAAAGAAACTAAACACTCTGTATCACTCACACGCACAGTGCCGACAGGAGAATAAACACTGCAGCGGGAACACGTACAACAGAAACAATAACTAAAACTGTCGAACACGGCGGTGCTTCCGGTGACGGGGCTCGGACTATGTGCCTGATCAAGAGGTTGGAATGCCGACGAATTGATGTCCACAAGCGGCGGCCGAGAATGTGCACGACTTCCTCCAAGGTGGGCAACTGTAACTCAGCTCGAATGGCCTGATTGGAAGTGAGCAGCGGGACCCCAAGCATCCCGGCCACTTCACCGGGCAGGCGCAGTGCCCACTATACCCATGAAACCATCGACCAACACCGCCTGAAACCACGTACACTGCTCCAGCCGCTCCTCCGACGACAACGCCACCTCCAGCTCCGGCCATCATCGACACCACCCTACGATATGCGGTCCAGGATCTCCACACGGAGGTCCTTAACATCGGATTCCACATCTCTCTACAGGAAGAGCTCATCACATCACTCACCACCGCCGTCAACTCCGCAAACTCTGAGCATCATCTCCGCCGACTAGCCGCCACCGAATCTTCACTTCAAGATCTACACGCCATCACCGCCGCCAACTCTGCTAACACTGAGCATCAACTCCGCCGTCTTACCGCCTTGGAAGCCACTATTCAGGACTTACACGCTATCACCACCACCTTCTCATCTGCCTTCCAGAGCTTCACCACCTGCTGCCTGCAGCGCTTCGACAGCGTTGAAACAGCGATCAACGGCCTGGGTGACTCCACCGCCCGCCTGCCACAAACGGTACCACTGCCAGCTCCAACAGTCTCCCTGGAAGAGTTTAGTCTGACAATATCAGATCTTAATGACCTGGTGCGTGCCCTGCACACGACGGCGGAGTCGACTGCGGTTATCTCCGACCTGAAGACTGAGCAGGAGAGACTGTCCAACCTCGTCATTGCTCACACGCAAACAAACGCCATCACGTATGCCAGCTCAAGATTTCCAATCCCAAGCAGAGGTTCCCCCAAGGGCCACTCAACAACACCCAAGTTCAAATCAATAAAGACTAATAAAGTTCCTTAACCAATCCCGTCACTCCCCGGGGGGCAGTCAGGGCCTCGGTCATGGCTGTTTCCCGGTTATCTCCGTCACCCGTCGCCAGCGAAATAAGCTGGCAGCATACTTTCCGCACTATCGGGGGTGCTATCGCGGAACCCCACCACCTTTCCTTACTACTCCTTCCAAACACTCTCCTGAAATTCTCTCTCCCAACCCCGTCCACTACCCCACAAAAAAAACAAAAAAAAAAAACCCAGAGATTTTGATGTGTTGAAGAGCCAACCAACTACTGCTGGGAATGCCAACCCAAGCCATACAGGCATAGAGTAAAAAGGAGCTGATAAAGGCGGTGTATAAAATGAGCTGAGAGCAAATATGAAGATTCCGGCTGCGGAAAACCCGCTGACAGAGATGAAGGCGGGCCCGATCCTGGGCACGAATACTGGTGATATGAGGGTGCCAGGACAGGGTGCGATCAAGAGTCACACCTAAATAGCGAGTCTGTCGACGACACGGTACAGCTTGTCCAGCCACTTGGACAGAAAGCGCAGGGATCTTTGCCGCTTGGAAAACAGTAGAAAATGGTATTTGGCGCCAATTTTCCGCAGCGCAAGCTAATCAAGGAAGCTGGAAACGAAGCGTACAAGATTGCTTATGTATTAATGATAGCTTTTAAACTTTCGGTAGCAGTTGCGAAAGTCTGAACAAATAAAGTTCTGTTATATTTACACAAATTTCTCTACCCACTAATGTTTATTCTTATATAGCTTCCACAAAGTATTCATACGAAAGCTTATTCTTGTATCTGCTTCAGGTTAATTGTGATAAATAGTAGTTTCATTACACATTTTGTTATAGGTACAAAGGGGATAGCGATAGCCAAATGTTTAAAATTGCATCACTATATTCTGGGCTGAAATTCCGTGCTCTTTCTGCGACATCGCGAGAAACAACTGAATAGCGACACTACTTACAAATGACACAACTATTGAAAAATTTAAACCAATAACAATGCTATCTCTGAAATGGCTGATTCAACAATAAATAAAAAAGTGAATTTGAAATAAACTATTGGTTTTAAATAGATGCACATTTGTTTTGCGGTAACTTTGCTTATCTTTTATGATTTACCAATAATATTATAACAATTTCGTTTCGAATGAAGGGCACTTCACAAGCAGAACACAAAATATGCACTTTATTGGTCGTGTAAACCTCTTAAATGTGTGAGATTCTAATCAAATCGTAAGAGCCGTTTTTGATAAAATAAAACAAAAAATTGGAAAATGTTTGCAAGCAAAGGGTAATTGGGATGGGGGATTTGTTTTAAAATGTTCATGTCTCATCTCTGAAAGCTGCTGACTTTTAATTCTAAGTTTGGTATTCATGAGACTTTTCGTTTTGGGGCTATGCTGTCCATACACACTTGCGCGGACCTTTTTCTAAATAGATTTTTTGTGGGGGGGGGGGGGTTCCACATTTGTTTCCGGTGAAATCTCGGTATCGAATTTTTGGATGGTTTGCAATAGTTATGCTCTGTTCTGTGGTGTTGAAAAAAAAGCACTCAATATGGTATTCAGCAATTTACGCTTTAGTTCCTTTAACGAACGGTTTACCATCGGTTGGTTCATTTATATTTATTACGAATTACTGTTAAATGTTGCAAATGGGGTGTTTATCAACCTTACAGATACTGTTTGCTGAAATTGTATTCGTTTTATATTGTAGCTTAACAATTTGCATGTCGTAACGTTTCTGTACAATCACTTCGTAAAGAAACAGTTACTTGTGCTTGGGACAGCACTAGATACGTGTTTGCAAATCTCAGAGATACGAAAGCATAACGAGGTCTAGCCGGAGCCGAAACTCCCGCCATAGAGCAGGAAAAGCGCCATCCGAGTGGCACACCCTTCATGGGTGTTTCCATTAACCAATGCTTCTCGCTACACAGGGAAGAAAGAGTTTACGCTACCAATACGCGTCAATTCAAAGGGAAGACTGCCTAGCTCGCTGTCTACAGCTGTCCAGGCTGGTACCGGGCGTCATCAGGGCGTCAAGATTACACCATCAGGCATCATCGTCCAGAGGTATCGGGATCAACCTATCCCGTGTAATGGATTTGGGACACGTAAAAGAACCTCAAGCGTGATAAAGAGGCCTCTGAGCAAAATTACCGCTCTTTACGCTCAATATAGGATGAGACGCTAAGGACTACAGCAGTTAAAGAGCGTCCATAATTAAAACTCAATTCAATTCTTGCAGAGGTTGGAAACCCCCCTTATGGAGAGAGACTTGGGGATAGCAAGAATACGGAGGAGCCCTCTATGTTGTAGATCTGGATCCGCGACTAGGCCTGGCCTATCAGTACCAGAAGACAGCGAGCGCTAAGTGAAGTCGTTCCAGATTGTATATATCCTGACTTTGGTGATGGTTCATCTTGAAGGGACTCCACCTAGAGAGCATCCGACAGGCGGTACAACTAACTAGGTGCAATGAAGATATCTTTTATTGAGAGAAACGTTCACCGTCCTTACTGCCCCTTCGTTGCCTAATCCTGCAACCCTGAGACAGAATGGCAACAATGAAATGAAAGGAAATGAGAGGACGGGTAATTCTTGGTAGTAAGTAATTCACCTACACATGACACTGGCTGAACACAACAAGGTTCAACTTGTGTGGGTGCCAGGACATACAGGTATACCAAGCAATGAGAAAGCAGATGAAGCAGCCAAGATTGGCAGCGAAATCCCATTTCTGGGTCCGGAACCAGTACTGGGGGTGTCCTACAGACCAGTGAAACAGGCTATTAAGTGCTGGGCTCAAGCAGTACACAAGAACTACTGGAACTCCATTGAGGGTTGCAGACATTCCAAGTTGTTTATTACAGACCTGGATAACAGCAGGGCAAAGTACCTACGCGGTTTTAGTAGAAGAAGGCTTCCATGGGCAACAGGATTCATTGCAGGACACTGTGCCCTAAAGTGTAATCTATGCAGAATGGGATTGTTTAACAACCCTATCTGTAGTAGATACCTTGAAGGAGATGAGACTGTTACTGCTATGTGATTGCCCTGCTCTTGCGAATCAAAGAGCAAGTATTTTTGGCAATCACTTTCCAAAGATAGATGAACTATCGAAAGCCTCAGTTAGCAGTCTGGTTAAGTTCATAACGAGCAACAGACTACTTAACTGATGAAAGGGGGGATGCGCAATAGATATTTAAGGTCGCAGTGCTTGGGCATAAAACTCACCCCTTTTTCAAACTACAACTACAATTCACCTACACAGCTAGGAAAAAACCACAAAACAAAAGTTTAATGTGGCCTATTTAATGGGATTCGAACCCGGGGTTTCTCGAATACGAACCACCTGAGCCTTTTCGCAATCTTACTCGCGTATCGTGGTGATGGCGTTGCTGTAGGTAGAGAGAACAGGCTGTAAGTCGCTAAGCATTCCGGTTCTAATCTATAATGTGTTTTATAGCCACATAGCTCCCTTATATAAAATTGCACGAACTACCAAATTGCATACGGAATAGTTACTTTAGAGCTATTAATTCACCGGATGCAGCAAATTTAGCACCTTTTTTCTATAAGGCAGCTCAGAAAACCCAATGTTTGCACTGTCGTCACAAGCTGTCTGCAAATCCAGCCGATAAGCACGTAAGCTTTACCGACCACTGCAAGATTATTCCTCTCCCCCAGAAACCAGAATAACCAATCAATGAAGTGTAATAAACAATGTTCTGCTAAGGGCTTATCTAGGAATTAAAGTGTATTCCTTAATGTTGACCTTACAAGGATCGAAAATAAACAAGCATTATATTCAACTTGAGAAAATATTTTGTGAATTGATGATTCTAAGCTTCTTTTTTTAAGTTTGGTGTGCTAATTGTTCTGTCGCTTAATTTGTGGCACGACAGTCTTGGCGGGCTTGTACCGAGCAACTGACTGCCGACCTCACGCACACATACACAGCAGAAATGGACGATCATCCCGATCTGGGGAAATTATGTAATCAGCACCAAGCTTCCCTCAGCCGAATGTTGGTTATTGTGGCCACTACCTAACACCTCAAATTTCTCAATTGCTGAGTAGTCACTGGTTCTATCATGGGCCGAAAACTCCGCACCGCCATGTTTGGGATCAAACCCATGCGCATTTTTTGACTGAGAACCGGAACACTAAGCCACGACCAGGATCTAGTTGTTCTATACCAGGTTTTAAAACGGCACTCAGAATCTCTTTGATGAAGAATATCACAAATGTCAAAAGTTCATTATTTTGTCTCTCATGAGTTGATAATAATTAACAATTAGCGTCGTGTTACCGCTTTTCCATATAAAAGAATTGGTTTAATGGTGTATAGTCGACCAGACAACGTCCCCAAGGAACCGCAATGGGCAGAAAAAGGTTCTGTGAGCCTCGCATATAAATTCTTCGTACCGAGCGAGATGGTTTGCACTCGAGAGGTCCCGTGTTCAAAACTCGTATCCCGGCCAATCAGGACAAGCTTTCTTTTCTCAGTTCCCCTCGTTCGCCGGAAGAATTCCGAATTTATATGTCAATACCACGATCCAAAGTGATTAAAAGCAATAGAATATATGTGGAACAGGAGTGCGATTATGGAACTAAGGCCGTCTATATGAACACAGAACAGCGGACATTTTCATACACTTTTTGATTAAATCAACTGAAGCTATGGCTCAAGAAGTAGACTACATAACTAAGAGTATGTATCATCAAGTTACTGAAGTAGATGGTGCAGGAAATCAGTTACACAACTGAGAACATGTATCATCACGTTACTGAAGCAGATGGACCAGGAAGACGGCTATACACCTAAGGACACGTATCATCAAGTTACTGAAGTAGATGGTACAGGAGGAGTCTACACAATTCAGGACATGTGTATTGAACTTATTGAGGTGGATGGTACAAGAAGATGATTACGCAACTAAGGGCATGTATTATCAAATTACTGAAGTAAATGGTGCAGGAAGTCGACTTTACAACTAAGGGCATGTATATCAAGTTACCGAAGTAGATGGTACAGGAAGATGACTATACAACGGAGGGCATATATCAAGTTACTGAAGCAGATGGTATCCAGAGGAAGACGACTACACAACTAAGGAATGTATCAAATTACCGAAGTAGATGGTAAAGGAAGTTGACTACACAACGGAGGGCATATATCAAGTTACTGAAATAGATGGTACAGGAAGACGGCTACACATCTTTTTTGAATGTATGCATTTAAAAAAACAGTATTTCTTACACAGAAACATAAAAGCGTTTGATTTCCTGAAGACGTGTTGACTCTTGTTGAATCTACTACAAAAGTGTCTTGTTGCCCTTGAACAACGATTATACAGCAAACTGCAAGGCAAAATTATTTTTTCTATATTCTCCATTTTTCTATAAACAACTAGGACTGCTTTGTCTTTGATTGGTTCTAGTCTGCTTTTAAAAGTTTGAACATCCCTCTATCCAGTGATGTGTAGAATGACTTCACAGTTTGCTTAAAATAAAATTCTGGATAACGTGTATTTAAATTCACACTGTAACGACTGAGTTGATATGTCCATTACTAGATGGTATAATAGGAGTGTAGTGCCACGCTATCTTGAGAATCAGTGCAATGCTCTATTTAATGAGTTCTAGCGATAACGCGTAGCTCATGGGTCTATGTAACTACTGTGGCAGCTGTTATAAGAACGTAACTGTTACAAAGTAACCATTATTACTTTCTGTCCATTCCAACATTATCTATGTCAGTTGTAAAACCGTCTCATTCCGGTATATAAAGCGATGGAAGCATCTCTTTAAGACCGACCGATGTTCCATCGGAAGGAAGCGTAACCACCACTTGAAAATGAATGCGATTGCAGTCGATGCTCGGCTTTAGGCAGGATATCGGTGCCATTAATCTAGTAGGTTACATCATATAAATAACAAGAAGAGCAAGCTTGTAGCTGACCCTCTACAGGAGCTTGTTGAGGCCAGAGTATTGATCTCTCAGAATGGTACAGCTGTGTAGGGTGGAGGTAAAGCTTCTCTGTGCGGTACAGGGACTAGGTACTAACATTTTCTCAATTTCCAACAACCCTTCGGACAAGCGGTAATCGATGGAATTAGAGAGGCCGAGTCCAGAAACATCCCTAGCATTTACGGTACAGGGATGGACATTAGACATTCCTTAGAACCGGCAACATTGGTGATATTCATACAGGAAGAGATGTTACCATTCCTTCATCTTCCAGTAAGCCTAGGATGCATGAAGGTACATAAACGACACAAGTACAATCCAGTAACCGGTTCGAAGCGCCGCCGCCGGTAGCCCCATGGTCACGTTCGCTGAGGTTTTCGCTCTGGTGTTTCGAGGTATGGAGAGCACTGCGGCGAGTTCGAGTCCCGGCTCGGATGTTGTGTGTGTGTGAGAGAGAGAGAGAGAGAGAAATCATATAGTTAACTGGCACAGAAAGTGGGTGTGCGGTGAACTTGTGTATATGAATCATGTAAGCAAATAAATACGACATTGTGTAAATCGGGGGGTAGGATTGCCTTCGTTCATCGGATCACCAAGTATGCAAATCCCATGACATAACATAACTACAAGTAGAATGCAAACTGAACGCTATCCAAAGATGTAGAGGCAATGGAAGTACAAATGTCATCGCGAATCCCATTTCCGCCACCCCTGGTGTACACCATCTTGATATTGTGCTTCTTTGCATTCATTACTACCTTCATCTCCCTTCTGGGAATAGGGACAATTCTCTGCTGCCACACTGTGGGACGGGAAAGAGTTGCAAATACAGCGGCATTAATATTTCCATTTTATCTTAGATTGAAATGATAGAGAAAAATATATTGACAGAATAAGCCAGGACGAAAGTGGGCATAGCATGGACAAGAACTGGAGTCTATGGTTTTATACAGGGGGAGTGTCTATTATGTGGAGGGAAGGAAGACTATATATAGCACATAATGTTTGACAGTAAAGGAATTAAAACTGGAGGAAAGAACTTATTAATCACAAGTGATTCAAAAAGTCAGAAAATCGATTTTAAGCAGAATATTTAAAGAAGAAAGAAAGAGGTGTGGGTCAATCGGTATATAATCTTAAAAATAAAAGAAAATAATCTGTGAAGAGAGAGAAAGACAATTTAATTCTGGATAGTAATATTTACTTACTAAATCTGCATGAATTTAGTAGCTGACAGTTGGATGAGTGGCCAGCGTCAAATTTCAGTAGACAAACCAACTGTAACATTTTTTTTCTTAGCACTTTACCAAATAAATACCTAACAAAAAAGTCGTCCTCCGTGGTGTAGTGATTACCATGCTAGCCTCTAGTTCCCGAGATCAAGGGTTCAAACCCGGCGGAGGGCGATGGATTTTTTCGAGCGTAAAAAGTCCTTAGCATGGCTTCCTTCAGAAGGGAAGTAAAGCCGGTGGTCACGTGTCGTAGATTTACGACACGTAATAGAACCTCAAGCCTGATAAAGAGGCCTCTGAGCAAAATTACGGTCTTTCACGCACAATATACAATGGGACGCTAAGGACCAGAGCTGTTACAGCCTATGTTGATGGCCATCACATAAGAGTTTACACACGCTATTTTTCAGACACTGGTTAAGTAAGCGCTAGATAAAACCAATTACAAATTTTGGACTGCATTTATGTTGGAGCTGCCAAAACCTCAGAACTGTGGGAAACAAAACACAATCGTCATAACTACAAAAGTAAACAAACGAAAACAGAGTTTCACTGTTTACAAGTTTGTACATTTTCAACCAATATTTGATTTAAACATGACAGATTAGACTGGTATGGACAGTGTGAAGCATAATTACTACATGGTGCCCAGACGTTCCAGCTTTTCCGGGCAGTCACGATTTTTCGGCCTTTCCCCCTTTTTTACTTTAATATCTACTAGAGAAATTATTATATTCCACTCAAAAATTCGATACCGAGATTTCACCAGAAATGCATGTCTTGATGCAAAAAGGCGTATCTGTTTGTCCCCCCTCCCCAAAAAATCTGATAAATACCAAACCTGTTACTTAAGCTCGGTATCCTTCAAGAATAAGCGGAAAAATCTCCCCCACACTCCTTTATTTTTATTTTATTTTTGCAAAAGGATTCTAACGACTTTCATGAAAATAGATATTTGCATTGCATAAGGTATATCTTTAATTTTCCTGTAATAGCTTGTGAAGCCCTCCTAATTCTGAATTCATTTTGGATATTTTTATAACTGGTAAACTATAGAATAAAAAAAAACAAGATGTAGATCTCGTAAAGCAAACAATAAATGTGAAACTTTTAAGGCTTTAATCATTTCCTAGATATGCGTTATTGCCGTTCGTTATTGCCGTGAATTTTCTAACTTCATACATTTTTTGAAGTACTAAGTCGCTATTCATATGCTTCTCGTAGTCATACAAAGAGTATGGAGTTTTAAAACTCATTACATAGCTACCCGCTTTTTAAACACTTGACAATAGCCTCAGCCTCCTGGATCCACCTTGTACCTGCAACGAAAAAGTGCAAAGAAACCATCTCTACAAACTTTATCAGGATTAACAATATTGTAACTTTATCCAGCTTTATAAATGTCACTGTATTGTTTTATCTAGTTCAGCTTCACTGGGAGTTCACTTCAGTCTGTCACTTCACTAAGATGAACTAGTTCAATTCTCCGTCACTTCACCTTCTTCGTGACGTAGCCGCCTCTTCCGGATGGTTCACTCCTGGGTAGTCGAACACAAGGTTTCCACAACTCCTCGCTACGCAATAGCACCACTGCACGACACAGCAGTCGCCACAAACTCGCAAACATGGAGAATCGCACTTGATGTTGCACGAGAAACTCGCCCGCCAACCCGCTCGCTCACTCAGTGACAGACCTACGCAACTCAACTCCTCTCGCGAGAACGCTCGCTTATATAGGCAGTGGAATCTTCCACATAACAATCTAGAACTATTTCTACACATGTTTTGAAGGAGGGGGAAGAAATCTCCAAAAGGTTACTGGTTATTTGCCGATAGCGCGCCCGGTGTTTATAGTGGCGAGCGGTACTTATCGTTGTTTATTCCGAATGCTCCCGGCGCCGACCTCCCGATAACCTTGGGCCATAGCCGCTGCTTCACGATATGCTGATAGAATGGATGCACTGATGAACTCCCTACCTATCAAACATTTTGTGTGGATTTTCCAGCTTTAAGTTCTCACAAAATTGAACCGCTATAGGAAAGTAATTAATACGTAAATTACTCTAATCCATACCATACTCTAATCCTTGAAAGTTTGTATCGAAATTAGGTTCATTTTGACATAGATTTGTAATTCTGTAATATGAGACGAAAAAAGAAATTATTTTAAAAGAACACAGTAAGCATGCAAATAAACAGGAGAAGGCCTTGCAACCGATAGTGTAATGTCTTGTTTCCTTTCGACTAGCTTCTGTGCTAAATAAAATAAACATAGCTTTCTCTTTTTTGACAATGAAAGCCATGTTGATTTTCCTATTTATACACGTAAGGTTTTGTTCAACAAGCAAGCGAATTCCTGTAATTACAGTAATATGCCCTTACAGCCCAGTATTCTCGTGATAACTACAGTCAGAAACTGTTCTTCACAATAGTTTCTGCAGTTCAAAAGAAGCCAGATATCAGACACTTTTAATTCAACTCAGGTTATCTCATCAATAAACTGTTTCTGTTATTGCTTCCACGTCCAGTCTTTTAAGTGTTTGCATTTCTATGTACTGCGGCTTGTATTTAGGATTCTTAAGCTATAACGAATATATATTTGGTATTTAAGCTTTTATCAGGTGATTGAAGACAAACTTATAACATGATATAGTAATCTTGCTATGATGTTTCATGTAAATCCTGCTGTAGGTCCATTTTCTGAAAGCGTAGTTGTCAAGTTTCTCTACATCGAAGACGACATGAGCGACTAGAGAATTCATTATGTATATCCTTGGTTTCAAGGGATTGCCATGGGTTAGCTCCTCCATTCTTAAATGTCTAAAGGACTGAAAACGATGTATAAGGTCTGTGTACTAGAATATAAAAATTGTGGATTCATAATAGTTATTTATGCAACTAGTGGGATATGGGCAACATTACCGCTCGAATGTGTTTTGCAAGAAGAGGGAGGCGTAAGCCGAGTTCTGTAATTACATGAGAGAGGTAATTATACTCGTCCCACTAGTTGCACTCGTCCCCCATTATCCGGGACCATTTAATAATGGCTAATTACTTTTCTTATCTGCATTCATGATACGGTGGTTGATTTGTATGATGATTTGGAATCGAGAAAAATCGGATAATTAGTTCTGAATAATGAGTGATTCTGAAGAAAGTGTCAATTCTTTGAATGTTCCTGGCCGGAAAGATAATATACGTAGTAATTCAGAATTGTTAGGAAAATTCTATTTAATCCTCTCGTATTCAATGTGATATTAATGTATGTAATTAACAATATAATGTTGATGAAATTCTGCTTATAAAAATCGGGTATTCATTATTTTATTGCAAGGAATGTATTATGAATGTAATAATGATAACAATAATGATAATAGAACATTTTCAGTAGTCGTTTTGAATGTTAAGCATGTCATTTAAGTATATTTATTCATTACCATGGTGATATGACGATGGATAAATAACCATTATTAAATGGTCGCGGATAAAAGAACATATTTGCGAAAGCGGCTTTGACTTTTCGTGAAAATTCCATAGAGTAGAAAATGGTTGTTACTCCACAGAAACTGCATGTAAGAAGTAACACAAAAGCCGCGGATACTTCATTCCAATATGGTCACGATTTAGCAACTAGGAAAAAAAGAGGCAGCAACCCAAAGAGAATCGATTTTGCTTATAACAGTACTGTATGACATTACATTATTTTATTCCATTACTGCGGATGTCTGCAGGGTTTAGCATTAAAACACTTTGAATAGCGTTTTATTGAACACAAGTAGGTATCCAGTGAAATTTTGGATGCAAAAAAGCTTTTATTAACACTTATGTAAGATTGTTTTGCTGTATTTCAAGTTCATTACTGGTGTTCGTTAAATAATTATATAAACAGGGAAAGTTGTGTGGAGTGTAATATCAGAAATTACTGAACCTGTACTTATAATTAATTAATAACTGAGAATATTATTTTCGCAATTACACACTATGTGCCATTTTCAAAGGTTTAAATTGAATTATATGCATCAGTTTCTACCGTATTTCATTGAATGCTGAAGCCAGTGGTTTCTATTCTGTGAAAACTCTGCAGCGTTAGTGTTTTTAAGTAACTAAATGACGAAAAAGAAAGTACAAAAGCTTAAATTTTTCATGTGCTGCGATATCAAAACTTTACTCGGCCATTTCGGTAATTTTTTCATCCTTAAAATCGTTTACAAGTTTTATAACATTTTCAGAATTTGGAAGATTTTCGGGAGGATTCCGCTAACATCTTATACCCATTTTCGTGAACATCAGTTAATAGGGATATCACAGGGACTTAACGATATTAGTTTTTAGGGATTAAGGAAGGAATTCAGATTACAGATCTTAAAGACCTTTGCACAATAATTTCAATAAATTATCTCATTTTAGGCTTTAAACAATGTAGAACGCCGACTATGTGAGCTAACGTGTATTAAATGTGTCCTTTTTACTTTCTCTACTACGTATAGTAAGTAGGGGAAGTATTGTATTCCACCCAAAAATTCGATACCGAGATTTCACCGGAAACACATGTTTTGAGACCCCCTGAATCCAAAAAAAGTATTTTTAGAAACATGTCCGTGTGTGTGTCTGTGAACAGCATAATTCAGAAACGAACAGTTGGACAAACACCAAACTTGGTATTTAGGTTCAGTATCTTCCAGAGATGCGACACGAAGGTTTTCAAGAAAATCCCCCACCCCAGATTACCCTTTACATGGAACATTTTTCGAAAATTTTAATTTTCTCAAAAATGGCTCCAACGATTTTGATTAACATATCATATGTTTAAGATATTTTCATGACAAATGAAATGTATATCTCGAATTTTCTGGGAATGTCTCCAAAAGTATTCCTCATTGGGAACGACTTTTGCATGACTGTTAAACCATAAGAGATAGACACAATTTTACTACACAAGAAATGTATATCGCGTTAAAATACACAATTTATGTCATATACAATTTTTGTTGTTGAGTGAACCATTTTCGAGATATTGCTTGTTATTCCCTTAAATTTTTCAATACTTATACTTTTTCTCAAATAGGAATTCGTTATTCATTTTTTTTTGTCCTGGTAATGCAAAGAGAATGGAATACTGCACATAGCAACCAGCTCTTAAAATACCAATTCCTACCAATTCCCCTTGCATCTACAAGAAAATTAGCAATAAGATTAACATCTCGATATCTCGATTAACATGAAGCATATGGAGAATAAGCGTTTGTAAAAATAGTTTGTACAAGAGTAGAGAAAGTCATGTGAGTGTAAAACATCAGATTTTTTGATCATATGTATACTAATGATGTAAGCTTATGTTTGTGTGCATTACTTACAAAATGATCAGTTTTAAACGTAAAGGAAATTTGGTGTGTTTGTCAAGTTATTCTGAGAGCCAGGGCATCTCTTGGAAATGAGAGACTTTCTCTTGCTTGGTAAATGTTTATATACTGCCCAAGCACATGGAAACTTCTGAGAATGACACGACTGGATAAATATTTGCGTCATACTTGTAAGTCCTTTTTTCTGCGACGGACCTCTTGGAGAAGCCGAGCTCGTCCCTCAAGGCGTGAGATACTGAAGAACCAGCTGAAGCATCGCGACAAAACCACGCATTCCGGTTTATTGATGACGTACACATGGGAGGCGAAAGTAACCTGGCGCACACGTTAACGGCACAGAGATAATGACTTTGGAATTTGATAATACTCGCGCGCCTCTGACGACATATTCCGCGTAAAGTTGCGTGTCGAGACGATAACGACGCACAAATAGATTACTTTCCTAGCCATGCTGTAGTAACAGAGCATAGGGTGTTTGGAAATACTGTTAGCCAACTTATAGGACTTTAGTTTCATACTGGAATCCATTTCCGAACAGCAATTTCAAATTAATGTTTATATTGTGTCGAGTTCTTGCAAGATGTGGCTTTGAATACTCTATAAATGCGGTTTCAACACGATGATGCACAACTTACTTTGTACCTGTTAAAGAATATCCTAACTGACGATACGGGAATATGTCAAGGAGGCCCTTTTTCGTGGTCTCCATGATCGTTGAATTCAATTCTACTCGACTTTCAGCTACATACAAAGAAGAGGTTTGCACGAATGGATTCTTACATTCGGCCAGGTCCGAGATTAAATTTTATTTACCACCCGATTCTGGCCTGTTTGCCCAAAACGGTAAATAATTCCAAAGGAAACTACGAGCATTCTGCTCTACTGGTATGCATGCCATATTTCTAAAATTACAAGTAATTATAATCTTCCTCCTTTCTTTAAATATGTGAATTCACCCGTTCCGGTCTCTAATACCAGGCCTTCTTTTGCGTGGTCTGTCCAAATCTCTCCTTGCAGTTGGTTGATAATCTATTATCTTACATTCTATTTATGCATTCTTCAGTTTGTTTTACCATCATGTATTATTTCGTTAATTAAAAATGCAGGGTTATTAAAAAAGAAGGAACAGACTTCAAATATTTGTTTCTAATGAACGACAAGAGATGGCGACACATCACTGAGTAGAAAAAAGTTCAAGATTTTAATTTATGTGTTCAAAATGAGCACCATTTCTTACACGAGGACGACCAGGTTTTGCGTTTGCATACGTAACCATCTTCTACGAATTTATTGTATCAATTGTAAATTTTTTATAGCGAGGCGGCTCGTTGTTGAACTTAAAACGAAATGCACGCTGCAATGAAGCAATGGATTCACTGTTTGCATAATGCAGTACACAAAATGACTTTTCCTGTGGTGTTGCCATTTTCTCATAAACAAACACAGCGCCGCTGGAGGCACTGAATGGAACTAATAGGTGGGGCTTAAAACTTTGAACTTTCCTCTATTCAATGATGTGTCGTATGTTCGTTATCTATTGTCGTTCATTAAAAATGAATATTTAAAATCTGTTCCTTCTTTTTGAATAACCCTACATATTCAAATCTCATCTTACAGCTTCATTTTATCAGCTCTAGTACAACCTTTTTACAAATGTTATAAGATAACTCATATGTTATCTACGTATAGCAAATACGCGTTCCTTCTTTCTTTCTTTCTTTCTTTCTTTCTTTCTTTCTTTTTTTATTTCTTATTGTCCAAGGTCGGTGTGATCGGGCGAGTTAAACAGAACAATATATTTTATTGTTATTACGTACAAAAAGTTGTATCACATTAAACACTGTTAGTAAATCAACCAATTTCTATTGGGGGGGGGCAGGATGGTGATCTTTTAAAAATATTTTCTTTGCAGGGTGATTTATATAATTTGTTATTTTAATACAAAATATGTTATGAAAATTTTGTTATTAACGTTTTATTAACATCATTATAAATGCAACTTTTAACTAAGTCAGAATTTTTAAAGTATACCAGGGGCCAGTTTGACCTCATTGATAATTACAGCAACCGCTTGCCTGAAATGTAATTTCCTTAAATTTTACAGCAAACCTATATTGTTTTAATCATTGCAATTAATTGCTCTACAAATAAAGTTTGTAGGCTTTTGATTTTACAAATGAGAACCAGTTTTAAATCAATAGAAATATTACAAGTGTTTAGATACATTCACAAACTTAATTTCAATTTTCTGTATATTGTAGGTACCAAAATTTTACCCCAAAATTTTAGACTGGCTGGGCTAGGTTATTAAGGTTTGATTCAAAGTTTTTTTTTCCCTGTTTCAGTAATTAACTGCAGCAATGCAAATTTGCATAAACGTGTAATAATTTTTATCATGGAAGGTAGCCTTGAAGTATGGGTTGATTTTTTTCGCCGTGAAAAGGCAGAAACGCAGAGGAGAAAGTAGTTTAGGATGAGGGGGAGCGGGAGAACGACTGGCAGTATTCCGCTTGCGTGAAATAAACACTCGCTCGGAACCGTGGTGTCACCTTGTCTCACGTTGTGCACGTGCCTGCTATTCTATTACAACTGAACCAACACCCCTCTCAAAAGATAAATGGACTTGTCCAACTGCTGCACATACAGTTAAGCCTGTCACGACAAAAAAAAATCGTACTGTAGGTTTGCTTAACTGCAGAGGTACACAGATAATTATGATTTATTTTAAAATCAAATGGTGTGGGAGATAATAGTTTACACTTGATAGAGGGAATTTTGTTTTTGATTATTTATTTGATATAAAAATATGTTTGCTGCTGAAGTGTTGGTGAGATGTTAAATTTGTGAGTAAAGCTATGAATGAGTTTTAATAACTTTAGTCGCGGTTTATCCATACTCTAAGCTTTTCAGAAAGCTTATGCCGGTAGAAGGGGTATAGAAGTGATATTTGAGAGAGAGAGAGAGAGAGAGAGAGAGAGAGAGAGAGAGATATGAGTACATTGCAAAAGTTTGAGCATTTTAATTTTATCTGTCACAGAGTTTTAGAAAAACGCTTTGGAAAGTGGAGACGTTTGAACACAGTGCGATTCACCTTGAAGGAGAGAGAGAAATCGCGTTGGGGCGAAGCTGGGTTGAGATTCCGAAAGCCAGCTGTGGTGGATTCCCACTACAGGAATGTTATTGACTTTTATTTAGTTGTCAGTGCTGTCCTTTGTTGCATTTGCAGCGAATTAGTGAAAGGAACTAAAACAGGAACACTTTCACTTTTAAGGGGAGGAAAGAAATAAAATAAATGCTTTGGCTCAATCTTTTACTTTAAGTGCAAACAAAATGGTTAAAATAACGTTTAACTGTCAAATACCCTCCCTCCCAAAAAAAAAAAAGGTTCACTTACATACCTAAGCGCTCAAAGAAAACAAAAACAAAATGGGTGTTCATTTCGCAATTGCAAAGTTAGAATAAATAAAAATTAATTATTTTATATAAACATTTAACGCAAGAGACTAAATGCTACCTTACCTTACTTTTATTTGCACGTACAATAAAGGAGAGGTGTAAGGTGTTAGTCATGCCTTCTGCAATGAGCAGTACCTCAAGTGTCTGGATTAACTGCTAGGTCATGGTAGATGCGCGTGGTTGCAACCTATTAACTCTCGCGAAAATTGCGATGTATACAAAATAAAAATGGTGAATTGTAGCGAAATAGGCTCTTAACAAAAGTCAAGATGATAAAAATTGTCGATCAGCTGCTGTCGTGTAATATTCTTCAATAATATTGACTTAATATCTTTGTGTTTGAAGTAGGGTGCCACCAAAAAAATGCACTGAACTTCTATTTTCATGCTGAAATACGAGTAAAAGGACAGGGGCTAAAAAAGGTGGTATAATTTTTCTGCACGTAGAATCAACTAAGACGATGGCATCTGTACCTCTTTCACCCAGTACGCGCATGTAAAATTGTTTATAACAATTATAATAGAGAAAAGCAGTACGCATTTCTTAACTGTTCTTTAAAAACCACACCATACTGCCCATCTCCAAATATGTTTGTGAAAATAACATTAAAATTTTTTCGCAAGGTAAGTTTTGTGAATCCGTACTTTATTGCCCTCTTAACATTGGCAAAATGGAATCTTTCAGTTCCTCCTAATAGACTTTTATCCATTGTTTATACACAGTCCACTTTACGAGTATAAATTCTAGTTGCTACACTTATGTACTTACGCATAGGTTCAGTAAAAATACCCCCGGAACTAAACGTCGATTTAAAATCTTGTCGCTTTATAAAAAAAAAGGCTCTCTGAAGGTATCGAATGCAGTATTGATTAAAAACGGAGAGGGATTTCAGCTTTGGAGCTCAGTATAGATATATTGAATCTATTAAACCTCTGGGGAAAAAGGGATGAGGCGAGATAGTACGTAGGGCGGCCATATCTGATGGTGGCAGGAGCAGCGCGGCGGGGTCCCTAACGTTTCCAGATTGAACATCCCCTGCCGACTTTTCGATGTCCCCGTTATTCTAATGGGAATATTCGGACAGAAGATTCCATGCAGCGAAGAAACAGTATATCCACCGCATAAGCCGCACGCCATCGTGCACCACTCCTAACCCTGGTACCCTGCAAAATGAAAGAAAACGAAGTGAGGAAATTAGAGACAGGAATAGTCCTGGTAGTAAGTAGTGCACACCAGCATTCTTTAAGAAAGAGAATAGATTCATAAAAGCTCTTGAAAGTACTTTGACACTACCTGATGTTTCCGTAACATACATTACGGAAACAGTAGGTGTATTGTTTTGTGTACTAAAATTTCTGGGCTGTTTTATCGTGGTCTGCAGGTTAAAAATATCTGACGTTTCATTCCTGTCTCAGAAGATGACCCTTACAGACAGGGATGAAATAGGCCAAAGTTTTTTAATCTCCAGACCACGGCAAAACAGCCGGAAATTGTAGAACACAAAACTATAGATACCGACCGTGAAAGCTTACGCAATAATTAGTAGGTATATTATAACTAGACACAGGCAAAATATTAAATTTCATATTCTAAACCATGCTTACTATCTCATTTTGGGAACAAGTAGCATTTTTACATTTTGCAGTGTGTAGAATTCAATGCACGTGACAAAAAGTTTCGTATTCCATAATATTATGGCAAAATCTTCATATTTTACGAAAATCGTCATATTTCTTCATATTTAGTTAGATTAACTATTTTTCGCTTTTAAAATAATTTCCATTAGCAATGAACCGTACTTTACATATATTACATTCTGGTAGTTTTCTGTGAAACATTTTGAAAACCCAAGCAACCCTTTCCAGGAAACAGTCTGGAAAAACCTGCATCAACATTTCCAACAAGTCAGGCACAATTGAGAAAATTTAGTATTTGCTCTGTGGACGTCACATGCGAAATTAAACGCATCCTATTCTTGTTTTTATTTTCGCGAACAGGTGCTTTTAGTGGCATATTGTAATAGTATTAAGCAAGAACAAATCAACCAAGTAACTTCTTTTTTCTTTTTTCTCTCTCAGTTTAAAGGTTTCACTTTGATTTAAATCAATAAACTCCATGCAGTATATTGTATTTATTTGATATTGTATTATTAAATATGCACAAAAATCTTTTAAGCTTAATTTTTAAGCTAATGAAGTAAAAGTGTTCCAAACCCTACAACTAAAGATATTTGCCTTTAAAATATATACCTTCATAATATTCTAAGATCTTTTCTTCATATTTTGCCTAATTCTAACATAGGAAGCGTAACTTTAAGTGAAATTAACTTTATTAGCAACTTTTCTTGATGAGTTCGCTGGAAATACTGCGGAAGATTTTTTTAATGAACGTGTACCTGTATTTGCAGAAAATAACAGCTCATCTGTAACGCAGATTTTCTTCGCGCATTAATTTCACGCACATGACTACCTAAGGAGGAGGACCCGGGGTTCTCTCGGACTGCTATCATTTTACGAATGACAGAATCTGTTATTTTTTGTCGAGTGAGGGGGGGGAGTTTTAAGTGCTGCTCATTTCGTGGTATTTTTCAATTCGCGTTGCCGGTCTTCTGCTTTCTTTCTTCTCTTCAGCAACTATTACTTCTCGTGATAAACGAGTTCTTTCGCTTCTGTAGCCGCTTCTATTTTCAGCTTTTATTGCAGACAAGTATTCTGTTTCCTTCATTGCATTTCCAATCCAAGCTTTTACCACACAGTCAGAGAAAAGGCGGCCGCGTATAATTATTGTGTTGGTTGGGGTGTTGTTTTATTTTTTCTGCAGTCTTATGAATTGGAATTTCCTCTTTAATTTTATATAATTTTTTATTGTAGGCGCAAGACCTATATTTTAAATATTTTGTATAAACATCATTGCATCTGTCATTTTGTATGTGAATTCTTCACTACTTCACCATAAAAAAAGTTGTCATAACTCCTATACATTTTGGAGTAGAGAGGTAAACTTAGCCCAGCTTTTAATAGAATTTTTACTCTACAAATTGACACTGCTGTTAAGTATGGCAGCTTCTGTGTGCTTAAGCAATGTCTACTAGGAATATGGCTTAAGTTATGTGGTTTCTTTCTTTGCGAACATATGCGAGTTTGTTTTTATTTGTGCAGCTTTTTCTGTGAATGACATTTTCAGGTATACCTAAATGATCCGTTTAATAACTAAATTAATTTTTTGGATAATGATAGCCCCTAAGTGCTGTTGTGGATCTACTTTATTTTAGAAAAATAATTACTGATAAATTTTAATCAAAACCATGATATAATCGAGAAAAATAATCTATCTGCTTTAATTTACAAGCTTATTGGATAAAGGCAGATCAGTGAACTTAGAAGGCATTCATCTACATCCTGTAAAAATTTCAGTTTCATATCTTAAATAGTTTATAATGCAATGAGTCGTAAATTTAGCAGATTTAACTTGGGCGGGATAGGGCTTTTAATGTCCACTTAATCGCCTAAAAATGTAAAACTTGCTAATATCGTTCATTTTTGGGGCATTCGTGGACAATCTTCGTTTGTCTGTCCGTCTGCAGAGATGAAACAACACAGTGTGCCTGCATAATATGTAGTATATTGAGTTAGGGCTTGTAGACGAAGAATTTTGAACATACTCGTATGGTATGTGACAGTTCGAGTGTTTAGGTGAAGTAAATTTGGTACGTTATATCCTTTCAACCAAGGAAACGTTGAGTTTCAACAAATCATGTCTGCCTGCTGCCAATTTATCATAAAAATGTGCACCCGAACATTGCCTTACCGCTTAAGAAAGCTATAGTGAAAATAAATACAAAGGTTTTGCTGGTTTTCCCTGCGCTAGGAAACGCAGCAAATGTGTACCCTTAAAATTAATAAGGGTAATCAAATCTACATTTAATAATGTAGAGGGCATAGTAAGGCTGAAGGGCAGAGCATCAAAACCTTTTAAGATAGAAAAAGGTGTTAAACAGGGAGATAGTTTAAGCCCATTATTGTTTACAGTATTTTTGGATGAAGTAATAAAAACTTGTAAAATGAGAACAAGCAAGACACTAGTGGGAATGTGGAATTTAAGACCTATATACTGCCAAACTTTAGCTTATGCAGATGATATCGTGCTTATATCAGATTCAGAAAATAAATTACAACAAGCAATAATAGAATGGATAGAAACATTACAGGAAAGGGGGATGACGGTTAATCTTAATAAGAGTAAAGTAATGATGGTAGCTAGGACAGAAGACCAGATAAAGGAGATCAAGATAGAAAAAGAGGGAAGGCAGTTCGAGTTAGAGCAAGTGGAAAGCTATGAGTATTTGGGAACAGTGATAAACCAAACGGGTAAAATACAAGAAGAAATAAGAAAGCGTGTAGAGAAAGCTACTAAAGCGTATTATACACTAAGTAAATGTGTTTTTGGGAAAGAAGAAGTAGATAAGAGGACAAAAACTAAAGTATATAAAACAGTTATAGAACCAATACTTATCTATGGAAGTGAAAGCTGGATAACAACAAAAAGTGAATTAAGCATGGTGAATGCAACGCAAATGAAATGCTTAAGAAGAATAGTTAGAAAGACACGACAAGATAGAATAAGGAATGAAAGGATAAGAGATGAACTCAAAGTGCCATCGGTAAATACGAGGATAGAAGAAAGACAGTTTACATGGTATGGACATGTAAAAAGAATGGATACAGACCGGAAAGTACGCCAATTTTTAGAAGCAAGACCATTAGGAAGGAATCCGAAAGGAAGACCAAGGATAACCTGGGAAGAAGTGATTAAAAGAGCGGTGGCTAAAAGAGGAAAGACTTGGGATCAGTTTAATAGACTGGTAAAGGATAGGATGGAGTTTAAAAAATGGATCCGAGGCAAACCCCTGACACCTCGATAGTGGTAGAACAGGGAAGTCGAAGAAGAAGAAGAAGAAGAAGGAAACGCAGCAAATGTATTACCTTGTAATTTCTAATTCCAAAGAGTATGTTATTGTACGACATCTTAATGTTACAGAAACTGCACCGCAAAGCTGGCGAAGTCTTAATTAATATCAAGTTAGAAACCTGCTTCATAATGGTTACATAAGCTTCAATCACGCAGCAAGATTGGCCGTGGAAATTCAATATACAGACTCTCGCAAAAACCGATATCGGTAGTTCAGAGACTCGTGTCGAACCCAGCACATCCTGTAGTTTGCTTTAACACATCGTTAGCTAGCAAATTAGTAGTTGCGAAACAAGAGACTGTAAAGAACACAGGGTTCTCTGCCTTGAACAGGTTTGTTGTCTTTGCTTCAAGCTGTTCAGTGTGCGTGTTTCATTGCAGCGGAAATGTGACGCATCTATTCTCAAATTCTAGCATCTTTGTTCCTTTTGATTGGCTTTAGAAATGTTCAGTTATGCTGATCAGAGTCAAGGAAATTAAGTGTATTGTTTAAGCGGATTTCCGCACATAAACCCGAATGCCCAATTCCCCAAATCTACATTACCAAGTTACGAGATGCATCCCCTCATCAATAAAAAAAAAATGTGCAGGAATATACTGTAAACATTATGCACAGTATCTAACATTAGATGAAAGTCAAACCACTATGATGGAGAATTAACAGCTATAAAAGCAGCATTACAGAAAATTTTATATAGACCATACATAAAACAAAAAATAGTCAAAATCAGCCATAGATGGAATAGTAAATTACAATAATAAAACAAGAAATATTAAAGAAATAAGCCTAATTAAAGCAGTTGAAACTAGAAATCATGTCACTCTACAATGGACCCCAGCTCATGTCGGGCTTTTGGGCAATGAACATGCGAATCAATTAGCAAAGAAAGGTGCAATACAGCAAATAAAACCTGTAGGACAAATAGAAATAAATAAACAATTAAATAATATTAAACAACATTTCAAACGACAACAGAGACTTGATGAAGAAGATAAATTAAAAGATAAAGATTATAAGAATATTAAAGATAGAGTTGATATACAAAAAATTCCAAGGAAGACTGCAGTGGCCTTATTTAGGATGGCAACTGGCCACGATTGCCTCGCAGAACATCTCTACAAGATACGATGCCCACCTACACCCAAGTGCACTCTCTGTGGAGGTGTCATCCTGAACAAACATCTCGCCAAATGCAAAGGCTTTCAAAGTGATAACTTACAGACTTTATATTGGGAAGCCAGAGGGAAAATGATGCAGATCAATTAATCCCCAGTGCCAAATATGAACAACAACAACAACATTACCGAGTTGAATATCCCAAGACTGTAGCTCCCAATATTGATTTTCCGAATTTTAGTAATCCCAAATGCGGAACACATTATAAATGAAAATAGTATATGTAGCTATGCTTTTAACAAAGTTTATTTACATTTCAATAACTTCCTAACAGGAGAAAAATAAAACAATTGCTTCTGTCCAGTATATTAGGTTTTTGGAGGATAAAGATCTGAATAGTGAGAAATTGTAACCCATTCTTCTCAAATACGTCTGTATGTCATTTGTGTCCTTGTTGATAATGCATAGCAAGAGCTCTGAACCTTGTATGCATAGTCATCCTTTTTTACTTTCTCTACTACGTATAGTAAGTAGGGGAAGTATTGTATTCCACCCAAAAATTCGATACCAAGATTTCACCGGAAATATATCTTTTGAGACCCCCTGATACTAAAAAAAGCATTTTTGGAAACATGTCCGCGTGTGTGTGTGTGTGTGTGTCTGTGTCTGTGTCTGTGTCTGTGTCTGTGAACAGCATAACTCAAAAACGAACAGTCGGATAAACACCAAACTTGGTATATAGGTTCAGTATTTTCCAGAGATGCGACACGAAGGTTTTCAAGAAAATCCCCCCACCCCAGACTACCCCTACACGGAACATTTTTCTAAAATATTAATTTTCTCAAAAATGGCGATAACGATTTTGATTAAAATATCATATGTTTAAGATATTTTTATGACAAATAAATGTATATCTTGAATTTTCTGGGAATGTCTCCAAAAATATTCTTCATTGTGAACGACTTTTGCATAACTGGTAAACCATAAGAGATAGACAAATTTTTACTACACAAAAAATGTAGATCGCGTTAAAATACACAATTTATGTCATATACATTTTTTTTTGTTGAGTGACCCATTTTCGAGATATTGCTTGTTATTCCCTTAAATTTTTCAATACTTATTTTCTCAAATGGGAATTCGTTATTCATTTTTTGTCTTGGATATGCAAAGAGTATTAATCTGTGGCAAAGGGAATGGTGCTGCACCTAGCAACCAACTATTAAGAGATATGTATGTGCTTAAAGGCTACTGTATTTCCAAATTGCCCTTGTAAATATTTATTCCCCTTACATCTACAAGAAAATTAGCAATAAGATAGAATCTGCAAATGTGTATCTCGATTAACATGAAGTAGATGGAGAATAAGCGTTTGTAAAAATAGTTTTACAAGAGTAGAGAAAGTCATGTGAGTGTAACACATCAGATTTTTTTTGTACTCGCTGAAGCACTGAAAGTGCCATGCAAAAATTGTAGTGGTGTTTCCCGACCATTAGTTGAAACCATTGTGCCAGCCCTCACCTTGTTCGTTCGTTCGCATGGTGCTACAGCCCGTTTGGGGGCTGGGCCTACCAACCCGACTGCCGACCTCACGCCCATGTACTCACGTTAGAAGGGGTGAACGATCATCCAACCGATATAGTGAGGAGATGTGGCCAGCATCACGCATTCCCAAACCGGAATATTGGCTTTCTTGGCCAGGATCGCTGTCTATCCCAGGTTCTCAATTTCCTAACGATGGTCACCGGTCCTATACCGCAACTAAAAATCCGCACTTCATGAGTGGGATCGAAACCAGGCGCATTCCGAACCAGAGCTCCGAGCTCTAGGACCCTCACTTATGTTATTGGTAGCAAAACACAAATGTTTAACGTAGCTGCATACTGGTCCAATATTCTAGGATGAGAGCATGGTTATTTAGCAAGTCTTCGTCCACGCGCCCGTTATCCGTTGATGTACAGTAATACATATTGTTCAAACGTAGGTTTAGGTCAGATCGAAGTAGTCCAAAACAGGTAGTAATAAGTCTCAAGTCCTTAAAGGCTTACGTCCCAGTAGGCACAAAAGCCAAAGCTAACGTCATATGCGCATAGTTCTTCATATCCTTATACCCAGGTTCATCGCAAGCCTCTTGTAATCTTTTCTATTGTATTCGTCTGTAAACAGATTGACTTGTGTGGGAGAAGCAGTAACGCATTCTGTTTTCAGGAAACACTATCGAAACACTGTTTAGGGGATGGGAGAGGGTGGATAATGTAAATAAAATACAATGCAATTTCTGGAAGCGCATTCTAGGGTTGGGGAAGGGTACTTCAAACTACGGAGTTCTTCGGGAGGTAGGATGCTGGGAAGATGCTGTATTTGCTAAACTAAACGTAGTTAGGTACTGGCTGCGAATAATTAAAGGCGATCAAACAACTCTGAGAGCAATATGTTATCGTCATCAAATAAACAACATAGGGCATCCAAAATGGTGGGCAGCGGGGTTGCAACGCGAATTATCAAAAATTGGCTTAAATGATATCTGGCAAAGGGGTGATGAAAATACACACAGTGCTGTAAGAAAGGTCAAAAGACGACTATGCGATATAAACAGGCAGAAAATCGAATCTGAATGTAGACAAAGATCAACATTGGAGCTACAAAATGAAATAAAAACTAGGTGGGGTAAGGAAACATATATTTTGGAATTGAGTATAAAACAGAGGACTGGAATAGCATGGCTTAGGTTGGGAGGGTGGAAAGCTCGCAAGATTGTTGATGACGATGGCAGGAGGATTTGCCCATTATGCGGGGAACAAGAAGACTGGACGCATATTTTGGCAGCATGCGTGCAGACGGAGGGTATTAGGAAAAAACTATTACCGGAAGTATTTTTGGCTTCCAACAGACGGAGGACAGCATGCTGGGACATGATTCTAAACAGCCAAAACTGGCCAAGCTTGGGCACATACTTAATGGAAGTACGTGTACTAAGAGATAAGGTGTTTATGTAATTTTTCTTTAAACATATGTGGTGCTTGAGTACTTGTGCGCGACTGTGTGTGTGTGTGTGTGTGTGTGTGTGTGTGTGTTTGAGTGTGTGACTCAGTGTGTTTTTTTTTTTTTTTTTCAATTTTATATGTATGTATGTATATAGTGCGGTGATTGTAAAAAAAAAAAAATAGTTGTTTTCTGGTTGATACTGCAAGTCACGTATACAGACCAGGTATTTATCTAGAGAGCATGTACGGTCTTATGACCCATGCGACTGTGTTATGCAATTAATGTAATACTAAATACTTAATAAATACCACCACTACTACTACATTGCAGTCTCAAAATCGCACTTTATCCTTTCAGGAAATATTACCTCCACTCTCACTATTCGAGCACCGTTAATGACTTCTTGCAGTACGGAAGTATATAGAGCCTGAGCTCTACTTGCAATTGAAAAGGTGAGCGGTGCGGGGACATATTGATACAGCTTCAGGTTCAGTTCGTTTTGAATTCTTTTACTTTATCTACCACGTACATAGTAGATCGAGAATATATTGCATTCCACCAAAATATTCGATTCCGAGATTTCATGGGAATGCATGTTTTGAGGTCTCCTGAATTAAAAAAAAACATTTTTAGAAAAAAGGTCCGTGTGTGTGTCTGTGAACAGCATAACTGAAAAACGAAAAGTTGGATAATTACCAAACTTGGTATTTAGGTTCAGTACCTTCCATAAATGCGACACGAAGATTTCCAAAAAAATCTCTCACTCCAACTACCCTTTACATGGAACATTTTTCGAAAATTTTGATTTTTTAAAGAATGGCTCTAACGATTTTTATTAAAAGATAATATATTAAACATATTTACATGATAAAATGAATATCTTGAATTTTCTGGGAATAGCCTGTGACGTCCTGTGAATTTTGTATAATCTTGTATAACTGGTAACCGTTAAGCGACAGACGAAAACGTATCATACAAAACTGTAGATCGCTTTAAAACACACAATTTATTTTTTCTGTGGTATAAGCCGTTTCTGAGATATCTGTAATTAGGGGTTCGAATTGTTCAATACTTGTCATTCCTTTAAAGTCCCGTCGATTTTCAGTTGTTTCTCGCGATCGTATCATAACAGTATGGATTTTACGGCCAGTATAGATTGTCCATTTGACTATCGCTGTTCCCTTTGTATCTATCATGAAATGTGTACTGTAGCTATTTCTGCAAAGGCTTATTTGGATTAAAATGCTGTAGAAAGAAAAATGAGCTTTAGTAACAATACTTTGTATACTCGTTAATAAAGGATAGAGATAGGATTTTTTTATAATACCAATGATAAAAGGTTGCGTAAATAAGTTCGGATTAACCGTTTAGGAACCATGTTGATAAATGGCCATTCGGGGTGAAGTCCTTTCGGGATAATGGCCATTCGGGGAAATGGTCCGGAACGGTCAAGGGTTGGCTGTACGAACTCGAAATATATCTAGGAATAGTTAAACTCGGAATATACAAACTACAGTGTAAATGCGGCGACGAGTTGTGCGACACAGTTTTATTCCTTAGATAGCTATCCCAATGTTAGCAGATTTAAAAATAACGTTGATTTTATTGGGGTGATTCATGACCAGCTTGATAACGTAACGATGGTTGCTTTAAAGCTTTGGTTTTCTGAAACTTGTGTAGCATTTTGTATCGTTTTCGCAATCGTCCAAACCTAAACTGCTATTTTCTCTTATTTGAACTGTTTGCTGTACTGTGAAATAATTATACCTACTCCAAGCTTGTTCGGACGCAAAATTATAATTCTGCAAGTACGTTTTACAAAATTACAAGCACGTGATACAAAATATAAATAGACGCTGTGACTTCTTGCGATAGGGTAAGACTATGGAGAATTCGTAATGCCCTCTATAACACTATCAAAACAATTTGAATGTGCGTAAAAGGTTGTATTTGGATGACAGCTGATGTCCAACATCATATAACCGTCTCTAATCATTACCAGTTTACAGTCACCATTATTTAACCATTGACCCTTTTGCCCACTTTATATTAATTCGATAAATGTTTGCCTAAAAATGGTTTCACATTAATTAATGCGAACTTGCTTAACTTCAAAATGTGGAAAGATTAAATGCGTGTGTGTGAGTTTCTGCGAAAAAGAGGAGTGTAATTTTAGTGTTCGTAAACTGCAACCAATGTAGACTTCAACCTGGGTAAATTTAATCTACAACAAATATTCCTGAAACAGATACTAAGAAAAAATGTATTTGCCTTAAACTGTGTATTTTAATTACCTCTACACTTTCATTTATTAAACTTTTGTATACAACCTGCGTTTTCCCAGCTGAATAGAAATGAAATAAGTCGAGAAACTCCCTTTTTACAGAAAATTCAAAGTTTACTCTTTTAAGTCCCTTTTTTAAAGGGACATTCATTCTTGAGAAGGAAAAAAAGTGTTGCTTCAGATGGGGGAATTCTATGAATATCCTTGCCTTGCATCCTTATATATATATATATATATATATATATATATATCATATATATGAGATGTTGGATATTTATCCAAAATTTTGATTTTTAAATTCTGCTCATAACACCAAATACACTCCGCACACACACACACACACACACACACCACACACACAGACAGACAGACACACACACACACACACACACACACCTTATCTTAGGTGGTTATTGATAGTTGTTTTTGGTCAAGGACTTCAAAATGTATATTTTCGGTGAAATCTCAATATTGAATTTTGAGTTGGATTTTATACTTTCTCGGCTTAAGCAGTTGCTTAAGTGGTAGAGGAAAATAAACAAGATTACTCTTGGGTGGATACCTGGACATAAGGGAACTTTAGGCAATGAAAAAGCAGATAACCTGGCAAGGAAGGGATCTACTCAATCATTTACTGGAGCAGAATCAGATTGATATTCCTTTAAAGGCTGTTCGAAGAATCACTCCTGGACGGATCAGTTATTCCCACCAAAAGCAATGGGTTCTAACAGAAGGATGCAAACACAGTAATCGATTGATGGATAAAATATACTCTTCACTTAGTGAAGACGTACAAAACTCAGTAGATCCAAACAAACCTAATAACTGGGATATTGACGGGACATTGTAGCTGAAGGAATCGCGTACATACAATGGGAATCTTTAAACAAGAGCCGATATGCAGGCTATTCATGAAGACGAAACAGTTTATTATATATGTAAGAACGTAGGTTTTCACGGCCGGTGTCACAATTATAACTAATATGATTTTCCGGGCTGTTATGCCGTGGTCTGCTGAAGAAAGATTTCCCAGACGTTTCGTCCACAACTGCGGTGGACATCTTCAGTGGCGCGGACGAAGTCTTCTCGGTGAAAGTATCGCAGCGTCTGATGCGTTGGCCGTTAGTGCCGCTCTCTTTATAGTGTGGGCGCTCTCTGCTGATTGGCCCGCTGGTATGAGGGGGCTGGCGCCGGCTGTGTTGTTGCTCTCTTCTGATTGGCTCGCAGTGTTTTTCGGTTTTGTATGACTTTTCTTGTTTTTGATGACTAGATGCCAGTTACTGTTGAGTTTCAATGCTTCTTCTTTCCTATTGAAATTATTGGGATGTTTATAAATCTCTATTGCTTCGCGTTGTAGCCGGGTATGGTAATGCTTTATGGAGGAAAGAATGTTGGTGTCCTGAAATCTAATGATGTGTTCGCCCTCGGCTTCAATGGCATGTTCGGCGACTGCCGATTTTTCTGTATGGCCCAGGCTTCAGTTCCTTTTGTGTTCGCTCAGTCTGGTGTTAGCGCTCCGCTGTGTGGTACCAATGTACACTGAACCACACGAACAGGGAATACGGTAAACACCGGCCGATGACAGGGGGTCTCGGGGGTCTTTGGAAGAGCACAGTAGGCTGTTTAATTGTCTTGTAGGTTTGAATACTGTTTTGACGTTATGACGTTGAAGTATGTGTTCAATACGGTCAGTGACATTTCTGAAATATGGCAGAAAGACAATGGACTTGCTTTTGGGTTGGTCCTGAGTAGCCGGTCGGGGCTTGGCCGGACGGCAGGCTCTTCTCACCTCTTGGACTGAATAACCATTTGATTGTAGAGCTGTTTCTAGGTGTCGGATTTCTTGTGGAAGTAAGTGTGGTTCACAAATACGGGAAGCACGGTTTGCGAGTGTCTTAATCATAGCACGTTTTTGTCTAGGATGGTGGTTGGAGTTCTTGTTAAGGTAACGGTCTGTGTGTGTGGGTTTGCGGTAGACAGTATGACCCAGCGTGCCGTCAGCCTTCCTGCTAACGAGTACATCTAGAAAGGCTAGTTGGCCATCCTTTTCTTGTTCCATTGTGAACTGTATACGCTGATTGATGCTATTTAGATGTAACAAAAAATCTTGAAGAGCTTGTTCACCATGGGGCCAGATGACGAAGGTGTCATCCACATAGCGGAACCAGGCTGTTGGTTTGAGTGGAGCTGAGTTTAGTGCCTTTGACTCAAATGCCTCCATGAAGAAATTGGCCACAACAGGGCTAAGGGGGCTGCCCATGGCAACACCGTCTATTTGCTCGTAGAATGACCGGTTCCACTGGAAATAAGTCGTAGTCAGGACATGGTGAAAAAGTGTAATGATATCATCAGAGAAGATGGGTTGTAACAACTTCAGAGTTTCTTGTACTGGAACCATGGTGAATAGGGACACAACGTCAAAACTAATTAGTAAATCCTTAGGTAGTAATTTGAGGTTGCGGAGAATTTGAATGAAATGAGTAGAGTCTTTGATGAAAGAGTCGGACAAGCCGACATGGGGTTGTAGAAGACCGGTTAGGTATTTAGCTATGTCGTATGTGGGAGAACCAATACCACTAACAATGGGCCTGAGCGGAACATCTGGTTTATGGATCTTGGGTAGCCCGTAAAGTCTAGGCGGCTGAGCTTCGGACTTGGTAAGGCGGCGTTTGTCTTCCTTCGAAAGCGAGGAGTTCTTGATCAAAAGATTAGTTTTCCGTAGAATACGGGCTGTCGGATCACGTTTAATCTTATGGTAGGTTGCTGGTTGCAGGAGTTCAGAGATTTTCTGTTGATAGTCTTGTTGGTTAAGAATAACTGTGGCATTACCCTTGTCCGCTGAGCAAACAATGATGTCTCGGTTGGAGTTCAGCTTCTTTAATGCAGTTCTCTCTTGATTGGTTAAATTACTGGTAGGAGGTTTGGCCTTCTCGAGAACCCTGGCAGATTCCCGGCGAATTTCCTCAGCTGCAAGCCTTGGCAGAACTCGTATTCCTGCTTCAATGTGGGAAATGATGTCTTCAACTGGCAACGCTGGAGTGACAACAGCGTAGTTACCTCCTTTAGCAAGGAGTGACGTTTCAGCAGGTGACAGCTGGTGATCAGATAAGTTCACTACCGTGCGGCAGTGGTTGAGAGTAGTCGGCGGTTTGATGGAGGCAGTAAGGCCATCAAACTTCTTCTTGTGACGAGTGGTCATGCTGTTGTGATTGTGTGTCATAGAGCTGTAGGTGATTCTGTCAGTGTTGTCCCAATCAAAACTGTGTAGTGAGTTACTTACTTGAAGATGTAAGATAAGTAGTTGACTATTGTTGGCAGAGAGTTGTCGTCTGGTCTGATGGATGCGTTCTCGGAGCAAGGCCCGTTCAGAGCGATTGTAAATGCGGTTGGCGGCAGCGGTGGTGAAATGTCGTTTCTGTCGTAGGAATTTAGGAATAATTCCCGAGTCTCGGCAGCGTAGAAGAAAGGCAAGTGAACACAGCAGAGAAGATTTTTGTTTGCGTAGCACTTCTAGTCGACGGATCAGACGGTATGCCTCCTCCCCGTAGAGGCGAGTCATGTAAGAACGTAGGTTTTCACGGCCGGTGTCACAATTATAACTAATATGATTTTCCGGAACTGCCGCCTGGGCCATACAGAAAAATCGGCCGTCGCCGAACATGCCATTGAAGCCGAGGGCGAACACATCATTAGATTTCAGGACACCAACATTCTTTCCTCCATAAAGCATTACCATACCCGGCTACAACGCGAAGCAATAGAGATTTATAAACATCCCAATAATTTCAATAGGAAAGAAGAAGCATTGAAACTCAACAGTAACTGGCATCTAGTCATCAAAAACAAGAAAGGTCATACAAAACCGAAAAACACTGCGAGCCAATCAGAAGAGAGCAACAACACAGCCGGCGCCAGCCCCCTCATACCAGCGGGCCAATCAGCAGAGAGCGCCCACACTATAAAGAGAGCGGCACTAACGGCCAACGCATCAGACGCTGCGATACTTTCACCGAGAAGACTTCGTCCGCGCCACTGAAGATGTCCACCGCAGTTGTGGACGAAACGTCTGGGAAATCTTTCTTCAGCAGACCACGGCATAACAGCCCGGAAAATCATATTAGTTTATTATATAATCTTTAGATGTACAGCCTTGTGCAGGAGAAGATACAACCTACTGGATATTGTAAATCCAGGGGAAGATATTCCTACAAAGAATTTATTTAAAAATATACTGCTACTTATTAAAGGAACAAGTATATTTAACTAAGACTATAAAGATAGAAGAACAGCGTATGATTACGTAAGACCAGGGAACGAAGGAGACATCTCACGACTCAACTCAACACAACGCGGATTTTTTGTGCTTACCACTCTCAGGAGGAACGGATGAGGTGAAGGAATCTCAGGAGGCTGTGGGCCGCAGACAGGCCCGCCGACAGAGGTCCTTTGGGACCCCAAGCTTGATGGTCCGGTCACAGCGGCCTGTTGGTCAGAAGGCTTCCCTCTGGCGAAACCGGGGAGAACTCAACCCACCTGAGGCGACTTGGAGAAGACTACTATCCTTGCCAACCAGGGGAAACGTAGATTCACAACTAAAGTATGCATCTGATGTTAAATTATATGTATGATAAAAGTACTGAACAATTTTTTTTCAGACCTAAGTCTTATATTTTATGGGAACCTTATGAAAACATCCACCTTTCTTTCAGTAAAACGCTCAATTTTGATGACAGTGCAACCCGAAGGTGTTAATATAATACGAAGTTACTGTAAATAAAAGAAAATAAAGCATAAAAATATTAGTTACAGTATACAACCAAACTGCTCTATGAAATTTCAATAACATATCTGGTATTTAAATATGCTTTTATTATTGCATTTAACAATTTTATTTATATAATTTATTACATTTTATTTTGAATAGTATTAATGAACAGAACTCGTCATAATTTGATCATAATTATCTCCTCTGTTGCTAATAAAAATAAAAGACTCTTATTTCACTTACGTTTTACGTAACCTCAAATTTTGGATAATAACGCTTTGGAACAGTAGTGGGAAAACATACTCCAATTTGAAGCATGAAATGCTTGTTTAAAATGCTATAAATTAGCTTCTTATTCCCATGTTAGTCATTTCATGATCCTTTTAACATTTTATCAGAACGCTAACTTTATAATTCAGTTATTTTAACCCCTGTGTTAGCTACAGTTTTATTCCGTAATATGTTAAAAGCTCTTTTTTCCCCCATGGTGTCGCATAATATAGAGTGATACGATCGCACATTTTACAGTGTTAATTATGGAAATGAAGCCGGTGTGGAATGATGTGAATAGCGTGACATTTGCTTGTTTACGTCATATATTTATGTCGACAGCCATCGTAGACACGACAAGGTTGATGGAAAGCGACTGATCTACCTGCGTAATAAAAACAAATAAGATGTAGCATAAAAACAAGGTGAAAGAACTCATGTTACGATTCAAAATGATGAAACCAGTTTATAGCTCTCATCTGTGTAAGTGTGGGCATCCGCCAGAGAGAAGAGACGGCAAAGCGTGGTAGGGAACATTCGAAATACGACCCTCACACATGACCCTCCAGGATCGTATTCTACAGACCAAGTGGAGAGAAAAATTGGGGAACGTCTATGCTAAGTGGAATAGTTGTCATGTTATAGCCGTCAAAGGTTTACCAAACAGAAACCACAGCATACTAGGCAATTACTAACTGATAACACCCAAGCGAGTCCGGCTGAAGGCCAGTTTGCCGCAATTCCTTCCCTCCGTAACTCACTTCTGGTGCGGATTAGGAAGAATGAACGAAGTCTGGAAATATAAGAGCCCCACATTCGGAAAACACTTTAGTTACTAAACTCTCAAACAAATGCGATGTGTTTGCTTTATCTATTGCTTACCTATAGTAAGTAGAGGAAGTATTGTATTCCGTCCAAAACTCTGATATCTAGATTTCACCGGAAATATGTTTTGAGCTCCCCTGAACGAGAAAACGCATTTTTAGAGAAAAGACAGTGAGAGTGAGTGAACAGCGTAACTCAAAATCGAAATACCTGATTAATACTGAAGTTCCTATTATGTTCAGCATCTTCCAAAGATGCAGCACGAATGTTTTCAAGAAAATCCCCTCACGTGGAATTTTTCTTTATTTTTTATATACTCCCAAATGTTTATTAAAATAACATATGTTTAAGATATGTGCATAATTAATAAATTGTATACCTTGAATTTTCTGCGAAGTCCTCTTTATTTGAATAAATGTGTGTAGATTTGTTTAACTATTAAGCCGTAAGAGAAACAAAGACAAAAACTTAATTACAAAAAGAAATTCGATAAAACACGCATTTACGGCAAATCCTAATCCACCATTTCAAAGACGTTCATTTCTTTTGAACTTTTCAGCATTTTGGCATTGTTAGTGCTATCAACATTCAGTTGTTTCCTCGAAATTATGAAAAGCGTACGCAATTTCAAAGCCAACATATAATGAGCCACTTTTTAAAGACTGACTATCGCTTCGACCTACTGTATTTCTCTTATGCCTACAACGAAATCTGTAGTGATGGATAAATAAGCCTCTTGTAAGAATGGTGGTAGAAGATGCATAAAAATAAATAATAGAGCATAGAGAAAGTAATGTGAATTAACATCAGATTTTTCATGTTAGATTATATGTGTATACAGTTCCAGACGTTCGTGTTTTCACTTCAGGAATGAGCATTTCTTCAAGTAGAGAATCTTATGCTAAAAATTGTTCTCTTTATATATACGTTTTCCTGCACTGGATTAAATATTTCACATAATATTTTCAGTATTCTGTAGTATCACTAGAAATACTTCATTCGCGGACATATTCTCGAGTTTTCTCAGAGTCTGAAGGCTGCTTTTGGAAGGTCTTCTCTTGTGTAGTCATTATTGCAGTGATGAGATACCTACCTGAGTGATCAGGATGGCTCCGCGGTAACGTGTGAGGCCGGTAACGCATTCGGGAGTTCTCGGTTTTTATTTCCGTGGGCCGGTTGCTCTGACCTTGGCTTTTTTCTTGTGGTTTTTCCAGGTGGGTAGGTGAATGCTGGGGTGATTTCTCTTCTACCACGAATTTACTATTCATTTCCCTTCATATGTTTCATGGTTTTAGGACCAGACGACGGCGATTGGTGCGTTGCGGCGAGACATTAGATTTAGCGCTCTGCAAAGATTTCTCCTTGGTACTTGGATGGCCGGCTGGTGCCACCTTTCTGGGAAGTGGGTTCGTTTATTCTGGAACACCCAGGTTAAAGATGGGGCCGAAAGGCTCGCGCCAGCGTCACAACTGGTTTCATTCTGAAATTGTTAGGGACCCCATCCTCGCTAGCGACATGTCGTCCGGATCTGGTGCCCTTCGGGTTTCCCCTTCATCCTTTTTTTTTCCCCAGAGGTTACGTAATTCACAAAGGGCCTACAATAGCCAACGCGTGGTGCTGAGCTCCGGTGGCTGGGCGCCCCCTCCGTCTGAATAACCCTAATCTTACACTTACCAACCTGACCTCTCCTGAACCTTGGACTCTTTTTACGCGCAGGGTGGTGTTTAATATTTCGTTTGTTCCTATCTTCCATATTTCGCACATTGAAATTATCTTTAAAACAAAGGAAAGGATATAAACGAACTCGCCTGTGTTGTGGAGCGAAGTGCAGTGTTTATTACAAAAGCAAGTTTAATGCAGCCGCTAGAAACTGAAGCCACAACGCTCGCTGCTCTCTTACTGGCAGGAAGCTTCTTCATGGAGTAAACAAATCCACAAAGACGCTGCTTCACAAAGAATTGGCAGCCCATACTCTTATATGAGTAAACAACTTCGTCGTGAGAAATTTCAAAAGAACGGCGTTGGTGAGCATCCCTGTGCTTCAGAGACACCCTAATATAATTGAGATGGTTTTATACCACCTTCAACGAGTAAAATAGATGTGTACTTTACAAAATTTTGATTTCTATCTATTTTAGCTTGCAAATTATTAGATTTCTCTTAACTAATGCTTCTTTATTAGTACTGGATGGCTTACCCGCGTTACACGGTTAGTTTTTTAAACTCGAATAATGCATTAACTTCATTTACCTTCCCTCGTTCTTTATGAAATTATTGTACAATGACCTAAAATTTTTATGGTAAATCCACCCCTTTACCCCTCAGAATTGTAATTTCGTACGACTCCAGCTTTTCATAATAACGAATAGAAAAAATAATAATAAATAAATAAAAATCGCCCTGATATTCACGCGAATGGATGTGAACATAAGTGGAACGTCTGACTTTCTTAACCTCCCCCTCCCCACGACAGTCTTCCAAATTCTTAAAAGTGTAAGTACCGTTTCGCGTTGGAACAATCATCGGTTGGAATGGTCGAGTAACTTGTTAGATGCTGTAGGTGAAGATTTAAACCTTTATACCTTCTCTTTGGCCACGTAGTTATTTAATAATAATAATAATAATAATAATAATAATAATAATAATAATAATAATAATAAGTGCGCACAAGTGTTCAGAATGGACATAACCTTAGTTTTCAGCAATAAGTTCTGTCACTGTTTTTGGACATTTGTTGCAGTTCAGCACTGGTATTTATCACATTTCAGTTCACAGAATTTGCAAACCGCTTGTCCATCACTGCATGAAAATTGTTATGGTGGAAACCATGCACGGCCAACCTTATTACAACGTTCCTCATGTTTAGATTCGGTCCTGTCCAACTCCTGTCTGTTATGGCGCTTGTTGCGTAGAAATCCTGGACCTCACTTCTTTTCCTCAGGTTTTCTACCATCAGTTTTCTATAGGCCTTTGTTGCAGGGAGTAGTAGTTCGAAATAATGATCTTCCATTGGAAAGAGTTCTCTCTTCAGAACTTACACATATCTCGTGGAGTGTATTTTGACACCCCAATTATTCGCTTGAGGAAAGCAGCCTTCACTTTCTCCCATTCTTTTAGGTCCTTTTTAGGTCTTCTCCTATTTGATGTATGCCATGTCAGAACTGGGACAATTTTTTCCTCTGAAGAGTTGCCACCTCTACGGAGATTTGCTGTATAGGTATGATCTATGTCGTTTATGGCCTTCTCTTCTGTATGTACCCGAAAGTGACCCCAGTTGTTTGCAGGCTTACTCCTAAGTCCTTGTAGGTGTTCTTCACTGTTAGATCTTCTCCACTCAGTATGGTTGTTTCTGCGTTTTTCCTCTTACCGGAAGGTCATTTGAACGGTCTTCCTATTTATTACTTTCTCTACTACGTATAGTAATTAGGGAAAGTATTGTATTCCACCCAAAAATTCGATACCGAGATTTCACCGGAAATATATATTTTGAGACCCCCTGAATCCAAAAAAACATTTTTGGAAATATGTCCGTGTGCGTCTGCGCGTTTCTCTCTCTCTCTCTCTCTCTCTCTCTCTGTGTGTGTGTGTGTGTGTGTGTGTGTGTGTGTGTGTGTGTGTCTGTGTGTCTGTGAACAGCATAACTCAGAAACGAACATCGGATAAACCCCAAACTTGGTATTTAGGTTCAGTATCTTCCAGAGATGCGACACGAAGGTTTTCAAGAAAATCTCCCAACCCCGGATTACCCTTTACATGGAACATTTTTCGAAAATTTTAATTTTCTCAAAAATGGCTCTAATGATTTTGATTAAAATATCATACGTTTAAGATGTTTTCATGAGAAATGAAATGTATATCTTGAATTTTCTGGGAATGTCTCCAAAAGTATTCTTCATTGTGAAAGACTTTGCATAATTGATAAACCATAATAGATAGACAAAATTTTACTACACAAAAAATGTAGATCGCGTTAAAATAAACAATTTATGTCATATACATCAGATTTTTTTACATAATTATCATCTGTTTATCTTGTTAGTTGGTTGAAACTCTGTTGCAGGTCCTCGATCTTCCTTGCCGTCATAACCATATCATCAGCAAAATGTATATATTTGTATGGGTGTTGTTCACCGCCTTCGTTATATAAGATACATAGTTCCCACATAAGGTGAAGCTGGTGAACATGAAGATTCTCTACTCCCAGCCCACTAAATTAACCAGTTTGGAAAAAAGACAAATCTTCTCAATTGTTAATTATAAAATATCGGTTGACTGATTTCTAATATTAGCTGGACACAATTCTCTTTTTATTCAATCAGATATTTAGCATGCCCTGTTAACGTTCTTGATTACAACATACGAAGGAAATGAAGCAAAAATTTCTTACATGAACTTATTAAAATATTTTGGCACTGGTATCGCATACATATCGTAGCATTATAAGCGGACTCAATTTCCCCCTCCTTGTTTTTTTCTTTTTCCTGTGTCTTCTGTCTTCTTATTTGCTAAATCGTGAATTTAGCAAATGAAGGTCTGGAATGAACTATCCGCCTAATTTTTCTTATTTTATATGCGTTTTCAAATAGTAACAATTATTTTCTACTCCTTGGCATTCTTAGCGAAAAGATAGTGATGGATATATTCCTAAAGAGGTGGCAAAAATGTATGGACAACGACGGTGGCTAGTTTCAGCATCTCCTTTCATAAAGTTGGCAAGTAAAAGCATTTAAAAGTAGTTTTAAAAATATTGTATGGTGTCATTCGCGCTTTTTTATGATAGCGGCAGACGGCAACTTGCGCCGAGGAGCGGACAGGAAAACACCGCGCAGCCTGTTCGTAGTTTAACTTATAACGTATAGGAAATTAAAAGTAACGAACATTTTTCCACGTAAAAGCTAGTTTGGTTTGCGATGATTCCTGAAAATCTTCGCGTTGCAGTTTTGAAAGATAGTGCTCTAAACTTCCGTTTGGAATGGGAACCTCGTGCTGGAGTCAATTTGGAACGGTTTTTTTTTTTTTAGGTAGTACCGCTTCATTGCCACAGCCTAGCTCCAATCAGGAGCCGGAGATGTGTTCTCGTTTCAGGCATGTTCGCGAAATTGCTTCGTTGTGTTTAAAGCATAAAGAAATCCAAGCTGATAGAATTTTAAACTATTACCTTTATTGTTTAAAATACTAACCCATTGAAATGAGGCTGGTAAACAATTGTGTTGAGATTCAGATTAATCTTATAACGTACAGCTCCACTGCCATTCTTCTCGGCAGTTTCTTGATTCTTCTTAGGAACGACTTATTATTTGTTAATGGAACATCATGCATACGTTTTAAAAGTTTGATCATTGCGCTTAGTCTATATTAATAGATTTCACCTGGTTAGCTTATTTTATTAATTTAACAAATTAATTTAATTAATTTATCACAACTAACAATTTCATTAATTGGATCAATCTTATCCATAATTAAATTGGCGCTTTGGTGTCTATAATCACAGCGTTCTAATATGAACAAATTCTAAGCGCCACAAAACATTTTCCAAATACTTCTGTATATGTCTTACAAAATTTCTGACTCACATTTTCTCGCGCGTGCGGGTAATTGGAGACGCCATGATGTAGCATTGGAAATTACCAAAAACACTAACAAAATACGAATCATCGGAGAAATTAGGAAGCCCAAGGCGGAGATGGGACGAATCTTGATAGCAATAAAACCATGTAACATAGAAGTGTAAACAAAAAATCTTGATGTGGTACATGCACATGACTTTCTCTACCCTCTATCTTTATTAATGGGTATACAAGCTAATCTTACCAAAGCTTAGTTTCCTATCTACTACATTTTAACCAAATAAACCTTTGCAGAAATAGCTACATTACCCATTTCGTTATAGATTCGGGTTAGCTACAACGAATGCTGAAAACCGACTTCCCAGGTATGTCATTGATGGCTAGTTCATGAATAAACGCAATTCCCCCCAAATAATGTATGTACTAATAATTGCAAAACTGTAAAATTAGTTCATTGTTTCTAACAACAAAAGTATTCCTTTGTATGCATGTAAAACACATAAATATGCTAAAACAAGTCACACTTTTATTACTAGATGGATTTCTGTTCTTCGACTTGTCATAAAAATAAGCTAGTACGGCGTCTTCATTAACTTTGTCCCCTGTTTATGTACCAGTGTAGCTACGAGACGGATTTTTCTGGTAGAATATCCAGCATTAAATGCTCAACTGTTTCTATTATGAACAAATCGAGCATGCCCTCTTACGACATCATAGGTTTTGCAGCTGTTAAGAATATTACTTGTTTTCTACGATCAGAATGTTTTATATTGTTTAAAGTAGCTTCAACTTCTTGGTCATATCGCGACGGTTGCTGTAGGTTCGTTGGTTTACCTGTGACAATGTATACCATGCAATTTTCCTTAGTTGGGTAGTCGCCTTCCTGTATCATCTATTTAGTTTCTTTCGACCTTTGGCGGAATGTGCAATTTTTGGAAAGTGGAAATGCTGACTCTTATCTGTTCTTTGAGTGTAAATTTAGTCATTATGATGCTGGGCAAATGACCTTAGTTGCGTAGTTGCTTTCCTATACCGTATATTTCCTTATTTCTATTTCTTTTGTTAAGAGGGTGGAACTTTAGATCATGGTATTCATCTGGTAACTGGGGAAAATCACGAAAAAAAGTGGCACACATGATTTGAACTTGCATCCTCCCGAATGCGAGCCGCAGATCTCGCTTGGTGTACACAATCTTGTTTATAACAATTATTTATCAACGATAAATGAGCTCCAATGAAATAAGTATAGTTTAAGAGAAATAAAGCAATAGTTAAAGCAAATTATTAAATAAATAACACGAAATTACTAAATTTCGTTAAATAGACGAAACGTAGATAAAATATGGTAGGCAACACATTACAAAATTAGCTTACTGCTTCCGTGGTAGAATGGTTACGGGTTCGATTCCCGGTCGGAGGTTTGAATTTTTATAATAAGGAGTATTCGCTGTTCTATAAAGTGTGGTCGTGAGAGTGAATGTGCGCGTGAAAATAAGTTAAAAACGACGAAAACCTACAGTAATCTAACCTAAAAATTTAAAGTCCAAACTCGAAATGTTTGTTTACTATTGGATTCTTTTATTTCATTGTGTAACGTGTATTATTAAACATCTTTATTTATAACTGTTTAATTTTTTTAACCTGCTCAAAACGGTTTAGAATGATTTTTGTCTACCTCTGTAGTCGAGTGATCAGCATTCTGGCTTCTCGACAGAGAGGTCCTGAGTTCAATTCCCGGCTGGGTAGGACGTATTTTTGTTTATTTAGGATCATTCCCTACCCTCTGCAGATTGTAAAAGTATGAAATGGGGATGAGTGTGAACGTTTTTCATAGTAAAAGCCAATAAAATAAAAAACTGAAAAAGAAATCTGTAGTCAACGAGTTACACCACCAGTTTAGTTGTATCTGAAGTCAAAGCCCCCGATGTGATCATAGGAGTTAAATTGTGCTATACAAATGAAAAAAACAAAATAAAAAACCAACGATTTTTTGTATTAAAATATTTATTTCATATTTTGATTTCTTTTTACTTCCTCTGCCACCTGCCTATAGTAAGTTAAAAGGAAGTATTGTATTCCACCAACAAATTTTATGCCGAGATTTCACTGGGAATACATGGTGTGAAGCCCCCTAAATACAATAAAAGCATTTTTAGAAAACGGTCCGTAATGTTTGTATGTGAACTATATAACCCTGAAACGAAATGTTAAATAAATCCAACCTTAGTGTTTAAGTTCAGTATCTTCCAAAGATGCGAAACGAACATTTTCAAGAAAATTCTACTCCCCAAAATACCCTTTACATGCAAAAATATCCCAATTTATTTTTCTAAAAATGGCTCTAACAATGTTGATAGGCGTAGGGATGTGGCGACCCCCATCGCCCAATGGTGAACCACTGCAATCAGCCACCCCAGTATTGGCGGGAAAACCACAACTACTGAATATGGGAGGAAATATCCATATTCCATCTCAAGATCTGTGGGTTTGGAGAAGGAAAGCTCCGCAAACCCGGCTGGAGTAGAATCGTAGGGCATAGTGAACTGTTTAAGGAACTGTAAGCAACATAGCAACTGTTTAAGGAGTAAGTAACCCCTTTACCAAGTAGGGGGTTGTGCTAAGAGTTGGTAATTTCTGTATGTAAAAAATTAATTATTCATATTCTTCCAAGTGTTCCACTGGATGAATCTAATAATTGAAGAAATAGGGATGTTAAGAACAAACGACTTGGAATAAAGACCGGACATAATGTAGCAACATGGAATGTAAGCGGATTAGGGTCTAAAGAAGAAGAATTTAATAATGAGTTAAAGAGGAAAATTATAGATATTGCAGTAATAACTGAAGCGAAGAAGAAACTAAAAGGAACAAAAGAACTAAGATATTTTGTGATGTATAGTGGTGTGCCACAAAATAAACGAGCTATAGGTGAAAGAATAATCTTTTCTAAATTTAAAATACATAGAGGATATTTTACAATTATAGAAATTTACGTACCTGAAGAGGGAAGGAAAGAAGAAACGAAGATGTTTTATGACGAACTGCAAACATAACTGACCAAGATAAAGAAATAAGAGTACATTATGATAACTGGAGATTTAAATGCAAGGATTTGTAACCAACCAATACAAGCAATATTGGGAATTGGTGAACAATTAATAAATACCAAGGAGAAGGGGCTTAGACAATTTGCCACATATAATAATATGAAGATACCAAACACTTTTTTTAAAAAAAATTATATACACGAACATACACGGAATGTTAGAGTAAGTAGATCACTTATAGATTATATTATGGTTAATACAAAATGAAAAAACAGATAAACCAGGTTAGAGTACATTGTTTAGTGATCAGAAGTATTACTCGGATAAGTAGATGGAGGAAGTATAAACAAAACCGACTGAGGTTCAATGAAGTTTTCAAAGAATATGTATAACGACAAAAAGCGCGAGATCCCTTTATCAAACGATTTTGGAAGATTTTCTAGTGAAAACAACTGCAAGCAAGGACGTAGAAGGAGAATGGGGAAAACCTTAATAAAATCTGATGTGTTACACTCGCATGACTTTCTCTACTTTTGTACAAACTATTTTTACAAATGCTTATTTTCCGTATACTTCATGTTAATCGAGATAAACATTTGCAGAAACTATCTTATTGCTAATTTTCTTGTTAGTGCAAGGGGAATGTGGTAGACTTTAAGCGATATTCAAATCTTTTAAGAGCTGGTTGCTATGTAGAGCATTCCATTCTCTTTGTATATCCACGACATATATAAAAAAAAGAATAATGAATTTCCATTTAAGAAAAAGTATAAGTATTGGAAAATTCAAATAAATAACAAGGAATATCTCGTAAATTGTTTACTCCACAAAAAATAAATAAATAAAAAGATAAATAAAAAAATTAATGTATACGACATAAATTGTGTGTTTCAACGAGATCTAAACTTTTTATGTAGTAAAATTTTGTCTCTCTCTTTCGGTTTACTAGTTATGCAAACGTTATTGGGAATGAAGTGAACTTTTGGGGACATTCCCAGAAAATTCAAGATATATATTTCATTTGTCATGAAAATATCTTAAACATATGATATTTTAATCAAAATCGTTTGTCATTTTTGAGAAAATCAAAATTTTCGAAAAATGCTCCATGTAAAGGGTAGTCTGGGGTGGGGAGTTTTCTTGAAAATTTTCGTGTCGTATCCTTGAAAGATACTGAACCTAAATACCAGGTTTGGTATTTATCCGACGTTTCGTTTTTGAGTTATGCTGTTCACAGACACAGATGGACAGACGGACCTTTTTCTAAAAATGCTTTTTTTTATTCAGGGGCCTCAAAGCATGTATTTCCGGTGAAACCTCAGCATCGAATTTTTGGGTGGATTGCAATAGGAATGCAATACTTCCCCTACTTACTATACGTAATAGAGAAAGTAAAAAATATACAACAAACAGGTTACGAAACCGTAGGAAAGAAACGGAAAATGAGAAGGATAGGATTAAGAATATGGAACACTCAAATAGAAGAAGCTGTGAGAGAAAAAAGAAAAGCATATATTAATTTTTACAAAAGAAGACTGAAGAAGCTAAATTGGAGTATAAACAAAACAGAAATTATGTTAAACAGCTGACAACGATAGCTCATCAGAAATAGAATTATAGCAAGAATAGAACATTTATGGAAGTCAAGCACTAGCTGTTAAAATAATGTAGCAGTTCAATGGAACAGAAAGACGCTGTGCTAATATACACATAATAAAGAAGGAGCGGCGGGAAAAATATTATAAAGAACTACTATACGAGAAAAAATATCAGTTAATGAAAAAGTTAATGAACTTCAGTATAATAAAACTGTGGACTTTTACACTAGGAGAGTTACAAACAGCCCTGAAGAATATGAAATACAGAAAGGCTTGTGGGCCAGATGCGATTAATGCTGAACTATTAAAATATTCTGGTTTATTTTGACAAGTAAGATTATTACATCTATATGATGAACGTTGGAAAGGCTACAAAATCCCCCAGTCATGAAAAACAGCAGAAATTATTTCACTTTTTAAAAGGTCAAAGAGATGACTGCAAGAATTAATGCTTGACACGATTTAAATAACACTTCACTGATATAGAGAGAGCTGTGAGTTTTTTTTTATTAATTACATGCTCTTTTTAACACGTAAACTATTTTCGTCTCATACGAATACGTATTAAATTTCTCGATGACGCATCCCGCGTCAGGAACACTGTCTGCAACCAACACGTCCAGTTATGAGCACTGTCTACAAGCAACTGACTTAATTTCTTCCGCCTAAATTTGTAAATTTCTGTATTTCAAGTCTCTGATTGGCTATTCCTAATCCAATAGAATACTTTCATTTAACTTATGTTTTTTTCTGGTTGTTGATTGGCTATTTTTTATAAACTGTCTAAAAATTTACATTATTTTTGCTCCAATAATGACTAGTAGCATTTAAACTTTCAAATGCATTATTGCCTCAAGGTTACCTCATTGTTACGTTATTGTTAGCAACTTTTAACCTATTATTCTCACAGCTCTTACATTATTAAATTACGTAATACATTCACATAACATTATTAAACATGGATACAATAATATAAACATTTACAATGACTGTAATATACACTTTTTATATATAGTTACATACGCATATTGCTTTAAGGCGGGCTGTTATTGAATTATATTATATAATTTGACTGAAATCATTTAGCTGTTAAAAATACTGCCTCAAAATAAATGTGTCAGTTCTCCATAAATCAGCCTGTATCTCGATTAACATGAAGTAGACAGAAAAATAAGCTTTTTGTGAGAATAGTTTGTAGAAGCCATATACAAATAAACACAGGTGAGTAATGAAAGCCATATCAGTGTAACACATCAGATTTTTTAGAATATATTTTCATATTTTGGAGAATTGTTCTTCTTTGTATTGTACCTGGCAATAGAGTTAATAAATGTAAGAGGTTTCATTTGTTTACCACAATATTTACTAACAGAACTGCGTTCGCAGCGTTGCATTACACACTCCTGCAATTGTTTGTGATTTCTAATGGGGGCCGGAAGGCAGAAATACCCAGTTTCCGTTGTATTTGATTAGTGTTGAGGAAGCTAATACATTGCGGTTGCCTACCATGAAAACAAATCCCTCTAATGCTTTAACTTTCCTCCAAACTACAGCATTCTGTTACAGCAGTGCAACTGCGCGCAGTTTGTTGAGGATCCAGGCCAAAATTAAATTTCAGCCGAGCTTGTTTAATGATTTATTGACTCACTGATTGATTTGCGCAGTTACAATATATGTAATTAATAAAAAACAAATAAACAAAAGAATCGTGGAACAAGGCAATGGAATGAATTGACGTCAGCCTCTATTAGACCGCTCTTTGAGTCAATAAATGAGCTATAAACTGCTTAAATTATTTTCAGCAGCAAGAACTAGTTCATTTTTTTAAACAGTTTACCGCCATGTTGTGCATTCTACGGAATTATTTTAAGTGTATTGCATCAGTGTTGGTGGAAATGCTCCGATATTCGTGAAAAATATGCCCAGGTAACACCATACTCTACATTTTATATTGTACTATCTACTGTCTTAGCCGTACTTGTGTATGTATTTCTCGCTGAGCCCATTTTGCAAGGGTTTGTTACCGGTTTAAATGTCTTCCTCATTTGGTCTTCCCCAAAAATCTGATGTGTTGCATTTAAATTACTTTCTCTAGGCATATTTTTACAAACTATTTTTATATCTACTTCTTGCAGAAATGCTCTCATTACACATTCTATTGTAAAGTACAAGAGGGATGCAGGAGGCTGAAGCCATGGTCAAATCTTTAAAAACTGAATCGCTATATACTAGCCTTGAAATTCCATACTCTCCCCATTACATCGTGATAAACAACTGGATGGTGACACCATTTAAAAATGTATTAAATATTGCAGAATTCAAACCAAAAAGAATGATTAATGCCACAAATAAAATTAATTGAAGTAAATGGTGTACTTAAACGAGATCCACATTTTTCAGTCAGTTTTTTTTTAATCTTTTCAACACGAACGAGGCTTTTTTTCTCCAATATTTTTAGGCAATTAAAATATAAATAATGTTCTTTTCACTCTTTTAGGGATGGTATAGCGAAAACCACCCTAATATGGGAGGGGAGGAAAGCGTTTGGCTGGGGGAAATTTTGAGTTTATTCAGGACTAATGGATCTGTTTTTAACAATAAAAGTATAAATGCTTCTAGCGTTATTCTTTTACAGTTGGAAATACGAAAAGCTACCCCTGATGGGGATGGAGTTGGAAAATGCTGGATGCCAGGAAATTTGTGAATTATCAATAAAATGGGTAAATTTGGCACAAGAAAGGTGAAGTGATCAAAGTAAAACAATTGAATATTAGCAATATTTTAATTACTTTCATGAATTAAAGTGCTAATCAACTATTTGGAAAATTGGTGTTTTATTAAAACCGCCAAAGTTCCGGGTATTTCTGTTAGTATTTTAATAAATTCTTGAAGCAATTTCTGAGAAACTAAAACAAGTAAAGGAATTATTTATGGGGGAGATATAACGATTGCAGTCAGCTGTCCCAGCTATATAGGATAAGTGGATGTGGCGTGATCGCGTGTTCAACTACAAAGCAACAGGTTCGCTCCATATTTCATTCGCCATGAAACATATCTACTTGTTGGGCTCTACACGAACTTCAGCTCAAGATATGGCCATCACTTGCATATAAAATTACTTATAAATATATGATCAGTCTCTGGCAGGGAACTGGGGCGCTTGATATCGGCCATGTATGCAAACAGTACAGTGCATTTTCACTTTCAAAACACACTTCCTATGTTCAGGTATATTCTAAACACTTGCCAATTTTTCGGGTGTACCGTAAAATGTATGATGCCTTTTCTTTTAGTTTCTTTTTGGGGGGTCTGATTCAAGGTGCTGCGATTTATATCACAGACATGTCAAAACATTAATTTGCATTGCATTATATTGTAATTTTTGTGATAGTGCTGTAAGAATTCTTGCTAACTTAATATTACAGCCCAAACGTACCGCACTAATAATATACATTGTTATGGTAGGCCAGAGCTTATCTGTATGTCTATTCTTAATGATGCCCCCTCCCCTTTCACTGGGCTGCAACAAAATGCAGTGTATGCGTACTTTGTTTTGTGGATTTAAAATTTGATTGCATCATCCTCTAGTGATAACCAGCAGTAAACGGCCGCAAACATTCAGTAACGGGTGAAGTGAATTGTAAAAACAACCCTCCCTCTTAAATTATTTATCTTATATCTGCGGGATATAAGTTTCATGTATGTTGTGACAGATTTTTATAATTCATGTTATGAAGTGTAAAATATGGAGAAGAACTTAGCGTATAGGCTAGAAAGTGTTCTTTGCTACCGTTTAATACTTATCTGTGGTACTATTTTTCACAAAAGTATATGGTTAACTTCAGTGAATACTTGCAGTGCGCGTTACATGGGATTCGATTCACGTTTTGCCACCACTGTTGATCAGCAGTAACACGTTTTAAAGATTTCAGCTGTACTAAGCAAAACAAAAAAAAAAAAAAAAAAAAAAAAAAAAAAAACGTGTTGCTGATTAAGCTTACGTTTGTAAGCAAAGTACCCAACACTAGAATTGTTTTTACTTCTGGTCCACTATTTTCTATAGGTGTGCTGAGGTTGAATTTGCAATATTTGCCCGTTAGTTGATTGCTGAAATATTGCTTTTCGAAACTACGAGATGAGTCGATGGCTGCATGCTTTTGAGAATCTCGGAAGTAGAAAATACACGACTTCGTCTTATTTTCAAACTTCTCCTCGTTATCCAATGATACATCTACCGCACTTGTATAGCAGAATACTATTTCTATAGTATCAACCGTTTACAAAACATCCGCTATTACGCCTTTAAAATTTCCCAAGTTGAATTGTCAACTGCCATCTATAAATCATCTTACGTGATTTTTGCTTTATTCTGCATTGGTTCACTATAACAAAAACTGAACAAACGATATGCGAACAGTTATTTTGTTTTCTATATTGTGGATGTATTGTTTAATTTGAGATTATTTCTGGTCAAGGAGGTATCATGAGCAAGTAACATGAATAAAGGAATAACGTTTTATTGAATGTTATATTATAGGGGATTATGTGAAGTTATTATGAGTAGAGAAGGTCGTAAGAAGTATGAGCATCAGATTCTTCTTTTTTTATTTGGGTACCATTGCTTCAAAAACCATTCAATACAGAGTTCAGTTTAAAAAAATTGTGAAATGTTTGTTTGTTTGTTTTTTACTATTTTAAACGTTAAAATGCCTAAAATAGATTCACTGTGAATTTAAATGTATACGACAATTGATTAAAACTGTCAAAGTAATATTATGAATAGTTTTAGAACCCAAATTGAGGTATACAGTAGTGTAAGCCTGATGTCCTCTGCAATCTCGCCTTAAAATCCGTAGTTTCTCCCAGTTGTTTCAACTCGTTGTGCCAAATGACCTGGCTGTAGTGAAGTGTTAATATGCTATTGTTGGATTAAAGCGACGAGCTGCAATTGAATTCTGGGTTAATGAAAACGAAAGTGGGGTGAATATCCATAAACCTATATGAATCGTTAGGAACATATATTGGATTGAAAATGATGAAACCGATCTTCAAACTCCGCCAATCGCTGAAAATCCTGCCACATTGAACAATCTAGGCCCTAAACAGTGCTATTCATGTAAATATACGCATTAAATCACCACAGTGGTCCATTGAGCTATCAAATCAACTCCGCAGAAATGTGTTCCACCACTTCAGTATTTTTACTTTCTCTACTACTTACCTATAGTAAGCAGAGAAAATATTACATTCCATCCAGAAATTCATATCAAAATTTCACCGGAAATACACATTCTGAGACTTCTGAATCCAAAAAATGCATTTTTAGAAAAAGAGAGAAAACAGCATAACTCAAAAAGAAAAAGTCAATCAAATATCAAATCTGACATTTAAGTTCAGCAACTACCAAAGATGAGACACGAACACTTTCAAGAAAATTCCCCCACTCCAAATTGCTGTTTACATGGAAAAATTTCGTTATTAGTTATTTTCTCAGAAAGGGCTCTAACGATGTTTTTTTTAAAAATGCCTTGTGTTTAAGATATTTGCATGACAAATGAAGTATATATCTTGAATCTTTTAGGAATAATTAGCTTGTGAAGTCATCTTCATTCTGAAGGACTTTTGTATGATTGGTAAGCCGTAACAGACTGACAAAATCTTACTACAAAAACAATTGTAGATCTCGTTAAATCACCAAATTTATGTCAAAGAGTTTTGTGACTTATTTCAAATACTTATAGTTTTTTTTTCAAGTGGCAAGTCGCTATTCTAGTTTTCTTGTGTCATTTGAAGGTTATTTTTACGTTATTGTTATTTGCCCCCCACGCTTTTGGATCCAATTTGAAGAAGAATGGTTTTTTGCTTCACGTATGGAAAGCCAATTTGAAGTTGGAGTTGTATTGTAGTTCTTATGTTGGGGAGCCGAACTTGAAGTTCGTTGCAACCGCACGTATGGTACCCGGTAGCCTTCGTACAAAAATTTAAAAATATTAACTTTGTTATTTGACTGTTTCTTTAAATATTATATATTTATGTTTGCCTCGGCTGCGTCAGTATTATTGTTAGAGACATGAATGTCTTAGCAGGGCGTGATGCGGCTGAAGAATGTAACTTATAATTTTTACTTCACTACTTTTTATTAATTCTTGACACGATTTAAATAACACTTCACTGATATAGAGAGCTGTGCGATTCCTTTGTTAAATTCTTGCACTTTTTAACACGTAAGCTAATTTTGTCTCTCACAAAATACATATTAAATTTCTCGAGGACACATCTCGCGTCAGGAACATTGTCTTCAAGCAACGCGTCCAGTTATGAGCACTGTCTACAAGCAACTGACTTGATATCTAGCGCCTAAATTTGTAAATTTCTGTATTTCAAGTCTCTGATTGGCTAATCCTAGTCCAATAGAATACCTTCAATTAACTAAAGCTTTTTCTGGTTGTTGATTGGCTATTTTATAAACTCACAACATTTACATTATTGTTGCTCCAATAATGACTAGTAGCATTATTAACTTTCTTACTCTTTATTGCCTCAAGGTTACCTCATTGTTAGCAACTTTTAACCTATTATTCTCACAGCTCCTACATTATTAAATTACGTAACACATTCACATAACATGATTACACATTTATACAATAATATAAACATTTACAATGACTGTAATGTACACTTTTATATATTGCTACATAAACATATTGCTTTAAGGCGGGCTGTTATATTTTTTTATTATATAATTTGATGAAATCATTTAAGTGATAAAAATACTGCCTCACATTCAAGCAGCATGGAATTTCAAACCTATCACATAGTGATCAGCTTTTTAAAAATCTGGTTATCGCTTTAGCCTACTGTATCCTTACACTTGGCAAGAAATACGCAAATGTGTAATAAAATTTATCTCGATTAATATGAAGTAGAAGATGGATAAACTTTTGTAAGAATAATTTGCAGAAGGATGAGGAGAGAAAGTCATGAAAGAATGTGATCCTGTGTTGTTTTTTAACTTTATATACTGTAAAGGTACGGGGTTTAGTTATTTTAGTTTGTTTACCGGCTACAAATACATGAAAATTAAATGTGATAATGTCATGGAAAGTTGACAGTCGGTGCGACAATCTCGTTTAGCTGCATAGCTATAATTAAGACAAGGTTGGAAAGGTAGAATCAGGCGACTGAAAAATTCAGTGCAGTGGCCGGAATTTGAACCACGGATCTACCGGACTATCCCGGCTATGGCATTGAATTTTTCCGTCGTCTGATTCTGCCTTTCCAGCCTTGTCCTACACACGGTATGTGTGGAGGAACAGTTAATTCTATAATTAAGACAGTCTTCTACACTCCGCTGCTTCCATTGTGTTGCAAAAACTAAGCGTTATTGTAACCGACAATATTGTTTTATGAGCCCACGCTCTGCTGTTCTGATCGCGTCCTTGAACCCATTTTCATTGAATTAGTTGAACACGTCCCTAAAACTATGCGTCGCTAACGCGTCACTGCAGCATGGTCGTCATATACAGCATTCCAACTTGTGGGAAAATTTCCTGTTGTGCTCTCCCGCATTCACAAGTGCTTATTAAGTCCGTAGCAAACTCCTCGTCCTACACGGTGCTTATCGTGTCTTGGCCATTCCTAGCTAACTTGCGTTACAAAAGAATTGCACAGAAAACAGCAAACCAAGAATAATGTGAAGATTTCGGAAAGATTTCGCACAATACGTTAAATGATCTACGTCATCAAGAATTCGGTAAAAATAAATATTTTCTAAAATGCAAACTATTGCAGTAAAAATTCACAAACTAAGTACAGAAATGTTTGTTATCCCCGCTGAGGAAATAAGTAGTGCATGTTTGTTTTAGCCGAGTTATTCTTTATGTTTACGGTAAATAAACCGGAGCAGTGACTCTCTATTGGGTATCTGTGGGGTTTTCTAAAGGCATAGCATTAATTTCGTCGCAAACCTGTAATTATATGTAGCGTTTTTGTGTCCTTTTAACTTTCTCTACCACATACTTAGTAGGTAGAGAGCAGCATTGCATTCTACCCAAAACTTCGAGACCGAAATTCACCGGAAATGCATGTTTTGGGGCCCTCCGTGTGCTGTGTGGTCTGTGAACAGTATAATTAAAACCAAAATGTCAGATACGTTCAGCATCTTCCAAAGATGAGACAGGAAGATCTTTAAGAAAATCCCACCACCCCAAACTACTCTTTACGTGGAAAAGTGTTCGATATGTTTTAGTTTTTAAAAAAGTGGCTCTAATGATTTTGATTAAAATATAACATTTAAGGTATTTACATGGTAACAAATCATGTCTTGAATTTTTTGAGAATAGCATATGAAGTCCTCTTTATGCTTTGTAAACCGTAAACCATAATAGATAGATAAAAACTTACTACACAAAAATGTAAATATCTTTAAAACACACGGTTTATTTCAAATAATTTTTTTGTGGACTCGTCCATTTCGAAGATATTCGTTACGGTTGGCTTGATTTTTTTCAATATCTTTTTTAAAGTGCTGTTGCTATTCAGTTCTTTCTCGCGATGCCGTGGAAGGAACATTTAGCGAGTAGCTTTTAGACATCTGAATACGGATTGGTTTCCTTTATCTCTGTTGTACCTACAGCGAAATGCGCAATGAAACCATTTTTGCAAAGGTTTATCTTCATTAACATGAAGTGGATAGAAAAATAAGCTTTTGTAACAATATTTTAAAGAAACTATATAAAAATAAGCGATAGTGTGTAGAGGAAGTTAATGCGAATGTCACATATGAATTTTTTCAAATGGCAAATCGCTATTCGTCTTTTCTCGTGATCAGATTCGCTTTTTAAAAATCTGACGCACTTTAGCCTACTGTATCCTTGTTATACCTAATGAATGTGTAATGAAAGTTTATCTCGATTAACAAGAAGTAAACACATGAATAAGCTTTTGTAAGAATAGTTTGTGGAAAAGTGAGTAGAGAAAGTAATATGAATGGATCACGTTAGATTTTTTTTCCATCCTGCCTAATGGAACTATTTGAATATAAACAAAAGTACAAAAATTAGTACGTCTTAACTACTTTCATTTGGGACCTAAACACCGAGGTGCGTAATATAATTGTTCTAACTCATAGTCTCTATTAAGAGAAGGTACATTACTGAGGGATGGAACCAGCATTATAAGTATTTTTTCTATCGCGGTGATTTATTTTTCAAAATTGAAAGTAAAGGAAACCGAAAAATGTGCTGCTTATTTTCAACTAGCAGAACCCTCAACTCTCTCAATTTCCGTCTTTCTCTCCCTTCCACTCTCCCTCTCCAATCTCTATCTCTCCTCCCTATGGCCTTCACTTTCTCTTTCTCTCTGTGTAATCTGCATGTAATATGGCATTTTAAAAATCGGCAATAAAACTGGTGTATTAATAAAAATTAGAACTCGAGTAAAAGGTTTAATAATGCACAGACTTGTACCTGTTTCTCATACTTGCAGTGCAATCTGTGCGCAAACACAGACAAACCAATCTGCTCTGGTATTCCATAAGGCAGCGTTCTGAGTCCTCTGTTTTATTTAGTATGCGTACCTACATAGACGACTTTCCGAAGAGAGAGTTGCAATTTTATTGTACAATTCGCTGACTGCATAGAAATTTTAAGCAAAGCCATCTAGAAATCGATTGCTGACCAGCTTCAAGTTTTCTATGAAGCAGTGCAGGCTCCAAGCGAATCCACGGAAATTACAAATGGTGAAATTCATTTACAAAAAGAAAACTACCCACTGTACTTTAACTTTACGTAATATTCCAATTTCTAAGCCTCTGTAAAACAGTTTCGCCGTTTTCTAGACAGCACACTAGCATAGTCCTTACTTTAAAGGTGAATAAAATATTAAACCGCACTCGCCATATGTAGTATCTTGGTTTACGTTCATCGTCACTTTTTCTTCACAACAAAATCGGTATTATCATTAACTAGCAGAAATAGCGGACGTTTCCCGGGGCTTTGGCGGTTTTGTTATACTTGTTTAGTTATACTTTAAATTAATTTATGATGCAGTAATTTGTATCACAAATTACTTAAATGTAAATAATGATTGTAATATGAATATGCATTTTTATGTGACATTGATTTCAGATGTTTATTGATTGTAAATATTGTTGGGAAGTAAATTTATAATGCCTTACTGAAACTGTCAATAATAGCGCAATAATGCAGAGAGGGGGGTGAGCTGTTTATCATTATTGGAAACGAGGAAGTTACGTAATGTTGGCGCTTTTTTCCGTTGAGAAACTTCTGGAATGTTTGCTCCTTTGAGCATATGTATTCATAATTTTCATTGGATATTAATATAGACGCTAATGTTGGCGCGTTTTATTAGCCAATTGCAGTTCAGTTATAATCTTTAGGCGTATCTGGATGAAGGGGTATAAATAGAAGCCAAGTTAGAGGTAAAGTCAGTCAGTCCTTCAGTTCGCCGAAAGCATTCATACACTACACGTCGTTTTCAGTCAGTCAGTTCGTCGAAAGTATTAGTACGGCATACATCGGATATAAATTCACAAGTTACGCGCAGCAGAATTATGAAAGATATAAAATATGGTAAAGTTAATTATACAAAAAGGTTGAAGTACGTTGATTAAAAGTGATCAGTAAGAAGTTATTATAACAGTTTCATTTTGGCGAGTATCTAGATCAATATGTAAAGGTGATAGTGAACGTGTTCGACAATAAAAATTATAAAACAAATTTCTTCATCAGTGTTCTTTTTGGATAAAAGATTCCTTTCCGTTTACACAACCCTGATCAAGACACATGTTCTACCCAAGATAAGATAATAGCTAGCCGGAGGACAATAAACGAAACTTAAAATTCTTTCGAACACTAACACTGATGCAAATTGCTAACACAAGATGGAGCTACAAACCGAACAAATGAATGACGTCACAAGATGGTAACGCGTGAAGTAAACACACATAAACAAACATCACAAGCATCAACATTATAACTAATACCGTTACAAATTGGTTCCCATACGTGGGGCAGTTAAAAATTATGTAACCAAACAAAACAAAAGCAGCACAATATAAGATCTTCAAGTTCTAATAATTTACGTAAAACATATTACGTAAACATCTAACCGCATCAAATTGGCTACCACAACGTGGGGCTACATTAATGTTACTTCAAATTGGCGCCCAACGTGGGGCTACAATAATGTTAAATAAAAATAACATTAATACCGCATCAAATTGGTACCCAGAACGTGGGGCACGATGAGCAGGAAAGGATCAGAATTAACCAGGAAGAAGTGAGATGACCAAAGGGGCGAATGGAGAAGTGAACTGAACTACAAGACGCAGATTCCAGAAACAACAAAAGGAACGACAGACTACACGGATGATTGGACATCGTAATTCCGAGATTACAAGGCAACAGGGTAATTCAACTACAAAAACATCGAGACAACGTAGATTCATCATAACACAACGCAGAAGCGACATATAACCTAGGAGAGAGGGGCATGAAGCTGGACATCAAAGTAACAGCAACAGACAGCATCACAAAGGTCAGAGTATCGTAATTTTTTTTTAGAAAACAAAATTGTAACCTTCAAATGTACTTAAGGAGTGGTAGGATAAAGAAAACAATGGCTACTAATAATATTGAAGAAATAATGATGGAAGGGGATAGTGTAACAGTTAGCTGTAATTCAATACAGGTTACAGAAAAAAGCTCAAACGATGTAGTATTGGAGGGAGGAAATGTTAGTGCAGGAAGTGAGAATATAATAGCAGGAAATATTAATTCTGATACTAGTATGATTATGGATATGCTGAAAATTTTTAATGAGAAATTAGACCATAAATTAGATCAAAACAGGGAAGATATGCAAAAGAATATTGGGACATTAAGGGAAGATATGGAAAAGAATAAGAAAGAATTGAGGGAAGATATTAGTAAGAGTATTACAGATCAATTAAGGGAAGATATGCAAAAGAATAATAGGGAATTGAGTGAACATATTCGTAGGAGCTTTGAACAAAACAGAAAAGATATTGGTAGGAGTAATGAGGTATTAGAGCAAAAAGTAGATCAAAGCAGTGAAGAAATTGAAAAGAAAGTTACGAAGCTAGATAGTAGTATGCCAGAAATGAGAGATGAAAATCAGGAAGTAATAGCAAGTGAGATAGGAGAAGTTTCAAAGAAAATGTTAGACATGAGCAGGGAAATAGGTAACAAAAAAAAGTGAGGTTAACACTAAAAGTAAACATGTTGACGTAGAATGTACAGAGTCAGATAGTAGAATGAGTAACATTGCAAGTGAGATAAGAGAGATAAAAGAGGTTATGAATGTAGATGTGAATCAGGCGCAAGTTAATTTCAGAGGGGAGATATCAGAAATACAGAATGAGTCAGTAATGCAAAGAAATAAACTGTACCAAGATGTTCAAAATGAAAACTCCAGTCCAGTACAGTTTAGTACAGATTTGTCAGAGTATTCTCAAGTTAAAAAGATTGCAGATGAATTGAAAATGAAAGTTGTTAAAAGATGTATTGTTCAGGAAACTTTAGATTGTTTTCAAATGTTATCATGTGATGAAATTTCAAATGAATACAAGAGGTTATTCATGAACAACAATTTGAAGGTTAGGATACAGCTACGAGTAATGTTTAGCCACACACAATTTGATCCAGGAGGGTAAATAGCAATAAGATGTAAAGTAAATGCTGGATAGTTAAAGATGACTTGCACAGAAATGTATTGGAACGTAAGAGGGTTAATTATTTATATGTCATTTGAAAAGAGAAATAAATTACAAAAAAAAAGAGAAATGTTTAAAAAAAAATTAAATGTTTAGTAACTGTAACAACATTTGAAAATTAAGAATGCAAAGATTGAAACTTAATATGATATTAAATTAAAAGTACGTAAATACTATTCCAAGAGTATTATTAAAATAAAGTACAAAATAACAAAAATGGGTAATAATAATAAAAAAGAATACTTATGTAGCAAACAGAAAAGGTGAAACATTGTCTAGATTTAAGAGATGTAAATATATGTGTAGAGGGTGAATATTTTAGTAAATATGTATAGTAATTACAAAAATATTCTGAAATGTATAAATTTTGGTCAATAACTTAAAAAAGTAAACAACTTTGTAATAGCAATTTAATAATTCAGGGTACAGTATTTGCTATATAAAAAAAATTGTAATGTCAGATTAATATCTAAATTAATTAAACCAGAGCCAGTAAGTAGTGGCGAGATAAAAAAAACAAAAAAAAAAAAACATGTCGTGTGTTAAATGCGTGTGAAGTGTTAAGTGAAAGTGATAGCGTGTGTTCCAAGATTTAGGAGACTAAAAACCCAATTATAAAATTTCCAAACAAGTTGTATTTATAATATTTATAATTATGTTTCTAGTGGGGCATATGATGCAGTAATTTGTATCACAAATTACTTAAATGTAAATAATGATTGTAATATGAATATGCATTTTTATGTGACATTGATTTCAGATGTTTATTGATTGTAAATATTGTTGGGAAGTAAATTTATAATGCCTTACTTAAACTGTCAATAATAGCGCAATAATGCAGAGAGGGGGTGAGCTGTTTATCATTATTGGAAACGAGGAAGTTACGTAATGTTGGCGCTTTTTTTCGTTGAGAAACTTCTGGAATGTTTGCTCCCTTGAGCATATGTATTCATAATTTTCATTGGATATTAATATAGACGCTAATGTTGGCGCGTTTTATTAGCCAATTGCAGTTCAGTTATAATCTTTAGGCGTATCTGGATGAAGGGGTATAAATAGAAGCCAAGTTAGAGGTAAAGTCAGTCAGTCCTTCAGTTCGCCGAAAGCATTCATACACTACACGTCGTTTTCAGTCAGTCAGTTCGTCGAAAGTATTAGTACGGCATACATCGGATATAAATTCACAAGTTACGCGCAGCAGAATTATGAAAGATATAAAATATGGTAAAGTTAATTATACAAAAAGGTTGAAGTACGTTGATTAAAAGTGATCAGTAAGAAGTTATTATAACAGTTTCATTTTGGCGAGTATCTAGATCAATATGTAAAAGTGATAGTGAACGTGTTCGACAATAAAAATTATAAAACAAATTTCTTCATCAGTGTTCTTTTTGGATAAAAGATTCCTTTCCGTTTACACAACCCTGATCAAGACACATGTTCTACCCAAGATAAGATAATAGCTAGCCGGAGGACAATAAACGCAACTTAAAATTCTTTCGAACACTAACACTGATGCAAATTGCTAACACAAGATGGAGCTACAAACCGAACAAATGAATGACGTCACAAGATGGTAACGCGTGAAGTAAACACACATACACAAACATCGCAAGCATCAACATTATAACTAATACCGTTACAAATTGGTTCCCATACGTGGGGCAGTTAAAAATTATGTAACCAAACAAAACAAAAGCAGCACAATATAAGATCTTCAAGTTCTAATAATTTACGTAAAACATATTACGTAAACATCTAACCGCATCAAATTGGCTACCACAACGTGGGGTTACATTAATGTTACTTCATTTATCACCTCACCTTCATTGTACCAAATTTCCTAGTCGTATTGAAAATCTTTAAGATTGGCTTCTATCCAACATTTTTCCGCCTCATCCCCCATTCGCTTTACGAAGCCTAAAAGAATGATGGAGTAACATGTATCCTTTTATTATTGAGACAATATGTCCATTCGTGCTGGCTATCCTCAAAATTGCTCCCAAAACTTATCCGCCCCCTCTCGCTTGTGGGGTTGGAGTTGTTATACCACCCCCAAAAGACTGAAGAACACATAATTTATATTTTTATTTCAAGAAGGTATGGAGAAAACAGACCCGTTCGTGCTGAAAAAGCTAAAATTGCTTCCTGCCGAACACTTTTCAGCCCCTTTTCCTTTAGCAGTGCTTTTTGTGATAGCACCCCCACAGTATTTTTACTTTAGTCTTAAAGAATATGTGTCAAATTTCCCATTCGTACTGAAAATCATCCAATGTTGAACCCCATATCCCATTATGGCCGGTATTTTTTGCATTACCACCCCTAAAAGAATGAAGGACGCAACATTTATCTTTTTATTTAGCAAACGTTTTTAGAAATCGGCCCATTCGTGCTGAGAGTTCTAAACTTTACCTCCCACCGTGCGTTTTCTATTCTCTTTTATGTTGGGAATGGTTTTTGTGATAGCGCCCCTACAGTATTTTACTCTTGTTCTAAAGAAATGTGTGCCAAATTTGTTCGGAAAAACATTACACGCATACGCACGCACGCACACACACACAGTATAATCTATTCAACAATATGGTTACGCTATAATATATGGTGGGGGAATAATTCGAAAATTATAAATTTGATACATTTTTAAAAAACATTCTCCACATTTGATACGTACGCACTACTCTTTCATCAAACGATTTCTCGACTTGGAAATTATAGATACAATCTTGTTAAGTTTTTTCAGCCTAGTTTTTAGTTTATTTTTAGCCCAGAAGCATTGTTTGGACCATTTTCGTTTAATTTTACACTTTCTTCTGTTGAGAAATAAGCCGGAATATAATGTGAGGTTCATTACGCAACAGTTCACTCCATACGTGTGCGTGTACTTGATTCTATCGTGACAACTGGAGGCAAGTTTCCTACAGTGTGGCCAAATGTACGGCATGAAAGTGGCTTTCCAATCCCCCTCTTCTCTTTCTTATAATGTATAAATATGTGTTTAAAATTATTTCCCACGACGTAAGTACTCTGCTCACTCTTCTAACTATTTTTACGAAAGCTTATTACTTTCTCTGTCAACTACCTACAATGGATAACAGTAAGTATTGTATTCTAATCAGAAATTCGATATCGAGATTTCACTAGAAATATGTATTTTGAGGCCTTTCTAGATTCTAAAAAAAGTATTTTTCGCAAAAAGTTCGTGTGTCTATTTGTGAAAAGTATAACTCAAATGTGACTCAAACATTTTCAAGAAAATCTTCCCATCTCAAACTACCCTTTATAAAGAATATTTTTAGAAGCTTTTAATTTTTCAAAAATGTTTTCTAATAATTTTGATTAAAATGCCTATGTTTAAGATACCTGCATTACTAATGTAGTAATGCATGTAAATTCTGCATTACTAATACTAAGTACTATTACGCGTATCTCGCAATAAATTGCCGACATTGTCTTGGGGCAGTATTTTTAACACTTAAATGATTTCAGTCCAATTATATAATATAAAATATAACAGCCCGCCTTAAAGCAATATGTGCATAATATAATATATAAAATGTATGCAACAGTCATTGTATTAATGTTTATATTATTATATACATATGTAATAATGTTATGTGAATGTATTACGTAATTTAATAATGTAAGAGCTGTGAGAATAATAGGTTAAAAGTTGCTAACAATGAGGTTAGAATGAGGTAACCTTGAAGCAATAATGAATTAGAAAGTTTAATAATGCTACTGGTAATTCTTGGAGCACACAATAATGTAATATTTTTAAAACAGTTAGAAATAGCCAATCAACAACCAGAAAAAAGCTTGAGTTAAATAAAAGTATTCTATTGGAGTAGGATTAGCCAATCGGAAACTGAAATGCAGCAAAATTTACAAATTCAGAAGTCAGTTGCTGGCAGACAGCGTTCCTAACCGGACTTCCTCGAGAAGTTTAATACATGTTCAGTGTGGGACAAAAATATTTACGTGTTAAAAAGGGCAAGTAATTAATAAATAATCTCTCAGCTCTCTATATCAGTGAAGTGTTATTTAAATCGTGTCAAGAATTAATAAAAGGAGTGAAGTAAAAATTATAATCTGCGTAAGTCTACATTCTTAGACGCACCACTCTCTGCAAAGAAATTCATGTCTCTACCAATAATACTGACGCAGCCGAGGCAAACATAAATATATAATATTTAAAGAAACAGTCAAATTACAAAGTTAATATTTTTAAACTTGGAGCGAAGGCTACCGGAAACTTTTTACCATACGTGCGGCTGCAACTACTTCAAGTTCGGCTCCCCAACAGTCGAAATACAATACAGCCCCTTCCTCAGTCATAAAACACTGTGTTATAGAAAGAATTGTGCATTTTAAACTTGAGAACGGCGGACATATTCCACATATCTTGCAAAATCCAGCCTCATTGTTTGCCCAATAAAGTATTGTAATGTTTCTAGTATTTTAAAGTGGCTTTTGAAAGACACGACCACTACGCCTATAAAACTTTCACACACTTTGTTCCAGGCAGATCGGTGTTAACTTACTCAAATCCATTAAAACACGATATCCGTTTAAATGCCGTCATTAATGCTGATGTCCTCCGTGGTGTAGTGACTACCGTGCTAGCCTAGTTCCCGAGGTCGCGGGTTCAAACCCGGCACAGGGCGATGTATTTTTTCGGGCGTAAAAATCCTTAGCATGGTTTCCTTCGGAAGGGAAGTAAAACCGGTGGTTCCGCGTCTTACATTTACGGCACGTAAAAGAACCTCAAGCCTGATAGCGGCCTCTGAGCAAAATTACCGGTCTTTCATGCCCAATATAGAATGAAACGCTAAGGACCACAGGAGTTAAAGAGCGTCCGTAAATAAAACTCAATTTAATTTTAGTTAATGCTGAAAAAAAATTATTTGAAAACACGGAAGCGGCGTGTAGCTATTGCTTTGCAACTTTTTTTACTTTCTCTACTACTGTAGTAGGAAGAGGAACTATTGCATTCCATCTAAAAATTCCATACCGAAATTTCACCGCAAATACCAGTTAGAAGGCTCTGAATAGTTTGTAGTCTATAGTTTATTGTACACGTTACAATTTACAAATTTTGTTACATTTACTTTCATGCTTCTACTTTATTAGGTACATACCTGATACCATACTTTGTGTTGCACAGCCCCTGTAGCTCCCTGGCCTTCAGCATTCCTGTGCAACCTTTACTTCTCTTTGCTAAAGCTTCATTACAATTTATTTCATTTTATCTTACCTCTACTCCCTCTTCCTCTCTGCCTATCTTTGACTTTACTCGTCCATTTCTCTTTCATTTTTATTACAAAAATCCCCTGCTTTCCTATTTCTTTCTTCTTGCTTGCTCCCCTCCCTATCTTTGACTTTCCTCGTCCACTTCTCTTTCATTTTTATTAAAAAAAATCTCCTGCTTTCCTACTTCTCTCTTCCTGCTTGCTTGTTAGCATTTTCAGTGCGACTAAATCACCCTTCATATTATTCAATTTCTTTTCCCAATTTTCTCTCTCCATTTTTTTTAAATTTTCACATTCAGTCAGATGATATTCTACACTTTTCTCACCATCACAAAATTCACATATTCCTTTATCATTACCTCTTAAGCCACTTAAAAATATCGTTCCCGTTCTCATCCAGGCTAACCCTTCTTTTTCTCTTTTATTACACTGTTCTATGTATGTTTCTCTTCCTCATTCCTTTTTTATTTTCCTGTAAAATTTAAAAAAAATTGTTTTCTGTGCTTCCGCATATCTCTTGCCTTTCAATATCTTCCACCCTTTCCCTCACTTGGATCCAAAAACCTGGACTGTTCCTTTTCCCTTGTAACCATATATCTTTCATTCCTATTTCTTCCAACGCTTTCTTCAGCCCTGCTCCCCAACTGTTCTCATTTTTTATGCTCTCATGTTGTACCATACAGCTTCTTAATACATATATCTCCTTTCCTTGTCAAGCATTTATACGAAAGTTTTGTGATTCTCTCTGGCACCATAACTTTTCTTCTTGTTTTCCCTAATTCTAGTAAAGCGATTTCCCCCGTGGCTGATCGCGGCAAGCCTAATAGTTCTTTACAAATGAACCTGTAACTCTGGTCCACCTCAATATTTAAATCTGACGCTCCTCCAAATTTCCGCTCTGTACAACATTCTTGCTTCCACCACAGTCGTATATGCCCTCTCCAAATCCAAACATTTTGTGGACATTTATAATTTAAATTTGATGCTCTTACATTTATCATAGCTGCTTTGCTTTTTCCCACTATCTTTCTACTGTGAGCCTCCCAATTTCCGTTACTACTTAGTCGCATCCATAAGTAATCGAATTCCTGGACCACTTCCAATTTTTTCCCACTCAAGTTGAGGCAATATTTTTAACACTTGAGTAATTTCAATTAAATTGTATAATATGTAAATTCAATAACAGCCCGCCTTGAAGTAATATGTATGTAATAATTTTTAAAATGTATGCAACAGTCATTACATATGCTTATATTATTGTAAACATGTTTAATAATGTTATGTGAATGCATTACATAATTTAATAATGTAAGAGCTGTGAGAATAATAAGTTTAAAGTTGCTAGCAATGAGGTAACAATGAGGAACCTTGAGGCAATAATGAGTTTGAGAGTTTGAATGGTACTAGTCATGATTAGGGCAGCAATAATGTAAATTTTGTGACAGTTTAAAAATAGCCAATCAACAGCCAGAAAAAAGCTTTAGTAAAATGCAGGTATTCTATTGGACTAGGATTAGCCAATCAGGGACTTGAAATACAAACATTTAAAAGTTTTTACGGTTGAAATCTGTTCAGTTGCCTGCAGACCTTGGTAGTAACCGGATGGAAGATGTGTTCTCTAAAGAAATATTACGTATTCGTTTGAAACGAAATTAAGTATACGGTTAACAAAGTGCAAGTATTAAATAAAAGAATCTCACAGCTCTTGATATCAGTGTAGTGCTATTTAATTTGTGTCAAGGATTAATAAAAAGAAGTGAATTTAAACTTGACATCTGTGTAAGCCTACATTCTTGTCGCACCACGCCCTGATTAAGAGAAACGTGTCTCTAAAGTAATACTGATGCAGCCGAGGCAAACATAAATACTATCTATAGAAGCAGTTTAATAACAAAGTTAAAAGTTAATAATTTTTTTTAAACGTGGGGTAGAACAACTACTTTCTCAAAGTTCCATTACTTCTCTTTCCGTAATTTCATACCTTTTTAAAAAGCCATAGTTTTGGATTTATTTATATTCACGTTCATTCCCCATTCCTCGCAGAATTATTGTATCCCATTTATTGCTCTCCGTAAACCTACCACTGTTATGGCTCCTACCGTTACATCATCTGCATATAATAAGGGTCTTCCTTTGTTGGTATAGCTGGATAGTGCGATTGTTTTTTCCTATTCTTTGTCATTTATAAAAAGTTAAATAGAATGGGACTAAATTTACACCCTTGTCTTAAACTTCACTTTTGTTCTGTTACTTCGTAATCCCTTCTCCTCCTATCCTCACACAAAACTTTACACCTTTGTATATTTTCTCTACTTCCCCTATGAATTTCTTACATACCCCTTTCATTCTCAATTTCATTATTAGTGCTTCACTATTTACCGTATTAAAAGCTTTTTCAAAGCCCGCGAAACACATGTACACTCTTCCTTTTTTTTTGGTGGGGGCTTAAATATTTGTTCACCAATGATTTTATTATAAAGATGTCCACCGTTTGCTTTCCCTTTCCTGAAATATGTTTGAATTTGTATCAACCTTTCTTCTTCAGCCTCTGAATAAAAAACAAGCATGTTTAGAAAAAGCCGCGCGCGTATGTGTGTTTGAACAACATAACTCAAAAACAAAAATTCGGATAAAGATGCAATACGAACATTTTCAAGAAAATCTTCTTACCCCAAACTACCCTACCTGGAAAAATTTTCGATATTTTTTATTTTCTCAGAAATGGCTCTGACGATTTTTATTAAAATTACAAATGTTTGGGATACTTGTTTCTCAAAATGTATATTTTGAAATTCTGAGGATAAGATGTGAAGGAAGGAACTTTATGTAGTTTTATGTAACAGATAAACCATAAGACATGGACAAAATCTGCTACACGGTAAATGTAGATCTCAACCATACACAGTATTTATTTGAAGAAAAAAAACTGTTTTTCGGATCAGCCATTTCCGAAATAACCGCTAGTGCGAGAAACAACTGAATAGCGATGGCACTTCAAAATACGAATTATTGAAACATTCATGCAAAGAGTATGGCATTTCTGGTCCAGCATATATCGACCCGCTTTAAACATCTGACTATCGATCCGGTTTCTTCTACCCCCGTTGTATCTACAACGAAATGTGTATTTAAACTATTTCTGCAAAGGTGTAAATACTGAATAAGAAAGTCATGTGAATGTAGCACATGATTGTCTTATTTTCTTTCTTTTTACTTTCTCTACTACGTACAGTAAGTAGGGGAAGTGTTGCATTCCACTCAAAAATGCGATAACGAGATTTAACCCTAAATGCGTGATTTGAGACTTCTGAATCCAAATAAAGCATATTTGTGTGCGTGTGTGTCTATGAACAGCATAACTCGAAAACGAAAAGTCGCATAAATACCAAACTTGGTATTTAGGTGCAGCATCTTTCAAAGATGCGACACGAAAATGTTCAAGAAAATCCCCCCACCCCAAACTACCCTTTACATGAAACATTTTCAAAATTTTAATATTTCAAAAATGGCTATAACGATTTTGATTAAAATATCATATGTTTAAGATGTTTTCATGGCAAATGAAATGTATATCTTGAATTTTATTGGAATGTCTCCAAAAGTCCTTCATTCTGAATGACCTTTGCATAACAAGTAAACCGTAAGAGGTATACAAAAAATGTAGATCTCTTAAAACACACAATTTGTCACATACATTTTTTTTGTGGAGTGAAAGATTTTCGAGATATTCCTTGTTATTTGTTAGAATTTTCCATTTTCAAATGGTAATTAATTTTCTTCTCCTTCCATTTTTGTTGTGTTGTTGTCCTGGACATGCAAAGATAGTGGAATGCACCACATAGCAACCAGATCTTAAAAAAATTAACTAAAGCTTAAAGCCTACGTATTCCCCTTGCACCTACAAGAAAATTAGCAATAAGATAGTTTCTGCAAATGTTTATATGGATAAACATGAAATAGATGGAGTATAACCATTTGTAAAAATAGTTTGTACAGGAGTAGAGAACGTCATGTGAGTGCAACACATCAGATATATTTTTTTTTTACTGTTAAATATATTCACATTCGTACTTATACTGGAGGAACTATTCCGGTTAAAGTAAAATTTCCCGGCCCAGTCGTGAATCTAACTCAGGGCCTCTGGGTTGTTATGGTGCAGCGCTGACCACTCGGCCGCAGAGGCAGTCCGCTTTGCAATTTCGAAACCCTCATTTCCATTTTTTAAGAGCCTGGTTGTGCTTGACATTTTGTTGAGGCTATTCTGTCAATTGATTCGCCACATGACGGGGCGTGGTCAGAGAGATGCTAGAATGTCCACCTTCAGGACTTATATTAAATCCACCTCAGTAATATCAGTTAATGAGCGAAAATCTGGTTCTTCTCTCACACACAGATTCTTTATACTGTTGGTTTTTGACACCCATCGTACATGCAAAATCAATCGCCACTTAGCATCACAAGGGAAGCATCCACTTGGATAGTCGAAAATGAAAACTACAGTCCTTTCTGTGATTATTTATGTGTCAGGGAAGAAATCTATGCTATTTTTATAGAGTAAGACAAATTATAAGCTTTTTCTGAGAGGAATGGCTCGGGCGGCATCATTGGAGAATGGTATTTGGAAGGTCCCGGATTCTATTCCCGTTGGATTGGACATCCCGACCTGGGGATGTACCATGAACTTTTCTTCTCATTTCATTCCCCTCTTCACATTACAGGGTTGTAGCGCCAAGAGGGGTGGACGGTGGGGTACGGCGTATGCGGTGGAAGTGCTTTGAGGAGAGAAATTTGTATCCCCTGGTATGGAACCTTCTGCCTCGAATCTGTCCGTGAGGACAGGAGATCATTGAAGGTGGCCGAAAATGCTCAATATGGAAAACTTAATGAATCCCGCTGCTCTGCGCCCATCACTCTTGCCTCAATGCTTCTTCCCGGAGGTTTTGTAAGCGCAGTAGGCCTAGACTTCACCACAGTGCTGCAATTCTCCTCCGTTTGTGATCCATATCCCTAATTTAAGCCTTATAATGTGAGAGATTAACGCACATCTTTCGCTTTACAGAAAAAAAGAATAGCTTTCGTTTACTTTCACCAGGTTGCAAGGATGAAAGTTTATAATGAAATACCTTTGTTATTTGGTCAAAATTATTTCGGAGTACTGTGAAACAGATGAAACAAAAACACTTGGTTCTTCACTTCTTCTTGTTATTATTATTGTTGTTGTTATTGCAGGCAAAGCTACTAGAGGAAAATGAGATACTAAAGCAATGTTTGGTTGTACAGGAGCAAATGTGGAAAAAAGAAAATTGGATTCAGAAGATATTGCAAGAAATAGGAGTGGGAGAAACATGGGCAGAAAGAAACAACAAAAGTAAGGGTTTCTGGAAAGAAATTAGAACTAGAGTGGAGGATATTGAAAGGCAAGAAATTATAAGTAGTTGCAAGGGAAAAAGGTCATTAGTAGATTATAAATATTTTAAAACGGAATGCGGAAAAGAAATATACATCGAAGTAGGACAGAATAGGGTTTGCATGGGCGAGGTTCGGGTGTAATGAATTTAAGTGGTCTAACAGGGAGAAGAACGGGGGAGAAATGTACTAAATGTAATGTATTACATGACAATTGGCATTATATCCTGAAATTCGAGGACACGGATAAAGGAAGAGGGAATTTAATACTAAGAAATGAAAAAATTTACCAAAAGAGCTAAAAGTTGTGAAGATTCTTAATACAAGATCAAATGAATATATGGAGAAAGCAGGAAAATATTTAGGAAAAATTAGGTTAAAGTGCTTAAAAGGGATGTAAAGCAAATTGGAGAAGATACCTAAAAAGGGTAACAAGGCAAAAAAGTAAATAGTGGAAAATTATACTTCCCCATTATATATACAATAGACTGTTAATTATAAGGGGAAGAGAAATAATAAACAACATCATGGTATTGCAAACATTTTATAAATTGCATGTAGGTTCAAAGTAGCCAATAAATCATTTATTCATATTATTGCATGCATGAATTGTGAATTGCCTAAAATATATTTTTAAAATATTTTGTTCTAGAGCATTTGCTTAAAGAAAAAACAAAATGCTACTACCAATAATTGTTTCCAGCCTCATAAATTTCAAGATTCACTTTTCAAAAGGCAAGGTTTTCTTTTCTAATATTGAAACTAAAATAATCTAACAAATAAATAGAAAATGTATTTCATTATCAAGTGCTGTATCGACACACTTGTGAGCCAAGCTCCCACAAACCTAAGCTGTGTTGAGTAGATGCTCCCCTCTGTCTCATTCGACGATTAATCACCGTGTCTCTTCAGTTTGTGGAGCTACCAGTAAAACTCAATCGGCGTTTTCGTTATCGCCAACTCCCCATGGTTCATCAGGAATTAGCGATTTCACAGGGGTTGACTTTCAATCTATAGCAAGTCCTGAGTGTTACGGAGCTCATCAGCAACTGCAAACAGTAATGAGGTGAAAACTATATCAGTATGTACCCAAGATTGGACCTAGACATACATTATACACTACGTAATCAAAAGTATCTGGACACCTGGCTGAAATGATGTACAAGTTCGTGGCCCCCTCAATAGGTAATGCTGGAAGTCAATATGGTGTTGGCCCACCCTTAGCTTTGATAACAGCGTTCACTCTCGCAGGCATACTTTCAATCGGGTGCCGGAAGGTTTCTTGGGGAATGGCAGCCCATTCTTCACGGAGTGCGGAACTGAGGAGAGGTATCGATGTAGGTCGGTGAGGCCTGGCACGAAGTCGGCATTCCAAAACATCCCAAATGTGTTCTATAGGTTTCAAGTCAGGACTCTGTGCAGGCCAGTCCATTACAGGGATGTTATTGTCGTGTAACCACTCCGCCACAGCCCGTGCAGTATGAACAGGAGCGCGATCGTGTTGAAAGATGCAATCGCCATCCCCGAATTGCTCTTCAACAGTGGGAAGCAAGAAGGGGTCTATGTAGGTCTGCGGTGTGATCGTGCCACGCAAACCAACAAGGGGTGCAAGCCCCTATCAGGAAAAACACGACCACACCATAACACCACCACCTCCGAATTTCACTGTTGGCACTACACATGCTGGCAGATGACGTTCACCGGGCATTTGCCATACCCACACCCTGCCACACCGTGATTCGTCACTCCACACAACGTTTTGCCACTGTTCAATCGTGTAATGTTGACGCTCCTTACACCAAGCGAGGCATCGTTTGGCATTTTCCTACTTGATGTGTGGCTTATGAGCAGCCGCTCGACCATGGAATCCAAGGTTTCTCACCTCACGCCTAACTGTCATAGTACTTGGAGTGGATTCTGATGCAGTTTGGAATTCCTGTGTGATGGTCTGGATAGATGTCTGCCTATTACTCTTTACGACCCTCTTCAAATGTCGGCGGTCTCTGTCAGTCAACGGACGAGGTTGGCCTGTACGTTTTTGTGCTGAACATGTCCCTTCACGTTTCCACTTCACTATCACATCAGAAACAGTGGACTTAGGGATGTTTAGGAGTGTGGAAATCTCGCGTACAGACTTCTGACACAAGTGACACCCAATCACCTGACCATGTTCGAAGTCCGTGAGTTCCACGGAGCGTCCCATTCTGCTGTTTCACGATGTCTAATGACTACTGAGGTCGCGGATAATGAGTACCAGGCAGTAGGTGGCAGCACAGTGCACCTTAGATGAAAAACGTATGTTTGTGGGGTGTCCGGATACTTTTGATCACATAGTGTATCTCTAGCTGGTTTTCATGTGTGCAATACTTAGTTTTCATATGTCAATGAACTTTCACTTTCTCTGCCACATACCTGTAGTAGGTTAGATGTAGTATTGTGTTCCACTCAAAGGGAGGAAAATAGCCCTTAAAAGGCTTCTTAATCCTTCCTACAAGGAAAAATGCAAACACTCCACATCGGACTGACGGTTGCTAGTAAAGGCGCCTGTTTGTGCCTTCTTTGCAGTATTCTGTCGTCAGTGTCAAACCCCCATGTCAAAAAGTTGTGATCGGCGTCATTAATGAGTCTAAATGTTTCCTAAGACTCCATTTACATAGTCATTAGCATGTCACACATTTTGGTTACTTTGATTATTCCCTCTCTAGTATATGTCACCATTATAATCCACTGCATTGTTTTTGTATCTAAGTGAATCTCTGTAGTTATATTTATCTGGTATTTTCGATATTTATATGTATAAATATTGTTAAAGTTACGTTAAATACGTATGCGTGGACACCAGGAAAGGGGAAAGTTCTAAGCTTATGATAAAGGCAGCTCTCTAAATTTTCAGTGAAGCATGGCTCTGACTGGCGTAACCAACTTTTGCTTATACCAAATCAGATGACACATCTATGTGTGAAGAAGTCACTGTAAATTGTTTCTCAAGTGGCAGACTATTTCATTACCGCTACCCCCCCCAAATAGGAAAGGACCTCGTCAAATTAAACGACGCAAAGAAATAATTTATAATATAAGCTTTATTTTATTAAAACCCTGCTTTAACTAATTTTAACAGAGCTGGCTTTTATTTTTTAATTATTCTGGTGTTTCAGAAAACAAAATTTCAATCTTTAAATGTACTTTTGGTAGCAACTCGTGCTCAGTTTATTTTAATGGTCGAATTAATTATCTTATATCTTCAACAATTTAAAAGTATAGCAAAAACCACATGCCAGCTTTTTAAGTTCATTCAATCCAGTTTCTGTTTAATACGATTAATTACAATTTACATTATATGGAATTTTTAATGGACGAAGGCTTAAGAAAGATCAAGGTGGCTTAAAAAGCATTGGAAGTAAATACATCTATATTTAGATGTCCATGAGCACACGGCTCATTTAAATGGCCATGTGTTGAAGCTTTAAAGGGCTTTGAGAGGAAAAGCTGCAGCATGCAATTGAAGCTAAAGATTCAAAGTATGTTTGAGGTAAAAACCAATTTTAGACTTTTTTTTAATTTTGACCATATTTCAACTATGGACAATCCTAAAAAATTAAATTGAATTGAGTTTTATTTATGGACGCTCTTTAACTGCTGCGGTCCTTAGCGTCCCATTGTAGATTGGGCGTGAAGGAGCGGTAATTTTACTCAGAGGTCTCTTAATCAGGCTTGAGGTTCTTTCACGTGCCGTAAATCTATGACATGGGACCACCGGCTTCATTTCCCTTCCGAAGGAAGCCATGCTAAGGATTTTTACGCCCGAAAAAACCATCGCCCTCCGCTAAGTTTGAACCCGCGACCTGGGGAACTAGAGGCTAGCATGGTAACCACTACACCACGGAGAACGACATGGACAATTCTTCAGTCACAAGTGGCGTAAATGACTATAATGGAGCCTGTTAGCAGTTATTTTATTTATTTCGTGCAAAGTTTTTAAACGTGAACTTTAGTAAATTATTCACATACTCTAGACTTTTTGCCTAAGTACGCAAGAACTACACGAATTTATGAAGAATACAAGAGCTTTATCTAGTTTTTATTTGTCAGAATTCGGCAACTGCTTGTGGTCCTATTCTCGCCTATCCCTAAAGGATGCTAGTTAATAAGACAATGTAATGTTCTCCTCTTGCTAATATTAACGTAACCTCAAGGAAAGAACCCGCCCCCAGAAATGAGCTGTTTCATCTTTAACCTCTTCTCATCCCATCTCAACAGAATTACATTTCCAACCTCTTATCTACCCGAGGCTTGATTTCACCTTTTGCGGGAAGCGCGTAATTTCTGAGAAAAGATGCTGGAATGCAAGACGGAAAATTATGTCTTTTGAGGTATAATAATTCTGGAACATTCGTATGGATAGAAGCATTAGTTTGTGTTAAAAAGAAATTTTCTGGTAGGTGCCTCAAATCCTCTGACTTGATGTCTAAACGTTGATTATATTTACTAGATATATATTACTTTCTCTACTACGTATAGTAAGTAGGGGAAGTATTGTATCACACCCAAAAATTCGATACCGAGATTTCACCGGAAATACATGTTTTGAGACCCCCTGAATCCCAAAAAGAATTTTTTTGGAAAATTTCCATGTGTGTGTCTGTGTGTGTGTGTCTGTCTGTGAACAGCATAACTCAGAAACGAACAGTCGGATAAACACCAAACTTGGTATTTAGGTTCAGTATCTTCCAGGGATGCGACACGAAGGTTTTCAACAAAATCCCCCCACCCCAGGATACCCTTTACATGGAAGATTTTTCGAAAATTTTAATTTTCTCAAAAACGGCTCTAACGATTTTGATTAAAATATCATATGTTTAAGATATTTTCATGACAAATAAAACGTATATCTTGAATTTTCTGGGAATGTCTCCAAAAGAACGACTTCATTGTGAACGACTTTTGCATAACCGGTAAACCATAAGAGATAGAGAAAATTTTACTACAGAAAAAATGTACATCGCGTTAAAATACTCAATTTATGTCATATACTTTTTTTTTGTTGAGTGAACCATTTTCGAGATATTGCTTGTTATTCTCTTAAATTTTTCAATACTTATTTTCTTAAAAGGGAATTCGATATTCATTTTTTTGTCTTTGATATGCAAAGAGTATTAATCTGTGGCAAAGGGAATGGTGCTGCACCTAGCAACCAGCTATTAAGAGATATGTATATGCTTAAAGGCTACTGTATTTCTATATTGCCCTTGTTACTTTCTCTACTACGTATAGTAAGTAGGGGAAGTATTGTATTCCACTCAAAAATTCGATACCGAGATTTCACCGGAAATACATGTTTTGAGAACCCCTGAATCCAAAAAAAGTATTTTTAGAAACATGTCCGTGTGTGTGTGTGTGTGTGTCTGTCTGTGAACAGCATAACTCAGAAACGAACAGTCGCATAAACACCAAACTTGGTATTTAGATTCAGTATCTTCCAGAGATGCGAAACGAAGGTTTTCAAGAAAATCCCCCACCCCAGACTTCCCTTTACATGGAAGATTTTTCGAAAAGTTTAATTTTCTCAAAAATGGCTCTAACGATTTTGATTAAAATATCATATGTTTAAGATATTTTCAAGGCAAATAAAATGTATATCTTGAATTTTCTGGGAATGTCTCCAAAAGTATTCTCCATTGTGAACGACTTTTGCATAACTGGTAAACCTTAAGAGATAGACAAAATTTTACTACACAAAAAATCTATATCGCGTTAAAATACACAATTTATGTCATATACATGTTTTTTGTTGAGTGAACCATTTTCGAGATATTGCTTGTTATTCCCTTAAATTTTTCAATACTTTCTAAAATGGGAATTCGTTATTCATTTTTTTGCCTTGGATATGCAAAGAGTTATAATCTGTGGCAAAGGGAATGGTGCTGCACCTAGCAACCAGCTATTAAGAGATATGTAAGTGCTTAAAGGCTACTGTTTTTCTATATTGCCCTGGTAAATATATTTTCCCCTTACATCTACAAGAAAATTAGCAATAAGATAGACTCTGCAAATGTTTATCTCGATTAACATGAAGTAGATGGAGAAAAAGCGTTTGTATAAATAGTTTGTACAAGAGTAGAGAAAGTCATGTGAGTGTAACACATCAGAATTTTTTTATTTTTACTTTCTCTACTACGTATAGTAAGTAAGGGAAGTATTGTATTCCACCCATAAATTCGATACCCAGATTTCACCGGAAATACATGTTTTGAGACCCCCTGAATCCTAAAAAAGCATTTTTGGAAACATGTCCGTGTGTGTGTATGTCTGTGTGTGTATGTCTGTGTGTGTATGTGTGTGTGTGTGTGTGTGTCTGTCTGTGAACAGCATAACTTAAAAACGAACAGTCGGATAAACACCAAACTTGGTATTTAAGTTCAGTATCTTCCAGAGATACGACACGAAGGTTTTCCTGAAAATCCCCCCACTCCAGATTACCCTTTACATGGAAGATTTTTCGAAAATTTAATTTTCTCAAAAATGGCTCTAATGATTTTGATTAAAATATCATATGTTTAAGATCTTTTTCATGACAAATAAAATGTATATCTTGAATTTTCTGGGAATGTCTCCAAAAGTATTCTTCATTGTGAACGAATTTTGCATAACTGGTAAACTATAAGAGATAGACCAAAATTTTACTGCACAAAAAATGTAGATCGCGTTAAAATACCCAATTTATGTCATATACATTTTTTGTTTGAGTGAACCATTTTCGAGATATGGCTTGTTATTCCCTTAAAATTTTCAATACTTATATTCTGAAATGGAAATTCGTTATTCATTTTTTTTTGTCTTGGATATGCAAAGAGTATTAATCTGTGGCAAAGGGAATGGTGCTGCACCTAGCAACCAGCTATTAAGAGATATGTAAGTGCTTAAAGGCTACTGTTTTTCTATATTGCCCTGGTAAATATATTTTCCCCTTACATCTACAAGAAAATTAGCAATAAGATAGACTCTGCAAATGTTTATCTCGATTAACATGAAGTAGATGGAGAAAAAGCGTTTGTATAAATAGTTTGTACAAGAGTAGAGAAAGTCATGTGAGTGTAACACATCAGATTTTTTGTAAAGGAAATGTGTTAAAATAACTTTTAGTTCGGTGGATTTAAATGTTTAGTATCATGTGAAGTCCTCTAAAGGGTAGACTGCACTGGGGGAGTCAACAGTTTGAGTTTCCAGATTTAAATTCACTTTCATTAAAGGTATCCATTACATTAACTGCACAATGAGCACAGTTTTACCAAATTAAACTAACTTCGATTTTTACCAACTTAAATTTGATTAGATTTTATTCAGTTTAAGCTTCTTACTTTCTCTACTACCTACCTCGAAGGGGTAGTATTGTATTTCACCCAAAAATTCAATGTTGAGATTTCACCGGAAATGCGTATTTTGAGTCCTCTAAATGAATGGATAAAAAGCATTTTTAGAGAAAAGTCTGTGTGTTTGTTTACATGAACAGCATAGCTCAAAAACAAAATACAGGATAAATACCAAAGTTGATATTTAAAGTCAATGTCTTCCAAAGATGCGACGTGAAGATTTTCAAGAAAATCCCCCATCTCAAACTACCTTTTACGTAGAATTTTTTTCTAAAAATTTGTAATATTCTGAAAAATGGCTTTAACGGTTTTGATTAAAATACCATATACGAGTATTTAAGACATTTTCATGACAATGAAAATGTATAGTTTGAAGTGTCTAGTAATAGTCATCTTCATTCTGAAGGAATTTTATATAATTTCGTATACCTAAGTGGTAAACTATAAGATATACAAAAACTTACTGCATAAAAAAATGTATATCTCTTTAAAGCATACAATTTATTTCAAATAACGTTTTCTGTGGCATCAGTCACATCCCAGATATACGCTGCTATTAGTTTAAACTTTTCTTTACTTTGTGATTTTTGAAGTGCCGTCGCTATTCAGCTGTTTCTCACGACGCCATGGAAAAAGTATGGAATTTCAAGGCCAGCACTTAGCGACATCTGACTATCGATTCTGTTTTCTGCATCCCCCTTGTACCTACAACGAAATGTATAATGAAATTATTTCTGCAAAAGTTTATTTCGATTAACATGAAGCAGCTAGAAAAATAAACTTTCGTAGGAATAGTTTGTAGTAGTTGTATAAAAATAAATGACAGTGGGTACAGAAATTCATGTGAATGTAACACATGGGAATTTTTTTAGACTGGAATACAGTATTCAAGCTATTCATCTTGGGTAACTATAGCTTTACAGATACATTAGATAAGCATATGGTTATAAGTCATAACTTTTGATTCATAGTAATAGTCTCTGCAGAAAGTACACAATTAAATTTACAAAATTTTACAACTTTTTTTTGTCATCCATAAAGATCTTATGTTACATTCACATGACTCTCTTTACCATTCTTCTAGAAACTATTCTTGCAAATGTTCATGTTCTGTCTACTTCATCTTAAGAGAGATAAACAAAGCTTTGCAAAAATTGTTTAATTACACATTTCGTTGTAGGTACAAGGGGGTACAGTAAGGCTTTAGCGAGAGTTAAATGTTAAAAAAGTGATCCATTATGTCACGGATTTGAAATTCCATACTCTTGGTATGACGAGAAGAAGAAAAAAGCGAATAGCGACTTAGTACTTGAAAAAAGTGTAAAGCATTTGAAAAATCAGACCAATAACAAAGAATATCTCTAAACCTTAATTCCACAAAAAGTATTAGAATAAATTGTGTGTTTTAAGAATATTTAGCTTTTTGTAAGTTTTTGTGTTATCTTTTACGGTTTACGAGTTATACAAAATTATTTTCGAATAAAGAGTATTTTACAAACTATTCGCAGAAAATTCAAGATGCTTATTTTGTCAGTCAATATCGTAAGCATTGACATTTTAATGAAAAATCGTCAGCCTTTTTGAGAAAATCAAAAACAGTGAGAAATTTACCAAATATACGATATTTTGTTGTGGGGAGATATTCTTGAATATATTCGTGCCGCATTCCTAAAATATACTACATTTACTCCCAAGTTAGCTTCATTCAGGGGACCTGAAGCGTGTAACATCATATCGAATTTTTAGGTGAAATATAATATGTACTTCTTCTACTTAATATGCGTAATGAAATGACAGTGAAAGTAATGATAAATTAACTTTAACTGGCACATCACTCGGAAACGGTTGGTTATCACTGCTGTAGACGTATTGGATGATCCGAGAGGATCCACTTGATGTGGAACTCCATTGCTTGAAATAGCTCACAATCCCAGATATACATGCATACCGATTTTTGTGTGCGGACTTCTCGGTTGCGAGAATAAAAGCCTACTTAGGTTTAATGACCTGTCTGGTTGGAGCGCCTTCTCTGACGTCACACTCGGCATTATGTATGTGCACGAGGGTGGTTTTCGGGACTGACAACGCCAAAAGATAGCAACGTGTTATTTTGTTGCGAGTGTGGCTGTGTATCGATTTTATAATTAACTGCTCACTGGTTTCGATAATAGCTTTTACTGAGTAATAGCTCCGAAGTAATGAACACATCTCGCACAAATTAAAGTCTCTGATTTTGTCGGGTTCTCTATCTTGTCTTTGCCATTAAGGGAAGTGATGGTATCTTCAGTGGCGGCTGGTAATAGACGACAGCAGAACTTTATCTCTCTCAATCGGCCGCCTCTGATTTATTTTAATTTATTCAGCATCATAAGGGGTATATATGACTTAGGACCTAATTTCATCCTCCACTAACAGCTGTTCATGAATATAGAGTTAGTTGGGTGCGGCACATGGTGCAAAAGCAATTTAAGGGTACGTAGGATTTAATCTAAACCTTTTAGAATCAGAATCCGATTGCGATTATGTCTTACATACTTAGGCAATCTCGTTTTTTTATTATTTATTTTACTTTTCTTTCATTTTAAAGGTTCCTCCTGAGTAGGTATATATAGAGAGATCTAGCACAGTTTTTGCGTTTATATGGGAAAGGATAGGGAAAACGAGGCTAGATGCGACGGTTCAAGGAGGAAAATGCGTTTATATGGGCGAGATAGGGAATACGAGGACTGACGCTAGGCTAGTCAGATGCTAAAGGAGGGAGGGATATGCTTTATACGAGAGAGATAGGGAATACAAGGAAAGATGCTAGGCTAGACAGAGGCTGAGTAAAGTATGGTTTATATGAGCGGTATAGGATAACGATGAGAGGTGTTAGACTAGACAGGGCTTGAAACGTAGTGCATGGTTTATATGAGAGATATAGGAAAACGAGGAAAGGTGTTAGGCTAGACAGAGGTCGAGGAGTAGAGTATGGTTTATATGAGAAGTATAGGAAAACGAGGAGAGGTATTAGGTTAGGAGAATTGAGTATGTGTTTATAAGGAGAGACGAGAAAACGGTGAGAGATCCTATGCTAGGATAGACAGGTGTTAAAGTTAGGTTAGATAGGAAACCAAGGAGTGATACTCAGCTAGAGGGGGGGCAGGAGGGAATACTCTTTATGAGAGGTAGAGGATCAGGGGAGTGGTGTTAGGCTAGACAGAGGTTGAGAGTAGAGTATGCGTTTATATGTATGGGAAGTATAGGAAAACGCGGAGAGGTGTTAGGCTAGACAGAGGTCGAGGAGTAGAGTATGGTTTATATGAGAGGTACAGGGAAACGAGGAGAGGAGTTAGGCTAGGCAGAAGTCGAGGAGTAGAGTATGGTTTATATGAGAGGTATAGGAACAGGAGGAGAGGTGTTAGGCTAGACAGATACTAAAGGAGTAGCAATATGGACTTATATACAGGAGAGATAGGGAATAGGAGGTGCTAGACTTGAAAGCGACTTTAGACGTGAACTTAGTGGAAAACTGTTTGATGTCAATGTTAGACCGCTAATTCTAGACATGCCCATCACGTAACCTATTCAGGGAAAAGGTGAGTTGTTCAGGGGAAAAAGGTGACTGCTCAGGGAAAAAGGTGACCCACAAAGGGAAAAAGTCGACCAGTAAAGGGAAAAATGTCACCAGCAAAGGGAAAAAGGTGAGCAACAAAGGGAAAGAGGTGACCACCAAAGGGAAAACGGTGAGCCATAAAGGGAAAAAGGTGACCTGCAACGGGAAAAGCTAACCCACTAACACTAACAGGTAAGTACTTCAGCTAGTATTGCAAGAGGTTGACTGGATCATAGCAGTGTATGATTTCACAGGTAATTCAGCTAGTATCGTATGTATTTAGGCTAATTCATCTAGTATCACAGGATAGATTCCAGAGGCTAACTGTATCATGGCTCTGCATGATTTCACAGGTAATTCAGCTAGTATCGTAGGTATTTAGGCTAATTCAGCTAGTATCACAAGAGAATAGATTCTAGGGTAGGGTATAGCATAGTTTCATATTTCACAGTTAATTCAGAGGGTATCGTAGGTATTTAGGATAATTCAAGTAACATAGGTGTTTAGAGTAATTAAGCAAGCATTACAGGAGGGTAGGTTACAGGAGTTGGTTATAACCTAGCTTCGTATTTCACAGATAGTTCAGGTAATATCGTAAGTATTTGAGGTAATCGACATAGCTTCACAGATATTATTGATAAATTCGGTCAGAGATTTGTATCACAGCTATTTAAGGTAAATGCAGGTGATTCAGGTTGTATCAATGGTATTTGAGTCATTTTAACAGGTAATTCAGATAGTATCACGGGTGCTCGTGCTAATTTAGAGCAGGAATTCGTATCAGAGCTAGTTAAGGTAATTTCACATGATTCGGGTAGTATCACAGGTATTTAAATCATTTTCACAGCCAATTCAGCTAGTATCTTGAGCATTTAAGCTAATTCAGCTAGTATCACAGGAGGCTAGATTCCAGAGGCTAACTGCATCACAGCTATGCATGATTTCACAGCTAATTCAGATAGTATCGTGAGCATTTAAGCTAATTCAGCTAGTATCACAGGAGGCTAGATTCCAGAGGCTAACTGCATCACAGCTATGCATGATTTCACAGCTAATTCAGCTAGTATCGTGAGCATTTAAGCTAATTCAGCTAGTATCACAGGAGGCTAGATTCCAGAGGCTAAATGCATCATAGCTATGCATGATTTCACAGCTAATTCAGCTAGTATCGTAGGTATTTAGGCTAATTCAGGTAGTATCACAGGAGGCTAGATTCCAGGGTTGGGTATAGCATAGTTTCATATTTCAAGGTAATTCAGAGGGTATCGTAGGTATTTAGGATAATTCAAGTAACATAGGTGCTTAGAGTAATTAAGCAAGCATTACAGGAGGGTAGGTTCCAGGGTTGGTTATAGCCTAGTTTCGTATTTTACAGATAGTTCAGGTAATATCATAAGTATTTGGATAATCAGCATAGTTTCACAGATGCTCGTAATAATTTCGATTAGAGATTTGTATCACGGCTATTTAAGGTAAATGCAGCTGATTAAGGTTGTATCAATGGTATTTGAGTCATTTTAATAGGCAATTCTGATAGTATCACAGGTGCTCGTACTAATTTAGAGCAGAAATTCGTATCTGAGCTATTTAATGTAATTTCACACGATTCAGGTAGTATCACAGGTATTTAAGTCATTTTAACAGGCAATTCAACTAGTATCACAGGTACTCATGGTAATATAGAGAGTAATTCGATTATAAAACTTTTCTCATCCAACGTTACAACAATTTATATACTTTTTCTAAATCTTACAAACTTATTATATGTTAAACAGTTATTGTACGATGCGGAGAGGGATAAACTGCATATTGGTTCACAAATTGAAAAGCTTTACGTCAACATACCTTTATTTTAGTTCGTTATAGATGTCTCTCCCCTTTTATCTAGGCTTGAGACTAGCACTACGATTGCTCCTAATGGCAGGGTTACCACCTTCCCTTCCATCTTCTTCTTTCTTCATCAGGCGTCAGCTATCTGCATATACAGCACACAGATACCTTCTTTTTAAGATTGTAGACTCACTAGAAAATCTTTATCTTTAACTTACATTCTTTTAAGCACTGTTTGTAATGGCGTAATGTCCATACGCATATGTTGTTATCCCGTCCTCAGCAATAATTCTTTTATCATCAAACGGAGTCAATGCAATTTTATTCACTTGTACTGTAGCAAGGGCATGCTTTCGTGATAGGATCAGATTCATAGGTGTTCTGATGATTTCACTGGTTTTAAGACAGTCTGTATAGCTGTCAAACGAAATGTACTGCTTAATAGCGCTACGTTTTATACCTTTAATCTTTTTTATCATTGACCCTTGAATATCTAAGGCATACATCTTAGGACGTAGTCCAACAAAGCGTAGGATGATTTTGCTATTAGCCTCATCTTTAAATTTTCCCAATACCTTCTTGTTCTGAGTAGAGTAACATATATGGTTGGCAGGGTAATCAGCTGTATCGAGATGCTCAAGAAAACGTAGCTTGTCCTGGTACACATCTTCAGTTGTTACACGATGAATGAACGAATCAGTGTCCATATACATAAGCTTCAGGTTTTCAGCTCCATAATAAGGCAACAAAACGTCGTAATGATAGTTATACATTAATGTCTTGGAGATGTCCAACACACTCATACCAATGTATATAGGCTTGTTGAATACAATCTGACGAGAGGCCATATGTACAGCAGCTAGATTATCAGCATATATCGTCCTGTCGATAAACGTAGGCTTGGCGATCAGCTTCTCTAGAGTTTTTTCATTGGTCACCAGTCGTATATCCATACGGTTACGCAGGTTCTCCATAGTTTTTCCAAACATAGCGTTGTTAAAGAGCTTGTAGAGATCCTTCTCGAAATCATTTGCAGCTTGTTGTCGTAGCCTGTTGTTAAATTCCACATAAGGTTTCAACCACTGAGACTGTCGGAATTGTAGCACACGATGGATTTTTGTTAGTCGTAGTCCATGACTAAGAGCTTGCTTCAAAGCCATGTAATGCACTACATACTTCTTTCGAGGTCCAAGATGAGGTATCAGTTTCTTTGTAGGTGATTCCAATGGTTTCATACACTCTGGCAGGAATGGTAGATCGTTGTGTAGATCGTGAAGTTCTGCAGGATACTCGATGTCGACTTCTAATATGTACCCATGAGGATCATCTTCTTGTAGTGTTTCTAAGTTGATTTCTTCAGGTGACACCCACTGAAATCCACCAAAAGGAAGGGCGTGACACATTGCCCACCCATATTGGTTATTTGCGTCCTCGTATGTGATAAATTGGGTTGGTCTCGTCGGATCAAACTTCTCCATATAAGTGTTATTAGCCTCAGCATACCGATGAGAAACTTGGCATAAACCTCCTCTTATACCTGATTCCACCATGAGTAGTTGATCATAATCTTGTAACAGCTCTAACTTAATTCCAGTATACAGTAACATAGCGTCCCATGTTAGACCTGGAGAGGTAAAATAATGGGCCGGATCGACTTTGTGTGTTTTAAGGGTTTGCTCTCTGAACGTCTCAAAGACGTCAGCTAGAAGAAGTACATCCGAAGTTAAGTAGAGATCGCTGTACTCTCCCAGGTTTCTCACATTAAACAGCTCCCATACATTTCTAGCATGATCGTAGTCAGCATCAGTAATTTCTTCTTCATTTAATCTATTGTAGAAGGAGTCCTTAGGAGGCAAGCAGGTCTCGTTCAGGGCATCCCATGACGTAACAAAATCATATAGAAATACACCCTTACGGGTCATCAACTTCAATTTGTCTTCTCCAAAGTACTTTAACGTTTCAGGATACGAGGTTAGATCTTTTACCAACTTATCCAAGCTTGTACTGAGGAATCGGAAGCTATCCACAAATCGAAGCTTTATATCTCCTACATACTTGGTGAATGAGATATAGCTTTCTTCAGAGTTAGGAATTACCAAAGCATGGACCAAAGCATGTTTGATAGCTGTTATAATGTGTAATTAATACTGTATATAATTTTTAATCAGTTGTCTCTAGTTCGAATCCCGATTTTTTAATGACTTCCTTAATTTTACTCTATACTCTAGAAAATATCAGTTACATTGATGCTGTAACTACATACAGCACCTTTAAGCATACCAAACTCATATTATAAATTATTTTGTTCTTGGTGTTCTGGGTTCGAATACTGATTCGATGGAATTTACTTATAAATTTAATAACTCCTAAACCAATTAAGATAAAGACGCCAAATAAACTTTATTGCGTTTATGATATTAGGTAGTATCTTGTAAATGTGTAATTAGATACCTGACGTCCTGGGTTCGATCCTTAATTTTTAAATTTTCATTATCTCGGGAACTAAGTGAGGTAGAGGAGTGCAGCAAAGCATGATTGATAGCTTCTGTGATGGGTGATTAATGCTGTATATAATTGTCAATCAGTTGTGCTTGGTTCGATTCCCCATCTTTTAATGACTTTCTTAATTTTCCTCTGTACACTAGAATATATCACTTAGATCGATGATGTAACTGCATACAACTTTGTTTAACATGTCAGCCTAATATTATAAATTATCCTGTTCCTGGTGTTCTGGGTTCGAATACCGATTCAATGAAATTTACTTGCAAAAATTTAATAACTCGTAATTTAATTTAGATAAACATGTCAAGGTAAACGCAAACAGAGTATCTAGTCCTTAAATATCGTTATCGTGACAAATATTACTTTAAAGTACTCAGATCGAATCCCGAAGGGTGATTTCATATATCTTCAAGGTTATGGATCATATCAGGTTCGAGTAAAGATCAAATGGTAGATGCTGATATTGGGGAGCTAAAATAAATTTATTAAAAGTATTACCGGGTTCGATTTAGAAGCTTAGAATCTGTGTAACTCTGGAAAAATTGCTTTTCTCATGATTGTAGTGAAATGTAATGGTCTTTCTGTGAGAAGATGGAAAGGAAGAATTGAAAAGGGAATAAAAACATGAAATAATTAAGTAAATAAGGGGGAAAATCTTCTAGGTTTCCTTTTAAGCTTTTACTTTTAAGTATTGTGATAATACAGCTTGAATTAACCTTGGTACAATAGGTGGTGATGGTGGTGGTGGGCTTGAATTTGAAATATATGTCTGAATGAGCGTGTGGGAATACTTCTCTTGCTGGTGTGACAGCATAAGCAGGTAGTTATGAGACGAGTTTAAACGTGTTTGATGCTGCCAGACATCCTGTCTCTGGGTGTGACGTCATAAACATCCTGTCTCTAGACTTGAGGTTATATGGCTGGGGGGTTAGTACACGTTGAGCGATCATATACAGGTGGTTATGGAGCGAGTTTATGATTGATCTAAAAGGTTCGTGCTCCCTCTATAAATATGGTGATCTAGGGCATTGGACTTCATTGTGCTAATTAGTCTTGAGGTGTTAACATCGTGTTCTCTCCAAGAATAATCAGCTTTCTAAAGTGGTGTCAAGGTGAAGAGGTCTACATTTCATTGATCAGTGATTAATACGTTATTACATCAAGAATAAAGATGAATAACTCAGCGTATAAGGATATTATTCCAAGCGCTACTGGATATGCATGCGGAAAATGTGGGAAGAAGTTCCTCCGAGGTTATGACAAGAGAAGACACGAGATGAGCTGCAAGAAGCTCTTCAAATGTAAACATTGTAATGTAACCTTCAAAGATTGTTATAAGGGACAGCGACACGAAGATATATGTGAAATAAGCAGCCCTCAGAAGAAAAGAAGATTGGAGCCAACTAAACATCAGTTACTGTCAACAATGGAGGACTGTGATATGAAAGAATACGAAACTTCATTCGAAGGACGATTGAAATCGTATTTTATACGATGCGAATCAGCTAAGGACCTAAATATGTATCTGCAAGAGGCAAAACAACGTATAATCCAGGCTGTGCATAAAGAGCTTAGCATTCATAAGAGTGTTAAAATTAATCTGCTGGCTGAGTGTCGATTTGTTAACAGTATTGGAGAAACCTGTGACAAAACATTTAAAACACGGAATCAAGCTGTTTTCCTGGAAACTGATCTGGAGTCAACGATGGAAGTGAAATTCAAGAAATTGGTGACTGAAATGGAGGAGTCTCAGCTTAAGGGTAGCAGCTGGGCTTTGCTTGCTGTGGAAGGAGTTCGACTTCGTATCAACAAGTACAACCCGTTACGAGGAAGTAGCTACATACCACTACCGTCATCTGTCGGAGCTAAAGAAGCGTGTATAAACATTCAGAACTTTACCGACGAGAAATGTTTCATGTACTCTGTATTAGCTAAATTCATAGGGAAGAATGCACAGCGTGTGAACAAATACAAACAACTTCAAGACAAGTACGACTTCAGCTGTGTTTCCTACCCTACTCCACTTTCTCAAATACCTAAATTTGAGAAGCTTAACAATATGTCTATTAACGTTTTCGGGCTGGATGAGAAGCATGAAGTGTATCCGATAAAGGTTGCTGATATTGAACTACCTGAACATCGCGACCTGCTACTATTGAATGATAGCAGTGGAAAACATCACTACGTGTATATAAAGAATTTTGAGAAACTCGTTCGACGCCAGAAAACTAACCATAATGGACGGGTTTATACTTGTAAGCGCTGCTTTACACATTTTGATGACCAGAGCGGACGAAGTGGACAGGAAAAACTACAAGAACATGCAACCGTCTGTATTCAACATGGTGTTGCAAGGGTAGTTATGCCTACCAAGAAGAAATCAATTGTACAGTTTAAAAATGTTGAGAGGATGCTGAAAGTACCTTATGTCATCTATGCGGATTTTGAGAGTATTCTCACTCCATGCCATACGTGTACACCCAATCCTGAAACTTCCTATACAACACCTTATCAAGAGCACACACCAATGAGCTTCTGTGTTTACGTGAAACCTACATCCAGTGTTGAACATCTCGAAACTGATCTTCCTAAGCATCCCTATGTGTATCGTGGTGCTGATGCTGCTCAGAAGTTTATGCTGTACCTGACATCTCTTGCAAAAATGATTGGTAATATATACAAATCTGCTAAGCCTCTGAAACTTACGAATCAACAGCAAAAGGATTTCGAGTCTTCTACGACATGCTACTTGTGTAGAAAACCCTTTCCAGAAGAGAACTATAAAGTACGCGACCATGATCACATCAGCGGTGAATATCGTGGAAGTCTTCATAATGAATGTAATTTAGCCTGCAAAACACCTAAATATATACCAGTCTTCATGCATAACCTTAGCGGATATGACTCTCATTTCATTGTTAAGGAGCTGGGTTGTACAAGTGAACGTGTGGAGGTAATTCCTAACTCTGAAGAAAGCTATATCTCATTCACCAAGTATGTAGGAGATATAAAGCTTCGATTTGTGGATAGCTTCCGATTCCTCAGTACAAGCTTGGATAAGTTGGTAAAAGATCTAACCTCGTATCCTGAAACGTTAAAGTACTTTGGAGAAGACAAATTGAAGTTGATGACCCGTAAGGGTGTATTTCCATATGATTTTGTTACGTCATGGGATGCCCTGAACGAGACCTGCTTGCCTCCTAAGGACTCCTTCTACAATAGATTAAATGAAGAAGAAATTACTGATGCTGACTACGATCATGCTAGAAATGTATGGGAGCTGTTTAATGTGAGAAACCTGGGAGAGTACAGCGATCTCTACTTAACTTCGGATGTACTTCTTCTAGCTGACGTCTTTGAGACGTTCAGAGAGCAAACCCTTAAAACACACAAAGTCGATCCGGCCCATTATTTTACCTCTCCAGGTCTAACATGGGACGCTATGTTACTGTATACTGGAATTAAGTTAGAGCTGTTACAAGATTATGATCAACTACTCATGGTGGAATCAGGTATAAGAGGAGGTTTATGCCAAGTTTCTCATCGGTATGCTGAGGCTAATAACACTTATATGGAGAAGTTTGATCCGACGAGACCAACCCAATTTATCACATACGAGGACGCAAATAACCAATATGGGTGGGCAATGTGTCACGCCCTTCCTTTTGGTGGATTTCAGTGGGTGTCACCTGAAGAAATCAACTTAGAAACACTACAAGAAGATGATCCTCATGGGTACATATTAGAAGTCGACATCGAGTATCCTGCAGAACTTCACGATCTACACAACGATCTACCATTCCTGCCAGAGTGTATGAAACCATTGGAATCATCTACAAAGAAACTGATACCTCATCTTGGACCTCGAAAGAAGTATGTAGTGCATTACATGGCTTTGAAGCAAGCTCTTAGTCATGGACTACGACTAACAAAAATCCATCGTGTGCTACAATTCCGACAGTCTCAGTGGTTGAAACCTTATGTGGAATTTAACAACAGGCTACGACAACAAGCTGCAAATGATTTCGAGAAGGATCTCTACAAGCTCTTTAACAACGCTATGTTTGGAAAAACTATGGAGAACCTGCGTAACCGTATGGATATACGACTGGTGACCAATGAAAAAACTCTAGAGAAGCTGATCGCCAAGCCTACGTTTATCGACAGGACGATATATGCTGATAATCTAGCTGCTGTACATATGGCCTCTCGTCAGATTGTATTCAACAAGCCTATATACATTGGTATGAGTGTGTTGGACATCTCCAAGACATTAATGTATAACTATCATTACGACGTTTTGTTGCCTTATTATGGAGCTGAAAACCTGAAGCTTATGTATATGGACACTGATTCGTTCATTCATCGTGTAACAACTGAAGATGTGTACCAGGACAAGCTACGTTTTCTTGAGCATCTCGATACAGCTGATTACCCTGCCAACCATATATGTTACTCTACTCAGAACAAGAAGGTATTGGGAAAATTTAAAGATGAGGCTAATAGCAAAATCATCCTACGCTTTGTTGGACTACGTCCTAAGATGTATGCCTTAGATATTCAAGGGTCAATGATAAAAAAGATTAAAGGTATAAAACGTAGCGCTATTAAGCAGTACATTTCGTTTGACAGCTATACAGACTGTCTTAAAACCAGTGAAATCATCAGAACACCTATGAATCTGATCCTATCACGAAAGAATGCCCTTGCTACAGTACAAGTGAATAAAATTGCATTGACTCCGTTTGATGATAAAAGAATTATTGCTGAGGACGGGATAACAACATATGCGTATGGACATTACGCCATTACAAACAGTGCTTAAAAGAATGTAAGTTAAAGATAAAGATTTTCTAGTGAGTCTACAATCTTAAAAAGAAGGTATCTGTGTGCTGTATATGCAGATAGCTGACGCCTGATGAAGAAAGAAGAAGATGGAAGGGAAGGTGGTAACCCTGCCATTAGGAGCAATCGTAGTGCTAGTCTCAAGCCTAGATAAAAGGGGAGAGACATCTATAACGAACTAAAATAAAGGTATGTTGACGTAAAGCTTTTCAATTTGTGAACCAATATGCAGTTTATCCCTCTCCGCATCGTACAATAACTGTTTAACATATAATAAGTTTGTAAGATTTAGAAAAAGTATATAAATTGTTGTAACGTTGGATGAGAAAAGTTTTATAATCGAATTACTCTCTATATTACCATGAGTACCTGTGATACTAGTTGAATTGCCTGTTAAAATGACTTAAATACCTGTGATACTACCTGAATCGTGTGAAATTACATTAAATAGCTCAGATACGAATTTCTGCTCTAAATTAGTACGAGCACCTGTGATACTATCAGAATTGCCTATTAAAATGACTCAAATACCATTGATACAACCTTAATCAGCTGCATTTACCTTAAATAGCCGTGATACAAATCTCTAATCGAAATTATTACGAGCATCTGTGAAACTATGCTGATTATCCAAATACTTATGATATTACCTGAACTATCTGTAAAATACGAAACTAGGCTATAACCAACCCTGGAACCTACCCTCCTGTAATGCTTGCTTAATTACTCTAAGCACCTATGTTACTTGAATTATCCTAAATACCTACGATACCCTCTGAATTACCTTGAAATATGAAACTATGCTATACCCAACCCTGGAATCTAGCCTCCTGTGATACTACCTGAATTAGCCTAAATACCTACGATACTAGCTGAATTAGCTGTGAAATCATGCATAGCTATGATGCATTTAGCCTCTGGAATCTAGCCTCCTGTGATACTAGCTGAATTAGCTTAAATGCTCACGATACTAGCTGAATTAGCTGTGAAATCATGCATAGCTGTGATGCAGTTAGCCTCTGGAATCTAGCCTCCTGTGATACTAGCTGAATTAGCTTAAATGCTCACGATACTATCTGAATTAGCTGTGAAATCATGCATAGCTGTGATGCAGTTAGCCTCTGGAATCTAGCCTCCTGTGATACTAGCTGAATTAGCTTAAATGCTCAAGATACTAGCTGAATTGGCTGTGAAAATGATTTAAATACCTGTGATACTACCCGAATCATGTGAAATTACCTTAACTAGCTCTGATACGAATTCCTGCTCTAAATTAGCACGAGCACCCGTGATACTATCTGAATTACCTGTTAAAATGACTCAAATACCATTGATACAACCTGAATCACCTGCATTTACCTTAAATAGCTGTGATACAAATCTCTGACCGAATTTATCAATAATATCTGTGAAGCTATGTCGATTACCTCAAATACTTACGATATTACCTGAACTATCTGTGAAATACGAAGCTAGGTTATAACCAACTCCTGTAACCTACCCTCCTGTAATGCTTGCTTAATTACTCTAAACACCTATGTTACTTGAATTATCCTAAATACCTACGATACCCTCTGAATTAACTGTGAAATATGAAACTATGCTATACCCTACCCTAGAATCTATTCTCTTGTGATACTAGCTGAATTAGCCTAAATACCTACGATACTAGCTGAATTACCTGTGAAATCATGCAGAGCCATGATACAGTTAGCCTCTGGAATCTATCCTGTGATACTAGATGAATTAGCCTAAATACATACGATACTAGCTGAATTACCTGTGAAATCATACACTGCTATGATCCAGTCAACCTCTTGCAATACTAGCTGAAGTACTTACCTGTTAGTGTTAGTGGGTTAGCTTTTCCCGTTGCAGGTCACCTTTTTCCCTTTATGGCTCACCGTTTTCCCTTTGGTGGTCACCTCTTTCCCTTTGTTGCTCACCTTTTTCCCTTTGCTGGTGACATTTTTCCCTTTACTGGTCGACTTTTTCCCTTTGTGGGTCACCTTTTTCCCTGAGCAGTCACCTTTTTCCCCTGAACAACTCACCTTTTCCCTGAATAGGTTACGTGATGGGCATGTCTAGAATTAGCGGTCTAACATTGACATCAAACAGTTTTCCACTAAGTTCACGTCTAAAGTCGCTTTCAAGTCTAGCACCTCCTATTCCCTATCTCTCCTGTATATAAGTCCATATTGCTACTCCTTTAGTATCTGTCTAGCCTAACACCTCTCCTCCTGTTCCTATACCTCTCATATAAACCATACTCTACTCCTCGACTTCTGCCTAGCCTAACTCCTCTCCTCGTTTCCCTGTACCTCTCATATAAACCATACTCTACTCCTCGACCTCTGTCTAGCCTAACACCTCTCCGCGTTTTCCTATACTTCCCATACATATAAACGCATACTCTACTCTCAACCTCTGTCTAGCCTAACACCACTCCCCTGATCCTCTACCTCTCATAAAGAGTATTCCCTCCTGCCCCCCCTCTAGCTGAGTATCACTCCTTGGTTTCCTATCTAACCTAACTTTAACACCTGTCTATCCTAGCATAGGATCTCTCACCGTTTTCTCGTCTCTCCTTATAAACACATACTCAATTCTCCTAACCTAATACCTCTCCTCGTTTTCCTATACTTCTCATATAAACCATACTCTACTCCTCGACCTCTGTCTAGCCTAACACCTTTCCTCGTTTTCCTATATCTCTCATATAAACCATGCACTACGTTTCAAGCCCTGTCTAGTCTAACACCTCTCATCGTTATCCTATACCGCTCATATAAACCATACTTTACTCAGCCTCTGTCTAGCCTAGCATCTTTCCTTGTATTCCCTATCTCTCTCGTATAAAGCATATCCCTCCCTCCTTTAGCATCTGACTAGCCTAGCGTCAGTCCTCGTATTCCCTATCTCGCCCATATAAACGCATTTTCCTCCTTGAACCGTCGCATCTAGCCTCGTTTTCCCTATCCTTTCCCATATAAACGCAAAAACTGTGCTAGATCTCTCTATATATACCTACTCTCCTGGTATAATTTTCTCCAGTTTCTTAAAAATTTTCAGTATATGTTCTTTGAAGGGGAATAGAGAGATCTAAAGAGTTTTTTCTTAATATCAAGCATATGCTTTTGGATTTTGAGTTTTAATAATCTAATACTTGAATGGGTTTTTAGAAATGTAAATTTATTGTACACTTTTATTATTTTTTCCAGGAATAGGTTTGGTTAATTTAATCTTTCAAGTAAACAAATATATTCGAGGAATGACATACAAACTTTTAAAGTTTAAAACTTTCAAATTTTCCTCGCATCGGTAGGATTTCACACCAGACTAATTTTTCATTATTTCAAAATAACCTTCTTGGAAAATTAGCTAGAGGAGTGTTGTAATTCCCTTTTGTTTTCGTTGTTGTTTGTGCTACCACAGGTTGTACAAGTGTCGGTGCGTAAAAGTTTCAAAATAAGATTTCTCGTAAACCACTTACACTAGAATCCTGCAAGAAAGACCATTGACATTCTAATTTACCCTATCTTTATTCTGTTGATGTAACTAGGCGTTGTTCCATTTAAAAATTTATGTTTGCTCAAAAAATACACTTTCTCAGTATTATTAAAATCTGTTTACAGGCTAAATGTACGAGCCCCTGACTACCAATCAGTGCTGTGAAAACTGCACATCAATAGCACTTTCCATTTTCGAAATATTTGCGGTGCAAGTTTTAGGTGATTCACCCTGTATACATTGCTTGGAATAAAGTTACTTGACTTTTGTTATATATCTACATGTATTTTGACTCGTGCCTTGTAAGTCCTTTTTAGTAATAAGTTATTTTACTCTTTCCCGCACACGCGCACACGCAAAATGAAAAAGAAGATGGCGGAGGTGTGCAATCACAGAAGTAATCAGGATGGGACCACTTAAACGAAAACCTGTATAGAACACTCACATGAATTTCTCTACACATGTATTATCAGTTCATAGGCCTCACATTGTATTCAGTTATTCATATAAAAATCTATTCCCCTAGCCATTTTACCTTAATCATGTAAAATTCTACCTAGAAATCATTTCAAATTACACTATACATAATTGATAATTCTCATTAATGAAAACTGAAAATTTAAATTAATATTTTATCTCTGTGACCATAGGACCTAAACTTCTGAAACTTTTACAGGAATTTAGGCATACTTCAAACTGCACTTAACCTTTAAACTTGGTAAAGTACTGGATATTTTTAGTATTAAAAATTACGTTTTTTCAAAATTTGGCCTCTTTATAACAAAATCTAGAAAATTAAATGTTCGAGATTTAGTTTATTTACGTATATCCTAAAACAACGTTTAAAAGTTTCAGAAGTCTAGTGTTGTGGTTTGGAAGAAAGAATAAGTCAATAATGTTGTGAAGATGCCCTTGCAGGATGTTTAACTTTCCTACTCTTTTCTTTTTATCTTAAGATAAATGGTTTAAAAGCAAAAGCAAATCGAAATTGGCGACCTAAGTTTAAGATTTCAAGAGCAGACAAGTGGAGCTACTTTAGTCCCCCCGCCTTATAAAGATTACTCTATGATATAACATAAGTCACGTGATGGGGTGCACGTTTGCATACGAAGGGCTTTAACGATTATGTTTCAATCCTGGCTATTTGTAGCCAGACAGTAAGTTACATAAGTCACGTGGTTAAGTGATTAGTGTCTCTAAGGCATTTGGTCGGCTATTTAAAGCATTTCCTCGACGGCACAAATCGTATCGAACATATGGGCCCTAAAAATAATATGAAATGGCAGAGATTCCAAACGGACCGGCGCGAAATTAACGTTGGCGACATGTTTGTAAATATTTGCCAACCTCGTTGATATACACTTACATGATGGGAACACCCCCCCTTCTTTAGATTGTTACTCTTACGTAACATTTGACCCCGCGTAACACTTCATGACTGACATGAACAGAGTGTATTAAATGCGGACAAGGATTTCGAAACGGAAGCAGTTAGGAGACTTAATATACCCACTGAAGTTCCAGGAGGAAGGGGTGAAGCGAGGGTGACCAGATCCGGGGACGCAGGCGGGGTACCTAACGTCTCCGGGTGTGAGATCCCGACGCGCGGAAACATCCACACAAGCCTCCCTCCACAAGGAGAGGTCTCGCTGAGGGTTCGTGACACACCGGACTCGCATTCCACCGCCATATGCCTCACCACGCCGCCAACTCGCCCGATCCTTCCACCCTGAAGCATGCAAGGAAATGAAATTGGGGGACAGGAAAATTCGTGGCATTACAGAAACCATCCAAAGGAAAACCAAAAGCCCATAGCGTCAGTTCTAACGGGAATCAAACCGGGACCTACCGAATGCGAGCCCTACACGTTACTGCGGAGCCATCTCACTCGGTAACTAACATACGAGAGCAGTACCAGAAGCACCCGATCTGACGTACATATAGCGGTTGTTGTTTCAAACAAATGACTGTGGTAGAAAGTACCACCCTTATAAAGCTTAAGTTTGAAGTTTGACGATGCTACGTTAGTAATTGTTTGGCGGCCCTTAATAGTGAACGCTCTTAGCGAATTTGTAAACATGAATAAAACTGGTCATCGTTATGTGATACAATACTTTCATTTGAAAGGTCTTAGTCCAACTAATATTAAAGCTGAGCTAGATTCTACTCTGGGGGAGTCTGCTCCTTCGTTTACAACAGTAAAATATTGGGTGGCAGAGTTTAAGCGAGGCCGTAGGAGCTGCCAAGACGAACATCGCAGTGGTTGACCAAATGAGGTGACCATGCCAGAAATTGTGAAGAAAATCCACAAATTGGTATTGGATGACTGAAAGTGCGCGAGCTAGCAGACATCGTAGGAATTTCAAAAAGTGCTGTACATCGCACACTAACTGAAAATTTGGACATGAGAAAGCTGTGCGCAAGATAGGTGCCGCGTTTACTTGTAATGGAACAAAAGCAGCACCGTGAAGATGTTTCAGTCGAAAGTTTGGCGATGTTTTGCAATAAAGTTGAGTTTTTGTATCGATTCATAGCCATGGATGAAACATGGGTCCATCACTTCACACCTGAGACGAAGGAAAAGTCAAAACAGTGGATTGAAAGGGGAGAATCGGCTCCAAAGAAGGCGAGACAGTTTCATTTGCAGGAAAGGTCATGGTGTTTTGGAATGTGTGTGGAATAGTTTTCATTGGTTATCTTCAAAAAGGAAAAGAAATCAATGGCGAGTATTGTGCAAATTTATTGCAGCATTTGAATGAGGAAATCAAGCCAAAACGGCCGCATTTAGTGAAAAACGTTTGTTTCGTCAAAACAATGCACCAGTTCACACATCCATTATCGCCATGGCCAAAATCAATGAGTTAAAAGTTCGAGTTGCTTCCTCATGCATCATATTCGCCAGATTTAGCCCCCTCTGATTATTTTCTATTTCCAAAGTTGAAGAAATAGCTTGATGGTAAAAGATTTGCCAACAGTGAAGAGCTGCAGTTTGCAGTTGATGGCTATTTTGCAGAACTTGACGGTTCTCAGTATAAACAGGGTATCGAAGCTATTGAACATCGCTGGGAAAAGTGTATCGAACTGAAAGGAGACTATGTAGAGAAATAAATATGTTTTTTTCCCAAACATTTTTGTGTGTTCTTAGTTAGGTCGGGTGATTCTGGGAAGCTCTCGTAAGTAAGTTTAGTAATTAAAAATTTACCAATACAACACATTGGCAGGAGTAAGAAGGGACTTGCTAGTTTGCTGCTATTGGATATGAAAAAACGCCTCTGAGGAGATTGCTCCTTTACCTACTAAATATAATAGATAGGTGGTAGACCCTGGGAACATTAACTGTCACTATGGCAATAGATTGGGTAAGTCAAGTTGTTAACCAACAAAAGGAGTTGCTGAAAGCAGCGGAAACAGGAAGAAGATTGGCCGAGGGAGAAACCGATTTGACATTTCACTACCAACCGGAACTGCCGTAATCCTATAACAACAAAGTTTTGCGCTTATAAGCGTAACTACATAAAAAAGATGCATCGGTACTCTCCCTAGTTTGCAGTCTGGAGTAAAAATAGATTGGAGCTACATAGTTGCTTTGGCAACTAAAATACAGACTTCCTTACATATTCTTGGTCCGATGTGCTACCTCAAGATATATGCACAGGTTGTTACATTCACATGACTTTCTCTACCCACTCTTCTACAAACTATTCTTGCAAAAGCTTATTCTTCTGTCTGCTTCATTTTAACCCGGATAAAAGTTTGCAGAACATTTTGCATTTATTAACATTTCATAGTTGGTAGGTACAAGGTGAATTAAAGGGATTGAAGTGATAGATCTTTAAACAGCGGGTCGCTATATGCTGGCTTTGAAATTCAGTGCATGACCATGGAAAAAGAAATCGAACTGCAACTTATTACTTGTAAAAATATAAAGGTAATTAAAAAGAATGGATATGTCGGAAATGGTAAGTGCTACAAAAATGTTGATATAAATTCCCTCTTAAGGTTATGTGCTTTCCTTGTGCAGCAAGTTTTTGTCCGTCTCTTGCCGTTTACATGTTATATAAAATTTATCCATAATGAAAAGTAATTCATAGACTGTTCATAGAAATTTCAAGATGTACATTTTATTTCTCGTGTAAGTACCTTAAATATATGGCATTTTAATCAAAACCGTTAGAGCCATTTTGCGAAAATAGAAAATAACGAAAGCCTTTCGTGTAAAGGGTAGTTTTTGGGTGAGGGATTTTCTTTAAAATCTTTGTGTCGCATTCTTGGAAGATGCTTAACTTAGTATTTAAGTTTGGTATTTATACAGCATTTCACTCTTTAGTTACGCTGTTCACACACACAGCAAACCTTTTTCCAAAATTGTTTTATTGGGGGTGGGGTATTTGGGGGCACCCAATACATGTATTTCCGGTGAAATCTCGTATCAAATTTTTGGTAGTAATTAGGTAAGTAGTAGAGACATTATAAATATCGTATTAATACTTGAATTCAGTTTCACTGGAAGGAACAAACTAAAATCCAGATCTTAAGTTTAGTAGATCAGAAATAGGTTACCTATCTCATTTTAATAAGCTGATTTGTTTCTTAAATACTTGATTTTTTACAGTTTTATCTTATTTAGGTTAAAGAATGCAATGTATCAACCACGCATGTCTGAGTCGAATAGTTGTGTTAGTCCCCCCCCCCCATTTCTACCTTACCTGCAGACATTCTTCGCCTCACTTTTCTTGCCTACAGACATTCTAGGATTTAATATATAAATAAAGTTTCCTCTTATCTTTGCAAAACAGTGTTACTCATTACTGGTATTCCAAAGTGTATACACTTTGGTAAATAATGAAATTGGTAGGTTATGAATTACCAAAGTTAGGTATAAGCGGGTTTAATATTTAGCTACAGTAGCATCAAGAGATTCTGGAACAACGATTTTAATATCACAGTACCCATGTTGGGGACAGCAAAATAGCCAAAGCGAGCAAATGTAATGGCTTTGTAATCTGATCTGCAAATTTCGAGTCAATTGTGGATCTGTATTACACCGAAATTGCCTGTAACTAATAGTTTGCGTTCGTATCAGGCGGGTACACATACTGGTGTATATTTTACAAGAGAAACATTTTCTATGGGGTTTTACGCATTAAATTAATATATGAAGAATTCCAGTAAGTATATTTCCTCAAGTAACCCACGTTGAGTATTCTGGTGGAGGGGGTGCCTTTTCAAAACCTCCAGAAGAAAGAAAAAAAAAGGTAAGTATCCTGTGTGCTCAAAAATAACAATAAAATTATTGCGTGGGACAACAAATAGGCGTCTTCAGAATGAAATACGAAAACTAAAATGTGATAGATAATAGGTATTTATTCATTCATTCATTATCTGTTTACCCTCCTCTCATGTAGGGCTTACACCCCCCAGGACTTACAGGCGGGTGCCTGGGGTCAGAGGCCCGTCGAGGAGCAGACACTCATGGATCAGACAGAATATCCAGGATGGGTGATCAGCCCGATGCCTGGTATGGGATGAAGCGAAATGTTGGTGAAATGGATGAAAGGAAAGGTGATGATGGAGCAGTTGGTGGAATGAATGGCGGGGGAAACCGGAGAACTCGGAGAAAACCCGCCCAGACGCCGCTTCGTCCACCACAAATCCCACATGCAGGTCCCTGGGATTGAACCCGGTCCGCCTCGGTGGGAGGCGAGCGGTCTAACCATTCGGCCACGGCGCCGCCTAAGATAATAGGTATGCAAATAAAAATGTTCGTAGGTGGATCTTGGATTATATGAATGAGACAGAAGTAAGTTTCAGTCAGCTGAAATGAGATTCCTCCATAGGGTAAATGGCTGAACACTCGCTTCCATTTATGCCGTTACCACGCGTCGGGATGCATTTTACCAACTTTCTCAGTGAATACAAGGGTGGTGTGAAAAGTTTCCGACCTAATAAAGATACAAGGCATTTTTTCAGATTTTTTTTTTTTTTTAGTTTTTATTTTTCAACATAGTCTCCTTGTAACTCTACACACTTCTCCCAGCGATGCTCCCATTTCTGTAACCCGTCCAAATAGTACTCGGCGTTTTTCTCTGTAAAATAATTGTTCACGAAGGAGATTGCCTCTTTATTTGACTAAAATCTCTGTCCTCCGAGCGCAATTTTCAGATGAGGGAACAAAAAGAAGTCGCTTGGGGCTAGATCTGGTGAGTAAGGTTGATGGTCAAGCAGTTCAAACCGTAATTCGTGGATTTTCGCCATTGCAACCGCTGAGGTGTGAGACGGTGCGTTGTCTTGGTGAAACAGTATTTTCTTTTTCTGCAAATGTGGACGTTTTCCCGCAAGTTTTGCCTTCAGCTTGTCAAGTAATGATGCGTAGTATGCTCCCGTAATGGTTTTTCCTTTTTGAAGATAATCGATTAAAATAACTCCATGACTATCCCCAAAAAAACAGTCGCCACCACTTTCCCAGCCCAAAAAACAGTTTTCGCTTTTTTTTTGGATCCGGTTCCCTCTTTGCAGTCCACTGTTTGGACTGTATTTTTGTTTCGGGCGTATAATGGTGTATCAAAGTTTCATCTACAGTAATCAATCGGCGCCAAAACTCGGATTTATTGCGCCTAAACTGCGCCAACAGAGCGTTGGAAATGTTCATTCGAACATGTTTTTGGTCAAACGTGAGCAAACGCGGCACCCAACGCGCGGACAGCTTTCTCGTGTCTAAATGTTGATTTAATATGTGACAAACATGTTCTTTTGACATGTTCATAGCCTCTGCTATCTGTCTCACTTTAATTCGGCGGTTGTCTAGCACCATCTGGTGAACTTTGGCGATGTTTTCGTCGGTATTTGCAGCTTTTGGACGTCCCGAACGTTCATCGTCTCCCAAGCTCTTACGGCCACGTTTAAATTCAGCTGTCCAAAATTTCACTGTGGTAAATGATGGTGCAGAGTCCCCATACGCAGAATCCAACTCATCTTTGATTTGCGTAGGCGTATTGCCTTTCAAAAACAAATATTTAATGACAGCTCGATACTCGATTTTGTCAATTTTCATAAAAACACTCGCATCAGCTCATTCAAACGACTGTTACATAACAACTGAGCGTCCAAAATGGCTGAAACTTTGGTGAGTAACTGTCAACAGATGAACAACGAAATTCACTAGCTTTTATTTACGAGTGCTATCTTCATGTTGAGGTGGGAAACTTTTCAGACCACCCTCGTAGCAGGAAGAGTGTGTCTGGAGCGCTCTGCTTTGTTGTTCGACCAAGCAGTGGTGGGTGTTAACTGTAGCTCATGCGATGATGTAAATATTTCTAAGGTGCAATCGGGGAAGAATTGTGCGTATGTAGAAACTCAATTTGCATTTGAAGGCATTGCTAGGGCAATTCCATGCAGCGTTCGCATGGATGTATTATTAAAAAATGTGTAGTAAATGTGTCCTCTTTGAGAGTAAAAAGTATAATGTATTTCAGTTTTACATTATGTTGCCTTTAAAAATATTTTTTCGTTTGGATATTTTGCAAAACAGGGTTTTATCTAGTTATGGCTATTATAAGTGATGACGAGTAAAGCTAAAGCAACGTTATAGGTATATTCATATTTGAATAATCTTGAACTGTGCATGTAAAGTTATTTGGTAACGGCATAAATGGAAGCGAGTGCACAAAGATGAACCTGATACGAAATGAAAAGATAAGAGAAAAATCTGTTATACCTATATTGGATGCAGAAAAATAAAGTGCAGAGCAATATAGAGTAAAAAGACTACCGAAATAAGCGTTTTGAGAATAGGAACAAGAAGCTATTTTATTGCGCTACATGCGTTAACATTAAATTCATGTTAGAGTGTCCTGTTTGTGGCGTGTCAGATGTAAACAAAACGTACTCTTGTATATACTAGTCACTGTAGCTAGGTGTGTCTGATGTCAAGTATACTGGATGGTATGATGATACTGTCGTGTTCAGTACAGTACAGTACAGTACAGTAATGGTTAGTTTCTCATTGTGTACCAATAGATACTCGTTAGCAAAGACAGACAAAATATGAAATTTCATATTCTAAACCATGCTTTTCATCATTATGGAAACAAATATTTTTACGTTTTGCATTGTATAAAATTCAGTGCACATGGCAAAAAAAATTAAGAATACTCTATTGATAAAATCTGCATATTTAATGAAAATCTTCATATTTCTTTTTATTTGTAGAATTTACGTTCACAATTCCCGTTAGCAATGTGCCAAGTCAGGAAATGTAGCAATTCCTCTGTGACGCCATGTGCAAAATTAAATGCCCTCTATTATGAAACTCCCGAACTGGTGCTTTTATTGGGTATTGTAATTAGTATTAAGCAAGGACAAAACAACCACTAACATATTTTCTTGTTTTTACGTAAGGGCTTCGCAATGATTAAAGTTTGTAAGCTCCATATAATTTGTTGTTTCATTTGATATTTTTTATTAAATATGGGTAAAAATCTACAAAGCCTATTGCTTTTTAAACTAATGAAGTTAACGTACTCCAAACTCTTAAAGTATAAGAAGATTTAACTTTAAAATATATATTTCATAATATTTAAGGATTTCGTATTCTAAATTTTTCTTCGTATTTGGCCTGTCTCTACTCATTAAATGAGGCAGTGCGTACACATTTGTTGAAATACTGGCAAAGCAAAATGTTTCAAAAACTCAGATTTCAATTTATGTTCATCAGGGCTCCGGTACTGTATATGTTTGGTACTGCCTCTCTGCTCTACATTTTTCTGCACATGGATAAATGGATGGACGGACTGACGGATTCCTTTCTTTCTTTATTTCTTTCTTATAGGCTCCTACACCCTTGCGCCAATTTTGAAGAAATTTGGCCCATTATTCTTTGGTAAAAAAGTAAAAAGTATCACCCCAGCTAAAGAGGGGTGGAAAATGTTCGGGAGAAAATTTGGGGGTTCTCAGCACGAATGGCCCCGTTTTATCAATACTTTTCTAAATAAAAAGATAAATTTTACTGCATTCTTTTAGGAACGTTAATGCAAGAACTACCCCAAATGGGAGATGGGGTTGGAAATCGTTCGATAATAAGCACTTTGAAGTATTTTCATACGGATGGGAAATCTGACACACATTCTTTAGAACAAGAGTAAAAGTACTGTGGGGGTGCTATGACAAAAAACTATCCCTAACGGAAGGGGGGTTGGAAAATGTTAGCGACGGGGGCCAATTCTGGGAATATTCAGTACGAATGAGCCTATTTTCTCAATCATAAAAGGATAAATATGGCTCTTTCTATTCTTTTAGGGTTAGTAATGCGAAAAGCCACCCCTATATAGGGGATAGGATTGAAAAATAGATGGGAAGCATTTTTCACATTCGGTACTAATGGGAAATTTGGCATAAAAAAGGTAGTAGTCACATTAAAAGAACTGAATACCAGAAATTTTGTAATTGCTTTAATTTATTTGAGTGGAAATGAACAACTTTTTTGAAAATCGATATTTTACAAAAAATCGTCAAAAGCTCCGGGCATTGGCGAGTATTTCTGTAAGTGAAATATATACAGCCTAAATCAGAAAATAGAAGACGTAAGGACAACTACTGGAGAGCTCATCTAGGTCGCATGGCTAATGGAAGAATACCTAACTTGGTGAACAACCATCTTAAAGGAGCAGAGGATTTGCTCGCTAGTGAAAAATATGGTAACACTGTGAAGGCTGGACAAGCAAGTCTGTCTAACCCTGCAAGGAAGAAGAGGATGATAAAAAAACTAAGTTATTGTTTAATTCAGTATATGCAGAATTTAAGATAAAGTTGCAGTCAAATCCTAAAGAAATTAGGAAGTTTTAGTTACTGCCTTAAAGAAGTTTTCTTATCTCATTCATTAGGGATACGATTTATTCGTAAGGATATTATTATATTTTTATCATTATTTTCATCACCACCATTATTTCCATTTAACAAGGAAACATTACACCTCACTGTTGTTAGTAAGGAAAAAAATCCTACACAGATATGCATGAAAGAAACCTACGTCACAATGTCTGAGAAGAACACGTGATTTTGTGAAGGTTTCCTCAACAGTAATTGCATTACTGCTACGCCCCGGAAACGTTTACCGCGAGGAATCCTTACTGTCTAGAGTAATTAGCTTAGTTGTAAAGATCTAAAGAGGGCAGCACACTTTTGCTTTCGGCCAGGTTTTCAGGTCTTACTGGTCATTGGATTTGTCGGATGTCTGCTGCGACAAAAGAATGTCAAGAATCTGACAGAAGAATGTCCCGAGTCTGTTGGAGAAGATATTAAGTATGAGTACGATTTTTGTGTTATTCGCATTTCTGAAATGCCACAGAACATAAGGAGACTACATTCCCGATCCCTTCTCTCTCAAATTAAAAGTCAGACTCAGTACATGGAGGTTTTTTGTATACTCCCAATTAAGCCAAGAAGCTAATAAAAATAAATACAGAATGCATTAAATCTGAGGCAGATTATATTAAAAAGAAATCTGATGTGTTACATTCACACGACTTTCTCTGCCCCTTCTTCAAGTTGTTTTTACAAATGCTTGTACTTCTATTTACTTAATATCAATCGAGATAAACGTTTGCAGAAATAAACGATAAACCTTTGTTTTATTACACATTTGGCTATAAGGCTGCAGGAGATGAAGCGATTGTCAGATCTTTAAAATTGGATCGCTATATGCTGGCTTTAAAACTCCATAGTCTTTGCATGACCACTGAAATAAAAAAATTGGGGACTTAGCATTTCTAAAAACTATGAAGTACCTGTTAACAAATGCAAACCAGTAAGAACGGATGTCTCGGAAGTGGCCGATGCCACTAAAATATTTATTTGAAATAAATTGTGTGTTTTTTGCTTAGTAAGTTTTTGTCTATCTCGTATGGTTTACCACAAGTTAATTATGAATTAATTTTAATACATAATGCTGCTGTCCAAAGTCCACAACTAACAGCGGTAAACTCTTTTGTATATAATTGACGTTAATCTACGTAAAAACATGCATAAAATAATACACTGTTCTTTATAAGAAATAATAAGTAGCTAATCTTAATTGACAATGTCTATGTTGACAAGTATTGATTGCTATTGTACGAACTATCAAAATGCTGCTGAAACTAGACTAATTTTAAAATGTGCAAACTTTTGCTTTAGACCTTCGTAAAATGCACATTAATCAACTAAGGCAGTAATAAAGAGCTAAACGTATACAGAATGTAAAAATAAGCTACAAGTCTCTGTGATTATTATCCATTATTATTCGGTTTAGTAGTTTCATACTTTACATTACTCATTTGTATAGATGTTGTCAAGTAGGAATTAACAATGACATCCATTTACACAAATGTTTTCTCTCACCGAGATGCTTATCTACTGGTAAGCCCAAATGAATGCAAGAGAGTCTTGTAAAGCCTATCAACAACGTTACTCCAACAGGCATCACCCAGCTCACACCATGTTTCCAAGATTGGAGGGACATTTAATTACTTACATCCTAACAAACGCGGCAGCGCGTACACCAGAGTATGATGCACCAGAGCATGCCATGCGATTCTGGGCATTGGTTTATTATAACTGCTATCCATCTATCTACCAGCGAGTCTTGTTAGCATTTACTTATTGACGCCCTACATTTAATAGCAATATATTGCGAAAACTTAGCACAGGTACATATGTAAAAAATTATTGATTCTCCGGACAGATCTATAGCAATACACATTCTATGATCTTTTAGATTTCCCAGCTCTTTTCACTTAGCCAGCCGACTCATCATAACATTACACAAGGGAGATCTGAAGATTAAAAAGTGCCTTGTGTTCCTGTTCCTCTCTAGCTCTTCTCCCACTCCCTTTCCTCCATCACAGAATTCAGGCTTGAGCAAGCTTTACTTGCTGAGATTTGCCTCAAACTGTGAAAGCAAATGGCTTCTAACTTCATGCGTGGGAGAGTTTGTATATAGGTATATCTGTTGCATTTCACGCCTGGATACCGACAAAGGGTAAAGGGATTTGAATAACTCATTTAAACATAAGGGATTTAGTGAGAAAACGGATCAATACTGTAAACATGGCAGAGAAGATATTAAAATGCCATCCTTAAGTATCATGATCAATCACACTCGTCGCAGTATGCTTCATATGGTGGTAGAATAAGGGACATACCATGTTGGTAACACTATAGATTAATCACGAAATAAACAGGGATATTGTACTGTAAGTTATATCCAAATGTGGCCTCTCTAATTTAGATTTACATTTCTCGAAAATTCTTCATCTATTACATTGTCATTTGTTTACTTTCTTACTACAAGCAGCAGTTGCACAAGGAACCTGTTTCTGCGAAGTTAAAGTAATTTCGATTTTCTCTAATACACATTTTTATTTCCTCTAACATTTAACTATAGTTACCTATAAGAGAAAAAATTAGGAAAGGTTTTTGTTTGCCTGTCTGAACAGCATAACTCTAAAACAAATAATATGGACTTCTTTTTGAGGTAGGGTTTAACGTCCGTTAACTACATTTAGCAGCACAGCGGTGGGGACTGATGATTCTTGGAAATAAAATAATTGGGAAAGGAAATTTGGAAAGTTTGGTGTACTTCCCCGGCGTTTGCAAGTTATGAGGACTGAGGAAAACTTGAAAAAAAAATCAGTCAGGTACAACGGTCCATTTTGTACATATCTGTCAGGTCCCATTTAGAAAGAATATCAGCCAGTGGAATGCTCTGACGTCAGCGAGTAAATCTTCTTGCTCACGATTATGTGAAGTGCAGGGCAGATGAGGCATGGAAAAAGACGAAGTTAATGTCAGCGAAGGACTAGACGAGTAAGAAAAATGTATGTTATACTCTGTACCTATGTGATTATGAGTCAATCTGCCTTCCGTCTCCTCCTAAGCCCCTACCGATAAATTCCTAAAACGATGTTATGTCACACAACTATGATACGTCATACGGAAAGTTGGCTGACTCTCCCCAGATGGGCTATAATATCTCTGTTGCTATTGAGTTTTCTGAAAAGTGTTGCATAACAAAAGTTTTTAAAACATGTTTTTGACAGTCATTCACTGTCTGATACGACTGTCCTTTTAGAAGACGTTAGAAGTATAAAAACAAAATACATAAAAACGAAAAAGACTTTGAAAAGTGGCATGGACTATTTAAAACTTCATTCATTTAATTTACCTACTTCAGTGTTAACAGCATAAGAGAGACTGAAAGTAGACTGCTAGTGAGATTTGGTAGATATTGTCGTTAAACGCAAAATAGTTCGATTCTCACCTTAGTCTGAAGTCTGCAAAAAATGAGAGTGAATTTCAGTAATCAACGCACTGTTGCAATACGACGTACGCGGCAGCGTTTCAAAAGTCACAACTGCCAATGTGACTGTAGTGAAGCAATGAAAAAATCGAAGATATCTACACTATTTTGAGGCTATTGTGGCGAGACTAATAAGATGGGGGTTTGAAGCGCATCCCCTTGGATAAAGCGCCTTGTAGGGCACGCCTTGGCGTTGCACAAAACGGAAGCCTCACTGCTGCCATCTCTACGTCAATAAAAGCTAGAAAGAGGATTACTGAGATTCATTTCTTTCTCCTTGTGCGCATGTGCAGTATGTGGGCGGAGATTGAGCCTTTAAGACAGACGAATGAGATGTTTGCTTGTCGCTTGTATTAGCTATTTGGAACCCCGCAGTGCAGCGCCTTCGGTTTTATTCCTCACAGTAAAATAAATACAGTTGCCCCACATGCACTTGAAGTAGCACATTTAGTGTTGCCTATATACAGGAGGTCTCAATCAATCAATCTTGATTTACTATATTAGCAATTTTATCATTCTATCATTCTTTGCTGTGGATACAAGTTCTAGCATCAACTTTGTCAATTCATTTCTTTTTGGATTAAGGGTTGATATTCCGGAGTTGTCCACCTTTTATGGTCTTGGTAAGCAATAATACTTTCAGCGTTTCAACTCTCAATTGCGTTTTTTCCGATGACCATATTTTGTTCACGCTTGCAAAAACTCTACAGGTGCCTGGAAGTGATAATCCAAATTCTACACTCTTAGAAAAGTTACTAAATAGTAACTTTTGAGAGGAGTAATCCTAAAACATTTTTACCCATCTCAGATGGACTTCTTTTCCCTCATTCCACAGATTAATTTTATCTGCAGTAGAAAATTGCTTAACATAAATAAATTTGCAAAAAAATGGCATTATCCTCAACATTTGTTGATTCACCAGACACATTTCAAATCAATGGTATACATATTTCAATATCATTCCATTTTAGGATATTGTTAAACAAAATCCATACAAATTTCTCATACACATCAAATCTGTCAGTCCAGACTGTTAGGTATTGAAGACATGAATCATAGAAAGAATTTGCTGCTTTTTGGAAATCCTCTACTTTCACCTTACCTTCAACTTGAAATTTCTGTAAAGCACATTTCACAACATGTGGGATAAAATTGTTCTCCTTTTTCTCAGTCATATTTACTTTCAACTAGGAAAGAGCTAACATGTTGTTAGCTCACCTACTTGGAGAACTGCGTGGTGGAAAGTTGTGGAGAAAAAGAAGCACTACTTTCGCCAACGGGTTTTCAAAAAAGGGACTTTATTATCACTGGACATTTTTCCTGACTAAGAAAATAGGACCCCAGTCCTTCATAATGTGCAAGAACTCTTCCAAGTGCTGGCATTAGCCTAACCATCTAGCATTACTATAACCTATCAATTTCCTGTACTCAATATCAGAAAAGTTGCAGAAATCCTTTAGTGATTCTAATCTCTCGGTGTATGTGTGAAAGTGGTAGTAAATTTTGTGAATAACCATTTCTACATCAATAGGTAAACAAACTGCAACAGTCCTAATTCTGCTGTGCACTATATGTGCTGCACATCCAACCCCAAAGATTTCATGATCTAATTCATCTTAAGTTTGTGAAAAATATTTGTTGTTCCTTTGCGTGCTGCCCCACCAAAATTACTGTTGGTATTATCACCACAGAACTCAATTGTCTTGCTATCTAGGTTGTTTTTTTGCAAGCACATCAGTCAGATAATCCGTAACAATATCTGCTGTTTCAACGGGACATTCATCAATTTCCAAAATTCGAACATGGACATCCTTGTAGCGGTAAAACGTACCTAATCATAACAGGGAAAATCTTTCTCCCCATGGCAGAAGCATCCGTAGACACTGTAACATAACTGACTTCCTGCAATTCGTTATGCAATATTTCACAACAATGAGCTACAAGTACGTTCACAACAATGTCGTCACATTTCGTGCGACCGCAAGAGAATTTCTGTTCAAACCAGTTTCTTAGTAGTTTTGAAGCACAGACATTTGAGCAAAAACAATTATTTTCTTCAAGCACGTGGTAAGCCCAGACTCCTTCAGTTGCAGCCAAGTGCAGTTCATGATCTGTTGCTACATTTGGCGGAAAAATGAAGTTACACTTCTGGATGGCATTGCAGCAATTTCTGCCTTTATATGTTGACTTGATTTTAGATGTTGCTCAATGTCGCTCTTCCATCCATAGGACACAAAAAACTCGGTGTTAAAAAGCGTACAATGAATATCAAAATTGGAACGTTTTTTTATTTGTGAACGTGTACCCACAATAGAATATAAGTATAAGTAAGAAGGACTTTATTTGTTGATATATGCATACTTACCGTGATTTGAATTTGAATTTTACCTATAAATTATCAGTTCTATCTCTCTTAGGTTAAGACCCTTAATTTTCTTGCAACTCGCAGTGAAAATACACTTTTCTTTTGGCATCCTGAATTGATACACTGAACTGCCGAAACAATGCACATCACACTCCGACTGTCGCTAAGAGAATGGAATCAAAAATTTTTTATTTATTTTTTTTTTATTTTGAAAGTTTATACTCGCCTTAACATATTAGTCATATCGCGACATTACAACTTTTAAAATAAATATTTAACAACAAAACAATGAGGTTATTTAACATACTGGAAGTTTTGAACCATTACAATGAACTAATATAAAATTGTGACACTATAATTAATCAAACTGATTGAACATTATATACTTTTATATAAATTTATGCTTTTAAAAAATTCAACTATCTTAGGGTACATTGAAAGTTGAGTGCTGTTTGTAAATCATTGGGTATCTGGTAGTATTGTCTCCACTGATCGTATTGTGGACATGTGTTTCGTCGTTAACAGTGGTGGCAGATGGATGGTTGGTCCTTTGAAACAAGTTCACTGTGCGTGATCTTGGTATGGGCCATTCTCAGTCGGGATATTAAAACCTGATCTTGTCTGGAAACAGAATTACTGGGAAGATGTGTCGAAAAACTCGATATTATGTCACGGCGTTTGCTGCTGTGGGGTCAAGCCATCCTGTCTTCCACTGTTGGTAGAGCTTCTTTTTAATGGTTGGGATAACATCATGGGCTGGTGTAGTTAGAGTCACTAGTGGATGTTTAGTGGATTCTTTTGTTGCCTGATCAGCCAGTTCGCTGCTTTCTATTCCAATGTGGGATGGAATCCATACTAAAGACACTTGCTTTTCCTGCTTATTGGCTCTGAATTTCTTGGGTAAGAATATGGGTTGATGACAGATTATTTATTGCAAGTAGTGCACTTTTAGAATCTTACTATATAGTCGAAGTGAAGCGCGGGAAACAAAAGAAATGCCGTCAGTGTAGCCATTATATTGTTTGTTGTTAGTAACGAATTTTGTCCATCGATATCTTAACATTCCTTCTTAGCAATTATGGATATAAAAATTTAAAATAATAATTATATTCAATATTACGTAGCATAACATAGAAAATAAATGTTATTTTCCAACAAAATGGGGCAAAAATGCGTCCCTACAAAATCTATCGGGACAACTGGTTGAAAACCTACTGTCCCATTCATAACGGGATGCCTGGTCACTTTATATTATAAAAGCCATTAGGAATATCACAGCTAAAATGATACAAGAAATTATTTTAAGGAAAATCATGTAAAGTTCAATCCATTTGAAGACCAGCATTTTCAAGAGGCGAGAGATGCAAGGAACGCAAAAAAGAAAACTGCTCTTAAACTTACCGGGAAAAAGAAAGGTTAGTGCAGCAGTTTTAAAGTTCCGATGAATATGAAACAATTATCAATTTATGTGATGAGAATACCCCTGAAGGATTACAAACGAAGTTCTTCCTTATCGGTGCGCTAGAATTGGTATACATAATTAATAACCTCGTTTATATCTTCATTTGAAGCGTTACCAAATCTCGTTTCTGCCATTTTTGTTTAAATGTAGCGGCATTGATGGTTGGTAGCTGAGTCGCTCCACCTCTTTGGAGTATTAAAAAAAGGAGGAGCCCAAAGGAGTAGGTGATAAAGATATTTCGATAAACATTGAATAGAATCGTGGTCGTAAAAATTAAATTTAGTTTTATTTATGGACTTAGTTCAAAAGCAACATTCCTTTAAACGTGATTGCCCATTATCTACCATTTGCGGTATGAGTGAAATAGTCGATAAAATCAAACTGTCTTGTAAAATTACTATAGACTAAAACTTTCCCTACTTAGACAGGATTTATTTGGCTGTTAATTTCTTTCGATTACAGTAAAGATTCACATAAACCTTTCTAGGACGCTTACTCTGTAGGGGGAAAAATACCTTGTTTGTTAAATTCACATGAATTCTCTATCCACTGTCGTTTATTTTTAAATAGCTTCTCCAAATTATTCTGACGAAATTTTATCTTTCTATCTACTTCACGTTAATCGAGATAAACCTTTACAGAAATAGTTGCATTGTCTATACGTTTTGTTGTAAGTACAAGGGGAATAAAGGAAACCGAAACGATATTCGGATGTTTAAAAGCCAGTGGGTTAAATGCTAGCCTCGAAATTCACTATTCCTTCCATGATATCGCCGCAAGAAATAACTGAATAGCGACAGCACTTCAAAAATTGCAGTATTGAAAACATTTAACCAGTAATAACGGGTATCTGGTAAATGGCTGATGTCACAAAAGCTTATTTGAAATAAACTGTGTATTTTAGAGTACCCCATATTTTTTGTGTCGTACGATTTTGTCTTACCTTATAACGTTTACCAATTATACAAAATTCCTGCCGAATGAAGAACACTTCACAGGTTTTTTTTCAGAAAAGTCAAGTTATACATTTAGTCATATATCTTAAGTATGTGCTATTTTAATCAAACTTGTAAGTCATTTTTGAGGAAGTGAAAAAAATTCGAAAACCTCCATGTAGGGGGAGTTTGGAGAGGGGGTATATTCTTGAGAATCTTTGTGTCACATCCTTGGAAGACACCGATTTTAAATATCAAATTTGATATTTATCCATTTTTCGTTTTCGAGTTATGCTCTTCACACATATATAAAGTGATTTTTTTAAACCAGGGCACTTCAAAACATGTATTTTCGGTGAAATCTCGATATCGAATGTTTGGTTGGAATATAGCCCCTTTAGAGAAAGCAAAAACAAATTCATTTCATCAAGAGTTTAACCCATTTAGATTCGCAGTTGCCAACATGAAGAATAGAATGCTTAAAGAAGTCTGCATTGAGTCTTATATTAGTGTATGAAACTTTCTCTTGGCATACCCGGACAAGCGAATCTGTTTTAAAATGTTATTCTTACCTCAAGGCCATTCTGGTGGTCTCGTCCGCTAAAACGGGCGATGGTAACCGCAGGATCGCGGTTTCGAATCCGGCCTCGGTCAAACATGAGCTAATTTTAACGCGTTCGTCAGTTTTGTTTACTGGCGTGCTTTGTATGATGGGAGAATTGTGTATTGAACGCGTTTGCTTGCTTCAAAGTTAACTAGCAATAATTTATATTCGTCTTAAACGTACTGAAATACTAAATTCCAGTATGGAAACGGTTTCACACAAAGCTTGGATCTTTACAAAGCAATTTGGATATTAGGATGCAAGTAAATTTTACAGAATCCACGAGACAAGATTTTAGAAACGAATGAGACTTTTACTTTCTCTGATACTTGATTATAGTAGGTAGAGGAAATATTATATACCAACCGAAACGTCAATATCGAGATTTCACCGGAAATAAAATTTTGAAGTTTCCTGAGCCCAAAAAAAGCACTTTAAGATAAACTCCGTGTTTGTAAATGTCTTAACACAATTTAGAAACGAAAAGTCGTATAAATATAAACTTGTCTACTCGGATCTACTACTTTTACTTTCTCTACTACGTATAGTAAGTAGGGGACGTATTGTATTCCACCCAAAAATTCGATACCGAGATTTCACCGGAAATACATGTTTTGAGACCCCCTGAATCCAAAAAAAGCATTTTTGGAAACATTTCCGTGTGTGTCTGTGTGTGTGTGTGAGTGTGTATGTGTGTGTGTGTGTCTGTGTGTCTGTGAACAGCATAACTCAGAAACGAACAGTCGGATAAACACCAAACTTGGTATTTAGGTTCATATCTTCCAGAGATGCGAAACGAAGGTTTTCAAGAAAATTCCCCTCCCCAGATTACCCTTTACATGGAAAATTTTTAGAAAATTTTAATTTTCTCAAAAATGGCTCTAACGATTTTGATTACAATATCATATGTTTAAGATATTTTCATGACAAATGAAATGTATATCTCGAATTTGCTGTTAATGTCTCCAAAAGTATTCTTCATTATGAACGACTTTTGCATAACTGGTAAACCATAAGAGATAGACAAAGTTTTACTACACCAAAAATGTAGATCGCGTTAAAATACACAATTTATGTCATATACATCTTTTCTTTTTTTTTGTTGAGTGAACCATTTTTCGAGATATTGCTTGTTATTCCCTTAAATTTTCCAATACTTATACTTTTTCTCAAATTCGTTATTCATTTTTTGTGACCTGGTAATGCAAAGAGAATGGAATACTCCACATAGCAACCAGCTCTTATAATATTTGACTATCGCTTAAAGCCTACCAATTCCCCTTGCATCTACAAGAAAATTAGCAATAAGATTAACATCTCGATATGTCGATTAACATGAAGCATATGGAGAATAAGCGTTTGTAAAAATAGTTTGTACAAGAGTAGAGAAAGTCATGTGAGTGTAACACATCAGATTTTTAATCATATCAGGTAAAGATGTTGAGGAAAATTACCCGCCTCAAATTACGTGTAATGCAGAAATGTTCGTTATTTTTTATTTTCTCAAAAATTGCGTTAACGAATTTATTAAAGTCTAATCTATAAGAAATGTTAATGTGACAAATGAAAATGTATATCTTGAATTTTCACGAGTAGCCTGTCAAGGCTTCTATATTCGGAAGAAATTTAGTGTAGTTTTGTTTAGCTGGTAAAACTTTAAAAGATAGACAAAAGTTTTCTAAACTAAATACGTAATCTATTTAAAAATACACAACTTACTTCAATAACTTTTTCTGTGGCATCAGCCATTTCCGAGATATCCGTAATATTTACTTTGAATTTCTCAATAATTGCTACTTTTTAAAGCCCTGTCACTATTCGGCTCTTTCTCACGATATCATGCAAAATGTGTTTGTAATTTCTAGTCCAGCATACAGCGACCTGCTTTTAAACATCTGACTGTCGATTCTGTTTTTTCTAAACTAAAATATATAATGAAAGTATTCTGCAAAGGTTTATCTCGATTAACTTGAAGTTGGAAAGGTAGAATCAAGGGTGAAAAATTCTATGCCTATTCTAGCTGGGATTTAAACCATAGATATTCCGGCTTCCTTCCGATTGCTTAGAGGAAGATCCGAGGTTCAGATCCTGGCAATGGCATTGAGTTGCTCTATACATTGCATGTGCCTAAGAACAATTATCATGACTTGAAGTAGTTAGGAAATTGTTTCATAAGAATCGTTTATTTTTTAAATAGCTTCTATAAATTAAAGTAAGTAGAGAAAGTCATGTGAATGCAGCACATCAGAAAAACCTTTTATTTCGGAAATGTTTTCGTTAAAATTAATGACGCGAATACATAACCTCTCGAATGGTGTAGGCATAACTCTGTTTCAATACTGCAATGGTTTAAATTGTGCACAGACTGTAAGATGGCAGTTCCATCGCTGGACTTGACTTCCTATTGCTCAGCAATCAACTGGAAGGACATGCCAAATTGCTTTCAAGTCTCTCAGGAGAAATAAAAATGATAACGACTGCAGCAAGGAAAACGAAAACGATCGGAAGAAAGAAAAGAAAAAAAAAAAAAGTTTTTTTCATCTCGGTTTTTTTTTAGTGTTTGCTTATAAAAGGAAAATGAAATATAAAACAGCCTTTATTATAACCTTATGATAACTATCAGTATCGCCATCATCGAGAAATGCGTCCTAAAAATACAAAATACTGTGTGCATATAAGACATTTTATAACGGTGTATACATTGGTTAATTTATTAAAAAAACGCAATAACACCAACAAAAAGCCATACATCCAGTTGTACAAGGAAAGTACAGGCAGTAGTGTTTAGGAGGTTTGGGTTTAGAAATAAAATTCTATGTGTAACTGCTATGCAACTTTCTCAACTCATTACCAAAAATAATAGACAATTCATATTATAAATGTTTGCCTAGAAATAGTTTAATATTAGGTACCACTGATTAATAACATGCCAGGTGCACAAGCAATTCTGAATCAGTTTTTTCACAAGTCGGTTTTATTAGTAATGAACAAAATAATAATAATAATAATAATAATAATAATAATAATAATAATAATAATAATATCTTTTTACCAAATTAAAGTTCAACATGGAAAAATATTTTATTTGTGTATATTTTGAAAGCAGCTAATGCTACAATAGTAGATTATGATACAAGAGGTAAAACCACTTTTGACACATGTGGCATATATTATTTTTAGACAACGCTCTAATTTGTAAAATATCAATAATATTACATTGATTCCTGAAACTAACAGATATAAAGTTTAGAACGCGTTCTTGAAACAAGAGAAATGATGTTTAAAAAGGAGATGTCAGATGTTTTGATTCTCTAGCAGTCATTTTCAGTGAAATTATTTTCATCATGTTTTGCCTTACACAAGGCAATGAAGCGATTAAATACTATATCATATTGTTTTCTGGAATTTTTGGATAAGTACCTCTAGTGTTATTCTTTCTGCTGCTTCTGTAATTTGATTTCCATTTCGGTTTCTTCTGAATTCATAATTTCCGCCATTTAATCTTTATGTGCGTTAGATAAAAGAGTAACGTTTTAGATCAAGGAAAGCTGCCAGTATAACGTTTAGGTTAACTCTACAACTAATTGGAAAAATTGAAGTATGACGATTTGTATTGTGTACAGATAATGCGAGCACCATGAAAAGTAAAACCTAATCAAACCAAGACCAGTTATTAAAATACAAAGGGTAATTGCCATGTTATCGGAGGACTTGAAACCAAAGTTGGTCACGATGCAGATTATCGCACTAAAGCTTCTAGCTCGTGTACACTGCGTTAGAAGTTCTACTTTTAGGCCTTGCTGTCTAAAAATATGTTTTTGGCTTAATTTTTAAATTTTTATGAAATCTACCTTTCTATCCATCTAAGAAAATTGCTTCACAATTGCTTTGTGAAATTTGGCAAACAAATTTGAAAATGTTCGAATTCTTTTATATATATATATATATTTATTTATTATACCATGTGGCCCCCCACATAAGCCGTTCTTCATTGAAGTTTGTTTATCCCGGATAGCGCAGACGCCAAAAGGTTAAGCATAACTGTAAAGGGAGCTCCATACCAAGGCCACTGCTTGAAAACAAACACTAGCTGCTATTAAAAAAATATGATGTGTTACACTCACATGACTTTCTCTACTCTTGTACAAAGTATTTTTACAAACTCTTATTCTCCATCTGTTTTATATTAATCGAGATAAACATTTGCAGAAACGATCTTTTGACATGCAAAGAGAATTTACATTTTACACATAACGACCAATTCTAAAAATATTTGATTATCGCTTAAGGCGTACTGTGTTCCCCTTGTTTTGTAATTGCAAGGGCTATATAGAAGTACAGTAGCCTTTAAGCATAGACATATCTCTTAATAGCTGGTTGCTAGGTGCAGCACCATTCTCTTTGCCACAGATTAATACTCTTTGCATATCCAAGACAAAAAAAAATGAATAACGAATTCCTATTTGAGAAAATAAGTATTGAAAAAATTAAGGGAATAACAAGCAATATCTCGAAAATGGTTCATTCAACAACAAAAAATGTATATGACATAAATTGTGTATTTTAACGCGATCTACATTTTTGGTGTAGTATAGTTTTGTCTATCTCTTATGGTTTTCCAGTTATGCAAAAGTCGTTCACAATGAAGAATACTTTTGGAGACATTCCCAGAAAATTCAAGATATACATTTTATTTGTCTTAAACATATGATATTTTAATCACAATCGTTAGAACCGTTTTTGAGAAAATTTAAATTTTCGAAAAATGGTCCATGTAAAGGGTAATCTGGGGTGGGGGGATTTTCTTGAAAACCTTCGTGTCGCATCTCTGGAAGATACTGAACCTAAATACCAAGTTTGTTGTTTATCCGACTGTTCGTTTCTGAGTTATGCTGTTCACAGACACATACACGGACATGTTTCCAATTTTTTTTTTTTTGGATTCAGGAGGTCTCAAAACATGTATTTCCAGTGAAATCTCGGTATCGAATTTTTGGGTGGAATACAATACTTCCCCTACTTACTATATGTAGTAGAGAAAGTAAAAATTGAGTTTTATTTATGGACGTTCTTTAACTGGTGTGACCCCTTAGCGTCCCATTCTATATTAGGCATTAAAGACCGGTAATTTTGCTCAGAGGCCTTTATCAGGTTTGAGGTTCTTTTACGTGCCGTAAATCTACGACACGGGACTACCGGCTTTGCTTCCCTTCCAAGGAAGCCATGCTAAGGATTGTTATGCCCGAAAAAATCCGTCGCTCTCCGCCGGGTTTGAACCCGCAAACTTGGGAACAGAGGCTAGCATGGTAACCACTGTACCACTGAGGACGACAATTTGGGAGCGATACGATAAACCATAAGGTCCAAGGAGCGTTTCATATGCGAACAGATGACGCAGATGCTTGTGTTGGAATTTCTTCTCGGCCCCGTCAAATGGAGGCCACTCGAGTTTCCGCTTCTGGGTCGAGCTTTCCCCGGTCTCCGCTGGAGTCAACCTCCGGTGGTTTGGTAGAGATGCCATGAGCGCTCTCTGGCTGGGTGCAGACTTGTAACTGTTAAGAGACCTCTGTCGCCTGCGTCGGCCGGTCCTGCAGCCCACCTGTGTTCCTTCATCTCATCCGTTCCTCCCGGTGGTGTATGCACCAAAGATCCCTGTGTGGGTCGGTGTGCTAGGTGACCCCTCCGTGGCGTAATCCTAATCCTACATATGCATGCACTTTTTGGAACGTGTATATACATTTGAGTTTTATTTTTACTTCACATGAAGTTTCGTAATTAAGCTTGAAATTTGGTGTACACATCATGTTTTAATACTCTAGACTAATCTTTAAATGAACACACTGATACTTAGTGATTTTATGTTTATCGAATATTTTCAGCTTTAGCGAAAAGTAGCTGAAATACCTGGCGTTGTGGGTGATTTGACGGTTTATTCCCCCAGCATTTAGCCTTAGGTTGCAATTACCTAATAGCCTTGCATGGAAGCATTTTAAAATTATCACACAAGATACTTAAAGAGTTAATTAAAACTTTCAGGACTCTATAAACAAAAACAGAAAAATTAAAATACTGAGAAAGTACTACGCAAATGCACTGCTAAACAACCACAAACATTGTCGTCCTCTGTGGTGTAGTGGTTACCGTGTTAGCCTCTAGTTCCCGAGGTTTGAGTACCATAGAGAATTGTAGTCAATGCGACTATGTTGAATGTTTTTGTGTTATTTTACATCTATATACATTAAATAATCATATGAAGATAAAGAATAAGTATTTGTCTGATTTGATGTTGCTGTTATTATAGGTGGCATAGCTGTTGCAATTATTCATTTGACTGTGCTATTACTCCATGATCAACAGTCATACAGATCAACGAATATGTGAACTCGCTGTTCGTTTGTTATTTTGTGAGGTTGTGAAAATTAAAGTAATTATTATTTCTATGTTGTCAGTGTTCACCTATTACGATTACCGTTGAGAAATATATAGTTGTGAAGGAGGAGGAAAATGGAGTAATATAAAATTATAAAAATTTGGAAGAGAAAAACAGTTTTTATTAAATTGTTGTTTTTCGAATTTGCAAAATTAAATATAACTCAAGAAAAAAGAATGATTCAAAGATTGTTAAATCAACATTAAGGATGGAGTGGTAAAACTAGGAGAAAAAGTTTTCTTAAATTAAAAAATACAAGATGATTTAATTCAAGGAAAGTATTAAAGCTAGTAGTATTCAAAAATAAATACGGAAGTTTTTATCAGTACGAGATAAAAGTAAAAATGAAATGTTAATTAATAAAAGCATTATTATTATCTTTGTTATTCTTGAAGGTAAAAGTGAATTTTTAAAGTTTAAATGTCATAAGAAATGTGAATTCATTTGAAACAAAACAAAAGACATTTTTAATAAAGTAAATAAAGTATGCGTCCATAAGCATAAAACCGAGATGTACTAGCAAAGGAAAAAGCCTTAAAACAAAGGAGAAAAAAAGAAGAAGAAACATAGCCTTGTTGAAATAAAAGATAATTGAAGTAGTTAATGTGAATATCAAATGGATTGATACTGAAAAATAATTAAAATATAATAATAATTTAATGAATTAATATTATTGGTATAAGACGTTAAAGAGTTCAAGGCTATCTCAGGACCTCGTTAAATAAGGAGAAGAAGATATGGTTGTCTTTTGAACTTTTCAGGCATCGATAAAATTAAATAGCTAATCTTGTGAAATGGGGAAGAATTTCGAATTCTAAGCTAGACAGTAATTTTCATTTGTGTTAAAGGTTTTCGTGCCAAGTTTGGTCGAAATCGGTGAAACGGTGTAGAAGCCTATAAGGAACACACATACACAAGCACTGACTTCTATATACATATTAAGATAATTAACGGAAGTCTGTCTGTCTGACTAATTGAAACGTAATCTTCGAAGTTAGTACTGACTGGTATATACATATATATGAACATCTAGGCTACATAATAGTATATAGACGCTTCAACATCCACTGCAGTTTGATAAAAACCAATCCCTACTACTAGAGTGTCATTAACGGAATCCATACACTCGCCACGTCATGCATGGCGCGACAGAAAAAAAAATGGACACTTCAACAGAATTGGGAGCTGTTATAATAAATCATTGTACTTGATAGTCTCGTTAAATTAAAACGTGACGTCGGTGTAGGTGTTATAGATGTATGGATCAGCATAAAACCAAATTACGCACTCTCATTAGAGCGCTGCAGGAGGGTCGGTTTAATTTTCATTGGCCAACAGGCGTAGCGCTGACGTTTTCATGTCACTACTTAATTTTCATTGATTCGGAACCAAAAGATCACAATTTTTACTTTGCTTGATTCTGGTTCACTGCATTTGTTACGTCATAGGATAAATGTTTAGTCTAGAGTTTGGGGCAAACTAGGGTAATGCAGGACAGCCGCTGAATAAACGTGTCTACATCTCATTATCAATATAGCTATAGTTCCTACAGCAACACCCTCCAAAGTTGTTTCTTTGTTTATCGCCTAAAAATCTACATTTGTTTTAGTTGTGCGTGCATTTATTTTATTGCAATTGCAAGCAAATTTGAAATGCAATAAGAATTTTTATTGAAACTCTTGTACAGGATGGAAATAAAAACTCATCATCATCATCATCATCATCTCTTTATAGGTTAGCAGTCATCTTCTGTTCCGGCCTCGTATCTCTTTCCATCTTCTTATTGGTCTTCCAGTATCTCTTTTCCATATGGCTGGTATTCATGTCATTTTGGGATATCGTGTTTTGTCCATTTCTCTTTGTTGCTTTATTTTGTCATTTATAATACCAATTAGTAATTGTATTAAGAGTTTAATATTCAATTTTGATTCATATTTTAACATTTTTTTTGTTTACTAATCATTTCTATTAGCAATGATGTTAACAACTCTGGTTACGTTCTGTGACAGACATGTGAGTAATCTAAGCTGATGTTTTTCACGATTCTCATTTGTTACAAACTTGCAGTCAAGTCATGGTCCACATTAATGAAACAAAAGTAGTAATGTAAAGAACTAATAAAAGTTGTATACAATTACTGTCTCTAAAATTAACAACAAATAAACTTGCTGTACCTCGATTCTATTCCTTGATTAATGCTATTAAGATACTGTTATAAAGTTTACCTCTGAAATTCACAGGGTGTAGATTATGAGAAAAGCTGATTTCGCATGTTAAATACTTATGTCCAGGGACCCGATGTACATAACATTTAGAATCCGCACATACAGCGGTTGCTCAGTTGTTTCATGCACACGATCTAACAGACGCTCACATACTCGCTGCAGTAGCAAATGCATAGTTGTTTTTTTCGTACTTTTTTGCTTATTGTTTCTGTTTTGCCATTGTTCCATTTTGTTTTTCTGTTTTATGTTTTACTTACACGTACCCTCATGCCCGAGGCAGGACTCGAATCCGCGGTTCCCTATCTGGTCACCAGAACACCACACGGAACACTAAAGTTTTAGTTACTAATAGCTCGAGAACCGGCCACCTTAAAACAATAGTTTCGTGCGCTGTTATACATCAGAAGGGCAACACAGAAGCACCACTATAATTTAAGGGGAGATTAAAAGCCCTATACCGCCAATGTTAAATCTGCTAAGTTCATGATCATTCATCTCAAAACCTTTAAGATATCAGACTGAAACTTTTTAATAATATGCATGCATGCTTTCTTAGTTCACTGATCTACTTTTATCCAGCAAGTTCGTTTATTGAGGAAGATAGAAATATTTTCTTCGCTATATTATCTTAATTATGTTGTTAAAAATCTGATGCGTTACACTCACATGAGTTTCTCTACTCTTGTACAAAGTATTTTTACAAACGCTTATTCTCCATATGCTTCATCTTAATCGAGATGTTAATCTTATTGCTAATTTTCTTGTAGATGCAAGGGGAATATGGTAGGTTTTAAGCGATAGTCAAATCTCCTAAGAGCTGCTTGCTATGTGGAGTATTCCATTCTCTTTGCATGTCCAGGACATAAAAAAAATGAATAAAGAATTTGAGAAAAAGTCTAAGTATTGGAAAACTTAAGGGAATAACAAGCAATATCTCGAAAATGGTTCACTCAACAAAAAAATTGTATATGACATAAATTGTGTATTTTAACGCGGTCTACATTTTTTTGTGTAGTAAACTTTTATCTCTCTCTTATGGTTTACCAGTTATGCAAAAGTCGTTCACAATGAAGAAATTTATACGTATTATAAATTATATCTTGAAAAATTATATCCCAGAAAATTCAAGATATACATTTTATTTGTCATGAAAGTATCTTAAATGTATGATATGATCGTTAGAGCCATTATTGAGAAAATTAAAATTTTCGAAAAATGTTCCATGTAAAGTGTAATCTGGGGTGGGAGATTTTCTTGAAAACCTTCGTGTCGCATCTCTGGAAGATACTGAACCTAAATACCAAGTTTGGTGTTTATCCGACTGTTCGTTTCTGAGTTATGCTATTCACAGACACACACATGGACATGTTTCCAAAAATGCTTTTTTTGGATTGAGGGGGTCTCAAAACATGTGTTTCCGGTGAAATCTCGTATCGAATTTTTGGGTGGAATACAATACTTCCCCTACTTACTATACGTAGTAGAGAAAGTATAAATACTAAAATCTGTTAATACCAAAGTAGATCCACAACAACACTTACAGGTTTTTTGTCATGCTAAAATTTAATTTAGCTATCTTTAATATTTTCTGAGAAAATGGGTCATTTAAAACAGAAAATGTCATCCACAGAGAAAGCTGTTCAAAGCAAAAATGGGAAAACAAACTCGCATATATTTTTAAAGAAATAAACCACATAGCTTTAGCACGCAGAAGCTGCCATATAAACAGTAGTACCAACTTGTAGAACAAAGCTTCCCCTAAAAGTGAGCTAAATTTGTCCACTCTACTCCAAAGTTTGTAGGGTTTATGATTTTTTCTTTGAATAGCTGCAGGATTCACAATACAAAATGGCAGATGACTGCGTTTTTTAAAATATATTAAAAATGTAAGTATTTTGTCTACAGTGATGTATATAAAATTAAAAAGAAAATCTCAATTGTAATAGGACAAGAATCAATCAATAAGACTGCACAAAAAATGTCATTATTTAGCAATTGTCGCCATTTCTTTCGGTTAATTACGCAACTCACAATTCTGTGTCAATTATCATCAAAACCTGCTGCATGCACCCATCCGCCACATTTTTAATACACTTTACTCATCCTTTCTCTTGATTTAATACTACAGAAAGCACTAATTTTATAATTTATTTTTACGTCTGGCTTCATCGATTGCTTTAAACACATACTAACGTTGCATTAACCAACGCTTCTTTAATTTTTAAAGGCATTTTTAAAACGTGTGTTTTCTGTCAAAAACAGTTTTGCATTCTGTACCACTTGTGTGTGTGTGTGTGTGTGTGTGTGTGAGAGAGAGAGAGAGAGAGAGAGAGAGAGAGAGAGAGAGAGAGCGAGATTAAAAGTTGGATAAATATAAACTTGATATTTGAGTTCAGCATTGAAGTAGATATTGTCTTTACGTTGTTGCTGCTACGTATGGAAAGCCAGTTTGAAGAAGATGGTGTCTTTGCGTTATTTGCACCACGCTTTGGGCGTCAATATGAAGAAGGTGTATCGAAGGAGTTGTATTATATTTCAATTGTTGGGGAGCCGAACACTTGAAGTAGTTGCAACCGCACGTATGGTAGACGGTAGCCTTTGCCCCAAATTTTTAAAAATATTAACTTTGTAATTGACTGTTTCTTTAAGTATTAAATATTTATGTTTGCCTCGGCTGCGTCAATATTATTGTTAGAGACACGTATCTCTTGGCAGGCTTGTGGTGTGACTAAGAATGTAGGCTTACACAGATTATAATTTTATTTCACTCCTTTTATTAATGCTTGATACTATTTAAATAACACTTCACTGATATAGAGAGCTGTGAGATTCTTTAATTAATTGCTTGCACTTTTTAATACTAAACTATTTTCGTCTCACACGAATACGTATAAATTTCTCGAGGACGCATCACGTCTGATTAGGAACACGGTCTACTAGTAACTGACTTCTGAATTTGTAAATGTTCCTCCTTTTCAGTTTCTGATTGGCTAATCCTACTCCAATAGAATAGCTCCATTTAACTAAAGCTTTTTCTGGTTGTTGATTGGCTATTTATGAACTGTCACAAAAATTACATTATTGTTGCTCCAATAATGACTAGTAGCATTATTAAACATTCTTACTCTTACCTCATTGTTACCTCATTGTTAGCAACTTTTGACCTATTTCTCACAGCTCCTACATTATTAAACGTAATACATTCATATAATATTGTTACACATGTATAGAATAATATAAGCATATGCATTGACTGTTACATACATTTTACAAATCATTACATTCACATATTGCTTCAAGGCGGGCTGTTATTGAATTTACATATTATATAATTAGACTGAAATCATTTAAGTGTTAAAAATACTGCCTCAGCATCTTCCAAGAATACAACTTAATATTTTCAAAAAAATATCCCCACTCCAAAGTAACCTTTATATGAATTTTTATTTTCTCTACCACGTACATAGTAGGTAGAAAAGGCATTGCATTCCATCCAAAAGTTCGATATCAAGATTTCTAACTATATTACAAATAAAACGTGTATCTTTAATTTTCTGGGAATAGCTTGTGAAGTCCTCTTCATTCGGAAGGAACTTTTTATAATCTGGCATTATGGTAAATGCTAAGCGATAGACGAAAACATACTACAAAAAATGTAGTTCTCTTTAAAACAAACAGTTTATTTCAAATAAATGTTTGTGGCATAAGCATTACTGAGATATCCATTATTAATGGTTTGAATTCTTCAATATTTAGTCTTTATTTTCAGTTCTTTCGACATTCAGTTGTGTCTCGCGATTTCATGGAAAGTGTATGGAATTTTAAGGCCAGCATATAACGTTCAGTTTTAAACATATGACTATCACTGTTACCTTTGTATCGTAACGAAATGTGTAATGTGGCTATTTCTGTAAAGTGTATTTGGATTAAAATGAAGTAGATAAGAAAATAAGCTTTAGTAAGAATAGTTTGTATACACACTATTAAACGATAGAGGGTAGAGAAAGTCATATGAATGTAACACAGAATTTTTTTCAGAAATGGCTTATATAGTATTGATTAAAATGCCATATGTGTAAGATATTGCGTGAATAATTAATATACGCACCTTGAATGTTCATTTTGAATTTATTTTGCATAATTTTGTGTAACTGTTAAATCACGAGAGATAAAAAAAACAATACTACACAAAAAATGTAGAGCTTATATGCAGTTTGTCAAATTACTTTTAGCGTTAGGCATTTTCGATATTTATTGTTATATTTTCAAATGGAGAAGTGTAGTGTGGCATTTGTAAAATAGACGAATCTTCTTGTTTACTTTCTCTACCACGTAACATCTAGGTAGAGGAAGTATTGTATTGCGCCCCGAACATTCGATATTTAGATTTCACCGGAAATGCTTGTTTTAAGGTCCGCTGAATAAAAATGCATTTTAGATAAAGGTATAAGTGTGTGTGTGTGTGTCTCTGTGTGTAAGTAAATAACGTAAGTCTAAAACAAAATGCTAAATACCCAATTTAGTACATTAAACGCAGTAACTTCCCAGGATACGACACGAACATTTGCGAGAAAATCCCCCGCCCTAAACTACCCTTAAATGGAAAATATTTCATATTTTTTATTTTCTTAAAAGAGACTAACTATTTTTGCAAAAACACCATGCATTTAAGATGTTTTTTACGCCTTAAATAAAATTTATATCCTGAATTTTCTGATAATGATCTGTGAGGCCCTTTTCATTCTGAAAAAATGTTGTATAATTTTGTATAACGGGTAAACTATGAGATAAAAAAACCTACAAAAAATGTAGATATCTTTAACAGCCAGTTTATTTCAAATAACGTTTTTGCGGCATAAGCTATTTCCAAGATCTCCCTCAGTACTTCGTCATAGTGCTGTCGGAATTCAGTTGTTTCTCGCGATATCTTGGAAAGAATGTGAAATCTTTAGGCCAGTATATAGCGACCGGCTTTAAAACATTTGACAGTCACTATTCCGTTTGTGCTACAACTAAATGTGTTATTCAAATATTTATCTCAAGTTAAAGAGCAGCTTTGCAAAAATAGTTTGTAAACGCCGCATAAAAATAAGCGATGGTGGGTGGAGAAAGTCATATGAATTTAATACATCAGGGCAGAAAAATTATATTACTATCATAAGAGTACAGTTTCCTTGAAAACGCATTGTTTACAAATTAAATAGCTCCAAAGTGTAACGGTCTTTAGACATATGAATCGCAAAATTAACGAACAGGAATAGAAACAGTGAAAGTGTTCACGTCGAGATTTTAGGTCTCGTAAAATAAGGATGACATAGCAGATACTGGATGCTTCGGGACAGTTGAAAAGGTCATAAAAACATCGTAAAAAGGGGTAAATCTTTCCTCCCTTATTTAGCCCAAGGATGTTCTACAACCCTCTTTAGCTATTTGTGCACTTTGAAGAGCTACGAGAAAACAAAATCTAAACGTATCTGAGAATACGTAAACGATCGGGGAAAGTGAATAAAGTTTGTAACTTCGATAGCTGCCATATGACATAAAAGGGGAAACTCGATGAAAGTTTGCGGAAGACAGACTTTTTCTTTCGTCTTCTGTCCCATCTTAAAAGATTTACGTCACATTATAAACGCAGCCAATCCTTTGTTGCAGGGTTCCATTTAGGCTCAACTTGCTTACAAAGTTTATTATTTCCTGAGATGTTGTAAATTGTAAATCCCTCGGGATTACCCGAACGTATCCTGCGGAGGAGTTGGAGAACTTTCCGAGGAATCAATACAAGGAAGAAGATTACATTTCATGCTTTCCTGATCATGCCACGCCACCTGGTGGGCTTTTACATAATTAAGTAAATATTTATTGATTATTGGCTCGGTTATGCTCTGATTTTCTTACATGAAAAAGTAGCTATTGAAGTGGTTATAAAACAGTTATGCAAGGTTATTGCGATGTCTTGTGGCTTTTCTATGTAACATCCTGCGTTAAAATGGGAAATACGAGGATTATTTCACAACCCATAGCAACATTATTTCCTCAAGCAGTAATGGAGTTGTAACTTTCTGTTGACGCCACTATTACGTAATGTTAGCAATGCTTCTATTCAAGAAAAACTGGTGTTTTCAGTTTTGTTTACGTCTGAACCTAATTTGGCTAGATTATTATTTCATGCCAGCATTTAGAGCGTTGTTTTATTTGTTGTTGTTGGTTTTTTTTATAATTATATTTGTATTTCACCATGACAGCTCAGATAGAGCATCGGTAAGGAAATCCGAAGACCCATAGTTCGAATTGCGGCAATGGCATTAATTCTTTACTTTCTCTACACGTATAGTAAGTAGGGGAAGTATGGCATTCCACCCAAAAATTCGATACCGAGATTTCACCGGAAATACATGCTTTGAGGCCTCCTGAATCCAAAACAAAATATTTTTGGAAACATGTCCGTGTGTGTGTGTCTGTCTGTCTGTCTGTCTGTCTGTCTGTGTGTGAAAAGCATAACTCAGAAACGAACAGTCGGATAAACACCAAACTTGTTATTTAGATTCAGTATCTTCCAGAGATGCGACAGGAAGGTTTTCAAGAAAATCCCCTCACTCCAGATTACCCTTTACATGGAACATTTTTCGAAAATTTTAATTTTCTCAAAAAATGGCTGTAACGATTTTGAATAATATACCATAAGTTTAAGGCGTTTTATGGCAAATGAATTGTATATTTCGAATTTTCTGGGAATGTCTCCAAAAGTATTCATTGTGAACGACTTTTGCATAACTGGTAAACTATAAGACATAGACAAAATTTTACTGCACGGAAAATGTAGATCGCGTTAAAATACACAATTTATGTCCTACACATTTTTATTGTTGAGTGAGCCATTTTCGAGATATTGCTTGTTATTCCCTTAAATTTTCCAGTACTTACTTTTTTTGTCTTGGTAATGCAAGAGAATGGAATGCTCCACATAGCAACCAGCTCTTAAAATATTTGACTATCGCTTAAAGTCTACAGTAGGGTATATAGGACAGACCTGGGCCACTTTTTTGCGTTTATATGGGAAAGGATAGGGAAAACGAGGGTATATGCGGCGGTTCACGGAGGAAAATGCGTTTATATGGCGAAGATAGGGACTACGAGGATCGATGCTAGGCTAGATAGAGGTTGAAGGAATGAGGATGTGCTTTATATGAGAGATACGTGGAATACGAAGAGAAGTGTTAGACTAGATAGGATTTGAGATATGGAATATGCATTTATATGGGAAAGATAGGGAGAACGTGAACAGATGCTAGGATAGACAGATGCTGAAGCAGGGGGAATATGAACATATTTACAGGAGAGATAGGGGATGCGTGGAGAGGTACTAGACTATTCAGGGTTTTGAAGGGTAGAGTAGGGCTTTTTATATGGAGAGACGAGGAAAACGAGGGTATATGCTAGGGTGAGAGAACCTTCAAGGAGGAAAAAATGCGTTTATATGGGAGAGATAGGGAAAACGTGGAGAGTTCTGAGGTAGAGCAGGGACTGAAGGATGGGAGAGATATGCTTTATACGACAGAGATAGGGCATGCGAGGGGAGGTGCTAGTGCAGTCAGAGGTTAAGGAGTACGGTATACGATTATATGAGGAATATATGGAGAACGGAGGCAGGCGGTATGATAGACAGAAGCGGGGCTACTTTTGCGTTTATATGGGGAGGGATAGGGAAAACGAGGATAGATGCGACAGTTCAAGGAGGAAAATATGTTTATAGGGGAGAGATAGGGAATACCAGGGCTGATGCTGGGCTAGTCAGATGCTAAAGGAGGGAGGGATATGCTTTATACGAGAGAGATAGGGAATACAAGGAAAGATGTTATACTAAACAGGACTTGAAGGCTAGAATATGGCGTTTTATATGAGCGAGATAGCGAACCGAGGAGAGGTAACCACGTGTCGAGACGTAACACCACGTAACAAAGGAATCACGCTATGTAACAAAGGAATCGCGCCATGTAACAAAGGAATCGCGCCATGTAACAAAGGAATCGCGCCATGTAACAAAGGAATCGCTCTATGTAACAAAGGAATCGCGCCATGTAACAAAGGAATCGCGCCATGTAACAAAGGAATCACTGTATGTAACAAAGGAATCGCGGTATGTAACAAAGGAATCGCGCCATGTAACAAAGGAATCGCGCCATGTAACAAAGGAATCGCGCCATGTAACAAAGGAATCACGCTATGTAACAAAGGAATCGCGCTATGTAACAAAGGAATCGCGGTATGTAACAAAGGAATCGCGCTATGTAACAAAGGAATCGCGGTATGTAACAAAGGAATCGCGGTATGTAACAAAGGAATCACGCTATGTAACAAAGGAATCACGCTATATAACAAAGGAATCGCGCTATGTAACAAAGGAATCACGCTATGTAACAAACTGATCACGCTAAGTAACAACACGTACCAAGCATGTAACCAAGTAACAAAACGTAAGAACAACACGTAACCAATCTATTGCTAAGTCAATCTAAACTAATTCATCCTTCATAACTTAGACAATAAGTACGAGAGCCTAGCCCAGATTAACCCGACCAATCCTAAACATTCCTCTCATCATCCTTTCTAGTCAGGCATCGACTAACCTAATCTGGCTAACCAAAGATAACCTCAACTTTCTTTTAGGGAAATTGCAATGTTTTATTCAGGTTTTATTATTCGAGAGTTTTAATTGAAAAGTTTACGCCAACATACCTTTATTTTAGTTCCTTGTAGATGTCTCTCCCCTTTTATCTAGGCTTGAGACTAGCACTAGGATTACTCCTAATGGCAGGGTTACCACCTTCCCTTCCATCTTCTTCTTTCTTCATCAGGCGTCAGCTATCTGCATATACAGCACACAGATAACCTTCTTTTAAGATTGTAGACTCACGAGAAACTCTTTATGTTTAACTTACATTCTTTTAAGCACTGTTTGTAATGGCGTAATGTCCATATGCATATGTCGTTATCCCATCCTCAGCAATAATTCTTTTATCATCAAACGGAGTCAATGCAATTTTATTCACTTGCACTGTAGCAAGAGCATGCTTTCGTGATAGGATCAGATTCATAGGTGTTCTGATGATTTCACAGGTTTTAAGACAGTCTGTATAGCTGTCAAACGAAATATGGTGCTTAATGGCGCTACGTTTTATACCTTTAATCTTTTTTATCATTGACCCTTGAATATCTAAGGCATACATCTTAGGACGTAGTCCAACAAAGCGTAGGATGATTTTCCTATTAGCCTCATCTTTAAATTTTCCCAATACCTTCTTGTTCTGGGTAGAGTAACATATATGGTTGACAGGGTAATCAGCTGTATCGAGATGCTCAAGAAAACGTAACTTGTCCTGGTACACATCTTAGTTGTAACACGATGAATGAACGAATCAGTGTCCATATACATAAGCTTCAGGTTTTCAGCTCCATAATAAGGTAACAAAACGTCGTAATGATAGTTATACATTAATGTCTTGGAGATGTCCAACACACTCATACCAATGTATATAGGCTTGTTGAATACAATCTGTCGGGAGGCCATATGTACAGCAGCTAGATTATCAGCATATATCATCCTGTCGATAAACGTAGGCTTGGCGATCAGCTTCTCTAGAGTTTTTTCATTGGTCACCAGTCGTATATCCATACGGTTACGCAGGTTCTCCATAGTTTTTCCAAACATAGCGTTGTTAAAGAGCTTGTAGAGATCCTTCTCGAAATCATTTGCAGCTTGTTGTCGTAACCTGTTGTTAAATTCCACATACGGTTTTAACCATCGAGACTGTCGGAATTGTAGCACACGATGGATTTTTGTTAACCGTAGCCCATGACTAAGAGCTTGCTTCAAAGCCATGTAATGTACTACATACTTCTTTCGAGGTCCAAGATGAGGTATCAGTTTCTTTGTAGATGATTCCAATGGTTTCATACACTCTGGCAGGAAAGGTAGATCGTTGTGTAGATCGTGAAGTTCTGCAGGATACTCGATGTCGACTTCTAATATGTAGCCGTAAGGATCATCTTCTTGTAGCGTTTCTAAGCTGATTTCTTCAGGCGACACCCACTGAAATCCACCATAAGGGAGAGCGTGACACATTGCCCACCCATATTGGTTATTAGCGTCGTCATATGTGATAAATTGGGTTGGTCTCGACGGATCAAACTTCTCCATATATGTGTTATTAGTCTCTGCATACCGATGGGAAACTTGACATAAACCTCCTCTTATACCAGATTCCACCATGAGTAATTGATCATAATCCTGTAACATTTCCAGCTTAATTCCAGTGTACAGTAACATAGCGTCCCATGTAAGACCTGGAGAGGTAAAATAATGTGCAGGATCAACTTTGTGTGTTTTGAGGGTTTGCTCTCTGAACGTCTCAAAGACATCAGCTAGGAGAAGTACATCCGAAGTTAAGTAGAGATCGCTGTACTCTCCCAGGTTTCTCACATTAAACAGCTCCCATACATTTTTAGCATGATCGTAGTCAGCATCACTAATTTCTTCTTCATTTAATCTATTGTAGAAGGAGTCCTTAGGAGGTAAGCAGGTTTCGTTCAGGGCATCCCATGATGTAACAAAATCATATGGAAATACACCCTTACGGGTCATCAACTTCAATTTGTCTTCTCCAAAGTACTTTAGCGTTTCAGGATACGAGGTTAGATTTTTTACCAACTTATCCAAGCTTGTACTGAGGAATCGGAAGCTACCCACAAATCGAAGCTTTATATCTCCTACATACTTGGTGAATGAGATATAGCTTTCTTCGGAGTTAGGAATTACCTCCACACGTTCACTTGTGCAACCCAGCTCCTTAACAATGAAATGAGAGTCATATCCGCTAAGGTTATGCATGAAGACTGGTACATATTTAGGTGTTTTACAGGCTAAATTACATTCATTATGAAGACTTCCACGATATTCACCGCTGATGTGATCATGGTCGCGTACTTTATAGTTCTCTTCTGTAAAGGGTTTTCCACACAAGTAGCATGCTGAAGAAGACTCAAAATCCAACTGCTCTTGATCCGTAAGTTTCAGAGGCTTAGCAGATTTGTATATGTCCTCAATCATTTTTGCAAGAGATGTCAGGTACAGCATAAACTTCTGAGCAGCATCAGCACCACGATACACATAGGGTTGCTTAGGAAGACCAGTTTCGAGATGTTCAACACAAGATGTAGGCTTCACGTAAACACAGAAGCTCATTGGTGTGTGCTCTTGATAAGGGATTGTATAGGAAGTTTCAGGATTGGGTATACACGTATGGCATGGAGTGAGAATACTCTCAAAATCAGCATAGATGACATAAGGTACTTTCAGCATCCTCTCAACATTTTTAAACCGTACAATTGCTTTCTCCTTTGTAGGCATAACTACCCTTGCAACACCATGCTGATTACAGAGGGTTGCATGTTCTTGTAGTTTTTCCAGTCCACTTCGTCCATTTCGATTATCAAAATGTGTAAAGCAACGCTTGCAGGTATATATCACTCCATCATGCTTAGTTTTCTGGCGTCGAACGAGCTTCTCAAAATTCTTTATATACACGTAGTGATGTTTTCCACTACTGTCATTCAATAGTAGCAGGTCGCGATGTTCAGGTAGTTCAATATCAACAACCTTTATCGGGTACACTTCATGCTTCTCATCCAACCCGAAAACGTTAATAGATATCTTGTTAAGCTTCTCAAATTTAGGTATTTGAGAAAGTGGAGTAGGGTAAGAAACACAGCTGAAGTCGTACTTATCTTGAAGTTGTTTGTATTTGCTGACGCGTTGAGGCTTGGTGCTCACGAATTTGGCCAATACAGAGTACATGAAACATAGCTCATCAGTTAAGTTCTGGATGTTAATGCAGGCTTTTCTTGCTTCAACAGAGGGAGGTAGGGGTATGTAGCTACTTCCTCGCAACGGGTTGTACTTGTTAATACGAAGGCGTACCCCTTCCACAGTAAGCAAGGCCCAGCTGCTACCCTTAAGCTGAGACTCATCCATTTCAGTCACCAATTTCTTGAATTTCACTTCCAGCATAGAGTCCAGATCTGTTTCTAGGAAAACAGCTTGATTTCTGGTTTTAAATGTCTTGTCACAGGTTTCTCCGATACTGTTAACAAATCTACACTCAGCTAACAGATTAATTTTAACACTCTTATGAACGCTAAGCTCTTTATGCACAGCCTGGATTATACGTTGTTTTGCCTCTTGCAGATACATATTTAGGTCCTTAGCTGATTCGCATCGTATAAAATACGATTTCAATCGTCCTTCGAATGAAGTTTCGTATTCCTTCATATCACAGTCCTCCATTGTTGACAGTAACTGATGTTTAGTTGGCTCCAATCTTCTTTTCTTCTGAGGGCTGCTTATTTCACATATATCTTCGTGTCGCCGCCCCTTATAACCATCTTTGAAGGTTACATTACAATGTTTACATTTGAAGAGCTTCTTGCAGCTCATCTCGTGTCTTCTCTTGTCATAACCTCGGAGGAACTTCTTCCCACATTTTCCGCATGCATATCCAGTAGCGCTTGGAATAATATCCTTATACGCTGAGTTATTCATCTTTATTCTTGATGTAATAACGTATTAATCACTGATCAATGAAATGTACGCCTTGATACCACTTTAGAAAGCTGATTATTCTTGGAGAGAACACGATGTTAACACCTCAGAGATGATCAACAGAATGAATTTCAATACTCAAGTTCGCTCTATTTATAGAGTAAGCACGAACCTTTTTAATCAATTATATCCTGATTATTAATACTAAAAACGGTGATGAAGCGTGTAAGCTCTTATATATTTCAATTCGTGTTACACTGTTGTTCGAGCGTCTCCGTATAGCTTCGTATGTTTAGAGAGAAAGTGTAAAGTATTGTGAAGATGTTATGTATTGTTCGGCTATAATCGTACAGATTCGGAGAGCTTGACTGGTGAAGGTGATGAACGATCCGTCAACCGAGCAGGAGGCAAGCAGCCCCAGTCTAGAGACAGGATGTTTATGACGTCACACCCAGAGACAGGATGTCTGCCAGTATCAAACACGTTTAAACTCGACTCGTAACTACCTGTATATGCTGTCACATCAACAAGAGAAGTATTCCCACACGCTCATTCAGTCAGATGTTACATTCAAAGCCTACCACCACCCATTACACCGAAGCTAGCACAATCTCAAAAGCTTAAAAGGTCACGTAGAAGATTTTCCCCCTTACTTACTTAAATGTGTGTATATACTACATTATTTCATGTTTTCATTCCCTTTTCAATTCTTCCTTTCCATATTGTTCTAGAAAGACCATTACATTTCACTACAATCATGAGAAAAGCAATTTTTCCAGAGTTACAGAGATTCTAAGCTTCTAGAATCGAACTCGGTAATACTTTTAATAAATGAGTTTTAGTAATTTAGCTTCCCCGCATCAGCATCTACCATTTAATCTTTACTCGAACCTGATAGGATTCATAGGCTTGAAGATATATGAAATCACCCCTTCGGGATTTGATCTGAGTACTTTAAAGTAGTTATCGTCATAATAACGATATTTAGGAACTAGGTACTCTGTTTACGTTTACCTTGACATGTCTATCTAAATTAAATTACGAGTTATTAAATGTTTACAAGTAAATTTCATTAAATCGGTATTCGAACCCAGAACACCAGGAACAAAATAATTTATAATATTAGCTTGACATGTTAAACAAAGCTGTATGCAGTTACATCATCGATCTAAGCGATATATTCTAGTGTACAGAGGAAAATTAAGGAAGTCATTAAAAAATCGGGATTCGAACTAGAGACAACTGATACAGTAAAAACAGACCTCATTAGTACTCATCATGCTTAAGCATGTTAACTTTCACCATATGACGTCACAGTCGGGGACAGTTTGACTATCGCAGCCATGTCAGGAAATGCATATTTTAGTCATCTCATATTTTAGAGTCATATACAGAAACCAGGCAAAACCATGAAAAATATGTCAGAGTGAACAACCATCGACAATCGAACGAGGGAAACCATCAGATTACTCTAGGAGCATAAAGTGCAACTGAAAGAAAATCGTGATAGCTGAGAAACCACTCCAGCATTCGCGTGCAGACCAGGGGAAACTATGAAAAAATCAAAGGGCCGAGCGAGTGGCTGATAGAGTGTGCGACCAACAGGAAATCAAGCAAAAGGTCTCTAGAGACAAAAAGATGCAATTGAAATGGAATCATGATAGCAAATGCCGCTACAGCATTAGGTAGCAGACCGGCGAAAATCATGAGAAACGTAAGGTCAGAGTAAACAATTGATTGAAATCTAACCCCTGAACCCTAGAAATTCACGACAACTGAAAAACGAAACCCAGATGTAGAGGAAATTTTGTACACCCTTGACGAAAAAACCCCGTCCGCTGGGGAAGTAACCTTTAAGTATACAATTGACGTCTGTCATACCGATAAGGGACGGTTGAAAGGCTTCCTAATTGCTCTACGCAAGTCACCTGAGCAAACACAGGAAATTCCTAAACCAGACAATTACAAGCCTGCTAAAACATTTTTTCCTACAATAAGTAATTTAAATTCTACATGAAGATTATTCCAAAAGTTTCATATCTCTTATTTCCTTCAATAAAATATCGAATATGACTCTAGCACCAGGGAAAAAAATTAAACGGAGGGAAGCGATATTTTCTTTTTACGCTGAAATTATAATTAAATGCATAGCATTCTTGCATGAAAACACTGTCCATATAGATTATAGGAATGGACTCTGTTTAAAACATGTATTTTTTCACGCGTGGTGTATAGATTGTCTCAGTAAGCATTCGGGACTATTACAATTATCGCCAAGTATTATTTTACAAAAAGATTGGCTTATTCTCTTAGTAAACATAGGACGAAATCGTTTTTTAAACAACTCTCCATTCGAGAGATATTGTTTGATTATTCCAGCAGAGAGAGAGAGAGAGAGAGAGAGGGAGAGAGAGAGAGAGATCGAGCCATATTTGTTTAAAAGCTTTTTTTTCATTCACAGGAAATCTTCGAGAAAATTCGAGGAATTATTCAGTTGGACACCATTGCTAAAATAGTTTGTACACCCTTTGAAGAATGTTTACCTGACTGGCTGAGTCTCGGAAATACCTCTCTCGACAGGCTGTCGCCCGCATGCCTTTGTGTGCCATTTATACATTAGGGAGACTATTGTGCTTTAAAATGGGATAGCTATGTTTTAAGCTTTCCACAACAAATTTTTTTCCCGATAATTAATATAATTCTACATGAAGAATATTAATGATTACGTTTCAATTAAACGTATACTGTATAGATTCTGTACTTAAGCATTCGATTGTATCTTTGTCATTATTTAAATACTCGATTACGAGAATTGCTAGCATATCAAAAATTGTAGAAGTTTTTCCACCCTTATTTAATTAAATTCATGTATATACTCTATTATTTAGTGATTTTTTCAATAATTTCTCTCATGTCCATCATTCGTCAAAAAATCAGTGTACAATACGCATTTTTATACGTTTTAATGTTCGTTTATTTTTAAAACCGCTACATTTGCCCGTAATTACGAGCAATTAGATTTCAGATTTACTCAGATGTGTAGCTTGTAGAATAGAAATGTTTTAATAAATGTATTCTATTTTTAGACGAAAAACAACGATCTGCTTCTGACTGTGTATAATTATAATCAAGACCGATTTGTATTTAGTATAAAGTTTGTTTATTTTCATTTTTAAGACTTCCTTTGTTAAAGATATCTTGCAATCTATTTTTAAATTTCTTTTAAAACCAGAGCGAACATTATCAAATATAACGCCTGCCTTCACGTGTCGGGAAGCTAACATGCCCGCAGTCATCTTTTAGTAGCTTGCCTTTCATGTCGGCCTCGGGCGGAGGCGAGCACCTGGCGGGGAGGAGAAGCCTTGCGAAAGGCGGCTGAGGGGTGGCACCTGGAGGGAGAAAGACCGGCATCACGAATCGCTGAGAGTCCAGCCCTCAGTACGGTCCTGCATGCCGTAAGGTCCGGTCCTATTCGTAGCAGCATGCTATACCACCGCAGCTCGCGCCAGCGTCTTACGTAATCTAGTTTTTTACGCTCACTATACCATTTAAATATACATTCATCTAAGAGATATAATATTCGTCAGGATGACAGATGTCCAAATATACATAACAAAGAAATTAGTTACTGATATAAATGTAATATCGTACGTTCACCATTTTATTTTATTCGGGGGATGAAATTTGTATTCATGTCACGGTTTTCAATCCTAGTCCTCCAACCCTACTTGGAACGACAATCAATAACGAGCTACAATCCAAGGATATAATCGATAATAATACAAATATTTTGATAAAGAATATCAAATGTAGATCTCTATAAACGTATGTATTTCCCCTCACTTCCCCTCTTTCCCCCCACCACGCAGTAGAAATATAATGGCGTTTCTGGCGCAAAGGATTTGCCGCCATCTGATAAGTTCCTTTCTTCTATGCCACCGACCCCCACCCCCGCTTTTTGCTATTCCGACACCGCCATTTACGATGAGAACAATAATGCATTGTCCTGTATCTCTGATTTGCGGTGAAAGAATAGCACACGTGAAAACACTTAACCTTTGTGGGTTCGCCCTTAAAAGCTACTGGAGCATGATACCCCCTCCTCTCTGCTCTACTCCCACGCTGGCTTAGACGCTTTGAACAATAGTCCATTGTTCTCCAATACCGAGGTCAGCGTGGGAGTAGAGCACAAAGAGAGGGCGGGCCCAGTGTACGGGATAGGATTAGAAAGGATGGGGTAGGGAGATCGGGTGTCCAGTAGCTTTTAAGGGTGAGGTCACAAGGGAAGGGGTGGGGGAGGGGTGGCCGCCAGCACGTGACCAGACCACATGGGGGGAGGGGGCGGGGCTAGTGGGACGTGCCGTCAGGGCGGCATGTGAGGCCTCAAAGGGAGGGGGCGGGGCTAGCGGCATAGATCAAAGAAGCTTATCAGATGGCGGCAAATCCTTTGCGCCAGAAACGCCATTATATTTCTACTGCGTGGTGGTGGGAAAGAGGGGAAGTGAGGGGAAATACATACGTTTATAGAGATCTACATTTGATATTCTTTATCAAAATATTTGTATTATTATCGATTATATCCTTGGATTGTAGCTCGTTATTGATTGTCGTTCCAAGTAGGGTTGGAGGACTAGGATTGAAAACCGTGACATGAATACAAATTTCATCCCCCGAATAAAATAAAATGGTGAACGTACGATATTACATTTATATCAGTAACTAATTTCTTTGTTATGTATATTTGGACATCTGTCATCCTGACGAATATTATATCTCTTAGATGAATGTATATTTAAATGGTATAGTGAGCGTAAAAAACTAGATTACGTAAGACGCTGGCGCGAGCTGCGGTGGTATAGCATGCTGCTACGAATAGGACCGGACCTTACGGCATGCAGGACCGTACTGAGGGCTGGACTCTCAGCGATTCGTGATGCCGGTCTTTCTCCCTCCAGGTGCCACCCCTCAGCCGCCTTTCGCAAGGCTTCTCCTCCCCGCCAGGTGCTCGCCTCCGCCCGAGGCCGACATGAAAGGCAAGCTACTAAAAGATGACTGCGGGCATGTTAGCTTCCCGACACGTGAAGGCAGGCGTTATATTTGATAATGTTCGCTCTGGTTTTAAAAGAAATTTAAAAATAGATTGCAAGATATCTTTAACAAAGGAAGTCTTAAAAATGAAAATAAACAAACTTTATACTAAATACAAATCGGTCTTGATTATAATTATACACAGTCAGAAGCAGATCGTTGTTTTTCGTCTAAAAATAGAATACATTTATTAAAACATTTCTATTCTACAAGCTACACATCTGAGTAAATCTGAAATCTAATTGCTCGTAATTACGGGCAAATGTAGCGGTTTTAAAAATAAACGAACATTAAAACGTATAAAAATGCGTATTGTACACTGATTTTTTGACGAATGATGGACATGAGAGAAATTATTGAAAAAATCACTAAATAATAGAGTATATACATGAATTTAATTAAATAAGGGTGGAAAAACTTCTACAATTTTTGATATGCTAGCAATTCTCGTAATCGAGTATTTAAATAATGACAAAGATACAATCGAATGCTTAAGTACAGAATCTATACAGTATACGTTTAATTGAAACGTAATCATTAATATTCTTCATGTAGAATTATATTAATTATCGGGAAAAAAATTTGTTGTGGAAAGCTTAAAACATAGCTATCCCATTTTAAAGCACAATAGTCTCCCTAATGTATAAATGGCACACAAAGGCATGCGGGCGACAGCCTGTCGAGAGAGGTATTTCCGAGACTCAGCCAGTCAGGTAAACATTCTTCAAAGGGTGTACAAACTATTTTAGCAATGGTGTCCAACTGAATAATTCCTCGAATTTTCTCGAAGATTTCCTGTGAATGAAAAAAAAGCTTTTAAACAAATATGGCTCGATCTCTCTCTCTCTCTCTCCCTCTCTCTCTCTCTCTCTCTGCTGGAATAATCAAACAATATCTCTCGAATGGAGAGTTGTTTAAAAAACGATTTCGTCCTATGTTTACTAAGAGAATAAGCCAATCTTTTTGTAAAATAATACTTGGCGATAATTGTAATAGTCCCGAATGCTTACTGAGACAATCTATACACCACGCGTGAAAAAATACATGTTTTAAACAGAGTCCATTCCTATAATCTATATGGACAGTGTTTTCATGCAAGAATGCTATGCATTTAATTATAATTTCAGCGTAAAAAGAAAATATCGCTTCCCTCCGTTTAATTTTTTTCCCTGGTGCTAGAGTCATATTCGATATTTTATTGAAGGAAATAAGAGATATGAAACTTTTGGAATAATCTTCATGTAGAATTTAAATTACTTATTGTAGGAAAAAATGTTTTAGCAGGCTTGTAATTGTCTGGTTTAGGAATTTCCTGTGTTTGCTCAGGTGACTTGCGTAGAGCAATTAGGAAGCCTTTCAACCGTCCCTTATCGGTATGACAGACGTCAATTGTATACTTAAAGGTTACTTCCCCAGCGGACGGGGTTTTTTCGTCAAGGGTGTACAAAATTTCCTCTACATCTGGGTTTCGTTTTTCAGTTGTCGTGAATTTCTAGGGTTCAGGGGTTAGATTTCAATCAATTGTTTACTCTGACCTTACGTTTCTCATGATTTTCGCCGGTCTGCTACCTAATGCTGTAGCGGCATTTGCTATCATGATTCCATTTCAATTGCATCTTTTTGTCTCTAGAGACCTTTTGCTTGATTTCCTGTTGGTCGCACACTCTATCAGCCACTCGCTCGGCCCTTTGATTTTTTCATAGTTTCCCCTGGTCTGCACGCGAATGCTGGAGTGGTTTCTCAGCTATCACGATTTTCTTTCAGTTGCACTTTATGCTCCTAGAGTAATCTGATGGTTTCCCTCGTTCGATTGTCGATGGTTGTTCACTCTGACATATTTTTCATGGTTTTGCCTGGTTTCTGTATATGACTCTAAAATATGAGATGACTAAAATATGCATTTCCTGACATGGCTGCGATAGTCAAACTGTCCCCGACTGTGACGTCATATGGTGAAAGTTAACATGCTTAAGCATGATGAGTACTAATGAGGTCTGTTTTTACTGTATCAGTTGTCTCTAGTTCGAATCCCGATTTTTTAATGACTTCCTTAATTTTCCTCTGTACACTAGAATATATCGCTTAGATCGATGATGTAACTGCATACAGCTTTGTTTAACATGTCAAGCTAATATTATAAATTATTTTGTTCCTGGTGTTCTGGGTTCGAATACCGATTTAATGAAATTTACTTGTAAACATTTAATAACTCGTAATTTAATTTAGATAGACATGTCAAGGTAAACGTAAACAGAGTACCTAGTTCCTAAATATCGTTATTATGACGATAACTACTTTAAAGTACTCAGATCAAATCCCGAAGGGGTGATTTCATATATCTTCAAGCCTATGAATCCTATCAGGTTCGAGTAAAGATTAAATGGTAGATGCTGATGCGGGGAAGCTAAATTACTAAAACTCATTTATTAAAAGTATTACCGAGTTCGATTCTAGAAGCTTAGAATCTCTGTAACTCTGGAAAAATTGCTTTTCTCATGATTGTAGTGAAATGTAATGGTCTTTCTAGAACAATATGGAAAGGAAGAATTGAAAAGGGAATGAAAACATGAAATAATGTAGTATATACACACATTTAAGTAAGTAAGGGGGAAAATCTTCTACGTGACCTTTTAAGCTTTTGAGATTGTGCTAGCTTCGGTGTAATGGGTGGTGGTAGGCTTTGAATGTAACATCTGACTGAATGAGCGTGTGGGAATACTTCTCTTGTTGATGTGACAGCATATACAGGTAGTTACGAGTCGAGTTTAAACGTGTTTGATACTGGCAGACATCCTGTCTCTGGGTGTGACGTCATAAACATCCTGTCTCTAGACTGGGGCTGCTTGCCTCCTGCTCGGTTGACGGATCGTTCATCACCTTCACCAGTCAAGCTCTCCGAATCTGTACGATTATAGCCGAACAATACATAACATCTTCACAATACTTTACACTTTCTCTCTAAACATACGAAGCTATACGGAGACGCTCGAACAACAGTGTAACACGAATTGAAATATATAAGAGCTTACACGCTTCATCACCGTTTTTAGTATTAATAATCAGGATATAATTGATTAAAAAGGTTCGTGCTTACTCTATAAATAGAGCGAACTTGAGTATTGAAATTCATTCTGTTGATCATCTCTGAGGTGTTAACATCGTGTTCTCTCCAAGAATAATCAGCTTTCTAAAGTGGTATCAAGGCGTACATTTCATTGATCAGTGATTAATACGTTATTACATCAAGAATAAAGATGAATAACTCAGCGTATAAGGATATTATTCCAAGCGCTACTGGATATGCATGCGGAAAATGTGGGAAGAAGTTCCTCCGAGGTTATGACAAGAGAAGACACGAGATGAGCTGCAAGAAGCTCTTCAAATGTAAACATTGTAATGTAACCTTCAAAGATGGTTATAAGGGGCGGCGACACGAAGATATATGTGAAATAAGCAGCCCTCAGAAGAAAAGAAGATTGGAGCCAACTAAACATCAGTTACTGTCAACAATGGAGGACTGTGATATGAAGGAATACGAAACTTCATTCGAAGGACGATTGAAATCGTATTTTATACGATGCGAATCAGCTAAGGACCTAAATATGTATCTGCAAGAGGCAAAACAACGTATAATCCAGGCTGTGCATAAAGAGCTTAGCGTTCATAAGAGTGTTAAAATTAATCTGTTAGCTGAGTGTAGATTTGTTAACAGTATCGGAGAAACCTGTGACAAGACATTTAAAACCAGAAATCAAGCTGTTTTCCTAGAAACAGATCTGGACTCTATGCTGGAAGTGAAATTCAAGAAATTGGTGACTGAAATGGATGAGTCTCAGCTTAAGGGTAGCAGCTGGGCCTTGCTTACTGTGGAAGGGGTACGCCTTCGTATTAACAAGTACAACCCGTTGCGAGGAAGTAGCTACATACCCCTACCTCCCTCTGTTGAAGCAAGAAAAGCCTGCATTAACATCCAGAACTTAACTGATGAGCTATGTTTCATGTACTCTGTATTGGCCAAATTCGTGAGCACCAAGCCTCAACGCGTCAGCAAATACAAACAACTTCAAGATAAGTACGACTTCAGCTGTGTTTCTTACCCTACTCCACTTTCTCAAATACCTAAATTTGAGAAGCTTAACAAGATATCTATTAACGTTTTCGGGTTGGATGAGAAGCATGAAGTGTACCCGATAAAGGTTGTTGATATTGAACTACCTGAACATCGCGACCTGCTACTATTGAATGACAGTAGTGGAAAACATCACTACGTGTATATAAAGAATTTTGAGAAGCTCGTTCGACGCCAGAAAACTAAGCATGATGGAGTGATATATACCTGCAAGCGTTGCTTTACACATTTTGATAATCGAAATGGACGAAGTGGACTGGAAAAACTACAAGAACATGCAACCCTCTGTAATCAGCATGGTGTTGCAAGGGTAGTTATGCCTACAAAGGAGAAAGCAATTGTACGGTTTAAAAATGTTGAGAGGATGCTGAAAGTACCTTATGTCATCTATGCTGATTTTGAGAGTATTCTCACTCCATGCCATACGTGTATACCCAATCCTGAAACTTCCTATACAATCCCTTATCAAGAGCACACACCAATGAGCTTCTGTGTTTACGTGAAGCCTACATCTTGTGTTGAACATCTCGAAACTGGTCTTCCTAAGCAACCCTATGTGTATCGTGGTGCTGATGCTGCTCAGAAGTTTATGCTGTACCTGACATCTCTTGCAAAAATGATTGAGGACATATACAAATCTGCTAAGCCTCTGAAACTTACGGATCAAGAGCAGTTGGATTTTGAGTCTTCTTCAGCATGCTACTTGTGTGGAAAACCCTTTACAGAAGAGAACTATAAAGTACGCGACCATGATCACATCAGCGGTGAATATCGTGGAAGTCTTCATAATGAATGTAATTTAGCCTGTAAAACACCTAAATATGTACCAGTCTTCATGCATAACCTTAGCGGATATGACTCTCATTTCATTGTTAAGGAGCTGGGTTGCACAAGTGAACGTGTGGAGGTAATTCCTAACTCCGAAGAAAGCTATATCTCATTCACCAAGTATGTAGGAGATATAAAGCTTCGATTTGTGGGTAGCTTCCGATTCCTCAGTACAAGCTTGGATAAGTTGGTAAAAAATCTAACCTCGTATCCTGAAACGCTAAAGTACTTTGGAGAAGACAAATTGAAGTTGATGACCCGTAAGGGTGTATTTCCATATGATTTTGTTACATCATGGGATGCCCTGAACGAAACCTGCTTACCTCCTAAGGACTCCTTCTACAATAGATTAAATGAAGAAGAAATTAGTGATGCTGACTACGATCATGCTAAAAATGTATGGGAGCTGTTTAATGTGAGAAACCTGGGAGAGTACAGCGATCTCTACTTAACTTCGGATGTACTTCTCCTAGCTGATGTCTTTGAGACGTTCAGAGAGCAAACCCTCAAAACACACAAAGTTGATCCTGCACATTATTTTACCTCTCCAGGTCTTACATGGGACGCTATGTTACTGTACACTGGAATTAAGCTGGAACTGTTACAGGATTATGATCAATTACTCATGGTGGAATCTGGTATAAGAGGAGGTTTATGTCAAGTTTCCCATCGGTATGCAGAGGCTAATAACACATATATGGAGAAGTTTGATCCGTCGAGACCAACCCAATTTATCACATATGACGACGCTAATAACCAATATGGGTGGGCAATGTGTCACGCTCTCCCTTATGGTGGATTTCAGTGGGTGTCGCCTGAAGAAATCAGCTTAGAAACGCTACAAGAAGATGATCCTTACGGCTACATATTAGAAGTCGACATCGAGTATCCTGCAGAACTTCACGATCTACACAACGATCTACCTTTCCTGCCAGAGTGTATGAAACCATTGGAATCATCTACAAAGAAACTGATACCTCATCTTGGACCTCGAAAGAAGTATGTAGTACATTACATGGCTTTGAAGCAAGCTCTTAGTCATGGGCTACGGTTAACAAAAATCCATCGTGTGCTACAATTCCGACAGTCTCGATGGTTAAAACCGTATGTGGAATTTAACAACAGGTTACGACAACAAGCTGCAAATGATTTCGAGAAGGATCTCTACAAGCTCTTTAACAACGCTATGTTTGGAAAAACTATGGAGAACCTGCGTAACCGTATGGATATACGACTGGTGACCAATGAAAAAACTCTAGAGAAGCTGATCGCCAAGCCTACGTTTATCGACAGGACGATATATGCTGATAATCTAGCTGCTGTACATATGGCCTCCCGACAGATTGTATTCAACAAGCCTATATACATTGGTATGAGTGTGTTGGACATCTCCAAGACATTAATGTATAACTATCATTACGACGTTTTGTTACCTTATTATGGAGCTGAAAACCTGAAGCTTATGTATATGGACACTGATTCGTTCATTCATCGTGTTACAACTGAAGATGTGTACCAGGACAAGTTACGTTTTCTTGAGCATCTCGATACAGCTGATTACCCTGTCAACCATATATGTTACTCTACCCAGAACAAGAAGGTATTGGGAAAATTTAAAGATGAGGCTAATAGCAAAATCGTCCTACGCTTTGTTGGACTACGTCCTAAGATGTATGCCTTAGATATTCAAGGGTCAATGATAAAAAAGATTAAAGGTATAAAACGTAGCGCCATTAAGCACCATATTTCGTTTGACAGCTATACAGACTGTCTTAAAACCTGTGAAATCATCAGAACACCTATGAATCTGATCCTATCACGAAAGCATGCTCTTGCTACAGTGCAAGTGAATAAAATTGCATTGACTCCGTTTGATGATAAAAGAATTATTGCTGAGGATGGGATAACGACATATGCATATGGACATTACGCCATTACAAACAGTGCTTAAAAGAATGTAAGTTAAACATAAAGAGTTTCTCGTGAGTCTACAATCTTAAAAGAAGGTTATCTGTGTGTTGTATATGCAGATAGCTGACGCCTGATGAAGAAAGAAGAAGATGGAAGGGAAGGTGGTAACCCTGCCATTAGGAGTAATCCTAGTGCTAGTCTCAAGCCTAGATAAAAGGGGAGAGACATCTACAAGGAACTAAAATAAAGGTATGTTGGCGTAAACTTTTCAATTAAAACTCTCGAATAATAAAACCTGAATAAAACATTGCAATTTCCCTAAAAGAAAGTTGAGGTTATCTTTGGTTAGCCAGATTAGGTTAGTCGATGCCTGACTAGAAAGGATGATGAGAGGAATGTTTAGGATTGGTCGGGTTAATCTGGGCTAGGCTCTCGTACTTATTGTCTAAGTTATGAAGGATGAATTAGTTTAGATTGACTTAGCAATAGATTGGTTACGTGTTGTTCTTACGTTTTGTTACTTGGTTACATGCTTGGTACGTGTTGTTACTTAGCGTGATCAGTTTGTTACATAGCGTGATTCCTTTGTTACATAGCGCGATTCCTTTGTTATATAGCGTGATTCCTTTGTTACATAGCGTGATTCCTTTGTTACATACCGCGATTCCTTTGTTACATAGCGCGATTCCTTTGTTACATACCGCGATTCCTTTGTTACATAGCGCGATTCCTTTGTTACATAGCGCGATTCCTTTGTTACATGGCGTGATTCCTTTGTTACATGGCGTGATTCCTTTGTTACATGGCGCGATTCCTTTGTTACATGGCGCGATTCCTTTGTTACATGGCGCGATTCCTTTGTTACATACCGCGATTCCTTTGTTACATACAGTGATTCCTTTGTTACATGGCGCGATTCCTTTGTTACATGGCGTGATTCCTTTGTTACATGGCGCGATTCCTTTGTTACATAGAGCGATTCCTTTGTTACATGGCGCGATTCCTTTGTTACATAGAGCGATTCCTTTGTTACATGGCGCGATTCCTTTGTTACATGGCGCGATTCCTTTGTTACATGGCGCGATTCCTTTGTTACATGGCGCGATTCCTTTGTTACATAGCGTGATTCCTTTGTTACATAGCGTGATTCCTTTGTTACGTGGTGTTACGTCTCGACACGTGGTTACCTCTCCTCGGTTCGCTATCTCGCTCATATAAAACGCCATATTCTAGCCTTCAAGTCCTGTTTAGTATAACATCTTTCCTTGTATTCCCTATCTCTCTCGTATAAAGCATATCCCTCCCTCCTTTAGCATCTGACTAGCCCAGCATCAGCCCTGGTATTCCCTATCTCTCCCCTATAAACATATTTTCCTCCTTGAACTGTCGCATCTATCCTCGTTTTCCCTATCCCTCCCCATATAAACGCAAAAGTAGCCCCGCTTCTGTCTATCATACCGCCTGCCTCCGTTCTCCATATATTCCTCATATAATCGTATACCGTACTCCTTAACCTCTGACTGCACTAGCACCTCCCCTCGCATGCCCTATCTCTGTCGTATAAAGCATATCTCTCCCATCCTTCAGTCCCTGCTCTACCTCAGAACTCTCCTCGTTTTCCCTATCTCTCCCATATAAACGCATTTTTTCCTCCTTGAAGGTTCTCTCACCCTAGCATATACCCTCGTTTTCCTCGTCTCTCCATATAAAAAGCCCTACTCTACCCTTCAAAACCCTGAATAGTCTAGTACCTCTCCACGCATCCCCTATCTCTCCTGTAAATATGTTCATATTCCCCCTGCTTCAGCATCTGTCTATCCTAGCATCTGTTCACGTTCTCCCTATCTTTCCCATATAAATGCATATTCCATATCTCAAATCCTATCTAGTCTAACACTTCTCTTCGTATTCCACGTATCTCTCATATAAAGCACATCCTCATTCCTTCAACCTCTATCTAGCCTAGCATCGATCCTCGTAGTCCCTATCTTCGCCATATAAACGCATTTTCCTCCGTGAACCGCCGCATATACCCTCGTTTTCCCTATCCTTTCCCATATAAACGCAAAAAAGTGGCCCAGGTCTGTCCTATATACCCTACTGTCTACCAATTCCCCTTGCATCTACAAGAAAATTAGCAATAATATTAACATCTCGATATCTCGATTAACATGAAGCATATGGAGAATAAGCGTTTGTAAAAATAGCTTGTACAAGAGTAGCGAAAGTCATATGAGTGTAACACATCAGATTTTTTAAGTCTGATTCAAGCTTCCAAATTTTGCATGCTTAATGCCTTTAAACACTGAAACAAACCTAAACGAAACACAAAACTTTGTGGCCGGCGGGGTTAATCCGTGCAAAACCCAATAAGAAGCATGCTCCACCAGTGGTTTACAGTTAACACACTGTGAATTTATATTGTAAAACTGGCGATACACATATTTTAACCCACGAAATTTACGGGCGATAAAAGAAAGGGAACAGAAGATAATCCGTTCATGAAGAGCATTTTATTTTGAACTTTGCAGACCAATCAGCTTCCTAGATTAACTGCTTGTCGAGATAATGGCGTGCATTTGAACTCCTCTTTTAGCAAGGTTTGCTGCTATGAACCAAAGCTTTCAAGCCGCTTGTCCAGCCTCTTTTGTTTATCCTGTCACCATGTAACATGAAACAGACACCGCACTCAACTAAGTGATAAGGAAGAAACCTTCAGTTGATGTTAAGTTTTTTTCTTCATAGAGGCTGTAACTTTCGCGCTAGCGCTAGTAAATTCTGTGAGCGCTCGTAGAACACTTACGGTAATGGTGTTTGTTCTATTTTACTGGCTTTTAGCCAAAATGTGATTTAATGAGCAATGTATGAGCAATGAGAGAGAACCAGTAATGCACAAATGGGAAGTATTGTGTTATCAGAGCAGGATTACAGTTTACAATGTATATTATATTTTTAAAAACCTTCTGACACAATACAACTGCTTTGCTGTAAGGAGTTTTCTGCTTGGCCTGCACAAGTTTCTCTCTCTTTTACGTCTGTTTTAACTACATGGTCATATCGCGACGGATCTGTTAGGAGATACCTCGTGGTTCGGTTTTTGCGGACAGGTGATGGGCAGATATAGTGCAAGGCAACTGTATCTCTGCTTCTACAAGTGTCGGGCAGATGGTATTAGAGTGCCATCCAGTCTACCTGCTTTCATTATCTGTGGATAGATGGCAGATTTTTCGTTATTACCATCCATTTATCGGTTTTATTATTGTTTTAGACTAAGTTGGAACTTTGGGTTATGATATTAAACATGCATTCCGGTATTTACCTTGGCTCCTGAGGTAAACCTCGAAAAAAAAACCTCAGATTGGTCGGCCTACGGAAGTTGAACCCGAGGCCTCCCGAAATCAGCCCACAGACGTTACTACCTGAACCTTCCCGCTCGGTGCGCAGGTTTTGTTATCGTTATTAAGGTGAATTTTTCAGGTTACTATGTTGATTTAGAAATGCATTCTACCAAGTTGTATTTACTCGGGTCCTACAGTTTCTTCCCCATTTACGCTTTCAACTTTGCTCCACCCTTTTACACGTTATGCACGCAGCTCCAATAGCGTCCAGAGCTCGGTCGAAGTTATAGAAGCCTAAGTGTTCAAGTTCTCCAGCAAATTATCTACAACAAAATCCCACACATGTGGGGATAAAACCCCTCCTTGCTGACAACCCCTGACTGCAGATACCTGCAGAGTTTCATCAAACACATTAATGAGAATCTTCCTATCTTTCAGCATAGTTTTTATCCACCTGCAACAGGTGTTGTTTATCCTATGCTTTTATTTGCTAGGATTTTAGATTACATGATACATTGTCAAAAGTACCTTCTATATCAAGGAATTCTCCAAGTGTAATATCTTGGTATTTCAGTAAAGAATTAAATTGAGTTTTATTTATGGATGCTCTTTAACTGCTGTGGTTCTTAGCGTCCTATTCTATATTGGACGTGAAAGACGGTAGTTTTGCTCAGATGCCTCTATCAGGCTTGAGGTTCTTTTACGTGCCGTAAATCTACGACACGGGACCACCAGCTTTACTTCACTTTCGAAAGAAACCATGCTAAGGAGTATTACGCCCGAAAAAATCCATCGCCCTCCGCCATCGCCCTCTCGAGAAATAGAGGCTAGCACGGTAACCTCTACACCACGAAGGACGACATTGATGATACTTCAGTGATTTTTTATTCTCTTAATCGACTGATGAGGAACTGTCTCACATGGTTTTCCTTGTTGATAAGTATGCTAATTTGGATTAAGTGGCACTTTAGGGAAACCTCAGAAAAGAGATGGTTTTACGTTCATTTTTAAAATAAATGGTAGTAAACTAATGTTTTAAAGATTTTGCCTGATTGTAAATTTGAAGGTTTAGATAAAAAGACCACCCTTACTGATCTTCAGACTGTCTGTACATAAGAAAATGCCAGACTGTTTCTAAACAGCCTGCATAACATTTGTGTAATGGATTCTTTCCTTTTTTCTAGCAGGGCTGGGAAAATACCACCAGGACCAGGTGATTTATAAGAATCAAATGAGCTTGTAGGCCAAAGGATTTTATTGTAACCAAATATTCTTGTTCTCCAACCTCCCTCAGAGACTTTCCTATCGAACTTTCAGCTTTGATGGAGGTAATCATCTTTGGAGTGAAATACCACTGAAACTGGGAAGTGTGCTTCCATAAACAACTGAGCTGTTTCATTCCCGGTTTTAGTATAGGTTCCATCAGGTTTTTAAGGTCTCTAATGAATTATTTGGTCCTATTCTGTAGGCACGCCATGTCAGAAATATTATCTATCTCTTGACAAAGACTCCTGCAGGAGTCTTCTATGAGTTACTTATCATTTTAACATGCACGATGTTGGTTTGTCTATATTCCTCCTAGTCACCAGTTTACTTTGCTTTACTGAACAATTTTCGGGATCTATTCTTTATCTTTCCCTGATCACTGCTCTATTATCTCTTACCCGTCCTGTTAGAGACAGTGATTTGGGGACAGTTGTCATGATATGGGGTTAAATAGCTCTTGAAGCTGTTCTAAGACTACCTCGAAATCACAAGTATTTCTTATTGAATGATTTATTAGTTTATATGACCCTTCAATGTCCTTGCGCCCAGTTGATATGGCTTGAACTGTGTAACACTACTGAGAACTTATAAACTGAATTGATTTCCATCATTATGTATCTATTGTCTGAGAAAGATGGTTCACCAGACACATACCACTTCTCAACCATGGTGCTTATGCCAAGGGTTATGACAACTTCCCTTCCTCTCTGTGTTACAAATGTGGGTTCGTTCCCTCTGTTTAATATTACTAGGTTCCTTAAATTATAAAGTCTAATAATGACTCACCTCTCTGGTTTATATTGGTGCTTTCCCATGCTGCGTGATAGGCGTTTGTATCTGCACCAACAATAATCTGTACCTTGGATGGTCCACAGAAGAGTTCCAATTCCTCTAGTTCTTCAGAGGGTGGTCATACTGCAGGTAAATAGAGGCAAATACAACCTATTTATGGCTCCTGCTGTACGATATTTTACTCTTACCGCTGTTAAATCTCAGTGACAAAATTCATTCATGGAAAGAACTTTTAAGCCATATTTAACAAATAGACATGTTTTTGAATTTCCAAATAAATATCATAAATTAACTTGCTTCTAAGATTGGTTAGTCCGATACTCTTCCCTTTACAAGCTAGGATACTTGTATCCAGGCTATATCTATGCTTCCAAGTGCTAGAACTTTCTGAAAGGAGGTCGAGGCACCTCAACTGTGTTGAAGGTTTATTTGTATTGGCTTCAGCTTCTGTAGCTTCTCCTTTGGCCCCAAAACTGTGAAGGTTATTTTATTGAATCCAAGATAAGATTTGAATCCCAATTGGTTTAGTACGTTTAAAGAAATGTCATCGATTGACAACTACAGTAGTATCTGTTGCCTCAGCCTTCCTATTGACATGATTATTCATTCTTCGGTCTTCGGCCCAGGGCTCTGGGTTTCCACAAGTTTCAGCAGCTTCTTGGGTTCTTATCTTTGAGGATTTTGTTGGAAAACAATGCAATTACCGTAGTAGTTCTGGTTATCTTCTTGGCGGTACCAGTCCGCAGGGTTGAACTTCCAGGGTTTAATGCTTGGCTCCTTCTCCATCAACCACGATTGCTCCCTTTCATCGACACATATGATGAACATTATGCCTTTATCGGCTTAGCTGTTAAACTGACGCTTGGTTCACATTGCCAGATTTGCTCAAGAATAACCTGCTGCACCTGTACTGTGGTCTTCCCTCAGTTTTTCGTCTGGATATTCTTCCAGAGCTGCCATATTTAGAGCTGACAGAGTTTGACTGTAGTTACCCCAGCTGATGTATGTTTAGACGTGCTGGGTGTTACCTCAGTTTGTTCCGTAGGTACTCTTTGGCCGTTTTACCACAAATCTGTATTTGCTTTCAGCTGGTGATGGAGTGTGGTTTTAGATTTGATTTTATGGAGCCATGTTTCTCATGTTAGTAGATGATGTTGCCTCTTGAGTTTAGCTATAACCTGCTGTCATACTTCCCCAGATGCTTTAGGCTCCCATCTCTTGTATCTTGTTTTCCTGGCTCTTATTGGCTTTCCAGTTGCTATGGCCTTTTCAATGGCGTATTTCTGCGTTGAGCCGCAAAAAGCCTTTTTCCTGGTGAAGCCTATTATTCCCTGACGCAGTATGTGTAACTTTTGTATCCGCAGCTGGGCTTGTTATGCTACTTCCTTTTTGAGGACCAGAGACAAACGCTGACAAGACTCGATTAACGGCATCTTTCTCGAACTCCATCTCTGTGGTCTCATGTTTACCTTTAATACCTGGAGATTCCTCACCCACGAGTTCCCATTGTTTTGCTTCTTTTGCTTTACTTTCTTTGTCAATTTCCATTCATGTCCCACGAGTGTGGGAGAAAACAATGTCCACCCAAAGGAGCCCCCCTACATGGATGTAAAGCTAAATACTATAGATGACGCCTGGTTCCCTACAAAGATGTTAATTGCAACATTTTTATCACCCTGGAACAATGCAGACCTGGATGCATTTTCACCTTGACTTCGGATGAAACATCGTCCCTATAAGGCCCCTGCTGGGAGACTCAATACGGTATTTCCAACTGGGAGTCTCATGGAAGAGTTTTTTTTCCTCAGATGCCCTTCTGGGGTTGAATTTTGGATGGCAACACTTCGTAGTTTGGCAACTCATTTGCAGCTTTTCTGGCATGGGTGACCCTACCGATACGAAGCACCGCCAGTACAGTCTACAAGGGCTTTATTGCACGAATGCCCGTCCACCCACGACAAGGTCTTGTGGCTTCTAGGAGGAGTTCGCGAAGCTTAGCGCATACCATTCCAGACTCCCAGGATAAAAGTCCCATGATTTTACCGGAAATCGAACAGAGGTTTCCTGCTCTGTTGGTAATGTTACCGCATCAGCATGGGAACGCTTCATCTCAAAAATACTAAGATTGGTCGCTTAAGTCATTCTTAAATCATTTCCATCCCTCAACAATGGGTCGACAATCGAGCCAGTTTGGCGATACAGTTTCGACATGGTGAACGTTCTGGACGCGCTTTGTTGTTCCCCAACAATTGAGCCGGCCAAACTGTCCAAAAGCGAACATCCCAGGGTAGTCCTTTGTGTTCCTCCCGAAACGTCGTGGTACGACCAACAAATCACTCAGCTTGAAACCCGAGAACACCGAGAGTACAGGTATATACGTCGACAGGAAATCAGCTCTTACATCCCAGAGATAGGTGGATGGTGTATAAGGGCGAGCGCTTACGGCTGTCTGGATTCTAGTAGAGATGGAGATCTTTGCTGCATCAATACCTAATGGTCGTTGAAATATATTTGTTTCCTTGGCCACATGTTGCTGCCATTTCATCTCTCTTGTTGCTGAAACATGCCAATTTCAACACTTTTTTATTTATTTAGACATATTTTTCAGCACAACCACTGAACATTTTCTCCTTTGGGTTAACTGAAAGTTTGGGTATTTGCGAGACGCCTAGCGACAACTCATTCTGCAGAGATGAGCATCACTGTTCCAGACTTACTACAGACCGAGTATGACAACGTGATATTAATACGAAAATAATACACAGTTTCATTGCAATTTTAAGGTAAATTTTCAAACTGTAGATAATTTTAAACGTTGTGATTATCTGACGATCGTAGTATATGCGACTCTAACCTTATTTGTCATCTGCTTGTGATTAATAGCTTAAATTTCTATTACTAGGGCACCACAGGCGTGATGCATGAAATGAAATTATAACTGGGAAGGGAAATTTACGTAGTAAGTTACTATCCCGACATTTGTTAGTTATGAGGACTGAGAAAAATTCGTCAAAGAGGACGCTCTTGGCCGAATTTGAACCACAGACGTTCCGTTCACGAGTCCGTGTTTTAACGAACCGGGCCACTCCTGACGTTTGTGATTAAATATACCTATTGTCTTTATATCTTGTAATTCTTCGTTTATTATATTCGTGTTAATTTTATTGCTTAAATTTCTAATAATAGGTAGACTACTGTATATACATCTCCCTTTTTTCGCGCCAGCGAAACTTCAGAACTAAAATGAACAGTATACGTGGTTACTGCGTAATTGTTTTAGTCATAGATTGTATAAGTAATGCGCTCTAGGCTACAATTAAAATGTAGGCCCCCAAAACATTTGAAGATCCAGTGGTTGTGATATTGCGTTGACTTTAGCAAAGAAATTGCTGTTACAGTAAAGAAAAAGCAGTTCGCGGGAAACAAGCCAACGCCACACAAGAAGATAGCTCCGACGGTAGCGTCGGGTTCAAATTCCCTGAACGAGCCAAACTAGATTCTTCTTCTCGTTGCCACGTAAATACCATATTGGATATTCAATTCCACGACCCAAAGTTACACCTACAGGAAGGATATTACGCAACTAAGGCGACATATGTGCTCAGCTTTACCATGACTAATGTACGCTCAAAGAAGAAACAGAAGTTCCGCAATCCCAAAGTACAATGCAATTCAAAACTCAATAGCAACAAAAATAGATGGTACAGGAAGACGACTACGCAACTAAGGTGGTATATCAGCAAGTTCCTCAATTTGGATGGTACACGAAAGAGACTACGTAACTAAGGCTGTCTGGCATAACCTGACTGATGCGGACCAACGCACCTAAAGGAAACCACCGCTATAAAACCAGCGACGATAAGAAAACTACCAGTGGAATTGTAACTATAGCCCAGAAACAGGAATAGCACAATACCTTTCGGAAAAGAGAGAGAAAAACAAAGGCAAAATAAGGGGGGGTGAGCCCAGAAAGAATAAATAGCATGAACGGAACTACTGATTCTATTAATAGATATAAATACCTACCAGTTTTCATTTTTGTTTTATTTCCTCTAGTAATGGGAAATAATTTTGCCTCCCGACAGGTTTAATATAAAGCACAGTGATTGCTATTAGCATAACAATGTAAAATCGGATTAAAATTAATTAGATAAATAAGTTTTTGTTTCATTTATCGGACTGTCAAATGCAAATCCGTCGGCCCACGGGATGAGGTAACAACGTTCAAATATTCGCCTTCTTTAATAATAATGTATAAGGGAATGCTGTAATTGAAAGCGACTTGTGCAAGTGCTGCAGTCGGTCGGCCACTACATTAATGAGAAACAAGAGGTAATATAATTACGGTCTACGTTGTAATGGAAATTTTAAAGTGGCAGTACTCAACTTGAGCGGGACGGAACGGAGCAATAAGTTTTAATGCAGCTCTTGTACTGGGTTAGAGTGCATGTAACTTGTTTATTGGTTTACCTTCTGTTTGCCAGCAAAGGTATCTATGCGCTAGAGGCATGCCAATCACAATGGTCACGCTCGTAAATCCGCGCCTGGCTCTGGCGTTTCGTGGCGTGGGCTGTCCGGCTTCCAGCGGACCTATGTATGTGTGAGATAAGTAAAACAGAGAAAAATCTAGGGCAACTTTCATAATTATGGATATTTTGTGAAATCCAAAAAATGCTTCAAGGCTCACCATTTAAACAACCTTTAATTTTGCGCTAATTCCTACAAGATTTGAAATTGTTACTTTCTAGGAAGTATTGCATTCCGCTCAAAAATTCGATACCGAGATTTCACCGGAAATAGTGTTTTGAGATCCCATAATTAAAAAAAAAAAAAGCATTTTTAGTAGGAGATCTCACTGTGTGAGTGCGTTTGTGTAGTGTGTACTGTGAAAAGCATAACTCGAAAACAAAAGTCGTTTAAGTCCGAAACTGTATTTAAGTTTAGCATCTTCCAAGGATACGACACAAAGATTTTCAAGAAAATCCCCCACCACAAAGTACCCTTTGCATGGAAAATGTTCCGTTATTCTATATTTTCTCAAAAGTGCCTCTAACCATTTTGATTAACATACCATATGTTTTAAGATATTTTCATGACAAATAGAATGTATATTTTGGATTTTCTGGGAAAAGCCGGTGAAATCTCCTTCATTCCGAATAACTTGTATAATTGGTAAATCGAAAGAGATCTTACTTCACGAAAAATGTAGATCTCGTTGAAGCCCACAATTTAAGGAAAATGCAATTTTTACTTTCTCTACTACGCATAGTAAGTAGGGGAAGTATTGTATTCCACCCAAAAATTCGATACCGTGATTTCACCGGAAATACATGTTTTGAGATCCCCTGAATCCAAAAAAACATTTTTGGAAACATGTTTGTGTGTGTGTGTGTCTGTTAACAGCATAACTCAGAAACGAACAGTCGGATAAACACCAAACTTGGTATTTAGGTTCAGTATCTTCCAGAGATGCGACACGAAGGTTTTCAAGAAAATTCCCCCACCCCAGAGTACCCTTTACATGGAACATTTTTCGAAAATTTTAATTTTCTCAAAAATGACTAAAGATTTTAATTAAAATATCATATGTTTAAGATACTTTCATGACAAATAAAATGTATATCTCGAATTTTCTGGGAATGTCTCCAAAAGTATTCTTCATTGTGAACGACTTTTGCATAACTGGTAAAACCATAAGAGATAGACAAAATTTTACTGTACAAAAAATTTAGATCGCGTTAAAATACACAATTTATGTCATATACTTTTTTTAGTTGGATGATCCATTTTCGAGATATTGCTTGTTATTCCCTTAAATTTTCCAATACTTATACTTTTTCTCAAATTCGTTATTCATTTTTTTTTGTCCTGGTAATGCAAAGAGAATGCAATGCTCCACATAGCAACCAGCGCTTAAAAGATTTGACTATCGCTTAAAGCCTACCAATTCCCCTTGCGTCTACAAGAAAATTAGCAATAAGATTAACATCTCGATATCTCGATTAACATGAAGCATATGAAGAATAAGCCTTTGTAAAAATAGTTTGTACAAGAGTAGAGAAAGTCATGTGAGTGTAATACATCAGATTTTTTTGTTTTGTTTGTTAACCATTACAGAGATACTTTTATCTTTCTTAAACCTACAACGAAATGTGTAAATTCATAATGAAAGTTTACCTATCTGGATTAACAAGAATAAACTTCTGCAAGAATCATTTATAGAAAAGTGAGTAGAAAAATTAATGTGGATGCAACACACCAGAGTTTTTTGGGGGGGTTTTGTTATTGTTTTTTATTCTGCGCAAGGTAGGTTTATTCATGAGCACTGGTGGAAAAAGTGACGCAACAGCAAATGTCTTGATGTTTATCTAGATAATGAAGCCACTTAGAAAAGTGTAACTCTTTTATTAATCCCATTTTACATTTTAAATCGAAGTCTGGCTATGTGTATATATATATATATATATATATATATATATATATATATATTACTAGAAATGATTATGTATTGAGATAATCGAAGAAATAACTTTTCTGCACAAAACCAATTGTATGGTTGTATAGAAACGCGATGTATAGAATTGGTATTTTCTAACTTTATTCTCTTAAAAATGAATTGTGTTTTAACTCGAGGTAGACAGCTACAGTTACCTAATTTATCTGCATTGAATTGATTGTGCTGCCCTTTTTCTTCTTGTCAAGTTTTTAAATACTCTTGAACTAATGCATTGTTAATAACACTGTAAACCTCATTGAAGAAATATTCTACGTAATCCAAAATTGGGGAAAATAATTACGTACTATTTGTAGAGGACGATCCGCATAAACCTTTACCGTTTTAATCACTGAAAATTACTCCGCAAAACACACAGTGAAATTACCTATTTATGATCTCAAGCAGTAACCGTGGGAGATTTATTTTTCGGGTAACCATGTTTGCACCATTTGATATAGCGTGAAAATCTTTGGTGGAAATCCTAATGGGTTTGCACCAGTAAGTCATAAATAAAGTCGAACATTTTTTTTGTTTTATGATAGTACCACGTTACGATGTCTGGGCACAATTTTCACTCCCTTTTTCCCAGATGCGAATAAGCGTGTTAAAATTGTGCATTTATATTTTAATGTCTTTAAAACACGGAGTAAAACAAGTGAAATGTTTGTTTTTAACTACAGGCTATCATAGGAGGGGTCTGTTTGAATAAAAAATATACTCTACAAAAGCAATACGAGAAGTTTTGCCTTCTTTGTATTTTTGCTTGCTTTAGTAGTTACCTAAAGTTAAATAGAGTATTGTAGCACCACTAAGTTAAGTGAAGCAGGCGACTTCACCATAATAAAGCCTATAATTGTGGTGTAATTGTAATGCTATTTGGAGAGAAGGGGTCAAAGGGGCGAAGCTTCCTCTATCTGTAGGCCTGGGGTTGTCTTCTGAGCATCTGGACGCCAACTCAGGAACTGATGAATCGTGTAAATGCATACGTCTACGTTTCGCTTAGAAATAAACTGCATCATTTAGCTCAATGCTTACTATAGTTTGGCAGGAGAGGAAACCGGTACGGAGCTAATTGTCTATAAAGGAAGAGTGAAAATAGCATTAACATAAATCCAAAACACATACAACATTTATTCTTTTATCTTACATGTTTCACATCGTGATCCCCTGGTCACCGACGCCACCGGGGCGCGCCGCCTTCGGCGCCAGAAAAACCCTACATCGTGTGCACTGTTCAGTAGCTTTATCACAACTATACTGTTACCCACGCTTAGCAGACGCAACACAACTGCGCATGTGTACAACGCTAATTAATCCACAAGTGTTTTCTTTTATTAAGACAAATACATCTTCAGCGCTAATGCTTTGCAGATATAATGCTCCTTGAACTAAAAAAAAAATAAGTGTACAATGCAATAAATAGAAGGCACAGAAAACTATATAAGACAAGAAATAGCACTCGATATAAAACAAATAATCAGTGAACACACAAATCAGTGAATGTCTGAGACAACTGGGATCACTGAGAAGCAAATCTTGTGGTGGTCTGTGCTTCAGCCGAGTTGGCCCACGAGTTCTTGCTCCGAGGTTGTATTCTACTGCTCCTTGCACTTGCTGGTTGGTGAACAAAGGTTTAGAGTCGGAGCGGAGAAACTGATGTATTGCAGAAAGTCCCAACTCACGGTGAAGCTGTCGATTTCGGATGAACCATGGGGCTTTAGTGACAATACAAATTGCTCTATTTTGCAGATCTGAAGGCTGTGAATATAGTCTTGCTGGCAGCATCACATACAGGAGCTGCGTAGGTGATCAGGGGTCGCAGTAGGGATGTGTATAACAGCAAAGAGTATTCAAGAGCCAAAGGTGACCGTCGGTGAAATATGGAATAAAGTTGTCAGAGTCTGACTGAAGCCAAGGTGACCATATTTTGTACATGGGAATTCCACGTGAGCCTGGTGTCAAGTAGTGCACCGAGATACTTCACCGATGTTAGTACTGGTAACCAGGGGAGAGGCTCTTGGAGAAAAACGAGAGGGAAGAGATTTCTGTAAGGACGGAGGGAGAAGATTTTGGCCTCTTGTTTTGTATGCATTCAGTGAAATGCGCCAGGTGGCGAGCCAAGGAGAAAGTACATCAATAGAATACTGTAGTGTCTTGATAGCTGTGCGCAGATCAGAATGAGAGTAATAACCCACAAGTGTTCCACCGACAGTCTGGCCTCACAACAATGTATAACCAATGACAATGTCTGTAACAATAAATAACATTGCATCTCTCCCCAGAAGGCGATGACTACGGCGCCTAAAACGAACAGAAAAAAAACCATACACGAGTAAAAGTATCCAGGACCAAGAAGCTAAGAAAAAAAGTACAGCAAATACATTAAATAGGTTAATAGTTCCTGTTCTTGTCTTGCCTTACGATATGAGAGTTTCTTCAGGCTTGCATTCTTTTGTTATTGAGACAAAATAACCTGGATAGGTGTTTCGGTGAACCCCCCGACTGGTAACCATAAAATGGAAACTGAATGTTTTACCTTTCCCGCGGTTGTCCTCCACTAATCACTTGTCACAGACACTGATGAAGTGTCCTTGCAGCGGATGCAGAACAGCTTTAGTGTGCTGGTAACCTAGAGAATGCTCTTCCCCACAACCGGACGACTTCTGTAGAAGCAATAATAATGGGAGCTGGACGCTGGCTTGGTCCACAACCCCGCCAACAACTTTGTGGCAAATTCAATATCTGGTCTGCTTAATTTCTGCTGCTCCTAGGAAGTAAAGCTTTGGGAGCCAATCGGGAGGTCCTCAACTGCTTTAGGAGGGGTCACCACAGAGGATTTGTCTACAACAGGTTACATGACAAATAATTACAAGAAATTTTAACCTTACATGACATTGAGGTCGTGGTACCAAAAGAATCCTAACTATAACTTACTATATCTATATGAAGCTCCATAAAACTATTCAAGGAAACCTAGGTTTTGCAAAACAAAGTTCCACGTGGACTGTATTTTAAATTAAATTTTGATTCCCCCCAAACATAAAGTAAATAATATGAAAACGTTTACAAAAACAGGTGAAATATGATGCATTAGTACTATCGATCAATTGAATGACATGATCGCAAGGCACTGGAATGAGAAAGAACGCGTGGCGCATTAGAAGCTCACTACAAATGCATCTAGACTTGAAGTATCACTATTCTACCCATGGAGAGGTATACCAACATTAAATCATACATCTACAAGGAAAAAAATCTTATGTGTTACACTCACATGACTTTCTCTACTCTTGTACAAACTATTTTTACCAACTCTTATTCTCCATCTATTTCATATTAATCGAGATAAACATTTGCAGAAACGATCTTTTGACATGCAAAGAGAATTACATTTTACACATAGCGACCAGTTCTAAAAATATTTGACTATCGCTTAAGGCGTACTGTGTCCCCCTTGTTTTGTATTTGCAAGGGCAATATAGAAATATTTAGTACCAAGCATCGACATATATCTTAATAGCTGGTTGCTAGGTACAGCACCATTCTCTTTGCCACAGATTAATACTCTTTGCATATCCAAGACAAACAAAATGAATACCGAATTCCCATTTGAGAAAATAAGTATTGAAAAAATTAAGGGAATAACAAGCAATATCTCGAAAATGGTTCACTCAACAAAAAAAAAATGTATATGACATAAATTGTGTATTTTAACGCGATCTACATTTTTTGTGTAGTAAAATTTTGTCTATCTCTTATGGTTTACCAGTTATGCAAAAGTCGTTCACAATGAAGAATGCTTTTGGAGACATTCCCAGAACATTCAAGATATACATTTTATTTGTCATGAAAATATCTTAAACATATGATATTTTAATCAAAATCGTTAGAGCCATTTTTGAGAAAATTAAAATTTTCGAAAAATGTTCCATGTAAAGGGTAATCTGGGGTGGGGGATTTTCTTGAAAACCTTCGTGTCACATCTCTGGAAGATACTGAACCTAAGTAGCAAGTTTGGTGTTTATCCGACTGTTCGTTTCTGAGTAAAGCTGTTCACAGACACACACACACACAGACATGTTTCCAAAAATGCTTTTTTTGGATTCAGGGGGTCTCAAAACATGTATTTCCGGTGAAATCTCGGTATCGAATTTTTGGGTGGAATACAATACTTCCCCTACTTACCTACTATACGTAGTAGAGAAAGTAAAAATGCAAAGCTCCCTTATTTTCCGCAATCAGTATTGGAATCTTTTCCACCTATTTACAAAACAAAATCATTAGGACAGCGACAAAGTGACTGTTGTAGTTGCATTTATGGGTACAACTATCCATACGGAAGTAACTATTGCGCCTTATAATTAACGTCATTGCTTGTGGTTAACTGTTATACTTGAAGGAAGTATGTGTGACTGGATAGTAATCACAAGTATTATAGCTTAAAAATTAAAATAGTTAAATTTCGGGTAAAAAATCATATCCACTCAGTATGTTTTCGTAATTATTCTATCAACATGTTTTCTTTTCGCATAAATGGATTTTACGGTATTATCTAAATATGTAAAGTAATGCCATGTGTAACTGGTTTTCATAACTTTGCGCATTTTATAATTGATGATGACATTTGCAGTAGAAGGAAGGCAAAGGTGAGCTAGAAGGAATTCTAAATATTTATTATATTGCTATTTCATTCGTCAGATGGTATTGTAACTGATCCCATTGTATGACTAGCCTTTTACTCTTTTTTTTGTTTGTTTAATTATCTATTTTGTTACATGTTTCCTATAATAAATCATTGTAAAGATAAATTGATTAGTTAATTACAAGAAATGAATAACCCTTTTTATAATTATAATATATGAATAGTTTTGCAGAATCTGCAGCTTATTCTCTTTTCCATTCTCCACTGTATTGTTGAGGTAGGGCCTTTGGTGGCGTAAGCAGAACGTTCTTTCTGAGAGAAGTTTTCAACCTCATTATCGTCCAGAGATAGCTACATTTTCTTTCGTTACTTTTGAGGAACCTCTGGAGGATTCTGCTTTAATTCCACGTCCATGTGCCACCACTGGCTCTTCATTATCACTTTTTTTTAATCAGTGCCTTCATTTTCGTCAGGGATGTTTTGTTGCTAGTGAATTGCAATACCAGCGGGGTAAAGCACATTTACATAATTCGTCTCGTCTCTTCCCTTCCATTTTCGAGATGCTGTAATTTATTAAGTAAGCCCAACGAAACTACAACACGACTTTCTCTAACCATTATTGTTTTTTTATATACAGTTTCTACAAACTATTCTTCCAAGAGCTTATTTTTCTGCTACTTCTTGTTAATCGGGAAAAATGTTTGCAGAAATCGTTTCATTACACATTTCGCTGTAAATACAAGAGGGCTACAGTAGGATGAAACGATAGTCAAAATTTTTAAAAACCAGTCGCTATATGCTAGCTTGGAGCTTCTATACTCTTTCCATGATATCGCGGGAAGCAACCGAGTGTTGGCTAATGGAAATATTCAAACCAATAACAACGAATATCTCTGAAATTGTTGATGGCACAACAAGTTTATTTGAAATAGTGTGTTTAAAGAATCTATATTTTGTGAAGGAAGTTTTTGTCTATCTCTTAAGATTTACCAGATATGTAGAATTCATTCGGAATGAAAAAGGACGTCATAGATTATTCGCAGAACATTCAATATACCTATACATTTTACTAGTCCGGCAAATATCTGCAAATGGTATTTTAATCAAAATTTTACAGAAAATAAAAAAATGACGAAAAATGCTCCAATTAAAGAGTAAGTGGTTCTCTTGAAAATTTGTTGTCGCATACTTGGAAGAAGCTGAACTTAAATGCCATGTTTGGTATTTATCCGAGTTTTCGTTTTTGAGTAATTCTGTTTTAAACACACACGCAGACATACCGACCTTGTTCTGAAAATACTCTTTTTTGTTCAGCGGGTATGAAAACGTGTATTTGCAGTGAAATTTCGGTATCAATTTTTTTTGTTGGAATACAGTACTTCGTCTACCTACTACAGTAGTTGTTAGAGAAAGTAAAAATAGTTGCAGTACATCTAGAATTTTAACCTAGATAATTTTAATTACTAGACACATATTTCAGGCCACTGAACCATCAGGGTATACGGCCAGAATAATATGCATTATCCTTGCTGTCCTATATCTTCGAAATAAATCTAGATCAGCGAATGCTTGCGGTATTTTCCGAATCCCACTCATTTCTTACATACTCATTTGTTTATCTTAGGATGTACTTGTATATAACAGCATATTAATATATATAATACTCGCAAAGAATGTGATTTCAAATACAAAATTACAAAATAATAACAATACAATGCCTTTTTCTATTGTAATGACTAATGAGTAATTTTCTATCTATTCTTGGTCTAAAAAGGCTTTGGTGTGTTGATCCCATCGATATTTACTTTTTTCCTGTTGTATTTGAGGCTTTATGTACAAATTATCATAGGATTTGTTCATAGTTATTCCAGGGGTAATATGTGTATTTCTTAATGCTCTAGTATTGAAGTTCTCACATTTTTAATAGCTCTTCTTTGCAAAAACTCCAGGTTTTCGATGAATTACTTATCGCATAATCCCGAAGAGTTATATGAGAGCATATTGATTTCTTTCCAGAAAAAACTCTATTAATAATTCCTAGTGATGGATAATTTTCTTTCTCTGTGTCTGCCGAGCCAATGGATATTGCCTATTAGCATTTAAATCCAAGTACTGACATACCCTTTGTGTTTTTTTATGAACCATTCTGTATAATCTGCATTTATTTAATTTTGTACGTTACTTAAATTTGCATTGTTCTGGTTTTTAGTATAACACACAGCAATATAGGGATCAAAAGCAAGTGGTTGCAATACTGATCCTTGCGGAATTCTACATACAGAATTTTGAACATCACTTCGTTCGTCATCTATTTGCACATATTATTTTCTATAGCTCAGATCCTTTAGAAACCATTTTAAAGGAAGGCATATACCTGCTTCATCCAGCACATTAAGTATTACTTGTGTTCCACTGTATCAAATGCTCTTTTTAGATCAATACATTAGAGCAGCACCAAATTTGCTATAGATAGATACATTAGAGCATCACCAAATTTGCTAAAGCGTATTTATGTATTATTAAATCCTTATTGGTTTTGGTAAAACTGCTCGTTAAATTTGAAAAGTGTTCAATTTGTTATTGCTGTGTTATTGGTATTTTTGCTAGTTGTCTGAAATGACTTGACATTTTCATTTCCTCTGTGTTCTGTGAACGACCGTAAGGAATAAGAAATAAATACTTACATGAAAGAGAGAAGCTTATATACTTTCGCCTCAAAACGTTGAAGGTTCTGTTTCAAGGTGCACATTACAGAATCACCGATGAAATTGAATGCCTTAATATTAACAATTAGCCTTCCCTAATACACTAGTGTGGTAAGTAATCGTAAATTCCATTGTTTTATAGTAATAAGCCTCCAATAAAGTCAGTTTCACGTTCTTAAGTATGTAGAAGTAATAAACATAATCTGATTAGTACAAGATAATTACGAAAGTTGCCCTTACATAATCATAGTATTTTATTGCTGTTGAAGTTTCTAAGTGTATGAAAATTTAGATTTAAACGTTGGTTCTTCTCTAACGTATGTACCCTTGGGCACAGAAGCCATTAACATAAAAATGTCAGCTTAAGGAGCGAACGCATTCGTAACGTGAAAATGTCATGAAATAACTTCCATCAAGACAACCTCTGATATTTAGTAGGAAACCAGAGAAGAGTGACCTTATTAGCGAAGAGCAATGGTATTCGGTTGGAAAAGGAAAGGGATGTAAACCGGAACTGCTCGTAAATAATGTTGTCATAGCCAATCGTCAGCATCGATATTGGTGAGATGTGCCGGCGATTTGTTGCTGGTTTGCCTGGAACAACAACGCAATAATAATAATAATAATAATAATAATAATAATAATAATAATAATAATAATAATAATAATAATTTATTCAGTCGCTTTGTCCTCTCGCAAACTTAGCAGTTAATACAATCGGCAGTGAATGAAATGTTTGAAAAAATCCCTGAAAGGAGAGGGGGAGAGAGAAAGAGAGCAATGTAATTAGAAAGGAAAAGTCGGTTACATACCATACTTCCCCCACCCCGTGTCTACTATTCTTTACATAGAAAAATTTTGGTTTTTTTTTTGGTCTCTCTAAACAACAAATAAACTATTTTGATTAAAACGTCATAAGCGTAAAATAGTGGCATAGGAATTAAAATGAATGTTCCAAATTTTCCGTGAATAGTCTGCGCAGTCCTCTTTATTCGGAATGGATTTTGTATAACTACATATTTGACAGATAGACAAAAACTGACTATAGGAAAAACGTAGAGCTCATTAAAGTACACAGTTTGTATCAAAACTTTTTCGTGGCGTTAGCAGTTTTCGAAATATTCCTGTTGCAAATATAGACCTTTCTCATATGTCGCCTAACGGCCATGCTTGAAAGTTTTGTGATTGTCGCCTGATTAGCCACAGAGGCAGTCTGGGTCTTGCGCACCACTCTCGCAATCGCCGCAACGCAACTTCAGAATATTGCTACTAAAGAAGTGCCAACTAACCTTTACACAATTTCCGCCAAGCCCACACCCTTAGAGAGCCACTTTCAGCTTTACGCAAAGGCTCGGGCCTGCACCAAAACCCGGACACCATCCACAGAACAGCAAACAACCACCTATCACCAAACACCATGCGAAACTCCTCCAGAAACGCAACGTTTACTATAGAAATGCCGCGAAATTAACAGAAGACGCTAGTTTAAAGAACTTAAATAGTACTTCATATTTCTTTTCTGCTTACTATTCATTATCACCTGCATCCCCTTGGTTGTAATCAGGGCTGTTTTCATGGCTGCAGCCTATCTCTGGCAGTTCCTACTGTCATCAAAGAGTAATAGAGGTGCTAATGTGGAACTCCACCATCAACGCCTAGATTTCCAACTCAATTTTTCCTTACGTACTTTTGCTTCTGGCGAGGTAAGCCTTCTTTTCCATCTCAACTCTTATCTCCTCTTTTCACCCCCCCCCCCGCCAATGCTTGTTTCCATCGTAAGAGCTCGTTACTGTGAATAAGCATTTGAATGGTGTTTTCGAGTTGAAACCTTGCTTAATTTGAAACTATTCCTAGGTAAAAACATATTGTAACATAGCGAAGATAGAAGAGCCACATTTTATATGAACAGTATATGTAACGGGCATATGTGAATATGTATTGGTAGAGAAAGTCGTGTGAATGCACCACATCAAACTTTCACTTTCTCTACTGTTTACCTATAGCGAGTAGAGCAAGTACTACATTACAACTTTTTTTTTAATGAGGTTTCACCGGAAATTCACATTCAGAGGCTCCTGAATCCAAATAAAGCATTTAAAAGAAAAAGCTCGCGCGTGTATGTGTTTGAACAGCATAATTCAAAAAAGAAAAGTCGGTTAGATACCAAACTTGGTATTTGAGTTCAACTGCTTTCAAGGGTGCGACACGAAGATTTTCAAGAAAGTCCCCCACCCAAACTACCCTTTACACGGAAAAAATATCACTGTTTTTTATTTTCCCAAAAAGACTAACGACTTTGATTAAAATGCCATATAATTAAGATATATTGTAGCGTATGTGTGTGCATTGTCGCGTCGGACACATTATTGCTTTGTAGCATGACATTGTTGAACTAATTGTCTTGTTTGGGGTTTGAATTCCGTCCGACGCGGCATCTCTCGTCAGTCTTGTGTGTGTCTTCAGGGCGAGTGGTTGTATTTAAGAGTGCGTGGATCGTGTGTGTGTGTGTGTGTGTGTGTGTGTGTGTGTGTGTGTGTGTGTGTGGAGCATCTCCCTCCAATGTTTGTCCTTTAATGTTTTGTGTATAATATAGTGGCACCAAGGCAAATTTATAATAAACCACAGGTAATGCATTAACTGTGAAATTAAGTGTATTTTGTTATGAATATCCCACGCTTGCTTTAAATTTGTGCAGCTAAGTTCCTGGTCCTCTCGTTGCCACTGCAGCTACGTTCTCCAATGTTTATGCCGGGGTAACTAAATTGACCTCACGCCGGTGTATAACAATATGTATGCAAAATAAAATGTATATATTCAATTTTCTGCGAGTAGCTGGTGAAGTCCTCTTCATTCTGAATGACTTTTGTATAATTGATAAATCGTAAGAGCTAGACAATTTATTGTCAAAATAAAATTTTTGTCGCATTAACCATTTCCGAGATATTCTCTGTTATTGATGTGAATTTTCAAATAATTTATACTTTACTGCGAATCGCTATTTTTTCTGTCTTTCTTTCTTTCATTCTTTATCGCGTTCATACAAAGAGAAAGGATTTCAAAGCCATCATCTAGCGACCGGCTTGGAAAAGATATTTGACTATCGCTTTAGCTTCCTGTGTTCTTCTTATACCTACAACGAAATGTGTCATTGTGTGGGGAAAATATATTTGCATTAACAAGAAGTTCTTTTTCTACCTGTGGATACGTGCAAATAACGATTTATTTAATCAGAAACGGGCTAATGGCCCATGGAACCAGGTCATGTTAGAATGATTTTATGACTTTTCCGCGGCAAGAAGGCTCACCTCCTTTACGCGCGTACTTTAAGAAGTGCAGCGAAGCGAACTAATGACTTGCTGCAACTCGGTAGACGTTAATGAAGTTCCCTCACCCTTCCTTATTCAATACAATGGCAGCAAGGGAGAAAATAACAATCCCCACCGCGATGCGGTATTTCTGACACAGAGGAAGAATCGAACTGCGCTACTGTGGCTAATCTGACTATCCGATAATGAGGTAGCTTAGTCATGTTTTAGCAATATCTGATGTGTTGCATTCACATGACTTTGTCTGTCCACCATTGTTTATATCTGTCCAGTTACTGCAAACTGTTATTACGCCGGCTTATTACTTTCTCTATCACTTACAGGATACGTAGAAAAGGTGTCGCTTTCCACCCAAAAATTCGATACCGATATTTCACCGTAAATACATGTTTTGAGGCACCCTGAATCTAAATAAGGCAATTTTGGAAACATGTTCCGTGTGTGCTTGTGCTTGTGAGCAGCATAACTCAAAGACGAAAAGTTCGATAAATACCAAACTTGGTATTTGAGTTTAGTATCTTCCAAGGACGCGACACGAAGATTTTCAAGATAATCCACCATCCCAGACTACCCTTTACATGGTACATTTTTCAGTTTTTTTATTTACCTAAAATGACTAACGATTTTGATTAAAATACCATATATTAAAGGTATTTACATTACAAATAAAATGTATATCTTGAATTTTCTGGGAATAGCCTATGAAGTCCTCTTCATTAGGAAAGAACTTTGTATAGTCTTGTATACCTTGTAAACGTTAACCGTTAGACGAAAACGTACTACACCAAAAAGTAGATCTCTTTAAAATACACAATTTATATAAAATAAGTTTTTTTGGTGGCATAAGCCATTTCTGAGATATCCCTTATTAAAGGTTTGAATAGTTAATTCCTTGGTCATTTTTACTTTCTCTACTACGTATAGTAAGTAGGGGAAGTATTGTATTCCACTCAAAAATTCGATACCGAGATTTCACTGGAAATATATGTTTTGGGACCCCCTGAATCCCAAAAAAGCATTTTTGGAAACATGTCCGTGTGTGTGTCTGTGAACAGCATATCTCAGGAACGAACAGTCGGATAAACACTAAACTTGGTATTTAGGTTCAGTATCTTCCAGAGATGCGGCACGAAGGCTTTCAAGAAAATCCCCCACCCCAGACTACCCTTTACATGGAACATTTTACAAAAATTTTCAATTTTTTCAAAAATGGCTCTAACGATTTTGATTAAAATATCATATGTTTAAGATATTTTTATGACAAATGAAATGTATATCTCGAATTTTCTGGGAATGTCTCCAAAAGTATTATTCATTGTGAACGACTTTTGCATAACTGGTAAACCATAAGAGATAGACAAAATTTTACTACACAAAAAATGTAAAATACACAATTTATGTCATATACATTTTTTTTGTTGAGTGAACCGTTTTCGAGATATTGCTTGTTATTCCATTAAATTTTCCAATACTTATACTTTCTCTCAAATTCGTTATTCATTTTTTTTATGTCCTGGACATGCAAAGAGAATGGAATGCGCCACATAGCAACCAGCGCTTAAGAGATTTGACTATCGCTTAAAGCCTACCATATTCCCCTTGCATCTACAAGAAAATTAGCAATAAGATTGACATCTTGATATCTCGATTAACATGAAGCATATGGAGAATGAGCATTTGTAAAACTAGTTTGTACAAGAGTAGAGAAAGTCATGTGAGTGTAACACATCAGATTTTTCTTGAAGTCCTGTTAACATTCAGTTGTTTCTGACGATTACATTAAAACGGTATGGAATTTCAAGACCATCATATAGCGTCCAATTCTTAAACATTTGACTGTCCCTGTTCTCTTTGTATCTATAACGAAATGTGTAATGTAGCTATTTCTGCAAAGGTTTATTCGAATTAAAAATGTAGTAGACAGAAAAATAAGCTTTGGTATGAATAGTTTGTATATTCACTAATGAACGATAGAGGGTAGAAAAGTCGTGTGAATGTATCACATCAGATTTTGTTTACTTCTTCACGTTAATCGAAATAAATATTTGCAGAAATAGTTTAATTACACATCTGTAGGTACAAGAGGGATAGAGAAAATCGAGTGGATAGTCAGAAGTTTTAAAGCTAGTCGGTATGTGCTGGCCTTGAAATTCCATACTTTTCCATGACATTGCGAGAAATAACTGAATAGCGAAAGTGCTGTAAGAAATTGGACAAAGTATTGAAAAAGTCGAATAAAAACGGATACCTCGGAAGTGGCTAATGCCAAGAGAAAAATTTATTTGATGTAAACGGTGTGTTTTAAAGAGGTGTAAATTTTCGTGTAGTACTTTTTATCTATCTTTTAAATTTTGCCCGTTATACAAAATTACACAAATGGATTTCTGGGAAGATATTATGAAGTTCCCTTCTTTCGGAAGGAATTTTGTATTATGTATAACTGATAAACCATAAGAGATAGAAAAAACAAACTTACTATACAAAAATGTAGATCTCTTTAATGGACGCAATGTATTTCAAATAACTTTTGGTGGCATTATCCATTTCTGAGATACACTTTGTTATTGGCTTGACTTCAGCAATTCTTCACTTTTTAAGTACTGTCTCTATTCAATTATTTCTCGCGATATCACGCAAAGAGTGTGGAATAGTCGCTGTATGGCCAGCATACAGCGACTAGCTGTTAAAAATTGACTATCATTCGGCAATAAGCTTTCATAAGAATTTTTTTACGAATGCTACATAAAACGATAATAATTAGAGAAATTCATGTAAATGCAGCGTCAGGTTTTTATAATATAAACCGTACTGTAAGCCGTATTAAAGTAGCTAATTTACTCTATCCTAGCTGCATTAGCCAGTGTTATACAAACACTGAATGATGACTTAATTCAATGGATTTACCCGTCCCTCGTATTCTTTATGAATCCATTGTGCAGTTTTCATAGGTAATGCCACTAGTGATTACCAAATCATCGATAAATTCGCGAGTTATTACGAAGTGAGAATTTATCTAGGGGATATGGAAATCAAGAGCAGCATTTGCTAGGACTATTTAAGGAATAAAACAAAATAAAATGGTTTGTCAAAAAAGTCATGATTATTAAATACAGTTATTGAATATGTAAAGTTATTGTAATTTAAATGGCGTTGTTTGAAAATCAGAATCATGTGGTCGCACTTCATTTGTTTGACTAGTGCAACTTGATCATATTATTATTATTATTATTATAATTATTATTATTATTATTATTATTATTATTATTATTATTATTATTATTATTATTATTATTATTTACTGCCATCTACGATGAGAAACTAGAAGTAGGTCGCAATAACCAACACACTTGTGATTTTATTTATTAGAGGAAACATTATTTTAAACGTAATTACTGATTACATAATTGTCAAATCTATAGTAATTGGAAGAAATTGTTGGTTGTTTATGTTTAATGCAGATGAAGTAATTGGCATATTGTTTCTTAATTTGTGTTCAATGTCGTAATGGTGTTCTTCATTTTGTTGTAGTGCAAGATAATGTTCTGCCTGTTCAGAAGATTAAAAATTCTGATGAGATATATTCACATGACTTTCTCTGCTCTTCATTGTTTACTACTAGGTACAAATTTTATTGTTACTGAAGCTTATTTTTCTATCTACTACATTTTAATCCAAATAAACCACAGAAATAGCTACATTGCACATTTCATTATGGATACAAAGCGAACAGCGAAAGTCAAATGTTTAACAGGGCGTTCGCTGTATGCTGTCCTTAAAATTTCAAACTGTTTTCATGCAATCGCGAGAAACTACTGAAAGTTGAAAGACTTTATTGACCAAGAAATGAACAATTCAAATCTTAAATAATAGATATCTCAGAAACGGTTTATGCTACAAAAACATTTTAAATAAATTCTGTGTTTTTAAGAGGTCTACATTTTTGTGTAGTATGTTTTCATCTATCGCTTAACTTATACAAGATTATACAAAATTTCTTCAGAATGAAGAGGATTTCATAGGCTATTCCCCGAAAATTCGTCATATACGTTTTATTTGTGATATAAATATCAATCAATATCGTTAAGAGCCATTGTTTTAGAAAATAAAACGATTTCTAAAATTCTGACATGTAAAGGGTAGTTTGGGATGGGGGGATTATGTTGAAAATCTTCGCGTCGCGCCTTTGGAAGATATTGCACCTAAATACCAAGTTAGATATTCATCCGACTTCTTGTTTTTGAGTTATACTGTTCAGACACACACGGACCTTTCCCTAAAAATCTGATGTGAAACATTCACATTATTTTCTCTATCCTCATTACCTTATTAGTGAGTATACAAATTATTATTACTAAAGCTTATTTTTATATCTACTACTTTTTAATCCAATAAACCTTTGCAGAAATAGCCACATTACACATTCGATTATAGACACAAAGAGAACAGCGATAGTCAAATGTTTAAGAACCGGACGCTATAATCTGGCCTTAAAATTTCATACTGTTTCTATGCAATCGCGAGAAACAACTGAATGTTGAAAGGACTTTAAAGAATGTCCAAGAAATGAACAATTCGAACCATTAATAACGGATATCTCAGAAATGGCTTATGCAACGAATTTTTTTTTGAAATAAATTGTGTGTTTTAAAGAGATCTACATTTCTTGTGTAGTACATTTTCGTCTATAGTTTAACGTTTGCCAGTTATACCGGATTATACAGAGTCCCTTCCGAATGAAGAGAACTTCAAAGGCTATTCCCAGAAAATTCAAGATATACATTTTATTTGTCATGTAAGTATCTTTAACATGTGGTATTTTAATTAAACTCGTTTAGAGCCATTTCTTAGAAATCAACATTTTCAAAAAATGTTCCATGTACAGGGTAGCTGGTGGTCGGGGGATGTTCTTGAAAATCTTCGTGTCGAATCTTTGGAGGATACTGAACTTAAATACCAAGTTTGGTACTTATCCGACTTTTTTTAAATATGCTGTTCTCACACACACACACACACACACACACTACACCCACACCCCCACCCCCACACAGCCACGCGCGGACTTTTTTCTAAAAGTGCTGTTTTTGGATTCAGGGGCCTCAAAACATATATATCCCGTAAATCTCGACGTCAAATTTTTGGGTGGAATACAATACTTCAAATATTTACTATAAGTAGCAGAGAAAGTAATTGTTTTATTTAGGGAGCCTCAAAACATGTATTCCCAGTGAAATGTCGATAGAATTTTTGGATGGAATGCAATACCTTCTCTACCTACTATGTACGTGGGGAAAGTAAAAAGGAGGAGCTATGTTTATTATGTAAGGAGGAGGCGGTAACGAGATTTGTATAACGTTTGAGTGAAGCAGGACCGAGATTGGTTAGAAAACATTCTCTCAAACATGATTGGCCATTGTCTCCTATTTGTGAAATAATCTAGAAGATTTTTGACAAATCCTCCCTTTTACCTCTTATAGCAGCAATTTCGTAAAGTTCCATGATATTCCAAACAACAGACCAAAGATACCGTTATTTATTTATTTATGGACACTCTTTAACTGCTGTGGTCCTTAGCGTCCCATTCTATATTTGGCGTGAAAGATTGGTAATTTTGCTCAGAGGCTTCTTTATGAGGAGCTTGAGGTTCTTTTACGTGCCGTAAATCTACGACACGGGACCACCGGCTTTACTTCCCTTCCGAAGGAAGCCATGCTAAGGATTTTTATGCCCGAAAAAAATCCATCGTCCTCCGCCGGGTTTGAACCCGCAACCTCGGGAACTATAGGCCAGCATGGGAAAAATTCCGTGATATTCACGTAGGAAATACCAGCAAATGTTTTGTTTCGTTTCCTTAACATTCCCCGATAGTCTTCAAACTTCTGAAAATGTTGTATAATTGTAAGCAAGCACTCTAGCGGTAGAAGATTTATCGAAATTTTGAAGAAAACCTTACATAATCGCAGTAGATGAAAGCTAAACATCTGTACCTTCTTTTTGGCTCCGTAGTTATTTAAAAACTTAGTCTGCGCACTTTTCGTATAGTAAAGAAATCCCAAACACTAATATTCAACGAAATAGGGGTGAACTGTATCCAGAAAAATAATATCCTCGGTTGAGCAATTTCTAATGTTACTGAACACAATTTTCTTTCGATCATTTAGTATGCATAATAAACTTGATTTATTATTTGTTAAATTGTGGGCATCTATGGATGGTCCATTTGAAATGTCAGCAAAGTAAAACGTTATATATGAGAGGTTAATGCACACATCTCTGAAGAGTTTGCTGTAATGTAAGCGGAAAGGATGGAAGTTAACAACGAGTGATGTTTCAGAATTCATCCGCGTGGCATGGCAGCACTATCGTGCATAGGAGACAAAATGGTGGTTACGACACAACAGCGTGCCCAGTGTGTTATATGGTACGTGAAATGTGACATACAAGATGTGTGGGTTCTCAGGTATCCAAATAATGCAGCTATGCTTGTTGACTCGGCCACTCACATGAAATGTGGCTTTGTCCATGAACATCCATCGATGTAACCACTGATAGTCCGTTTCCTGTCTCTCACACATCATGACAGCAAACTTGAGACGAGCTTCGTAATTATGCTGCATCAAAGTATTTCATGTTAATTATGCTGCACATTTCATGTGAGTGGCCGAGTCCACAAGCACAGCTGCATTATTTGGAGAACTGAGAACCTACACGTCTCATATGACACATTTCACGTAATATACGACACACTGAAAACGCTGATGTGGCGTGACTATTTTGTCTACTATGCACGATAGTGCTACCATGCCACGCTGATGAATTCTGAGCACCACTCGTTATTAACTTCCATCCTTTCCGCTTATATTGCAGCAAACTTCTCGGAGATGTGTGCATTAACCTCTTATATATAAAGTTTCATTTTTCTGACATCTCAAACGGATCACTCTGTATATTACTTGGAATGAAATATCCGCGGATTCTGTATTATAACTTTCTGTAACACCCATTTGTAGTAGGTAGAGGAATTATCGCATTCCTCCCAAAGGTTTAGTAATCGAGATTTCACCGGGAAATCTCCTGTGGTCTCCTGATTAAAACAAACGATTTTTTTTAAAACAGAGAGAGAACTGCATAACTCAAAAAACGAAAGGTTGGATAAATACCAAGCTTGGTATTTAAGCTCGGTATCTTCCAAAGATGTAACTTGGTTTTCAAGTAAACACCCCACCCTAAACTACGCTTTTATATTATGTTATTGTTGTATATTATTTATTTAAGATATTTATACGACTAATAATATAGTATACATATCGAATTTTTTACTAATAGCCTGTGAAGTCTTCATTCTGAATGCATTTTGTGTAACTGATAAACCTCTGTAAAACACGCAATTTATGCCCCATAAAGTATGTACTAAGTCACCATTAATTTGTTTCTCATGATGTTGTGCAGAGTATGGACTTTCAAAGCCAGCTTCCTAAAGATCTGACTAACACATCAGCCTCCCCTACCCCCTCGCACCTACAACGAAATGTGTAATGAAGCTATTTCTGCAAATGTTTATCTGATCAATATGAAGAAGATGGTAATTTCCTTAAACTTTGAGCAGAGTTTGAAATGTTCATTTCCCTCAAGGGATATTTGTAATGCAGCAAACCTAATCTGGGAACATACGAGGGGCGTCCAATAACTAAGTTTCCCTATTTTATAAAAAATATTACACACAATTGATCATGTTGAATTAATTTTATTTATATTGTACAATCCTTCTGTTATTTTTCTACATAGTCAACATGTTTTTTCAAGCATTTTTGGGGACATGACACAAGTTTTTCCAAGCCAGTGTTGTACCAGGTTGGGTCCTGTGCTCGTAACCAGCTGTTCACTGAGACTTCATCTCGGCGTTAAAAGTGTTTACCTTTGAGTTGCAGGAACATGCGAAAATCACTTGGGGCAAGCTGCGGTGAACACGGAGGATACGAGACAACTTCCAAGTTGAATCTTGACCCAGGTGGAGATTAGACGATTCAACTAGGAAGTTTTTTCGTATCCTCCATATTTACCAGATCTTTCCCCCAAGTGATTTTCACATGTTTCCCTGACTCAAAGGTCATCATGGAGGTAAGTATTTTAACACCGTGACGAAGATCAATCAGAAGTGAACAGCTGGTTACGAGCACAGGACCCGACTTCTGGTTCATTTCCAATTCATCTTTATTGCGGTGTTAAAGTGCTTACCTCCAAGATGACCTTTGAGTCAGGGGAAAATCACTTGGGAAAAGATCTGGTGAATATGGAGAATGCGAGAAAACTTTCCAGTTGAATCTTTTGAGCCCCGCCCTGGTCAAGATTCAATTTGGAAGTTTCCTCCGTATTCACCGGAGCTTGCCCCAAGTGATTTTCACATGTTCCTGCAACTCAAAGGTAAGCACTTTTAACGCCGAGATGAAGTCAAATCAGTGAACAGCTGGTTGCGAGCACAGGACCCGACCTGGGACAACACGGGCTTGGAAAAACTTGTGTCACGCCCCCAAAAATGCTAGGAAAAAACATGTTGCCTATGTAGAAAAATAACAGAAGGATTGTACAATATAAATAAAACTAATTCAACGTAATCAATTGTGTGTAATGTTTTTTATAAAATAGGGAAACTTACTTATGACACAACCCTCGTACTTGATAAAGGCGCAAATGAATTAAATAAAGGTATATTGTCACCCGCACTTATTTTAGGGAATTAGTTCCCAATGGTGAACTGAAGCCTCCCGATCCTTCTTTTACCACTAAATTGGGTTCGATGAAGCGATTTGTCAAACCTCTAAATGTTGAGAGAAGCTACCTCAGGCGTTCACTTGAAAAATGACCAGTTGTTAGCACCGAAGGAAGCTGCCCCGGCATCAGAAAACTTTGGTTTAACGTCAGCCTGAAAGGAAGCGACTTGGAAAATCAGCACGATTCTTTGCCATTAGGTTACAGCAATGTTGACTGGAGCAACTTCTAAGCTTTGTTGTTGCAGCAGTTCGCGTATTAATGCAGTCAATGTGGCACTCATTTTACCTCTTTATTAAAGTTGAAATTATTCTTCTTAAATACTGAATCTGTATTATCGTACATATTATCACTTTCAAACAACCCGTTTTGAGTCACAACATCAACCATCAAACAATTGACTCAAAGCCTCCGAAAGTATAGCATCCCTCTAAGCCACCCAAACAGTTACAGCTATTGACTTGGCAGCATTGCTTTACCGGAAATCCAAGGTGACGACGGGCAAGTTCATTAGACTTTATTTTATTAATAATCTCTTCAAAATAATAAAACATGCATAATAAAACATCATGTATAAAAATAGTGTGCAATAGTCATGTGTACGAAATGCATTGCAGAATCTCGGAAATAATCATACTTCAAACTATTCTTCAATTCTGTAATACTGCACTTCCCACACTCATCGCAATATACTATTGCTTCGTAGCATGCGCAAGAGATGTTCTCTTAGTTACATTTGCATGACTTTCTCCACCTATTATCGTTTATTACATTCTCTACTACGTATAGTAAGTAGGGAAAGTATTGTATTCCACCCAAAAATTTGATACCGAGATTTCACCGGAAATACATGTTTTGAGACCCCCTGAATCCAAAAAAAAGCATTTTTGGAAACATGTCCGTGTGTGTCTGTGAACAGCATAACTCAGAAACGAACAGTCGGATAAACACCAAACTTGGTATTTAGGTCCAGTATCTTCCAGAGATGCGACACGAAGGGTTTCAAGAAAATGCCCACTCCAGATTACCCTCTACATGGGACATTTTTCGAAAATTTTAATTTTCTCAATAATGGCTCTAACTATTTTGATGATTAAAATATCATATGTTTAAGATATTTTCATGACAAATAAAATGTATATCTTGAATTTTCTGGGAATGTCTCCAAAAGCATTCTTCATTGTGAATGACTTTTGCATAACTGGTAACCATAAGAGATAGACAAAATTTTACTACACAAAAAATGTAGATCGCGTCAAAATACACAATTTATGTGATATACATTTTTGTTGTTGAGTGAACCATTTTCGAGATATTGCTTGCTATTCCCTTAAATTCTTCAATACTTATTTTCTCAAATGGGAATTCGTTATTCATTTTTTTGTCTTGGATATGCAAGGAGTATTAATCTGTGGCAAAGAGAATGGTGCTGCACATAGCAACCAGCTATTAAGAGATATGTTTGTCTATGCTTAAAGGCTAGTGTATTTTTATATTGCCCTTGCAAATACAAAACAAAGGGAACATAGTACGCCTTAAGCGATAGTCAAATATTTTTAAAACTGGTCGCTATGTGTAAAATGTAATTCTCTTTGCATGTCAAAAGATCGTTTCTGCAAACGTTTGTCTCGATTAATATGAAATAGATGGAGAATAAGAGTTTGTAAAAATAGTTTGTACAAGGGTAGAGAAAGTCATATGAGTGTAACACATCAGATTTTTTTTCTATCTACTTCATGTTAATCAAAATAAGTCTTTACAGAAATTGTCTTACTGCATATTTCCTTTTAGGTACAGGGGTATTAGAGAATATAGTAGGCTTTAAGCCGTAGTCAAATCTTTTAAGAGCGGATCGCGATGTGATGGCTTTGAAATTGCGTTCTCTTTGCATGGCCAAGAAAGGGAGGGGTGAGGAGGAAAGAAAACGTAAAAAAGAAAGAAAAAAAACCAATAGAGATTTTCCTCTTGGGAAAGGTACAAGCATTTGAAAATTCAAACTAAAAACAATACCTGGGAAATGGTTAACGTCACAAAAAAATGTCATTTTGAGCTTTAAGGAGATCTACATGTTTTTGTGTAATAAGGTTTTGTCACGTTTTACTAGTTATGCAAAAATAATTAAAATGAAAAGGACTTCAAAGGATGTTCCCCGACATTTCAAGATATACATATCATTTGTCATGAAAATATCTTAAACATATGGTATTTTAATCAAAATCGTTTGAGCCATTTTTGAGAAAATCAAAATTTTCGAATAACGTTTCATGTAAAGGGTAGCTTGGTGTGAAAAATATGGAGGCCCCCGAATAAATAAAGGCAATTTTAAATAAGTCCGCTTGCGGGTGTTGTGTGTGTTTATTTTAAATTCGGATCTTCCAGGAATGCGGCAGGAAGATTATCAAGAAAATCCCCCTCCTTAAATTACCCTTAACATAGAAACATTTTCGTTCTTTTTTGCTTTCTCAAAAATTGCTGTAATGTATTTTTATTAAAATACAATATGTTTAAGACATTTTCATGACAAATAAAACGTATATTTTTAATTTTGTGCAAATAGCCTGTGAAGTCCTGGTCATTCTGAATGGCACTACTATAACTTGTAAATCGTAAGAGATAGATAAAATCTTAAGTACACAGAAATGTAGTGCTCATTAAAAATACACAATTTGTCAAATGTTTTTGTGGTATTGACCATCTCCGAAATATTGTTTATTATTGATTTGAACTGTTAAGTGCTTAGACTGTTTTCAAGTGGTGAATCGCTATTCGTTTTTTTGCTCGTGGTCATTCGTATCTAGAAAGAAATTTCTAATAAACCCACATCTGTAATTGTTTATCTCGATTAATATGAAGCAGGTGGGAGAATACGGTTTTGTAAGAATAGTTTCTGAAGAGTGGGTAGAGAAAGTCATTTGAATGTGACACATCAAGAGTTTTTAGAGTGGAAGTCGCTATTTTTTTTTCCTGGTGGTAAGTAAAGAGGATGGAATTTCGAAGCCATCACATAGCGATCCGCTTCTTAAACATCCGTATTACTTTGGCATACTGTATCCTTGCCCATTACGTAATGCGTTGATATGTAATGAATGAAAGTTTATCTCGATTAACAAGAAGTATATAGAAGAATAGGCTTTTGTAAGAGGAGTGGATAGAGAAACTTGTGTGAATGCAATTTATCAGATTTTTCTACAAGCTTACTACATCGTGAACTGTTAACGGCAGGATCAAGTCTTAAACCGGGTTTGAAGTGACCATAAATCATAGTGTTTTAGTCGTCCTCCGTGGACTAGTGTTACGGTGCTAGCCTTTAGTTCCCAAGGTCGCGGGTAGCATGACTTCCTTCGGAAGGGAAGTAAAGCCTGTGGTCCCGTGTCGTAGATTTACGGCACGTAAAAGAACCTCAAGCCTGATAAAGAGGCCTCTGAGCAAAATTATCGGTCTTTCACGTCCAATATAGAATGGGACGCTAAGTACCATAGTAGTTAAAGAGCGTCCATAAATAAAACTCGACTTATCTATTTAGTAAGTTTGAGGAGGAGTCATTGAAGTAATAATAGTTGCTAATTTGCACATTGAAGAAATTACATTCCTCGTAACACTATTGCAGCAATACATAAATACAATGTGCTTTGTAATGGTGATTTATCGAGATTGCAGCCAAGTAACTTCTGGGTTGCCAACCAAGCGTTCGGCCATCTTACTCTAAGGCCTTCTTCAGTAATGAAGAATAAGAAAGGTAGAATCAGACGACTGAAAAATTCAATGTCATAGCCGGGAATTGAACCACGGATCTTCCGGACTCCGTCCGGTTGCTCTAACCACTAAGCTACATGGCAACATGTCGGCACCACATTAAATTCTCCAACTGATTCGCATTTTTCTGTATACCACAAGGAGATCTCAAATTGACATACCCCAATGGCGACTTACAATGCCGCAAGCACTTTTAGTCCCGGGCTTCATATTTTCGAACACTATTAGGTGAATTAATGGAATTAATAGTTCTTCCACACAAGCCGTGTGTTGGACAAGGTTGGAAAGGTAGAATCAGACTACTGAAAATTTCAATGAAGAGTAAGATTGCCGAAAACTTGGTAGCCAACCCAGAAATTACTTGGCTGCAATCCCAAGAAGTGATCATCATGAACCAGCGCCGAGAAACAGTGTGCCTTATTTGACATGTCTGGTTTAAGATGTCTGGCAGAGAACCCAGTTTCTTTCTTTTTCGTGAATGCTCATTGCTCTAGAAAGGAAACAAAGGAATTACTTCAACTGTCCACTCTGGACTGATTTGCACTGTGATGCAAATTAATCTCAGAATGATGTAATATCCTTAAGCATGGTGATGTTGCAAGTGAACGTTGCGAATAATGAAACGCAACAAGAAATTAGTTAAATTATGCCACGTTCATTAAAATCGTAGACAGCCGAGAGTTTTGCACGTTTTCAATGCCCTCTTTACTTGCATCAGAGCAAATGCCTCTCTAATGATACAGGTGCCGTGTTATGTGTGGGATCCAAGGTGCCAGTATTTTTAAGCTCACCTGCTCGGTCTAAATCCTGCAGTTAAATTTAATGGAAAAATTAATCATCGTGTGTTTGGCTTCTTGGCCTTTGGTTGTGCCGCTTCAAGAAACCCGGCGACGCGCGGGCATAGCCGATCGGCGTTCTTTAATCACAGAGTTTAAAGAGCGAATGTACGTTACGAACAGTCATGGACTTATAGGCACCTTAAATAAATACTCTTCGCATAATTTTTGTCAAAATATTTTTAAGCCGATTACTTATTGTTTAGGTAACTATAATATTGGCCTTTAATTTACCACTCGCATCCTAGAAGAAAATATTAACATTGCTGCGATTAAATATATGAGAAATTTTCAGGTATATATTAAAACGTGACAAAATTATTGTTTATGGAAAATATTTTGGATCTGGAGACACAAAATACTGGTAAATTATATGCTTAAAGAGTTAATTATGAGAGAATAGTAAACTAGCATACCAGTGTGGTAAGTGCATCTTTGCTGAAAATACGAGACGAAATCGAGTTTCTTCAAAGCACCTAACGCATTCTATTTTTTCAGCGATAGTGAATAATAGAAATATTTTTAGTGAAAATAAAATTAATTATTGCCCCTGTTCAAAAGCACTATCCGCGCCTGCTCTGCGAACTAATGATCGATTTCTCGCGCCTGGTAATGTTGACCAAGCCAATGAACAACTTAAGGCAACATGGTTGCTGGCGCAGAAAGAGTTTAGTAAATGCTGCATGAATTAAATCATAAGCAAATATTAAGAAATAAAGCGAAGTAAATACGGTAAGATTTAAATGGTAAAATAAAACTATCAAATATGTTTACATTGCATGTTTGCAACAATAATGCACATATCAGTAGTTGGAAGATTAAATATATTTTATTAACACCTGCAGTAAAAGTACAAAACGCGTGGAATGTAGAAATTTAAACTTCCCACGCATTATAGTGGTTCAAAAATACTATCGTCGAAAAAATGAATTCTAGTTTGCCCAAAGTGGAAGACTTCCTTCTTTACAAAATGTTGTGTGTTTATAAACTTTCCCCGTACTTCCTGATATTCATAGATTACTCATTTGTTTATAGAGGGTGTAAGAATCATTTAGTGCACTTTCAGGGAAGGCCGTTTGGGGCACATTTCTTTTTAGTAGTGTTTAATGCACGCTCTTACTTTATACGGCACCACAGTCGATGATACTGACGATACATGAAATAATTGGGAATGGATATTTGGGAAGGAAACATCCCAGGCGAAAGTTTAGGGTACCTCCTGGTATTTTCTAGTTATAATGGATTGAATAAGCCTGGAATAAATCTGTCAGGGAGGATGGTCCTGGCGAGATTTGAACCGCTGATGTCCTGTTCACGAGTCTGCGCCTTAATGCCCTCGGCTACCCGTGTCGGTAATTAGGGTATAAATAATATGCCTAATACACTTATTTTTTTATTAAATTAAAAATTTAGACGAAGCACTTTGTATTTGATATTTCAACCGATAAATGGGAATATCTCCACTTCGTGTAATCACAGAATATAATCGCCTTGAAGGTGGGTATGTAAATCTGTTCAGAGTCGTATATTGCGCCAGCGGATTGTTCCACGGTAGCTTAGTATTAGAGCATCAGCACAGAAAGCCAAAGATCCGTAATTCTAGTCTCTGCTATGGCATTGTATTTTTACTTTCTTTACTACATACCTATAGTAAGTAGGGGAAATATTGTATTCCACCTAAAAATTCGTTACCGAGATTTCACCGGAAATACATTTTTTGAGGCCCCCTGAATAAATAAAAAAAAAGCATTTCTAGGAAAGATCTGCGCGCGCGCGTGTGTGTGTGCCTATGAGCAGCATAACTCAAAAACGAAAAATCCGATTAATACCAAACTTGGTATTTAAGTTCAATATTTTCCAAATATGCGATACATGATTTTCCAAAAAATACCCTAATCTCAAACTACTCTTAAATGGAACGTTTTTCGAAATCTTTTATCTTATACAAATGGCTCTTAAGATTTTGATTAAAATACCACATATTAAAGACATTTACTGACAAAAAAATGTATTTCTCGAATTTTCTGGGAATAGGCTCTGAAGTCCTCTTCATTCGGAAGGGTATGTGTATAATCTTATGTAACTGGTAAAGTTAAGCGACAGACTAAAACCTACTCACAAGAAACGTAGATCTCTCTAAAATACGCAATTTATTTTGAATAACTTTTTTTTGTGGCATCAGCCATTTCCGAGATATCCGTTATTAATGGTTCGAATTATTCAGTACTTAGGCATTCTTTTAGCTCTGTCAACATTCAGTTGTTACTCGCGACTGCATGGAAACAGTATGGAATTTTAAGGCCAGCATATAGCATCCAGTTCTTAAACATTTGATTATCGCTATTCTCTTTGTATCTGTAACGAAATGTGTAATGTAGCTATTTCTGTAAATGTTTATTTGGACTAAAATGAAGTACATATAAAAATAAGCTTTAGTAACACTAGTTTATATACCCACTAATAAACGACAGAGGATAGGGCAAGTCATGTGAATATATCACATTAGATTTTTCAAATTGGATTCGCATTTCAACCCTAGGCTGCACATGACCTGATTATAAAAGCCTTCGAGCCGTTTTAAAAACGAAAATTCGTCAATATAAAGGGTCATTTCGAATGGGCATTGGTGTATTTTTTTGAAATCTTCGGTTTCAACGCATCCTTAAGGGCTGTTAGATTCCAGTATGAAGTTTGGCATTTAATTAGACTTCTTATATTTAAATTATGCTGTTCGCTGAAACACCCACATTGATCTTTTTCTAAAAATGGTTCTTTTTCGCTCAAGGAATCTCAACACGTATTTCCGGTGAAACCTCCATATGGAATTTTTGAGTAGAATACAATATACCCACTAATTACTGTAGATAAGCAGCAGTGAAAGTAATTAATAAAGTCAACGTAAGCGCCTACGGTTCAACGAGTAATAACACCAATTGTTTCTCAGGTAAGAGCCACCAATATGACCATAGAACTTAAAGGATACAAATGAAACAAGAAATAAAAAGCCCGCCTCTGGTGTAGGGGTAGCGTGTCTGTCTCACATTGAAGAGGTCCCGACATACGGGTCCATATAAAAGGTAGCGTGGGGTGGGGACATCTTCGTTTCGCGTCTTTGGCGGATACTGAACTTAAATACCAAATTTGGTACTTATCTAACTTTTCTCTTTGGAGTTATATTGTTTTACACCGGGGTGATGCCAAAAGGTATTGCAAGTAGATAATAAATTTAGTTACCCCGGCATAAACACTGGGGGACGTAACAGCAGAGGCAAATGAGAGATACCAGGAACTTGCTGCACAAAATCTAAACAGGCGTGGGATATTCATAACAAAAATACACATTTAACACATTACCTGTAGTTTATTAAAATAATCATGGTGCCGCTACATCGTACACAAAAGGTTACAGACAAACATTGGAGGGAGATGCTCCACACACGTACACAAGACTCACGCTATTATTCGACTGACTAGGAGGAGGGGGAAGAAATGCCGCGCCTGATGGAAATTCAAACTCCCAATCAAAATGATTAGTGCAACAATGTCATCGCTACAGAGCAATGATGTGTCCGACGCGACAATGCACACACATACACGCTACAGTATGTTTACACGCACACACATTCGTTTTTTTTTTTATTTTTATTTATTCATGGGGCTCTAAAAATATATTTCCGAATGAAATCTCGACGATCGAAATTTCACTATCTACTAGGGTAGAAGAGAAACTAATAATTCAGCTAACGTTCTGCCACTACAACTACACAAATATTCCTGAAAGCTTCCCAATTCTGAGACATTAAAACTTAAAATAAAATACTACAAAATTCTGCATTTAATTAATATGTTTCTTGAATTGATAAAAGCTAAATTTTCAGTGGTTACTCACCGTTCGATTGATCTGGAGAGTGAAACTTCGCATTCTCAATTAAAGTACTCCTAGTTTGGGCGAGTGCAATCGATTGTCCTTCGTTGTCGAAATTTTCAATCTCATTTTATGGTGGTATTTAAAGTCTTGGGTAATTTGAACTGCAGCGAATGATGCAGAAACACTTGATGATCGAATTGGAAGCTCGTCAGATGCCCGGAAATAGGCAACGAGATGGTGAACACGGCCATTTTGGACAATTCAAGTACTGTGAAGAGAGCCTACCATCATCAATTAACTTCGAAACGAAGCATTTCCGGATCCGTGGTGAGATAACTTAATTTTCTGCTCAACATGATAGAAATCCATTCCTGAAACGACCATAGTGACACATCACGGTGACTACCAAATACCTTCAACTAACATAGGGCTTTAGTTATAAAGGCTGACCTATCAGGTCGTGTTTTATGTCTCAGCTACCACGTGGAATTACTCCCTCACAGCCTATGATGTCACTAACCGTTGATTTCGTTATAAGTAAATACAGGAAAAATAGGCCCCAAAAATATAAAACGGGCAGGCAAATAGGCACTATAATAAATTCAAAATAGTAACTATTATAGGTACTATCAGTAATGATAAACATTGAAGTAGGCACATTCATTTATTCATTTACCACTTAAAAACAAATTTTGGCAGGACAGTACAGTATAGAAATATCAAATAGTCATAACCCAAATATTAAATTCACTAAATGTCACTATTTTCTTAATGAAGTTTAAACTATAAACATTATTTTTTAAATGTGCAGTCTTCAGTTACATGTATTTTTATGGTAAGTCCTATTATCAGGTTTTAAGTAATTTCTCTCTTGAATATGTTTTAACACTTCCACGCTGGTTTTGTATTACTATTGAGTCGGTTATGTATTATTGTTAAACAGCTATTGTTGCATTTGCAATGAAATAAGTCTAGTATTTTTAGGTCAGTACTGTTTTCGCCCACGTGGGAAGTAGAAGACAATACAGCCATGCAGTCGTATTAATGAAGCGATGATCGATATACCAGTCGTAAACCAATAGCTTCTTCGTAATTGACCATTTCCGTGCTAAGTAGTCACTATTTTATTATTAAATGAAACAACTAACTGCTGATGTTAGCAAAGGAATATCGATATTACAAACTTCCTTAGGCATGTTGTCAACAATGGCTTATTGGCTCAGAGGCGCGAAATATTGATTGCAATAATAAATAATAATCAAATAATTATAAATGAATAATTAATTATTTTTCAATAATATCAATTAACAAATAATATTAATAAATAACCGCCAATAACAAAAATAATAAATTAAGATAGGCAAAAACCTTGATAAAAATGTCATTACAAAAAAATGGCCATAATAGACCTTTAAGGACATTTGGTAGAGATTTGAGTTAAAAAAATTATTTTCTGTTTTTTTTGTTGTAATAGATTATAAATGGTATAAGGAACATACCTATGTATTTTTGTTGTTATTTGCAACTTTAAAGGACTCTTATGGTCCAGAGATGTTATAGTATATTGGTATGTAACAATGTGTTCACCTTGTTCTTTTTTGCCATTTCCCGTAAGTTTTATTTTTTAAACTTCAGTACACTTTTAAACTTCAGTACACTTTTCTCAAAATATATTTAACTTAGAAATTTGTAATTTGTGTAGTTGTACGGAATATTTGGCTGCATTTAGTAAGTTAAAGATTTTGAATCTAAATTACACGTTTTCCACGAAAACAAACATAAATATAACAAAAAATTACACCAACCTTTATTTTCTTGTGACTGTTATTTTTTAAATTAAATTAGTCCCTCAAATGGACAAATAGTTAACCGACTGTCTCAAGCTACATATAAAATCTCATAATACAGAAAAATGACGGAGTTATGTTCTTTATTTTCAGAGAAAAGTGTACGTATAAACGAAAGTAAAATTTTGTAGAAATTATTTTACGGTATTTAAATATTTTTATAATTAAAAGATTTAAAACTAGCTAAAACTCTTGATACCAGTATAGTCAGAAAACCATCTTTAAAGATTTCATTGTCCTAGATAGTGTAATTCTGAGAAAACTGGCTTACTTTCAATTGCGAAAAGGCGTAAAAATACCCTGCGATCTCTATCAAGTATCCTTAAGCTCTTAGCTACGAAAAGGTACACACTATGAAAATAGGCGACCATAGGCGCTCTAATATGAATATAGTTCACTCCAGTAAGCATGAAACATACAAAGCCTATGGTTCTAAACAAAGGAACAAAATAGGCAAGTGCCGAGCTCTAGTTATAACAGTTGTAATTAAGATAGTCTTAGTGGGTATAAATAACAATAATCAGATTAACGTCTTGGTCTCAAATGTATAGATAATTATGTACCATGTGATTTATGCGGAGAAAAGATATCTTCGTACAATACTGCGTTAGTAAATAAATTACGAAAACATATTGAAGCTCAGCACCTTCTAAGGATGCGATACGAAAGTTCAAAAAATTTCCCGCACCCAAAGTACCCTTTACAAGGAAAATGTGTAATTGTTATCCATTTCCTCAAAAATAGCTGTAGTGATTTGGATTGAAATAATATATATATATATATATCTATATATATACATATATATATATCATATTCGCATGAATTATAAAATGTAATTAGTATTTTCTGTGAGCTTATGAAATCCTCTTCGTTCTGAACGAACGTAATATAATTTTGAATAACTAATAAACCAAATGAGATAGATAAAAATTTATTCCACAAAAAATGCAGAGCCCATCGAAATACACAATTTATAGCAAATAACCTTTTCTGTAGCATTAGCCGTTTTCGAAATATTCGTAGTTGGATCTCAAGCTATCCCAAGATGAACTGTAATGCAGCATATGGATATAGCATCTTAGGGTATTCTTTTTTGTGCATGGGTTCATTAGTAACAGACTGCGCAAGCAGTTGTTTTATTTTCTCTATTGTGCATATAACCCAAGTCCATATTGCTTTATTTCAGGTTATTTATATTAAAACATTATACTGAATGGAAGGATCAATATTTATACTTATGAATAGTGGGTGCGGAAAAATAATGTGCGGAAAACGGTAGAGTAGAAAGGTAATACCAAAATAAGCATTTTGAGAATAGGAACAAGGAGTCACAGAAGCTTTTTACTGCGCTACATGCGTCAACATAAAATCGGTCATGTTAGTCTCCTATTTGTGCGGAGTCAGATGTAAACAAAATGCACACTTGTACAGCTAGTCACTGTCGCTAGGTGTACATGATGTGAAACCTATTGGATGCTACGGTAATACTGTCTTGTTCAGTACAGTACGCGCCGTTAGTTTCTCAATGTGTACCAAAACTCTAGTTGAGACACACTTGTCATGTGACTGGCAAATAAAGGTGATTCGTGAAATCAGATTTCAATTATGCTCATGCGGCGCTCTTGTTATTATACTCTATCTGTTACTTCATTCTCCTAACCTCAAAATGCTTAGTTTGGTACTGCCTTTCTACTCTACAATTTTCTAGACATTGTTTTCTGCACCCTGTATATGGCACTCTGAGGTTCTAATGGGGAGAGGAATTTGCATTCAAGTTTTCCATAAATAGTACTTGCTCTATCTCTCTGTTAATAATTTTACAGACCTATGCGGATTCTTCCTCAATTCGAATTGTTTTGTGTTAAAACCGCACTACTTCCCCCATTATCGGTAGAGATGGGGAAGTTGAATGGATGATCAAAAGGCGGGGATTAAACAGAGCATGGCAAGGAACCGAGGGAGATAGAATTGGTAAATAGACCGCAAAAATAGGTTCGGTGATATGGTAACGCTGCAACCTACCTCATTTCCACGGCGGAGATTCTGAAAGCAAACGGAGGCAGACAACCCGCTAAACAAGCTATGTAGCGTGTTGCATTCATGAGAGGCTCTTAGTCCGTAATATCTGTCGCCAAAGTGTAGAATCTACTGCTCTGTGTCTACCATGTACGAGGGTCGTCCAATAAGTAAGTTTCCCTATTTTATAAAAAACATTACACACAATTGATTATGTTGAATTAATTTTATATATATTGTACAATCCTTCTGTTACTTTTCTACATAGCCAACATGTATTTCCAAGCATTTTTGGGGACGTGACACAAGTTTTTCCAAGTCAGTGTTGCACAAAGTCGGGTCCTGTGCTCGTAACCTGCTGTTCACTTCTGATTGATCTTCGTCACGGTGTTAAAGTGCTTACCTCCATGATGACCTTTGAGTCAGGGGAACATGTGAAAATCACTTGGGAAAAGATCTGGTGAATATGGAGGATGCCAGAAAACTTCCCAGTTGAATCTTCTGAGCGCCGCCTGGGTCAAGATTCAACTTGGAAGCTTTCTCGTATCCTCCATATTCACCGGAGCTTGCCCCAAGTGATTTACACTTGTTCCTCCATATCAAAGGTAGGCACTTTTAAAATTAGTGAACAGCTGCTTGTGAGCACAGCACCCGAGCTGGTACAACACTGGCTTGGAAAAACTTGTGTTACGTCCCCAAAAATGCTTGGAAAACATGTTGACTATGTAGAAAAGTAACAGAAGGATTGTATATTATATATAAAAATAATTTAACATGATCAATTGTGTGTAATATTTTTTTATAAAATAGGGAAACTTACTTATTGGACGCCCCTATTATATGGGACAATAAGATTTGGAGGGGTATTAGTATTTTTAAGACTATGTCATAATACAGGAATTGATGCGCAAGTATTTATAACACACCTCCACTGTCTTGAGGAACGTGATAGCAAAACTTGCTATTGAAGGAGAAAAAATATCTGATGTTGCATTCACATTGACTTTTCTACTCACTCTTCCACAAACTATTATTACAAAAGCTTTTTCTTCTGTTTACTTATTGTTAATGCAGATAAACTTTAATTAAGCATTTACACATTTCTTTGTAATTGTAAAAATAATACAGTAGGCTAAATCGATAGCCATATTTTTAAAAGCCGGTCGCTCTGTAATGGAAACTTGCTTTTAGATATGTTTTTGTGGAGTTACCTGCTAGATGTGGAAGTAATACTAAACTGTTCATGTCACAAGTCAGTTTTTGACAGTGAGAAATTTCTACTAAAAAGGTCCACATTTTCGAAGATGTCAATAGATACGAGTACTTCGGAAACGTAATGCTACGACTGCTATTGGACAGAAATTGTACATTTTAGAACCGAACTTTTTTTCTGCAGAAGTTTAGGTCTGCCATTGTTTCTCTCATATATAAAATTCAATGGTAATAAAGAGGACTTGACAAACGGTTTTCAGAATTTTTTGGCATGCCAATATCTCACATATATAATATTTTGACTAAAATTTTAACTTGGGTTTTAGAAAAAACAATTCCAAAAAAGGGGTTATAAGAAGTAGGGGAATTCCTGAAAATCGTCACCTTCTCAAAATTTGTCATACTTAGACACGAAATCTGATATTTATCAGACTTTTTTTTTAATTAACGCTGTCCCTTTTTTCTGTCGGTATTGTCTCTCATGCAGAATGACTTTTAAACTATTTCATGTTAAGGGGATCTCAGAACATGCATTTCTCTGAAATCAACATTTTTTTTGCATCGAGTATACCTTAAGTAAAAGGTAGGTAAAATAAACATTTGGTAATATTTGGTAATATTTTGTGTTCTGGGCGCATTATATTATGTTGCAGTATTTACATATTCTGTGCATTAATGGGCACTTTACAATTTAAGGACAGCGCTTGGTGTGTGTGGTTGAGTGGCCTTTTCTCGCGAAAGAATCGTCAACATGGAATACAATGCAAAGCCAGGTCGCCAGCTGACATTTAGTGTTGTTCAATTATTCAAGCTTTAATTTCAGAGCTTTGCAGTTGTAAATGACATTTTATTATCCCGTGTTTCATGTTTCCAGAACACGTTGAAATGCGCTGATTAAAAGCTTCATTATGTGAAATTACGCTGACTACAGTGTTTATAACATGTATTATTTTTCTTTCAGCAACAAGTCTGTGATCATCCGTTTTCAAATCCTAATGAAGCAATTGATTGCCTTATTACTCTTAATCCTTACTTTTGGTATTATAAAGGGCATCGGTCAAAGGAAAATCTACAATTTTTAGGTCTGACTTTGTCTGCGAATTTCAAATTTGGTTGGAATCGTTGCAAAATTGAGGATGGATTATATGGAAAGCCTAATAATAGTTATTCATAACTGTTAGAGGGATTCTAAAGTTATTTTAAGTTAACGCTTTTACTTGTTCTACTACTTATCTACCTACAGTAGGTAGAGGAAGTGTTGTAGGTACTCCACCCAAAAATTCGATACCGAGAGCTTTTACCGGAAATCGCTATGAGGTTCCCCGAATTAAAAAAATAAATAGAAAACGGGTTTTGTGTGTGTGTGTGTGTGAACAGCATAGCTAAAAAATGAAAATTTGTTCAAATATCAACTTGGTATTTAAGTTCATCTTCCAAGGATACAATTTGAAGCTTTTTCAAGAAAATCCTTCCACTCCAAATATGGAAAATGTTTCGTTACATTTGATTTTCTCACAAATTTCTCTAACGATTTTGATTACAATACCAGAATTATATTTAAGATATTAGCGTGACAAAAAGATATATCTTGAATTTTTTGGGAATTTCCTGTGAGGTCCTCTTTATTCTGAATTACTTCTGTGTAATTAGTAAACCGTAAGAGAGATAGAAAATCTTGCTAATCAAAAAATGTACATCTCGTTTAAGCATACACTTTGTCACATAAATATTTTTCTGTCGTGAACCGTTTCCGAGATATTTTTGTTATTGCTTTTAATGTTTAAATACTTGTAGTTTTTCAAGAGATATGTGACTGTTCGTTTTTACTTTCTCTGTTACGTGCTTCAGTGAGTGGAGGAAGATTTATTTCACCCAAAAATTCTATGAGATTTCACCGGAAATGCTATTTTTGAGACACCCTGAACCCCCTAAAAAACATTTTTGGAAAATGTATCTGTGTGTGTATGTGTCTGTGACTCAAAAATGAAAAGAGGTTAATTGGTATTTAATTTCAGGACCTTTTTTTTGAAGAAAATTCCTCTACCTCAAACTAAACTTTACATGAAAATGTGCCGTTATTTTTAGTTTTCTCAAAAATGGTTCTAAACGATTTTGATCAAAATGCCATTTTTAAGGTATTTAATGACAAAGTGTATATCTTGAATTTTCTGGAAACAGCCTCTGAATTCCTCTTTTGTGTAACTAGTAAACCATGCAAATAGAACAGAATTTTAAGCCATCACATAACGATCGTCTTTGAAAAGATTTGATTGTCGCTTTAGGTATTATATTCTTTTTACATCTGCAACGAAATGAGTAAATGAATAATTAAACTTTATCTATATCATCAATAAGTAGGTAGAAGAATAAGCCTGTAAGAAGAACTCGTAGGAGAGTGAGTAAAAATAAATATGTAAATGCTGTACGTCGGAGTGTTTTTCGTTATATTGCAAAGAATTTGACGCAGTATTTTATATCACAACACTGTAAATGCCAGAGTGATTGTAGTGTAACTTAACATTATTGTATGACAATGATTTGGGATGTTTGTTAATTATAAGCATTGTTAGCAAATAAGTTTACACGGCCTCACTGAAACTGACAATAAGAGCGAGCAACAATGAGCGAGGGGGTGAGTTGTTTATTAATTAGAAGAGGCAAGCAAATGACGTCAGATTAGCGCGCTTTTCTGTAGAAATGGAGGGAATATCTTCCCTAGAGCATATGTGTTCGTAATTTTGATTGGATATAAATATAGACGCTAATGTTGGCGCGTTTTATCAACCAATAGCAGCTCGGTTATAATCTTTAGGCATATCGGGTGAGGGAGTATAAATTCTGTGCCAGAGACGGGTAACGCGCAGTTTGACAGAATAATTCACGAGGTAAACGTCGCTCAGTCCAATAGAATCATACAAAGGTTATACGTCGCGCAATTCTACAGAATCTCTCGCGTCTTAAAGTTTGTTATAAATGTGAAATACGCGAATTAATAACGTGCAGTAAATAAGTGATTATAGTGATATTAGAAAATATAACAGTTTCAGTCTGGCGTGTATCAAGAGTCAATATGTGAAATTAATTAAAAGTGACGGCAATAAAAGTGTAAAAACAAATTCTTTTATCAGTGTTATCTTTCAGTAATAAATCCTTTCCGTTTACACACCTTGTTCAAGAGATATGCTCGACTGAGTAGTAATAATAGCTAGCAGGAGGACAAAGAACCCAAAATTTAAACTAGTATACAATAACAGGCGCTCAGAAATAGATAACACGAAGTTACCGCTACAAATTGGCTCCCATACGTGGGGGAGATAAACATGAAGCATCTTCCAACTAGCAACAAATATAATCTACTTCAAATTTCAAAGCTATCTCTGTCTTTGTTATACCTACAACGAAATGTGTAAATCTGTATTAAAGGTTTATCTCGATTAACAAGAAGTAGAAGAATAAGCTTTGAATAGTTTGTAGAAGAGGGACTAGAGAAAGTCACGTGAATGCAACATATAATTTTTTTTCTAATGCTACTTAACTATTTATACCACAAAAATGTTCCGCGTGTGTTTACAATCTTGTTAAAATGTGTAAATTCTGTCGCACCGAGCGAGAATTTTCAAGTGGTAGCGTGTGTAGCTCGTATTCCGGAGGTCATGGGCTAAAATCGATTAGATGTAAACAAAACAAAGAGGCCGGCTTTGCGTTCACATTACCTGGGTTCGAAGTGCAAACAGGTTGGTCGAGAAGTCTTATGTTGATGTGCAAGCACACTGGGGGCACATAATTTTTTGAGAAGTGTATGTTTTGGTAATGAGTTAATCGTTAGGAACACGATACCCATGATTCGTCTAAAATAATGCAGGGTAAATTACAAATCTATGTCCTTTAATATATGCTGTGTTACAAGTGACTTTTAAGAGTATGCATGCTGTATAAAACTATAACCTTCTTAACCATTCAATGCATAAACTGTGTAACCCTTTACAGTGTATGCACTTGAATATTAGTTAAGACACATCACAACTTAAAAACTTTCAGATAGATAACTTACTTTAAAATGTTGCTTTTGATATATACTTTTTTAATTATACAGTTAAATAGCAAGAAATATCATTTAAATCATCACTTATATAATTAAAACATAAATATGTAACATTTTTACTTTCTCTATTCTTTACTTATAGTAGTCGGAGGAAGTATTGTATTCCACAAAAAAAAATTCGATACCGAGATATCATGGAAATACATGTTTTGGTGCGCCTGAATCCAGAAAAACATTTTTAGAAAAAGGTGTGTGCATTTGTGTGTGAGTGAAAGAGAGAGAGAGAGAGAGAGAGAGAGAGAGAGTGAGATTGACTCAAAAACGAATACTTGGTATTTACGTTCTGTATCTTCAAAAGAGGCGACACGAAGATTTTCAAGCAAGTCCCCCAACCCAAGCCTTCCTTTACATGGAAAATGGTTTCGTTGTTTTTTATTTTCTCAAAGCTAATGAACGATTTTGATTAAAATACCATTTCCATGGTAAAATGTATGTCTCGAATTTTCTGGGAATAGCCTGTGAAGTCCTCTTCATTCTGAATGACTTGTGTGTAATTGAAAACCCCAAGAGATAGACAAAATCTTACTGTACAAAAAATGAATGGATGGCTGGAACGTGGTATGTCGCTTTTCATAACTTTGCAGGAGACGTAGTTATGTACAGGAATACGGACACCAGCCGTGCTGCCTGAAATTGGCTACACGCCACGTTATTCCACTCAAGGCTAGCAATCGTTCTTAAACATGGGAGGATGTATGTATCAATAAGGATATAGTAATTTATAGACTACATTCATACATTGCTCGCAACTTAAAACTGTTTTCCAAGAACAATGTCCATAAAACTCGAATATATTGTTTCGCAGCGGCTATAAACCCAAGGTTATCGGGAGGTCGGTGCCGGGCCCATGAGAAAACAGCGGTAACTGCCGCTTGCCAGCGTAAACACCGGAATCGCTATCGGCAGATAGCTAGAACCTTCTGGAAGTTACTTTCCTCCCTCCTCCAGAAAGCGCGTGGAAATAGTTCTAGAGCGTTCGAGAACCTTGTGAAAAGATTCCATTGACTATATAAGCGGGCGCTCTCGCGAGAGGCAATCAGTGCCAGTTGAGAAGGGTGATTGTTGAGCCGGTGTGCGAGCGAGTTAGCGATTGTGCTTCTGGTGCGACATCAAGAACGATTCTCTGGGCGAGTTGAGGACGACTGTTGTGACTGCAGCGAGTGCTACTGCGGAGCAACGGATTGTGAAGTTAACCGTCCGGTTTGAAGAGGCTACGTCACAAAGGATGTAACGTGACAGAGAATTGAACTGGTTCACCTTATGAAGTGAATTTCCAGTGAAGGTGAACTACATAAAAACGAAACAGTGACATTGAGAACTGAGAAAAGTGGCAGATGAAAAGCTGGACAAAGTCACACTGATGTCAGGAGTGAGATAAAACCTATCATGGAGGCAATGCTTAAAGAATTGTTAAGTGAAATGAAGAGCATGAAATATGTAATGCAGATGAAATGGAAAAAATGAGATCCGAATTTGTCCTTGTCGTTAACAATGTAAGATCTGAGATAAAGACAGCGGTGAAAGCCAAGACGACATTGCAAAATAGTTGAAAGACACTAAATCTGACTTGGAATATGACAATGCAATGGAGGAGCGTTTAGATCAGCAAGGAAAACGTCTAGACGGGCAGACGAAAGAAAGCAAGAGGACGATAGAGACCACAGTGGACGAATGTCTGGAGCAGCAGATGACGGAGAATGTTGTGGTTGTAGCCAGTCACGGTTAACCCTGGTGTGGAGGAGAAACTGCAGGATCGAGACATAAAGCCGATCCTGGAGGATAAAGAATCTGGTGTTTCCTTGAATTTTTGAATTTTAATATTGTGGTTAACATCCTTCTGGGTCTCCTTAATCAAAAATATATGTACATTTTCAGGGTAATTAAGGGGCACTTGTCCGCCACTGAAGAAGCGAGTACACCGTACCAAGTAACTCCACCTCCAGTGTCAGTCCGGCGACCTGCAGCGGCTAGGTTTTGCTCAATCTCAAGTCAAATGCACAGTTTAAAAGAATGGACATTGCCGAAAGTCCACCGGTCCACTATGACTCTGATTACGTGTTCCAAAAACACACAGATTACTATGTTTTTTTTTTGGTCCCAAAAATACAGCTTTCGATTAAATAAAGTGATGGCATAGGAAGTCCTACAAAACTGAGAAATGCCCAAATTGGAGGTCACGTCATCTGTCTGGCACACACTGAACCATGTTTGTCAAAATCTAGAGACCCGTCGCGATATGTCCTTCATGTCAACTCTTTAATTAAAAATAAATTACGATAAGACGATTTATAATTTTCTACTTTGCAAAATCTGTACTCAGTTCAGTCATATATAGTTCAGTTATCCAAAGATCCCCTAATTAAGCGACACGATATTTCGGGTAGCAGAATTCTGGCATCTTTACTACCTCAGCTGTTAATGTCCATAACTGAGTAAGGTGTTTTTAATTTCTCTGTTGCAGATGTGAAATGCTATATTTCTTGCTATTTAAATTTAACTTAGTACATCCTCCGGGATTGAAAATGCAATGGGATACCTTCACGAAAAATAGCTGAATGCAGTACGAGTGGACGTCAACTAAAACATCGCTGATTTAATTCCCGTCTCGGCATGAATGTAATTAACTTGCAAACTGAATATGCTGTCAGGGTTTGGTATCGAAGGATGCACCATACATGTCGGAGTTGATCGTCTGAAATCATACACACAGTCCAAAAGGACAAACAAGATGTGTTGTACTCCTATATTTCCACAGAAAGAGCTTCTATACTGGGAGGGATAGAGAGAGATACATCATGTATGAGTGCGTATGTGTTGAAGTAGATGGTTTGTTACGTTATTTGCACCACGCTTTGGGCGTCAATTTGGAGAAGTTTGTATTGAAGAGTTGTATTATATTTCAACTGTTGGGGAGCCGAACTTGTAGTAGTTGCAACCGCACGTATAGTAAACAGTTTCCGGTAGCCTTCGCCCCAAATGTATTTTTACTGTTTATTTAAATATTATATTTATATTTGCCTCGGCTGCGTCAGTATTTTTTAGAGACACGTTTCTCTTGGCAGGGTTGTGATACGACTAAGAATGTAGGCTTACACAGATTATAATTTTTACTTCACTCCTTTTATTAATACTTGATACGATTAAATAACACTTCACTGATATAGAGAGCTGTGAGATTCTGTTTATTAATTAATTACACTTTTTAACACGTAAACTATTCTTCGTTTCACACGAATACGTATTAAATCTCTCGAGGACGCATAAGCAACGCATCCAGTTATGAGCACTGTCTACAGGCAACTGAATTGATTTCAACCGTCTAAACTTGTAAATTTTTGTATTTCAAGTTTCTGATTGGCTAATCCTACTCCGATAGAATACCTGCATTTAACTAAAGCCTTTTCTGGTTGTTGATTGGCTATTTTTAAACTGTCTCAAAATTACATTATTGCTTCCAAGAATCACAGGTAACATTTAAACTCTCAAACTCATTATTGACTGAAGGTTATCTCATTGTTAGCAACTTTTAACTTATTATTCTCACAGCTCCTACATTATTAAATTACGTAATGTATTCACATAACATTATTACACATGGATACAATAATATAAACATATACAATGACTGTAATATACACTTTTTACAAATTATTACATACAGATTGTTTCAAGGCGGCTATTAATGAATTTACATATTATATAATTAGACTGAAATCATTCAAGTGTTAAAAAAACTGCCTCAGTGTTTGCAAAATGATCTCAGAAACCACTCAACGGATTTTGAAGTTCTTTCATGCTTGAAAAGTACTGTTCTTCCCAATGGACAAAGACTACAACAGTTATTGTTTGAACTCCTAAATGACTAAAATGAATTTAAAGGGCCTGGGTATTAGAAGAGAGATTTGGCGTAATAATAAATAATACACCTATTAAAATGAGCTTCACTTTTCGCTGATAATGTCGAAGTAAAATATACTCATATCCTTCATGGAGAGTGGTGGTGGCGCTAGTGCTGTTGCTGCTCTACGAAGGATGCGTGTAGAATAAACCAAAAAACCGATTATATTTTACTCTAAGATGCTTACCAGTCGTGAGTACTGTAACAAATCCGCTTTTGTATTTTGTTTCTAGATGCCAATACTTCAAATTACAGCTATATAATTATACGTATTGTTTTTCTCAAAAGGGTGGCATAATCTGTCATGTGCAAACATTTTAAAACGATGCTATTTTGTTTTATCACTCCTCATGAAAAGCTAAACAACATTTGTATAAAGCACTATGCAATTGTTCTTACACCAACGTAAATAACAACGAAAATTCTGAAGGGCTGTGTACGAAGAGCGCAATGAACGGTTGGACGATGTTTACTTGAGGATCAGGTTAAGTTTCGTAATTGAGAACCAACATTTTTTATTTTGTTTCCCTATTCCTCATCACAAAATCAACAGCTTTTAACCATGCTAGCCTCTAGTTCCCAAAGTCGCGGGTTCAAACCCGGTGGAGGCCGATAGATTTTTTTCGGGCGTAAAAACACTTAGCATGGCTTCCTTAGGAAGGGAAGTAAAGCAGGTGGTCCCGTGTCGTAGATTTATGGCACGTAAAAGAACCTCAAACCTGATAAAGAGGCCTCTGAACTAAATTACCGATCTTTCACGCCCAATATAGAATGGGACGCTTGGACCACAGAAGTTAAAGAGCGTCCATAAATAACACTCAATTTAATTTAATTTTAACAGCTTTTTATAAACAATTTTCTAATGAGAACATAATATACAAAATGTAGGTTTCCATTAAAAAAAATTCTGATGTGTTGCACTCGCATGTGACTTTCTCTACTCTTGTACAAACTAGTTTTGCAAACCTTTATTCTCCATCTACTTCATGTTAATCGATATAAACATTTACAGACTCTATCTTATTGCTAATTTACTTTTAGGTGTAAGGGGAATATGGTAGGCTTTAAGCGATAGTCAAATTTTTTAAGAGCTGGTTGCTATGTGGCGCATTGCATTCTCTTTGCATGTCCAGGACATAAAAAAAAATCTGATGTGTTACATTCACATTACTTTCTCTACCCTTGTACAAACTATTTTTACAATGGCTTATTCTCAATATGCGTTATGTTAATCGAGATATCGAGATGTTAATCTTTGCTAATTTTCATGTAGGCGCAAGGGGAATTGGTAGGTTTTAAGCGATAGTCAAATATTTTAAGAGCTGGTTGCTATGTGCAGTATTCCATTCTCTTTGCATTACCAGAACAAAAAAAAAAAAAAAAAAAAATAACGAATTCCCATTTGAGAAAAAGTATAAGTATTGGAAAATTTAAGGGAATAACAAGCAATATCTCGAAAATGGTTCACTCAACAACAAAAATATGACATAAATTGTGTATTTTAACGCGATCTACATTTTTTGTGTAGTAAAATTTTGTCTATGTCTTATGGTTTACCAGTTATGTCAAGTCGTTCACAATGAAGAATACCTTTGGAGACATTCCCAGAAAATTCGAGATATACATTTCATTTGTCATGAAAATATTTTAAACATATGATATTTTAATCAAGATCGTTACAGCCATTTTTGAGAAAATTAAAATTTTCGAAACAATGTTCCATGTAAAGAGTAATCTGGGGTGGGGGGATTTTCTTGAAAACCTTCGTGTCACATCTCTGGAAGATACTGAACCTAAATACCAAGTTTGGTGTTTATCCGACTGTTCGTTTGAGTTATGCTGTTCACAGACACACACACGGACATGTTTCCAAAAATACTTTTTTTGGATTCAGGGGGCCTCAAAACATATATTTCCTGTGAAATCTCGGTATCGAATTTTTGGGTGGAATACAATAATTCCCCTACTTACTATACGTAGTAGAGAAAGTAATAATGAATTTTTTTATATAAAGGTTTGTTTTAGGTGGGGTGTCGACAGACAAGTGGCGTCCTTTTCCTTCCTAGTTTTCTTATGAAAAAATGAAAGCTGAAATGTGTAATTTTAAACATTATTGACAGCTTCATAAATCTACTAAAACAGAAAATATTGCTTTTATATCTACTATGAACTATTTACTAACATTATCTTGCCTTTTCTAATATACATATTTTTTCCTTTGCAGGGGTTTCGGGAAACAAGGATTTCAATGTCAAGGTGAGTTTTATTTGCAGAAAGCATATTTATTCTTATTCCTAAGGCTGACTTATTTCCGAATAATCATACGAAGCGCTTTGTTATCCTTATATGGCAATAGAAATCTCGGAAGGTCGGTTGGGAGTTTTGACCTCCTTTTGTCAATAAGAGCGTCTTATCTGTGTGTAAGTAGTGTTTGAATAAATGCTATTGTCCAGTTTAATAAATACGCCTGATTTGCTTTAATGAACTTTCAGGGCACTTATACACTTTGAATTTTACCTCTTACTATATTCGGAAGGAAAAAACCCAGTGCATGTTGAAAAACTGTGAGCAGTAGACGTAGTTTGCTTATTGGTTCATCGTCTAACGCTGGCAGCTTAGATTCACCGTCACTCAGGGCGCAGATCAGTATAGGAATATATTGCTTTAAGGAAGAGGAAGGTATTATATGGGGCTATTTCAATTTTACTACGTCATACTACTAGTATTATTAAAACTCTTCGGAACGACGTGTTTCAACCAGTTATGGCTGCCTATGTCCACAATTTTTATCATCTCCCTACCGTTTGTTTCTTTCGTCCTCCATGGAGTTCAATGAACACTACTGTTGGCACAACTGGTAAGAAGAGAACAGCTAATCATAACATACTATTACCATCTAGCGGAATTTGTAATGACGAGATGGTACAATACATTTTCAAGACAGTATAGTACATGTTAGTAAGTCAATGTTATTGTATCGGGTGAGCAATTCTTGGCGGGACGGTTTCGAAGCGTGCGGCTGACCGGCGAGGCTGGTTGCTGAGTCGGCGGTGCGGTTTACAGGAAGTCCGCAGTAAGTATAGTATGGTTTGTTGCATAAGTTACTTGTAACAAATAATATAAACACTTAAAAGGAAGAGTAAATTACACACGTATATTAAGAAAGAAAATGTTAAAGCTGCTTCCCTTCGTTCTCCTGTTTTAAATTTCTATGATGTTTATCTCGGTTTGTGGTGGGGGGCATTAAAAGAGAAATACAAAACAAAATCACAGATTTTAGTTGAACTTAAAAATATCATTTACCATAGAGAAATTTGTCATTTCTCAGAGGAATTGCAGAGTGTAATAGGAAATGTCCTAAGCAGGTACCAGAAATGCTCGAACAATGAAGGGAGGCAGTTTCAACATCTCCTTGCTTGATATACGTTAGTAACTTATTTTCTTCTTAAGTGTTTATGTGTGTTAAAAATAAGTACACGACAAACTCTACTATATTTACAGCGGACTTCCTGTCGTCCGCACCGCCGACACAGCAAAAAGACTCTCCGGCCGGCCGCAAGGCACGAAACCGGTCCCGCCGAGGATTATTCACCCTACATGTATTTCTTCTAATCGTGAAACAGTCAAATTCAACCTAGTTTTGATTTTATCTATATAAACCAAAACCCCTAGTGAGATTACTATTGTTAATGTGATACTACTCGGAACAATGCCATACCGATGCAAGGAAAAAAAATCTTTGATTGTATCCAATTAAGGAGAAGAAAGAAAAAGAAAATTTCCTGCAGAATTTTCTCCAAGATTTGTGAAATTATGAAAAAAAGGTTCAAAATTCACAATATTATGTTTAAATATTTTTGTTCACTTGTGAATTGTAGAAAAAGGCCACATTTACTCAGTGATAAACGTAATTGCCTTACAAACAAGGGCATGGCATTCACGTCACCGGTGTTATTGCCAGTAACATTGAAAGAAGAAGCAGCAGCAGCATGGTATTTTTTTTTATTGGCACCATACTTCAGCAAATCTGGGAAGCAGTTTGCAAGTGTAAAGGATAGTAGTGTTGCTGTCCAGTCGACTGGGAACATAACTACGTCCAATCTCCTATTGCACGCTATAGCAGCCAGCAGTAGTATATAGAGGCCAGTGTTGCCGTTTACAGCAGCCGAAACAGGGCGTATTTCTTGGTTAAAGTGCAATATTCTGGCTGAATATATGTCTGTGAAGTACAGATGGATTTCTGTTTAACCAAATCGTCTACTTCCACGAATACAGGTTCATCTGCCCTGTAAATACATTTAATTCTATTGTTTAAAACATATTTCAACATTCTTTTGGTTCACATTCATTTGCACAAAAGGCTCGGAAGTGGGCGATCTTGTGTTCCTAAAATACCGGTTTTCAGTATCAATAAACACTACTTACCAACACGTTGTGTTATCTCCGTTTGCGTTATACCTTTAGTCCCGGTTGACCGCAGGATACACCGGGTCCCAAGTTTCTAGCTTACTCATGACGAAGGCATCTGGTGGTTATAAGATACCACCTCGTGACATATAAATACTTGGCATATATACTAGACCTAAATTTAGGGTAGCTCCCCGGCATATGCCAGTTATGAGGACTGAGAAAAACCTGTAAGAAACCTCAATCAGGAAGGACAGTCCTGTCGGGATTTGAACCGAAGATTTTCCGTTCACGAGTCTGTGCCTTAACGGCCTCGACAACCGTGTAGGTACCCTTGGCTAAGTGGTGGTGTGAAACGCAAAAAACATTTCAGCTTGCCCTGTCTTTTGAAATGAAATTGTATGGAATACAAATTATATTTAAAATGCAGACAATTTCAGAACACTTGTTGGTTTTTTAAACAGCTTGAGCTTATACAGACTGATTCAAACAAACTTATAGCTGGGTCGAAATACAACTTTACAAAAGGAACTTGTGGTCTAGGAAGTAATTCTGAGTCAGTGAAAACTAGGGAATGTTAACAACATTACGGATGTAAGATTACAGGCACTGAGCTCGCTGATGCAGACGATTGATGAAGCCGGCAAATGTGGATGCAACTGCATACTTTTCTCTTGAAGTACTTGACATACTAAATGACACATATCCCTGGCGCTGGATTGGAAGGGAGGGTCAAATTGCATGGACACACCAATCCCCTGAACTGACGCCTCTTTATTTCTTGTGTAGACGTTTCAAAAGCCTCGTGTACTATAGTCGCTCACGGTATGAATGCGCTTGGTGGAGAGCGCCATTGTATTTTGTTGAAAATCAAGGCTAAGGATCAAGGTAGTGAGAGCAAGGCGATTGAGAAATGTACAGTCGCACAATGAAAACAGTACTACATGTACAGGCCTCAGCCTCGCTAGTAAATGCAACTCACAACTGCGGATGTTTTCTTTACCTGACTGTCCTTCCAATGCCCCCCCCATTTGTTTCGTAATCATTTAGTTCTTCCCACCGCACTCATTCATATTGTGTCTGACTAGTACGCGACACCAGCTCCCGAACAATAAACACTTTTCGCCAGGATACTTGCAGCGTCTGATGAGGTTCGTGAGATGCGTGACACACTTGATAGAGTGTACCAGAATTTTCTACGACAAACGTTTGCCTCTAATGACCGATAGTCGCCACTTTGAGCACCTTTTGTAAGACAAACCGAGCGAGATGACTTCGCAGTAAGAGCGAGGTTCGCATTCGGGAGGTCCGGGTTGGATTCCTGGGGTCGGCCACTCTGACCATCGTTTTTTTTTGTGGCTTTCCCTGGATGGCAAGGCAAATTCCGGGATGGTTTATCTTCTCCCTCGAATTCCTTATCATTTCGCTTCCCCTTTCATTTTTCAGGTGGGCTTAGGGGCTGTGCAGTGTCGAGCAGTGTCGAATGGCGCAGATGCTTGCTCGTTGGACAACTTCTTCTCGGCCCTGCCAGATGGCAGCATCACTGAGCCGCCTCAGGTGGGTCGAGTTCTCCCACGTTCCGCCGGAGGGAAGCCTTCTCTGAGCAGTCCGCCGGTATGAACGGATCATCAATTTTGGAATTGTTAGGGACCTCTGCGCATCTCTGTCGGCCGACCTGCCTGCGATCTATAGCATCTCGGGCTCCTTCACTTTATCCGTTCCTCCTGGAGATGGTAAGCGCAAAAGATCCGCGTTAGATCGAGCTGCTATGTGTCCGCTTTGCTCCCTGGTCATACTCATACCATTGCTTAACTTAAGCGTGTGTACCAAAAAAAACTAATTGTAGTTCCTGACAATCCCAAGCTTACAGTGACTCTGGATTTCTTACTAGACCATAAGTTCCTGTTCTAAACTTGTTGTATTCCAACTCTCTATACGCTCCGTAAGTTTCGTGCGCAGCCTTTTCAATCGGCCTCTATGTAATTAAATGTGCTAACACATTCCTAAACTTAACGCCTCGCCTCCTTCTTTAACCCCAAAACATGCTTTTCTTTATGTATTTAGATGTGGAAACTGAAATGAATAGCAATCATATTCTGCAAATTCAGAAATAAATACCGACATATGAATGACCACATTTGATAGTCCACAGACGCATGCGCAATTCACTATGGTTAGTCATCGCCGATGGGCTTGCTGAGTGCAACGAGCAAATTGCATTATGCTAATTACACTGACCAACAACAAAACTTCTTCAGGTACAGAGATAAGACGTAGTGAACCTAACTAATTTGGACCTGCTAAATCTGAAAATGCAATTAATTTTCGTTGCCATCCTCCAATTTGTAGTTACTGAGCTTTTAAAATACCTATGTCTAAAAGCAGAGACTACAGCGGATTATATAATTTACTAACTTACTGTGGTGTCCTAGGACTAATGTAGATTTTTACAATCAAACATGCAACATATGTTTACAATCAAACATGCAACATTCATTTGCTGGGTGATGATGGTGGTGGATAGTTGAGTCTTTTTGATGACAACTTCCTTCTGTGAGATGTAGATCCTTCACGCTTCAAATACTAACAGTACTCACTTAACATTGAAGGATCCCATCTACTTTTATAGTGGCTTTCCATCCGCAATATGTCCTGATGGAACCTTTTCCCTTGCTCGTCACTAACCGCTCCCAAATTGGCAACGAAAAAATCTAAATGCGAATGAAGGCAGTACATTTTTAGACACATTCTGCATTCAAGGTTTTTATAGTCCTCTAAAAAATTTCCCAGCAATATGTTGCTGTTTTCTGTTCTTGTATTCCCTAGGAAACCTTCAATGACATCCTTAAAATAACACCAGGCTGCAAGGTATAACTGACTTACTTTTTCTTCAAAATGCTTATCATGCATTAACTTCCTAATTTGTGGACCTATAAAATCCCTTCTTTCAATTTTTGAAGTAGATTGTGAAGTAGTTTAGTTATTTGCACCACGCTTTGGGCGTCAATTTGAAGTAGGTTGTGTTGAAGGAGTTGTATTATATTTCAACTGTTGGGGTGCCGAACTTGAAGTAGTTGCAACCGCACGTATGGTACCCGATAGCCTTTGCCCCAAATATACTTTCTGGTGGCCTTTGCCCCCAAAATGTTTAAAAACAATATTAACTTAACTTTGTAATTAAACTGTTTCTTTAAATATTTAATATTTATGTTTGCCTCGGCTGCGTCAGTATTTATTTTAGAGATATGGATGTCTTGGCAGCGTTGTGGTGCGACTGAAGAATGTAGGCTTACACAGATTATAGTTTTACTTCACTCCTTTTATTAATGATTGACACGATTTTAAATAACACTTCACTGATATAGAGAGAGCTGTGTGATTATTTTATTAATTACTTGCACTTTTTAACACGTAAACTATTTTTTTGTCTCACACGAATACGTATTAAATCTATCGAGGACGCATCTAACATCCGGTTAGGAACACTGTTTGTAGGCAACTGAATTGATTTCAACCGCCTAAACTTGTAAATTTCTGTATTTCAAGTCTCTGATTGGCTAATCCTACTCCAATAGAATACCTAAAGCTTTTTCTGGTTGTTGATTGGCTATTTTTAAACTCTCTCAAAATTTATATTATTGTTGCTCCAATAATGACTAGTAGCATTTAAACTTTCAAATTCATTATTGCCTCAAGGTTACCTCATTGTTAGCAACTTTTAACCTATTATTCTCAGAGCTCCTACATTATTAAATATATTCACATAACATTATTACACATGGATACAATAATATAAACATATACAATGACTGTAATATACACTTTTTATATATTGTTACATACACATATTGCTTTAAGGCGGGCTGTTATTGAATTTATATTTTATATAATTAGACTGAAATCATTTAAGTGTTAAAAATACTGCCTCATTTTGCATCACTTAATTCAGGGAACACTTCACGTCACCTCTTTTATTCATCCCCTTCACAAAACGCTTGAATGCAGCCTGATATGCAGCGGTGTAAGGAAGACATTTTGAGAATCCACCAAAGGTACGTTTCAAATTTTCTTTCCCTAGAGCCAATTCCCCTCGTGGTGGCCACTGTTTAACTGTATAATGTTTGTCTGTTGCACGGCTGTCCCAAAGACAAAGCAAACAGCAATACTTTGTAAAACCACTCTGGAGACCAGTTAATGAACCAGTTACCTTAAGATCACCACATATTTTCCAATTATCTTCTTTATAGTTAATAGCTTCAAGTATCTCTGATAAATTTACGTAATTCTCCTTCAAAGTCACAGAATATCCTACAGGTAAAATGGAAACGTTTTGCCATTATGTAATAGTACAGCTTTCAGGCTTGTCTTGGAAGCGCCTTTAAATAAATGGCACTTTGCAGTATGATATGGTATATTAATTGTTTCATTAAACCTACTACATTATTACAAGCACAAACATTGCCCACTTTACAGTGGTATGCCATCAGATCTTTATTACGTTGTCTGAAGTGAGTAACCGTTGTTTCTTCATGAAGAAAGTTCCGTTCCTTAAGACTCAAAGATAAAATTTCTACATTCTCCTTGGATACGTACAGGCGGCGCCGTGGCCGAGTGGTTAGACCGTTCGCGTCTCACCCAGGGACCCGCATATGGGATTTGTGGTGGACAAAGCGGCGTCTGGGCGGGTTTTCTCCGGGTTCTCCGGTTTCCCCCGCCATTCATTCCACCAACTGCACCTTTCCTTTAATACATTTCGCCATCATTTCGTTTCATCTATTTCCTTCCTTCCTCCCATGGCTGATCACCCATCCTGGATATTCTGTCTGATCCATGAGTGTCTGCTCCTAGACGGCCCTCTGACCCCAGGCACCCGCCTGTAATTCCTGGGGCGTGTAAGTCCTCCATAATAAGAGGTTAAACGGAGAGCATTGGATACGTACGATATAAATCACGAACTAGATCGTTTAAGTCTATTTGTATTATTAAATGTGGTCTTTGTTATGGAAAGTGCTCCTCTTCACTTGATTGACACTGTGCTTCCTCGAAGTTTGTAGATTCATGGTCAGAATTAGAAACGTCTTCCCACGCAGATGGAGGAGCTGGCACTGGTAGCTATTCACCATGAGGAACAGGTCAAATTGACGAGGGTAGGTTAGGGAACTCAATATTCTTCTTATTCTTATGAAACTCCGGTTACAATGGTCAAACAGTAGCAATCTTCAATATGGTTTTGAGGCACTCGCCAGATCACTGGTATGCCAAATGGTAAATGCTCTTTTTTTACCCTTCAGCCAATGTGTTAGTTTAGAATTACACCTAGTCTACGTTATGTGAGTTCCCAATCTTTAACCTGCATTTGAAGTATAAACGATATGACTTCTGGAGTAGGTTAGAAGTTGGTCGTCTTTGTTTCCTTGTCGTGAATTCACCAGACATGTAACAAAATGTATCTGGATGGTTTTTAAATTCACGTTTTGATTTCTTCACGGTGTATGTTCTATGCATACAAAACACTTTTCACTGTCAATGAACTACACAACTATAAAATCAATTCCTGAGAAAGAAATGAAAAGTAAATTAGCATTTAGGTAATACATAAGTAAGTAAAGGTATAATACTTATTGACTGAGATGCATAAATACACGATGTAGAATACAGTTATTATTTAAACAATAGTTCACATTAAAATAATCACAAAAAAGTCACTGCACTTATTTTTTCCACACAGCTTTTGAACACAAAGCACTGATACGGTTCAACTAGGCCCCGTATTTGATTTAATTGTATATATATTAAATAAAGATGTAAAATGTCAACTCGACTCCGTATTTGATTTGATTGTACATAGATTAAACAAAGATGTGAAATATTGTATTTAATATTATAAATCGATAGAAAAAAACCTTGATACGGAAACATTGCAAATTGTTTGAGGAAATAAGGTTCGGGTCACTGGCCTACCTTTTTCCTGGGTAAGGAAAAGGTTCGTCGGCAAATGTATACAAAAGCATAGAGCCATTAAAAAGGGTCTACGAGGAAAGCGCTTGTTTCTTTTCAAAGCGGAAGAAACATGAGGTTTGTGCCGAGAAAAGGCTTAAAGCCATAAACATACATACGTGCTACAGCATAAATTAAACAAATTGAAAATAGTACCGTGGGAAGAGAAAGCTGAGCAGAACTGAAATTTTAGCAGTAAATGGAATGCCATAAATACAAACTGACGAATCCGAAAACAGGAGATCGTCTAATGATTGAAAATCGAACGCGGAGTAGGGATGAAATCAGACATGGCGAAATTCACAAAATACTAAAATCCTAGGACAAGTAACACTCTTCGTTGAACTCTACGTCATGTAACTCGCTCTAAGTTGAACTCTACGTCATGTAACTCGCTCTAAGTTGAACTCTACGTCATGTAACTCGCTCTAAGTTGAACTCTACGTCATGTAACTCGCTCTAAGTTGAACTCTACGTCATGTAACTCGCTCTAAGTTGAACTCTACGTCATGTAACTCGCTCTAAGTTGAACTCTACGTCATGTAACTCGCTCTAAGTTGAACTCTACGTCATGTAACTCGCTCTAAGTTGAACTCTACGTCATGTAACTCGCTCTAAGTTGAACTCTACGTCATGTAACTCGCTCTAAGTTGAACTCTACGTCATGTAACTCGCTCTAAGTTGAACTCTACGTCATGTAACTCGCTCTAAGTTGAACTCTACGTCATGTAACTCGCTCTAAGTTGAACTCTACGTCATGTAACTCGCTCTAAGTTGAACTCTACGTCATGTAACTCGCTCTAAGTTGAACTCTACGTCATGTAACTCGCTCTAAGTTGAACTCTACGTCATGTAACTCGCTCTAAGTTGAACTCTACGTCATGTAACTCGCTCTAAGTTGAACTCTACGTCATGTAACTCGCTCTAAGTTGAACTCTACGTCATGTAACTCGCTCTAAGTTGAACTCTACGCCGACAGTTATCATGACTCTTAGTTGAACTCTACGCCGACAGTTATCATGACTCTTAGTTGAACTCTGCACCGTACAAGTTAGGCCGCGGCTATGAACTCGGGGGAAACATTACAATACATCTTAATACTGCCGACTAACAAAGCATCTCGATGTCAGTCGCGGATAATTGACGAAGTGGTGGCTCGCGTTCCTGAATGTATAACATAGCAGTATAATAAAGTCAATATTCACCAGAGCCGATGTTTTTTTACTATCGCAATCATATATAATTTCACCACATCCTGTAGACTTTTCAGAGTCGACACTGCTCAACGCTAGCCGGAGAAAGAAGAGAATTATTACGCATCGAGGAAGCGGCCAGCTGTTGAAGGGGGTGAACAGCACCCAACCTTTGAGAACAACTTCATACGGCAACCAACCTTGTGAACAGCTTCATATGGCGCCCAACGTCTGTGAACAGCTTCAGCACTTAAACATTAGTAAACCTCACAGCGTTATATCTTTTGCAGCTCATAACTGTTAATCCTGACGTGACGGACACTTTCTGATTTAACATTTTATGTCGCATTACGATATAGAATTAAGTTTAATATATAGCTTGCCTGCACCAAAACCACCGTTGACTAGTGTTATGCTCGAAGGCACTTTCGCTTTTTCCTCAATATGTACAGCAATTCTATAAAGTATACGTCTCCACTTTAAAAAAAATGTTAGCAGCCAAATTAACGGAGAGAAAATTGTATTTCTAATGTGCAGAAACAACAAACGAATTGCAGACATTATTTTAGTTCACCTTATTAGTTGTAAAAGCTTTTGAAAATAGCATTCTGCGAATGGGTTAATGCCAAACTAATATTAATTACTTAACCATTGTAATTGGTGTTACTGGAAATAAAAATATAGCAAACTCTCGAAACAGGGAGATGTACGTGCTTATTTGCGAGAAATATGCAGAAATTCTTACAAAGCTGTCACATTGCAGGAAAAATGGAATGGTAACAGCAGCGTAGTTATGACGTATTTCCGTCTCCAGGGATTCCCTTACACATAAAACCTAGCATAAACTCTTATTTGTGCAAAACTGGTTTTAAATAACTTTGGAGAAATTGGAATAAAAGAGACTACCATTCCATTTTAAGGATTATAAACCAATAGGGAAAAGAAATATTGGAGGACCAAATAAAAGGTGGCACGAACAGGATGTGTAGATTGCTACAGACAGAAATGTCTAATGCATGAAGGAATAGAACCATGAATTTTTGTGGGGGGAGGGCTTAAAGTTAACTAATATAAGGTAGAAATTATAGGTAATTCCAAATAGTAGATACTTGCCAGGTTTTACGGCTTGTCTTGTAAAATGCACGGAGGGAAGGCCTTTTCACGACTTCACGGAAAAGGAGGCGTGTTTGCTGCTTTTTGGGCAGATTCAAAGTGCATCAGATTTTCACCATGGACATGATGAAGCATTAAATTCTAATGCATTATATTGTAACGTACGATTAGACTGTGTGTACCGCGCTATCTAGGTAACAGCGCTATGGTAGTCCAGAGTTTATCTGTGTGTCTGTCCATCAAGATCATGGTCCCCCTTCATCGTACGTAAAAGAATAGAAACCAAACTTACATTAACGTCCAACAAACATTTTTAACTGGTCATGCAAAAATAAATGCATATTTCCATAGTTTTAAAATAGCTGATGAGCCTATGTGTAAGTGAAAACAGAACGAGCAGACTATAGAAGATCTAATATACCTATGCATGTACTTTATTAAGTAATGAAAAAATATACGTAAATAGAAAGGTAACAAAAGTAATTGGAATGTGGCTATCTCAGTTAAAAGATGTAATTCAAATATATAAAAAAGTTTGTTATATTTGAAAACAAAATTTAGTTTGAAAATTTAAAAACTATGTAATATATTATATTAGTAGTTATTTACAATAACATTGGAAGTAAAGTGTAATATTTTTTTTGTAAAATATCCATGCAAAGAAGCTAATCCTAGCATGTAGTAATACCAAAATTTAATGCAAAATACTGTAATAAATAAAGAAATATCTAAAAAATGGTACCCCTTCACTGGGCTACTGCAAGCTGTTAAAAGAAAAGCATGCGATTAGTCTGAGGTTTAATTTTGAGCAAGTCACCTTCTACAACATACAATTAAAATAAATTGAGTTTTACTTATGAACGCTGTTTAACTGCTGTGCTATGGAAATTTTGCTCAGAGGCCTCTATATCAGGCTTGAGGTTCTTTTATGCGCCGTAAATCTACGACACGGGACCACCGGCTTTACTTCCCTTCCGAAGAAAGCCATGCTAAGGATTTTTACGCCCGAAAAAACCCATCGCCCTCCGCCGGTTTTGAACCCACGATCTCGTGAACCAAAGGTTTGCATGGTACCGCTAGACCACGGAGTACGACTATAACATACAAAAATTGCATATGCCTGCCATGAGTAATTTCATCGAATAGCATTGCATTTTCATCGGTTAACAGAACCCGTCGCTCTGCTCGGGTTATTGCTTTAAAAATAGATATTCTTGTCTGTTTACCTATTTATCTGTTTGTCTCTTTGTATTCTCCTGTCTTTCCTCTCGCTATACCTTCCTCTTTTCCCGCATTTGTTTCTTAGTTTTCCAATTGCCCCCTCTATCGCTCTCTCTCCTTTTGAATTGTCATACCAGGTGATTTCTGAAGCAGAAAAGCAGGCAAGAAACTTTTATATCATTATATATACGCATATAGAATGTGAATGAAAATAAAACCACTCGATAGGTTTAACAGTACACACTTGTGGCTCCTCGTTATGCTTGCAATGCGATCTGAGCTGTATGGTAAGTGATTTATGTACACGAATAATAAATAGTAGAGAAAAACATGTTTTAACATCTTGAACAGAACCCTCCATTGAAAATTTGACAAACTGTTTAAAAAAATCTGATGTGTTACACTCACATGACTTTCTCTACTCTTGTACAATCTATTTTTACAAACGCCTATTCTCCATATGCTTCATGTTAATCGAGATATCGAGATATCAATCTTATTGGTAATTTTCTTGTAGATGCAAGGGGAATATGGTAGCTTTTAAGCGATAGTCAAATATTTTAACGCTGGTTGCTATGTGGCGCATTCCATTCTCTTTGCATGTCAGGACATAAAAAAAATGAATAACGTATTTGAGAAAAAGTATAAGTATTGGAAAATTTAAGGAAATAACAAGCAATATCTCGAAAACGGTTCACTCAACAAAAGAAATGTATATGACATAAATTGTGTATTTTAACGCGATCTACATTTTTTGTGTAGTAAAATTTTGTCTATCTCTTATGGTTTACCAGTTATGCAAAAGTCGTTCACAATGAAGAATACTTTTGGAGACATTCCCAGAAAATTCGAGATATACATTTCATTTGTCATAAAAATATCTTAAACATATGATATTTTAATCAAAATCGTTAGAGCCATTTTTGAGAAAATTAAAATTTTCGAAAAATCTTCCATGTAAAGGGTAGTCTGGGGTGGGGGATTTTCTTGAAAACCTTCGTGTCACATCTCTGGAAGATACTGAACCTAAATACCAAGTTTGGTGCTTATCCGATTGTTCGTTTTTGAGTTATGCCGTTCACAGACACACACACACAGACACACACACACACAGACACACACACACACACACACACACAGACACACACACGGACATGTTTCCAAAAATGCTTTTTTTGGATTCAGGAGGTCTCAAAACGTGTATTTCCGGTGAAATCTCGGTATCGAATTTTTGGGTGGAATGCAATACTTCCCCTACTTACTATACGTAGTAGAGAAAGTAAAAATCACTTTTTTCCATAAGAAAAATGTCTATATTGTGCAGACTTGTAATCTATTTGCATTCTCTACGTCCTTCAGTTTAAATGGATGTAAACTGTTAGTATCCATTAAGTTGATAGGGAAATTACAACTTAATTTCACTATTTTGGGAAACCTTTTTACAGCATACTTCATCATTGCAAATATTCCACACGATTAATTTTTCATCCAAACTTGTTTGAAATCTTCAACGTAAATCTTGAAAGGTGACAAGAGATCAAAGAATACCTGTTTTAATACTTAAAATGGTCCCCGGGTACTAGCTTTGTTTTTAAGAATGTATCTTTATTTTTGGTTTAAAAGTGAAATGAAATAATATTTTTTCTGGAACACTATAAGGGGCACATCAAATAATCCTCAATTTTGAAGAAGGAATATTTAAAAATTGTCCTTATATTTAAAACTAAAATGTTTCGAAGTTTCCGTCTCGAGAAGTTTAAAACATTTCGAACTGAATTATATATACACCCGTGAAAAAAAAATGTCATCCCCAGATTCTATGTGAATGATCGGAGGGATTCGCGTACCTTCATAACAGCTGTGTTTACAACGGACATACAGGAACTGTAGAATGATCTCTGCCCTGTGAGCGCAATGGTCACCTTATAACGGTGTTTCTAGGTGGTGACGCTTATAAGCTACTGAAAACAGAGCACGGAGTAACGCTTCGTTGGCCGAAAGTTAATTCTTTTTATATTGTTAATTTTATGATGGATGTGTAGAACATAATATTGCATTAGTATAAATTTTAAGCCTTAGGCATAGCTATACACAAAAAACACAATTCTACTAAACACTCGTTTTAAATAACTAAAGAAATAAATGCAAACGAACCATTATCTTATCCATTACCTTCTGAAACTAAAAAAACAAACACAAAAAATAAACAAACAAACAAACAAACTTAATAGCGGGTTCATGAGCCAGCCCTGCCCTCTATTTCGGGTTATGATGAAATAAAATCCCTGTAGTAACGTGGACGAGAAGCTACAACATTCCAGGCTTCTTGAATTTGTGCCCAGGATCTTGTACGGATTCAAAAATTCCACCAGGATATCTTATCCTCTCAGAAGGAATAAAAATATTCTTAAGTATTACCGTGTAATGCGCACTGTCCAGTGTATTGTCAGGTTGTCACAACACGCTTGTTATCCAACAAGATACGGATATGAAATTGTGAAGCCACCTGTTTTGCATCGTAATAACCATTCTGTTATAAACTTTACCAAATGCCGTATAAGAAATTGGAGTATATCGAAAATAAGTAGTCACTGTGCGTTGATTAAACTTTATTAACAGAAGGGGAAAACAAGTATTTGCTACATGAGAGAAGCGAAACTGCGATCTTAACTACAGAAGTACCCCTACGCTTTGCCACAGCGCTACAGAGAAGACAAATGGAAGATAGCATGTTTAAAGATGCCATACAACAATTTGTTGCAGCGGCTACTCACTATATTGTATATGGTGTAAACAAGGCACTGTGCCGTAGGATTTGAAAAATTTGGCGTTCAAGACATTACTTTTTTTGTCTACGGATGTACATCGGATCAATCCATGCCACCTGTTTCAATTAAATTTATCTAAAACTGTGGAATTCAGGTATTTCAGTGGTGGAGTATTAATTTATATATCCTATCAAAATGTTGTATCTGAACAACAGAACCTTTGAAATGTCAGGCATACAAACTTTTGTTATGTAGATTTTATCAAAATAATTTATAAGCGATATAAATTATTTTGGGTCATATTAGAGCTCCTTCCACCTTTGGAGAATGTAATTAAAATCTCATATAGTCATTTTCTAAATGGGACATAAGGTATATTTATATATAACCTTTTATAACAATCGGTTCAGCCAGTATTGCGAAAAAAGATAATACACATGCACAACTTAATACCACCCTGCGTGCATTTCAAATCTATGCGATAGATAGGAAGGTGCCTTTCAGTTGGAGTGTATTCATGGTGAAACGGTAAAACGCATGTGTCTGGCGTCGTCCTCCGTGGTGTAGTGGTTACTATGCCAGCCTCTAGTTCCCGAGGTCGGGTTCAAACCCGGCGGAGGGCAATAGATTTTTCGGGCGTAAAAATCCTTAGTATGGCTTCCTTCGGAAGAGAGGTAAAGCCGACGATCCCTTGTCGTAGATTTACGGAACGAAAAAGAACCTCAAGCCTGATAAAGAGACTTCTGAGCAAAATTACCGGTCTTTGACGCTCAACATAGAATGGGACGCTAAGGACCACAGCACTTAAAGAGCGCCCATAAATAAAACTCCATTTAATTTCTAATTTGCACGTGTCACGTAATTGGAACGACCTGGTTTCGAATCCTTGGTTGTTTTTTTTATTATTTAAAGTTTAATTTGTTAAATATATGGCAATGTCGTGTGTTTTCCATGCATAAAGTATAATTAATTTTAAGACATTCATGCATAAAACACAAACAAATTACTCTTTTAGTTTTCAAAATAAATGCCACATTAGCAAGAATTCTAAAGGAAAAAATAAACCAAATATTTAATTGACTTCATATTGGATGTGAAAACTGTCTCATTCTTCAGCTATGAATAGTGTGATCATGTTACGCGCACCTCATAGCATGGCATTGTGCATGTGTTAGCAATCATATTGATTTTTGCTATCGCGGAGCGCACACATAAAGACGAAGCTACAAGGAGATCTCTCCTTAGTTAGTGAACGTTGCTGGATACTCTGTGTCTCAGGCTGCAAGATCACTTAAAGTCTCTATATCTAAGGCTACGAGGTGGATACGGTTATCCAAGGAAGGGATTGTTCGTCGTCGACCTGGTTCGGGTCGAAAACGTTTGTCCACTCCTCAGCAGGACACTACACTTCTAAACGAGGCAGATAACAATCCCTTTCAGCTTGTGTCTACAATTACAATCGAATCGCAGAGCATTGCGTCGTTTGACTACAGCAGGGTTCTTTGCTCGAACGGCAGCTAAGAAGCAGCGTCTTACAGACGATCACAGATTCTGTCGCCTCGCATTTGCAGAAGAAAATTCCAACCATAACTGGAATAGATGAGGTGACAGTTTTATCTACAAAAGGCGGGGGGAGGGGATGTAATTGTCTACTGCCCCAGAGGAAAACGTTAGGGCGCAAAATACATGGCACAAATGGATCGCCAAGGTCGCGTATCTGTGTCATGTTGGGGTTGGATGTCACGAGATGGTCCAGGTGTGTTGTGTCAGCTTGATGTCACATTAAACAGAAACCAGTATAAAGGCATCCTCGAAAACATCATGATTCCTTTTGTAAGGACTATTTTTACACGCGGCGAAGGATGATTTATTACCCTCAATTTCTATGCAAAACTTTTACATTTCTGAAACTAGCAAACCACATCTTTACCCGGCGCCTCCATCAAATCTTATCATGACTATAGATTAATTTAGCGAATTTCCTAATCTTCCCACACTTCAAGTCATGACAAACGGGGGCGAAACTCGCTAAGCATGCGAACCTAAGGATTGCAACAGAGAGATACCGGGAGCTTAAATGGCATTATAAAACAAAAGGTATTTAAATATTAAAAAATGACAATTTTGTTAAATAAAAGATGTTACCTTAACCTTAAATGTTCACAAAAACATTCTTGGCTAAAAACACATACTTGACGCGAGCTCAACACGCTGTTCCTCAAACTATGAAGACTTGATTGCTAAAGAGAGCGAAAGAAGTAATTCCAATCATTTTTTCATCTCCACCACTCTTCCTCTCGAAGCTCTTCCTTAAGCTACTTTAAAGTTCTGGATGTTTCCAGGCCAATGTAATGCTGCCAACATTGAGTTGAGCCTTCCGGAACAAAAACAATCTACCAACTCATTCCGGGAGAGCCGACTCAATGTCAGGCATACCAACTTAAATCTACTTGTGCTCGACACAATATCCCGATGGAATGATTGAATTCCACACAAGTCAGCAGGTTTTAAACTGGTTCTTGCAAAGGAAAGAGATCACAGCTGGCCTCCTTGCTCACAAGATTTGAATTCTATTGAAAATGTGTGGGCAGAGGTGAAGAAAGCTTTGGGATTAAGTTGGCCTGCAAGACAACGTAAGATAAAGTAGATTTTGTGAGATCAAATACAGGATGCTTAGGAGGAAATATCCTCTCGTGAAAATTTGACGAGGCATTTGATATCACCCATGCCCCGTAGAATGAGGGCAGTGATTGAAGCAGAGGGTTTACGCATCTAATATTAAGTTAATTTCTATTTTATTTGCTTTTTAATTTAGTAATGCAATATTTACTTATTTCATATTTAGTTTGAAAAGGAAAAGAGGAGTTTCAGTTTTATATGTGAGCATAAATGTCTTGAAATTAAAGTCTTAACAATTGGGAATTATATTACAATATGTGTAATAAGCATTGCGTTGCACACTGCTTTGCGCGCGCACACGCACAAAAATGCTCGGGATACGAACCTCGGTCGGCCTTATTACTACATACCTGCTTATAAACGCTCGGTTATCAGCACATTTTCAGCAGCTGTGACTTAGTATGAAAGGTGACAATAGAACGAAGCTAAATTCAGCGTCCCGAGACACATTGTGAACCGACCGCGCAAACGATTTGTACTTGACAAATGTACCTTCGAGTGTCTGCTCATTTTTGTGTGTTCATAAGGGGGTTCTCTTGAATGAAGCAATTGGCAACCCGTGGCTACCACAGCACTGCTATGCGAATCCGCTTCATAAATGATGTGCTGAACAATATGAAAGTGTTACGCTTATCTTTCGTTATAAGAGTATTCGAAATGATTTCCCTCTAAGTTTTTATAAACTTGGCACTGTTGACCAATTGACGAGTTTTGCAGCCGAAATATTGCAGAGTATGGCGATTTGTTGCATAAACTATACTATTCATATAAAGTAATCACATGGATTTAGTCTTGGAGATTGAGGCAATTATTGTCATCAAAAATTCGCTGTAATACGAGGAAATTTTCTCGGACTTCTTTCCATGGCAGCTCCTATCTCATCTAATTTTTCCTATATTAGAACTTTTGACTGCCTATTTCTTTTTGTGAAACCGATTCAGTCTGTTAAACTTGCGAACAACCTATAAATTATGGATGTTTTAGGGAACAGTGACACCAGTGAATGTCTGCATAAATTCAAGCTGATAGTTCATATTTGACTCCGTTCGAGTAAAACTTAACGCAATAAATACGTGCTGTTCTGTAGTATACACCATGATAACTGCACACAACTTCACATACCTAACGTTAGTCCCATTATACACAATGCAAATATGGAGTTATTCTCCATAGGTGCTTGAGATAGGCTACCGTAGGGCGAGGTTATTCAACCCTATACCTGCTACGAGTTAGACAGTCGGACGCCAGTCGCGTCATTCAGATAAACCCGGTGCGCGCGGGCAAACACACACACACACACACACACACACACACACACACACATTTTATGAAAATCTGATTTTGGGATTCAAGGTAGCCCGTATGCAGGATGTGTCTTTATTGGTGTCATATATTTGGGGGACGTGTTCCTGACATCAAAACAGTAAAAAAAGTTCGTATGAACATGGGTCTGAAAATCATTTATTTCAGAGTTACAACACAAAATCTAAAGTTACAGAAATTGCTCGAAGTGGGTTCCTCTTGCTTCGATGCATGCAGTAAGCGTGCGTTCCATGCTCTGGCGCACTCTGTTGAAAATTCCTGGTGTGTTTCGGATTTGGTCAAATCCAGTTTGGATACTTCCTCTCAAAATATCAACATCAGGTACAGGAGTCGCATAAACCAAGGACTTCAAATGTCCCCAGACGAAGAAATCCATTGGATTCAAATCAGGCGATCGAGCAGGCCATGCAAGGGGTCCCCTTCGACCAATCCATCTTTGCGGAAATCGATCATTCAAAAACTTACAAACTATCATACTGAAATGAGCTGGAGCACCATCGTGTAAAAACCACATTCGTTGAATGATGTCCAGAGGCACATTATCAGTTAAGTGATGCAACTCATTTCTGAGAAACTGGAGATAGGTTGTCCATTCAGTCGCGGAGGGAAGAAGTGGGTACCAATAAGGTGATCATGAGTGATTCCACCCCAAACGTTGAGAGAGAACCTCTGTTGATGGTTGTCCAGTCGTGCTTCATTAGGATTTTCAAATGCCCAGTTTGAGTGTTATGAAAGTTGAAGATGCCGTCGCGAGTAAAACCACCCGCATCCTTGAATAAGATACAGGCTAGAAAATTGAACGCAGCGCACTGCTGTAACATGCGTTGATAGAAACGTCTTCTTGGCTCAAAGTTCGCCTTATTTAAACCTTGAACATGTTGACGGTGATACGGGTACAGAAGATTTTCATGCAGAATTCTCCAGATAGTCATATGACTGACTCTCCCCTACAGTCATACGTCTTGTGCTTTGTGATGGGTCTGCATCCACATCACAAAGAACTCGTTCTTCAAGCTCAATGCCTCGTACCGCTCTTGATCTCCCTACATCCTTAGTACTCCTCTCAAATGCGCCATTCTCTCTCAAGCGTTGGTAAATTCGTACGAATGTTCTTGCACATGGTAACGGCCTGTCAGGGTACCTTTCTGCATAAATTTCACGTGCTCGTGCTGCATTGCCGTCTGCACGGCCATACGTGTAGTGCATATCCATCTGTTCACTAATGGAATACATCTTCTTTGACCTATAACAACGAAACGGTTCATTTTCAGAACCATGTACATGTAAACTTTTTTATACGTTTTCATGTCAGGAACAGGTCCCCCAAATATATGACATCAATAAAGATACATCCTGTATACGTCAATATAAATTATTCATCCAGAATTGAAAAGTATTACAAAGGCTTCTTTTTTTTCCTCTTTCATGGGAAATGACATGAGAAATTATACCAAATCCTCTAAGGAGTGGATTAGCGTGAGATCTTTATGAGATTAACTTACCTTGTACTGTACTCTATATTCACTCTTAGGTTGATCCGCGGCAAAACAAACCCACGTGGTCTGTACACCGTGGTGCAACACGGTAGCAATGCACCCAGGAAAGTAGCTCTATGCTAATCTCTGAATTTTAGAATGAATTTATCCTTAAATAGTATAATATTCTATACAAATACCTAAGTTTTTATTTAACGCTGATTTATACCGTAAAACAGAGCTACAAGTCCCATGACGCAATTCGTATGAGTCACCTGACATCCGGGTAGGCGCAGAATATTGTTTACAGCCAGAAACCGGCAGTTGTGTTCAGTATCATGGAGGACGGTGAATTCGCTCTTGTGTTTTCGTCGAATTACGTAAAGTATTAGCCGCACAAACCATTGACTAGTGCTGAATAAACAATAGTGTTGAATCTTTATTATAAGTTATGTGAGAAATATCCAACACTTTCCGCGAAAGAAATGGTGAAATTAACTTCTGAGTTCACCGGTTTTTCGAGTACAAGAATAAACAGTGCTTGTGCAGAAAAATCTGAAACGAGAAAAGTGGTTACACCCGGAAAAAAAAGGAAGCATATGAAATACGCGATGCAAGAGTGTAGTGATTTTAAGAATAATGCAATTCGCATAAAAGTGCACAATTTCTTTTTTAAAATGAGCCGCCAACAGTTAATGAAGTGCCGCTTCCAGAGAGCGAATAAATTAGGTTATTGCATATCTGTTACTTTATTTTTCGCTCATTTATTTTAGAATTAACTATTATTATATGTGCAAACGTTTATTTTGTTGCAACTATCAATCTTATCACTATAACCTTTAACAGAATATGCTAGTCACCGTTTCAGTTGTCGAAATAAGGACTCTGTTCTTTTTTGCACTACGTGCCGCTTGTACTCGCCACATGGTCTGAAAGTGTGACAGTATTTCTAATGCGAATGGCGGAAGGATACATTATAGCGGTGCACTGGTCACCTGGGGTTTGTTTTGACGCGGATCAACCTAAGAGTGAATACAGAGTAGTCTGTTTATGTTGAAGGAGAGAGGTGAATCCAGATGTAAACAGCAGGCGCGTGCCAGCAGTGCTCGTACAGTTGTATCGAAAGAACATGCGGCGATTGCCGAAAGTGAACGTTCCCTGTCTCTCACTTAAACAAAGGCTATATCGTGAGAAAGTCATTTCAACTTCGCAAGAGTTAATAGGCGCACACGAATAATTAACTTATATCACTATCTGATAAATTCCTTACTCTGTTTGCGAATCGGAATTCGTGCTTACTGTAGCTTTACCCACCGCCTGTACCCAAGGAACACGTGCCAAGGCATTATACTTTCTGCATCGGTAACTGGAAATCACGGACCAGGTCACTCTAACCCGCCCTTTAATTATAAAATTTTCAGTTAAACTATTATATCTTTTACATAATGTACTGTAATGAGTTAGCAGTAAAAATGGACTGATGTAACTGTCTGTATTCTTACTTTGCAGTGTGCAGTTTTGTAGTCCACAAGCGATGTCACGAATATGTTTCATTTACGTGCCCAGGAGCCGACAAAGGAGCAGATTCAGATGTAAGTATTGCTTTTAACTATTTTCATTACGATACATTATAACAGTTATAAGTTTTAATCCGAAGTTGAGCGGTTTCATCTTCTGTTCAATTTAGAAGCTATAAGACCTTAGCTATTAAAACATTACATGCCTTAGAATTTTCAAGTAAAAGCTGGAGGAGTTTTGATTGTGTACTATTTGTTGACTTCTATGTGTATCATTTTGAAATGAGCCTAAGAAATTACTGAAAATGTATAACTAAAATGTGATGGTACGTAATGTTAAATGCTGCAGTTTATTCATGCATACGTATGAATTTTATTTCAAATGTTCTTAAGAGACTGTGTTTTGATACTTCTACAGATATTGACCTTCACTGGAACGGGATTTTCAAGTCTCTGGTGTGTTGTTATTTTTCTACGATATGGTAATATTTGACGCTAAACGCAGGCAATATTTTCAATAGCAATATCACAGGTGGTTTTAGCTTCGCTTTTTCTTATAGCGTCAAGAAAATAACTGAACAAGATTATACAACGAGTAGTATTTGCTAAAACAATTTACGAATGAAATGTTTAACAGTATTAATAACGTGAAAGTAAAATAAGTCTTGTCATTTAATTGAATTTATTGCAAATCGTAGTGGCCTTCTGTGTCCTTTAAAAAGGTTTTCTTCGTTTCTTTAACTTATAAACTAGAATCAATTGTGAATCAACTGCGAAATATCCAAACAATTGCGAATCAGATAGCGAAAATCTCATTTGCACAAGATTTCAATGATGTGCGCGGGCGCCGTTCAGCCAATGTGCGGTCTCATTGATGCCTTTTCACCAATCAAAATTAAACTTAATCGATAGTTTTAAAGCTTAGTGCTCAGAAGCACATAATTGATCTTTTTTTTTTTCCTATGTACATTTTTTATTCCTATAATCTTTGCTTCGATTCCACTAGGGATCTACAGAGAGAGCTAAATAACTACGAACCGGCTGCGCGGTGTTTTTCCTGTCCGTGTCCTCGGCGCTCGTTGCCGTCTGCCGCTATCATAGAAAGGCGCGGATGAAACCATACAACGTTTTTAAAACTACTTTTAAAGGCCTTACTTACCAATTTTATGAAAGGAGATGCTGAAACTGGCCACCGTCGTTCATACATTTTTGGCACCAGTTTTTTTCGGATCAATAGTTGAAACCCGTGCATACGTAAATACAATCCCCCCTTTTTTTTAGAGAATTAACAGACGGGGAGCGTGATTTTGTCTTTTTTTCAACAAGACTCTCCAACAGCTTATACGGCCAATATTTCGATGAGAACAATTGAAAGTGCGTTTGAGGACAGAATTATTAGTAGATATTTGTGGCCCCCTCGGTCCCCCTGCGATGTCTATCTCTAGGGTAACTTAAAACAAAGTGTACAATACAAACCCACACGCCCTGGAAGAATTTAAACAAAATATCCGCCAGGAAATTGCCATTATTTCTCAACGTGAACTACGGCGAGTGATGGGTAGTTTCCTATAGAGGTGCCAAAAATGTATGGACAACGACGGTGGCCAATATGGGAGTTTTGTCATACCAAGGAATGCGCTGTGGGTCAGAGATTGTCCTACACCACCGCAGCAAGGTTCTCGTCCTTCATGGGGCAATTCCTAGTTCGAATCTTGTTAGGATCAATCTATCTGAAAGAAAAGATATTCTGACCATCATCACAGTGATGCAGCACGGTGGTTGTTACTTGCTGAGCGTGGAGGCTCGAGTTCGATCTCCGGTATAAGCATCTACTGATAGATCTGAAAAGGAGCGTACTCAGGCTCTTGAGAACCAGTTATTTTACTACAGTACGTGAGGTTTAAGTTGAAACATGACCATTTTGACGCTACCTGACCAGTCTAGGAGAGGGAGGTGTGCGCTAATGACGGTCTGAGTGCTGAGAAACCCAGCCAGTGTCACGCTTCACTGTCTAGTTTCTAGTACAGTTGTATCTGTTGTCGCCAGTTGCACCTTTGGCAGGGAAATGTGGAAAATATCCTGATGTGTTCGGCCGTCCATGTTTCGCTGGCTTTTGTATTCTTGCAAGCGGGTGTTGGTTGTTGTCTTCTAAATGTCATGTTTCAACCTAACCCAGATTTTAAATAGTAAGTTTCAATAATAAAGGTTTTGAGATTAGACAGTTAAGGATTACCAACTGTCGTGTGAAATATAGTGCTATCTCTTTCAACTTAAAGCAAATGCACTGTAGCAGCTTCTGGTGTAAAAAGAAAGAAAGTCACTGAGCATTCATGGCTGGGAAGTATTAGAATGCTGGCCACATATCATTGTGCTCTCAAATCTGATTTTCTCCGGGATTCTAATAACACCGAAACCAAAATGAAATAAATTTGTTGCCTCCAGCTTTTACTTGAAATATTTCATACCTCGCCCCCGTTTTAGGAAGAGAGTGCCATTTTAATATGTGTAATAACAAACAAGAAACTTAATATTGCTACGCTAATGTTACCATGTCAATTTAGCTTCTAGATTTATATATCTGATTTAATTTAAAGTGTTTTAGTACGTACATGTCTGTATGTGTTTGTTTGGGTTCTCTTTCGTTTCCATCACTGTTTACACAGATAACATCGCCAATAATTTTGGACGCCGTTAATAAGTTCACTTTTTGGCAAGACCATTTATGTTCTCAGTGTTCTTCTGTTTAGTGGCTTTGCAAGATAACTTTTTCTCTCCTAAAAGCAGATACGCGTGGAACGAAACTACATCATGACCAGATATTTCCGTGTCCTTGTTCAAGCATTTATCAAGCAAGAATCTAGCAACATGAAATGTAAGGTGGTAGTGCCAATGTGTAGCTTTTGGGAGGTCAAATTCCGTGTACTAGCTAATCTGACGGAAATTAATTCTCACCAGGTAAATTCTGGATTGAATATTTTAATATCACCACCTAAAGTTAACACTGATTGAAAGTGATTAAGCTACTAACGCTATTTGTCCATTATTTCTAGTAAATAATTGTAACATCAAAAAGGTGAAGTATGTAAATAAAACTGGTGTGTAGCATTTATGACTTCCTCCACTTCTTGTTAATCGAGATAAACTTTCGTTGCATTTGCATGACCACGAGAAAAACACGAATAGCGACTCCCCACTAGAAAAAGGTATAAGTATTTGTAAATTCAAACCAATAACAAATTCTTAGACATGGCTATCGCCACAAACATGTGTATTAGACATAAATTGTAAGCTTTAAGGAGATCTGCATTTTGTGCGTGTGTGGTTTGTCTATCTCTTACGGTTTAACAGTTATAGAAAAGTCATTGAAAATGACGAGGGTTTTACAGGCTATTTCTAGAAAATTCAAAATATACATTTTATTTATCATTAAAGTATCTTAAATACATGGTACTTTAATGAAAATCGTTGGAACATTTTTTTAGAAAAAAAATTGTTCCATTGGAAACGTAGTTTGGAGTGCGGAAACTTTCTTGAAAATTTTCGTATCTTTGGAAGACGCTGAACTTAAATATCAAGTTTGGTATTAAACCGCCGCGCGCGCGGATCTTTTTCTAAAGATGCTTTTTTGTATACAGGGAGCCCCAAAATGTGTGTTTAGGGTGAAATCTCAGTATCGGTATGAGTGGAGTCCAATAAGTACTAGTACTGCTTGCTGAAGCAGTAGAAAAAGTAAAAAGAAACATGGAAGAAAGAGGCATGGCTGTAGTTGGGTTGGACTTTAGTCAAAATACTACGCTTTAAGGTTACTAGGGGCGTAGCTCTAAAGGATACATATTTTTGTATGGAATCGATGAAGACATTGTGGTCTACACATCCGGAAATAGACAGTAAATAATAACAAGAGCAGAGGTCAACCACATAAGGCCCCTCTGGCACTAAAGAGCATTAAGACATTTGCACAGGTTGTTGTCGCACTAAAGATCTTGTTCCGAGGCGCTGTCGGAAGAGACGGCGAGTCCTGCGGGAGAAGTCTCATCCGAGGATCTGCAACACTTCTTCTACATAAGGAGAAACGCACTGTTCCGGGCACAAAGCGGAGACAATGAAAAAAAATCTGATGTGTTATACTCACATGACTTTTTCAACTCTTGTACAAACTATTTTTACAAACGCTTATTCTCCATATGCTTCATGTTAATCGAGATATCGAGATGTTAATCTTATTGATAATTTTGTTGTAGGCGCAAGGTGAATTGGTAGGCTTTAAGCGATAGTCAAATTTTTTAAGACCTGGTTGCTATGTAGAGCATTCCATTCTCTTTACATGTCCAGGACAAAAAAATGAATAACGAATTTCCATTTGAGAAAATAAGTATTGAAAAATTTAAGGGAATAACAAGCAATATCTCGAAAATGGTTCACTCAACAAAAAAAAATGTATATGACATAAATTGTGTATTTTAACGCGATCTACATTTTTTGTGTAGTAAAATTTTGTCTATCTCTTATGGTTTACCAGTTATGCAAAAGTCGTTCACAATGAAGAATACTTTTGGAGACATTCTCAGAAAATTCAAAATATGCTTTTTGAGAAAATTAAAATCTTCGAAAAATGTTCCATGTAAAGAGTAATCTGGGGTGAGGGAATTTTCATGAAAATCTTCGTGTCACATCTCTGGAAGATAGTGAACCTAAATACCAAGTTTGGTGTCTATCCGACTGTTCGTTTCTGAGTTATGCTGTTCACGGACACACACACATGGACATTTTCCAAAAATGCTTTTTTTGGATTCAGGGGGTCTCAAAACATGTATTTCCAGTGAAATCTCGGTATCGAATTTTTGGGTGGAATACAATACTTCCCCTACTTGCTATACGTAGTAGAGAATGTAAAAAGAGAGTGTGCTGAATCCAATGTACAACGTAATTGAATGTTGCGTCCATACCAGGGCATTCAACATGGGCCGGAAAACCTGTAGATGCAGCACCTATCCCCAAATTGAACAGGCAAAGATTTGTACAAAAGAGAACTTAATTGTACCCTAGGGATGATTTGCGGTTCAGAATAGGAGTCTGGAGTAAGTCAGATTTAATTTGATGGTTCCAGGACAAACGACGGTAGAAGTGGACGCCCACTGTTTCATTAATATCATCTGCACGCTTCCAGAATATGGGAACGGGTTGCAAAATGCACGAAGGAACAGTGGGACGAAGTAAAGTGAAATCACAGTTTCACTTTTTTTGTGATTCAAAGAAAGCGTACAGTTTTGAATGCAGGAGAAACATTGAGAGATGTGTGTAATCTTGGAATTCCCGAGGATACTCAGTTGGTAGAACGATTAATACACAGTAACGTTTCAACAACTGCTTACAGTTTACTATGAAGAGAATCCAAAGATAGTTTAGTCTTGAATGTTTTGGAGTTATCCAATGTTTTGCTCATGTACACTGAAAAGCTGTGCCGGAGAAACAACCGAGGCAAACTCGAGCAAAACTACACCCAAGAGCCCGATGGGCATAGCATCGGTTTTATTCAAGCCGCACAAATAACTGGGGATTAGCGAAATGTTATGAATATTTCTCAAATTACGTTAATTTACCCAACCGAGTCATTGATAAATAAAAACAAGAACTCTGCGCATGAGTTTGATTATTTTACAAATGTATACTGACTCCATGTTAACATTGATCTACAAATCGTTATCATAATACCATGAAACAAATTACCCTGCTTATGTAAGAATGCTGAAACATAATTTCGTAAAGCTAAAAGTACTTCTGAATATACCTTCACATTTCAACATAAAAATGTGAATAAATTATAAAATAATAATTCATCCCGGCTTTTTAAAAGGGCACTATAATAATATAAGGGATTATATTCTGATGAAAGTCGTGCGAGTGTAATATGTAATCCATTTATTCTGTTTTACTTTCTCTGCTACTAACTAATGGTTAGTAAAGGATGTATTATTGCATACCACCCAAAAATTCGAAAATGAAATTTCAGTGGAAATACACGTTTTGAAATCCCTGAATTTAAAAAAATTAGAAAAAGAGGCGCCCGCGCGTGAGTGAACAGCATAACTCAAAAAGGAAAAGTCGGTTAAATCCCAACATCTTTCAAGGATGCGACACGAAGATCTTCAAATAGATTCCCCCGACTGCCTCTATGGTCTGGTGGTTAGCATGCTAGCTCCAAATCCAGAGGTCCCGGGCTAGAGTTGGGAATTATACTTTAACCAGGATTATTCCCAATCATACCTAGCGTTTGGAAGTATGAAAAAGAGTATGGATGTGTGTGTGTGTGTGAATTTAAAGACAAGCCCAAAGTAAAACCCAAAGATTAACACAGCAAGTAAAACGAGTGAACACACTACCAATGAGCAATTGTTCCAAAGGCAAAGCCGCCGATATTACTTAAGATGTTCAAGGCGGCATATGAATGAAGAAAAAGAAAATTCAATCAACCTAAAAACTTTCGTTCTTTTCTATAACATGGCTAACGATTTTTATTAAAATACCATATATTTAAGATATTTTCATGAATAAAGTGTATTAACCCTGAATGAGTATGTGTAATTGATAAACCGTAATAAATAGAAAAAATCTCCATAACACCAAAAATATATATTTCGCTAAAGCACATAATTTATATGAGTTTCATTTTTTTTGGCATTAATTAACCATTTTCGAGATATTCTTTGCTGTTGGTTTGCATTTCCAAATGCTTATACTTTTAGGGTAAGAATCGTTATTCACTTTTCTCGTGGTCAAACAAAGAGGGTGGGACTTCAAAGCCATCATATAGGTTCTACTTTTTAAAAATCTGACTATCGCTTTAGCCTATCGTATTCCTACACCTTCAAGAAATGTGTAATGAGATTTTATATTGGTTAACAAAAAGAGGATAGAAGAATAAGCTTTTGTAAGAATAGTTTGTAGAAGATTGAGTAGAGAACTTCATGAGAATGCAACACATCAGGTTCTTTTTTTCGACTGTTCATATTTGTTTATTTCCATAAGGCAGAATATGAAGTGCATTCATTTGCACATCACCTGTGTTTTACAAGTTACAGGTCTGTGTGTGGTTCAGTTTAAGCCTATTAGGGGAACACTGCTGTATTTTGATGTATAATTAATTTATGCACTAGCGTTTATCTAAATAAGGAGTAGGACTGTGGTCACTAAACGCGTTATAAGTTACACCAGAAAGATTCTATATAAGGCAAGGAAGTTTTTAAAGCATACATCAACCACATTGCGTGTTCCAATTAAACACTGTCCGGTGGAGAGATTTTAATCGTCCATTTGTTGCTAAGTATATATTTAGCCCATGTTGCCATAATAGCCTGCTCTAAAAAGGACTAGTTGGTTCCGAGATAAAATACGCCGACCTGGTTGGTGTTCTGGACCGTATAATCGATTGCAATAAACACATCTGCGTCTTATGTATATTAAATTGGTTTGTAATAAACTCTTCCGAAGATGCACGTATTTGCTGTAAAGCTTGCTCCAAGAGCTATTGAAAGTTTTTTTTATCCTCTTAATCTGCTATTTAGTATACATTTACGAGTAAAAACCTTCAGAATTTATAACTGTTCAATAATTTACCCGGGTTTTGAAATATCCTTCTGCACTAATACTTGTTTTCGGTATAGTGAACACAGCCAAAAACCTTGTCCCCCACAGCAAGTGTTGACAACGTTAAGAACAGGGTTCCGCTGTGCCAGTAAGGACAGACAGAAGTGTGTTGCGTTGGCCTGCATAGGTGAATGTTCTCTGTTTGTGTACATTATATTTCAGTGTTCCATTGGATTTTTACTCTTGTGAAGTGTAAATTAACTACACATAATAGTTATCGATATAGTTTATGATACAAGTGGAATTTCACAGCTACAAGTGCCTCCACAGCATCTCCAGCCGGTGTCGACGCAGTACTCATAGGCTTCCTGCATCTCTAATGTTTTACCTAACTCACAAGTACGTAAATCTCGTCCGTCTCAGTTGCGCCAGTAAAGGTACTGACGAACGGAGGCCCCCCCCCCAAACCGGGGCAGAGCACTGTACACAGGCCGTCCGGTCCCCTGTGCTTTTACCGTGACCCTGGAAGAGAGGGATTGAGAGGAGAGACCTGAAGGGCGATTAGATCCGGATGATGACGGGCGTGAGCATGGACTGGGTCCCTAATGTTTCCAGACTGAACGCGTCCAACGCCACCGGGCCCATCCATAGGTCCAGAGTCTCCCCGAAAGAGCGCTGCCCGAAAGCCTTCGGAGGCGGATCCTAACCGAGCTGTCCTTGGAGCGACGTCAGGAAGAAACCGCCAAGAGCGCAGAGCCACCACCCAGCCGCAACCCGCCGAACACTGTCGCCTGCTCCTACAACCCTGAAACAGATAGCAAGGAAGATGATGGGTACAGGAAATGAGGGGCAGGAGAGTCATGGTAGAAGATGAACCATCCCAAAATTAGCCTGCCGACCGGCGGAAACCACGAAAAACCCATGGGTCGGGACATGCCGAATACGAGTCGTACACGTTACCGCGGCACCATCTCGCTCAGTCCAGTTGCGTCTACTACGTCCGCAGTTCCAGTAAGTAATACTGCATCTCTGAGTGATGCTGCCCCATCTTACGGCACACCCCTGCAAGCCATAGTTGCGGTGGTGCTCCTCTTGCTGCTGGGCCAAGGAAGCAGCTTATACCGCCCTACTTTCGCAGCAAGCAACTCCTTCGCGCTACGCCTATTCTGTTTCTACGTATAACCATTTCGAACTATTGGAAGATAACCATGGCATGGAAGATGCTAGCTCTTCCGCACCACCCATGGAGAGAATTCCACCATCTGCTTACGCAATATTAATAATTTCCAACTTCTCCTTCAAGATCACAAAATAATGCTGCATCAGGCTTTCACACAGAACTTCGCGGTTCTATGCTCTGCTTCAGATGACATCCGTTAACTCACTACCTACTTCAACTCTGTATAACAGGAATGTTTGATGTATAGATATCCCAAAGACCAGCCTTCCTCAATTATCCGCAACGTTCCATCATTCGCTCAGCAATAAGGAAATCTATGATAACCTTTGCTCGATCCAATACCCAGTGCAGAAAGTCACTAGTCTCGTTAATCGGGAGAAACAATCTGTTGACTGTGCGGTGGAACTGTTAAATAACGATGGCGATAAAGCAATTCTTAACCTTGCTCGCCTACTCTATAGCGTTGTGAAAGTAGAACACCGCCGCCACAACATTGATATACCACGATGCACCCCTGTAAGAATTACGGACATACCAAGAATTACTGTCAGTTGTCACCACAGTGTGTTCGTTGTCTGGGAAATCGCCACTTTTCTAATTACCCTAAATGGAGCGGCACTTCGGCTCAGTGAATGAATTGCCATCAGGACTATCCAGCTAACTGCCGCGGATGTCGGCATTATTTGGAGCTGAAAACCAGGACCCGAAATAGCACCAGTGAGCAACAAACTGGGTATGCTCTACTTTTGGACTACCACACTTATCTGGGAATGCTACACACCAACCTTCACAACAGTCATCTGAACAAACTGCACCTCCGATTATCTCAAGAGCTACCTATGCTAACGTAGCTTCTGCTTCTCCAACAAGATACCTTAGGCTCTTCTTCCTTCTCGGCTCTGCTATCAAGCCTCTTCACTCAATTCTTGAATGCAATATTCACTTTTCTTATTTCTTTTGTTACTGCAGCTTCGAATGTTATCAGACTGTTCTATCTGCTCTCCGAAATGGCGGCGTGTAAACAGCCATCTTCAGTTATTCACTCTCCTGAATTGGAACACACATGCATTTGCGCCAAATGCGGATTTTTGACCTTAAGCAACATTGATGCTGCTTGTGTCACTGAGACTCAAGTTCTCCGGAATGAACGCTTTTATGTTACCGGTTACAAGGTCTATAGATTTGATGTGATACATCTTCAGCTTCGGGAGGTGTGGCTGTGACAGTTGAGCGCTCCCTCACTCATTGTGCAATATTCTTACCTACGGTCCCTAGATTTGGAGGAGTTGGGGTTAAATTCTCTCTCCGTGAAAGCAACGATACTTTCTTTAGGAGTGCCTACAAACCTCCCAAATTTTAAACTCTACACGCATTACTTCTAACTACTCTTCCCAGAAGCGAGCAGCACTCTCCTGCTTGGTGATCTGAATTGCAAGCAGACCTTCTTGGGGCTGTAAAGTCACAAACCCAAATGATAGACGTCTGTTTGACACTATTAATACAGATGGTCTTCACTTCCTGGCTTCTATGGAACTGACTTATTATTCTGGCTACCCCCAGGCCGCTCCTGATATTTTGGATATTGAGTTACATCGTAGTCTATGACTATGTCGTAGCAAAGGCATAGGCCTACGTCTGTGTCTTCGCTGCCAGCGCCTGATTCCGATAAGTTAATCTTGGTGAAATTTAACCTAACTGCAGAGATATTACCCCACATTTCCGTCTTGTAAATGGCTATGTTAACTGGAACCACTTTCGAATACAATGGATGTTGCACTACACACATTTTATCAACTGGGCAATGCAGATGCTATTGATACTGCAATTCAGCTTTTTACGACTGCTTTCTTATAGTGTACAATCCTCCACTATAAGCTCTACCAAACCTTGTCATTGTCCGCCATTGCCTACTCATATTAGACAACTCGTACAGGAGAAATATAATGTCCATCACTTGTGGCAACATCAGCATCATCCCCGGCTACTTTAACGATTTAACAGTTTCATTCACCGCATAGGGGTTGCACTAGAACACCGTTTTCGAGAGTACCAGCGACATTTTGCATCCATTCTCCCCGACGACCGCACCTGATTGAGCGTCGCCAAGATAATTTTTTGAGCACCAGCAGTGATTCTGCGTCCTCAAGTAGATGGGGCGCTTTTGACTGACACTGCTGCTAGGTGCGACGCCCTGGCAATTCCCTACGAGCGCACGTTTATATCCACTACCTGTCTGGACTCTGATATTCCCTCTGCTATGGACAGAGAACCCCCGAGGGTCAACTTCGTCCTATAGTTCACCACAGAATTTCTGGCGCTAATCCACGCGAACTGTCGCATATTATTCGTCTTCCCATTAAAAAGACTCCAGGACATGACCTTATCCTAAACATTGTGCTAAAGAACTTGGCAAACAAGGCACTAGCATACCTCTCGTCAGTTTTCGTATTGGACATTTTCCATACTACTGAGAAACATGCAGAACTTGTGTTCCTTAAATCCAATAAATAATCAAAAAAACCTAACCTAAAGCTGAAGACCCATTAGTTTATTGCCTACCTCTTTTTTAAACTTTTGAAAAACCTAATCGCCATCGTTTATCTGTTTTTTTATTTCATAATCATACAGTTCCGTCATTTCAGTTCGGCGTTTGGCCCAAGCATGCTTCACTCACCAACTGCTCAGAAACATACAGTCTATCATTTAAGGTTTCGAAAACAGGCACTATACGCTAGTAGCATTTCTAGATATCACCCGGGCCTTAGATAACGTATGACACGCTGAATTTTTGTTTAAATTACATAAAATCGGCCTTCCACATTACCTGATACACATCATTGACATTTTCTCACCAACAGGTCTTTTGTAGTGTATATTACTGGTATCACCTCCATCTGCGGTCCATTTTGGCTGGCGTGCCCTAGAGTTCGATACTGACACTGCTGTTAACGATATTCACTCATGATTCCTTTAGTAGCAGCATTCTGTACGGCTTTAAATGTTGATAATACTGTTCTGTTTTCTCTCACTCCAACTCCGTCTGCCATTCGAGATCTGAAAATTGCCCTGAATCAGCTCACTCGTTGACTATTTCTTTGGTGCATCTCGCTCAACGCCATGGATCCTCCTTCACCGCAGCTTCTAGGAGAACAGTTCTCGTGGTTATCCGACAATGTCCTTTGAAATATCTTGGTGTTCCTGGACACCCTACTCACATGGAACGCATATGTGTCGAACAGTTATTCTGGCAACCGCCCTATTATCAAAACTGTACCCCTTACTCAACAGACGCACTTCTCTTGGTCAGGATCCCTTCTGCTTCTATACACATCTCTCGTCCGCCCCATTTTAACACGTGCAGCTCCAATATGGGGTGCTGTCAGCAAGACTTGTCTCCGCCGACTGCAAGTAATACAAAACAGTATGTTGCGAATGCTCCGGGTTTCGTTCGGAACCAACAACTTCACGAGTTTGGTCTTCTACCCATTCCAGAGTACATCCGGCAGCTGGCACATCCTTTCTTTTTCCATCTCCAGGAAGTCCCGGAAGCTGTTACCTATGATCTCGGCGTGGGCACTCGCCAGCCAGCTCGCCTCAAGCGCAGATTGCTACAAAATTTCCTCAGCGATTTCTCCAGGACAGAAGATCCCGACGTGTAACTATCTGTTCTGTTTGTGTTACAAGTTCTCCTTTATGGTATAGTTAAAGGAACGTTCACAGCTATCTCCGTTGTGTTATTTAATGTTCTATATATTGTAATTCGAAATCGTCGTCTTCCGTGGTGTAGTGGTTACCATGCTAGTCTCTAGTTCAAACCCGGCGGAGGGCGATGGATTTTTTCCAGCGTAAAAATCCGTAGCATGGCTTCCTTATGAAGGGAAGTAAAGCCGGTGGTTTCGTGTCGTAGATTTACGGCGCGTAAAAGAACCACAAACCTGATAAAGCAAAATTACCGGTCTTTCACGCCCAATATAGAATGGAACGCTAAGGACCACATCAATTTAATTTAATTCGAAATCTGTAAAAGATGTTTGCTGAACGATGTAAATATTAAAATAAAAAATTGTAGGGACATGTCATTACGCCTAGTACCAGTTTTCAGGGTTCTACATAGAATGTTGTAGGAATCTGGAGCCAGATTGTGAATTCAGCTCAACGTAGGAACGTTGCTCAAAAGCAAAATAAAATAAAAACAATTATAATAGATATTAAGATGGCCAACACAGACCTAATATAGGTATGAACTGGATACTATGTCGGTTAATATTATTTATAAAAGAAAATCTACATTACTTCAATAATAGTCTTATAAAGTTAAAAACCTCACTCCACAAATGTACGTAATTGCTTTATTAATTTAAAAAAAACTTCGCTTTTTCTGCCTCTTTTAAAATTATTGCTTTCTCTGCTACTTAACTATAAGTAAAGGAAGTATTCCATCAAAAAATGCGATACCGTAAATGCATGTTTTGTGGTCTTCTGTAACCCCCCCCCATAACTCAAAACGAAAAGTTGTTTCAATGCCAAACTTAGTATTTAAGTATACAACGTCTTTCAAGCATGTGAACGAAGATTTTTAAGAAATCCCTTACCACAAACTACCCTTTACACGGAAAATGTTTCCTTATTTCCTCAAAAATGGCTGTAAAGATTGTAATTAAAATACAATTTGTGCAAGATATTTCCATGACAAATAAAATATATTTCTTGAATGTTTTGGGATAGCTGGCGAAGTCCTTGCTCTGTATGAATTTTGTAATAGGTAAACCGTATAAGATGAACAACATCTACGCAAAAGTGTAGGTCTCATTAAAAACAGTATTTATTGTAAATAGCAATTTTATGACGTTAGCCATTTCCTATTATTTCTTATTGATCCGCATTGTCAATGCTTCATACTTTTTTCAACTGCTAGGTCGTTACTCGTTTTTATTTCGTGGTCACTCAAAGAGAACGGGAACTTAAAGCCATCACATTGTCACATTCTCTTTAAATATCTGACCATCGCTACAGCTTACCGTAGTTCCCTTGTACCACAACGAAATATATAACAAAGAAGAGTGGTTAGAAAGTCATGTAAATGTCACACATCAATTTTTAGTTTCTCTACTACGTATAGTAAGTAGGGGAAGTATTGCATTCCACCCAAAAATTCGATACCGAGATTTCACCGGAAATACATGTTTTGAGACCTCCTGAATCCAAAAAAAGCATTTTTGGAAACATGTCCGTGTGTGTGTCTGTGTGTGTGTGTGTCTGTGTGTGTGTGTCTGTGTGTGTGTGTCTGTGAACAGCATAACTCAAAAACGAACAGTCGGATAAACACCAAACTTGGTATTTAGGTTCAGTATCTTCCAGAGATGCGACACGAAGGTTTTCAAGAAAATCCCCCCACCCCAGACTACCCTTTACATGGAACATTTTTCGAAAATTTCAATTTTCTCAAAAATGGCTCTAACGATTTTGATTAAAATATCATATGTTTAAGATAATGTCATTAGAAATGAAATGTATATCTCGAATTTTCTGGGAATGTCTCCAAAAGTATTCTTCATTGTGAACGACTTTTGCATAACTGGTAAACCATAAGAGATAGACAAAATTTTACTACACAAAAAATGTAGATCTCGTTAAAATACACAACTTATGTCATATACATTTCTTTTGTTGAGTGAACCGTTTTCGAGATATTGCTTGTTATTCCCTTAAATTTTCCAATACTTATACTTTTTCTCAAATTCGTTATTCATTTTTTTATGTCCTGGACTTGCAAAGAGAATGGAATGCGCCGCATAGCAACCAGCGTTAAAATATTTGACCATCGCTTAAAAGCTACCATATTCCCCTTGCATCTACAAGAAAATTAGCAATAAGATTGACATCTCGATATCTCGATTAACATAAAGCATATGGAGAATAGGCGTTTGTAAAAATAGATTGTACAAGAGTAGAGAAAGTCATGTGAGTGTAACACATCAGATTTTTATTATATAAATGTAGGAACTCGTGGGGATGTGAGAAAAATTAGTTTTCAACACTGCCTTCAGACACCTAGTTAAACTCCAGCCACATTTATCTTTCTCTTCCACCTATATGCTCAGTTATAATCTTTTTCACGCTATCTCAGTCTAAGAGAAATGGAACCTCCTTTTCGAGGAACGTATCGGAAAATTGTATCGATTTGAGCTCGAATAGAACCTGCGACTGTTAGGTGCAGAGGCTTAGTACCGTAAGAAACAGTTGGCTGCGGTCAGTTTGCTGTACTTTCTGTTGTTGACACTTCAGATCAGACATCGCCATAGTGCACGAAGCGCAACATACGGGGTGCTGAAACATTTCCGGTTGGACTCCTGGCATTGAACGAGTCTCCAGGGAAATCTGCTATGGCAATTTATGACATAGTTACGACATATGCTCTATTAGACAAGGCCCGGGAGCACTTCCTAAGTTTCTTCTCGCTGCACTTAAGCATTCGTTTCACCATTTGTGTAGTAATGAGCATGTTTTCTCTACCCCAAGCTTGATAAATGTCATGTAAATTCCTTCTGTTTAATACGGATATGTGCGCGCCTCTAAAATAATAAAGACTTGCAATAAACACTTCCTCCACTGCAATTACTTAAATGAAAAATCTTGTTACATTCGCATGACTTTCAGTCTTTGTTTAGTTTTGTATATCGTTTAAACTAATAATTATTCTCACAAATGTCATCCACCGTGGTGTAGTGATTACCATGCTAGCCTCTAGTTCCCGAGTTCGCGGGTTGAAACCCAACGGAGGGCGATGGATTTTTGCGGGCGTAAAAATCCTTAGCATGGCTTCCTTCAGAAGGGAAGTAAAGCCGGTGGTCCCGTGCCGTATATTTATGGCACGTAAAAGAACTTCAAGCTTGATAAAGAGGTCTCTGAGCAAAATTAACCATTTTCAGGCCCAATATAAAATGGGACGCTAAGGACCACGGTAGTTAAAGAGCGCCCATAAAAAAAACAACCATTCTTACAAAAGTGTATTTTTACTTTCTCTACTACGTACAGTAAGTAGGGGAAGTATTGTATTCCACCCAAAAATTCGATATAAGATTTCACCGGAAATATATGTTTTGAGACCCCCTGAATCCAAAAAAAAACATTTTTGGAAACATGTCCGTGAGTGTGTGTGTGTGTGTGTGTGTGTGTGTGTGTGTGTGTGTGTGTGTGTGTGTGTGTGTGTCTAGTCTGTCTGGTCTGTCTGTCTGTGTGTCTGTGAACAGCATAACTTACAAACGAACAGTTGGATAAACACCAAACTTGGTATTTAGGTTCAGTATCTTCCAGAGAGCGACACGAAATCCCCCCACACCAGATTACGCTTTACATGGAATATTTTTCGAAAATTTTAATTTTCTCAAAAATGGCTCTTAACGATTTTGAATAAAATATCATATGTTTAAGATATTTTCATGACAAATGAAACTTATATCTCGAATTTTCTGGGAATGTCTCCAAAAGTATTCTTCATTGTGAACTTTTGCATAACTGGTATACCACAAGAGATAGACAAAATTTTACTACACGAAAAATGTAGATCGCGTTAAAATACACAATTTATGTCATATACATTTTTTTGTTGAGTGAACCATTTTCGAGATATTGCTTGTTATTCTCTTAAATTTTCCAATCTTTATACTTTTTCTCAAATTCGTTATTCATTTTTGTTTGTCGCGGTGGAATATTCTACATAGCAACCAGCTCTTAAAATCTTTGACTATCGCTTAAAACCTACGAGTTCCCCTTGCACCTACAAGAAAATTAGCAATGAGATTAACAGTTCGATATCTCGATTAACATGAAGCATATGGAAAATAAGCGTTTGTAAAAATAGTTTTACAAGAGAAGAGAAAGTCATGTGAGGGTAACACATCAGATTTTTTTATCTATGTAATATTAATGGAAAGAAATATTTGCAAAAATGGTTTCGTTACACATTTCAATGTAGGTAAAAGAGGAATGAAGGAGGCTGATAGTCAAGTCTAAAAACCGGTCACTACGTGATCTCTTTGAAACTCCAAATTCTTTGTATGACATCACGAGGGACAAAGAAGAATTGCTTTTGCGCTCCAAGAAGTATAGTGTATTGAAAAATTCAAACCATTACTTACGAATATCTTGGAAATGGTAAATGCCACAAAAAGAGTAGTATAAATTGTGTATTTTAACGAGATATACGCCTTTCGTGTTATACAGAGTGAACCATTTAAGTTGAGACTGTACACTATCTCCAAAACTAAGTGTTGTTGAAAAAATGTCATGAATAAAAGTTTCTTGATATTATGGGGGAAAGTAAACGCCATGAGTCGTGGAGGATGTTATGATGGACAGTTTAATTTTTTCGACTGCTATACTTAAATGTGTTTATTTGCTCTTAGAAATTTGTATCGAAATGAATTCCATTTCGATACAGATTTCCGCGCTTGCGCGCGTCCCGCTCAGAGCCACTAAAACAGTTTATTCAATAATATGAATTTATAATAACTTTACTTCCCTGATTTCATTCTTTACAATGAAATCCTAATAAATTTCTGTTTACATTTTACAAACGTTTAGTAACAAAGACTTTAAAAACACAAAATCTGTTATCTACCTTGCTAATATACACATTTTGTATGGTGCAATTTGCAAAGGTAATTTCTGGTAATGATTATGAAACTTAGTTGAAGTAGATGGTGAATTTATATTTATTTTAGTGTTTTTATTTTCTATGGAATTTAGAATTGTATTTGAGATTTTTAGTTTATTTTCAAGAGATTTCTAACCACTACAGCGTTTTAAACTTGTAATGTCACCAACTGCATCAACTTACATAGATGGAGAACTCCTTTGGAAGCAGTGCCCAGTGAATGACTGTGGGTCAGGGAGGTTAAGATAAGTAGCTATTTCTTTGCCCATATTTCCAAATTTATTAATGCCAACGTTTTTCACTGGCATTTTCCACTGTAATAGCAAAAAGAGATTGAGATTTACAGGCTTCAGGGCGCAGATTCGTGTACTTTTTCGTAATACTTTGCTGCTACTGTGAACCATCGTGATGTATTTATTTTTGTGTTGGGGATAGTAACGAGTGATAGTAACTAGTAAACATTTTTGTCTCCATCATGTAAAATCAATACCTGCGATCTTGAATCGATATTCACTTTGTTATCGAAGTGCATCTAAAATACATACCGAGAAATTGATTTATCACATTCTTATTTTCTTTCGTATGCATATAAATATTCAATATTTATTGTATATTCTAAATGCCGTAGAAAAAGTATTGTATGCAACTCTCATATAATGGTTGTTATGATCCTCGCTCGCTCGCATCGAAAATCGTTCGTCACTCGCGTCTTAATAACTCTCATTATAGGATATCGTTGCATAAATAACTATTTTTAAATGGGAACCTACATTTTTATGTTGTTTTCTCACTCTTCATAAAAAAACTAAACAATAGGTATCTGTATAAAGTACTTTGCAATTGTTCTTACACCAACATAAGTAACAACGAAAATTCTGAATGACTGTGTGTACGAAGAGTGCAATGAATGGTTGGACCATACATGGGTGGTCATTTAAGGGTCAAGTTACGTCTCGTAATTGGGAATCAACATTATTTATTTTGTTTCCTTATTTCTCATCACAAAATAAACAGCTTTTTATAAACCATTCTCTAATGAGAAAACAGCATACAAAATGTATGCTCCTGTTTAAAAGAATTAAATTGGTCCTAAAATGACCACCATAACGTCCTCCAAACAAAACACTACTATGCCATTTACTTTCCCCCATAATATCAAGCAAATGTTATTAAAGACATTTCTGTCTACAACGCTTAGTTTTGGAGATATTGTACTCTCAACTTAAATGGCCCATCCTGTATATTAAGCTTTTCTCCATCTGTTTTTGTTTATCAGTTATACAAAACTACAAAGTTAATTCACAATGAAGGGCTTTATGGGGTATTTTCAAAACATTTAAAATATACATTTTATTAGTCCTGAAAAAAGCATGAACATATATTGTAAAAAGAATTGTTAGAGCCGTTTTTGGGAAAGTAAACAATGACGAAATATTTTCCATCTAAAGAGTAGTTTGAGGTAAGGGATTTTTATTGAAAATCTGGGTTTTCGAATCCTTGGAAGATGCTGACAATAAAGATAACGTTTGGTATTTATTCGAAATTTCGTTTCACTTCCTCTACATAGGTTAGTACTAGAGAAAGCATTATGTCCCGCACAAAAATTCGGTACTAGGTTTCAGCGGAAATACACGTTTTGAGCCTTCATGAATTCAAATAAAGCACTTTAGAAAAATGTCTCTGTGTCTGTCTTTGAACAGCATAACTCAGAAGTCGGTTATGAAATTGAAATTGAGTTTTATTTATGGACGCTCTTTAACTACTACGGTTCTTAGCGTCCCATTGTATATTGGGCGTGAAACACCGGTAATTTGGCTCAGAGGCCTCTTATCAGGCTTGAGGTTCTTTTACGTGCCGTAAATGTACGACACGGGACCACCAAACGTCAAGCTTGGTATTTAAGTTCGGAGTCTCCTTAGGATGCAAGACGAAGATTTGCAAGATACCTTGCACCCCATATTATCCTTTACAAGGAAGAATGAATGTTATATTTATTTTCTCAAAAGCTGCTCTGCCGATTTTGATTAAAATAACATTTGTTTAAGACATTTGCATGACAAAATGAATATGTTGAATTTGCCGGGAATAGGTGTGAAGTCTTCTTCATTCTGAATGCCTTTTTATAACCGGTAATCTGTAAGAGATAGATAACATAGTTACTACACACAAACAAAGTATATTTCGTTTAGCACAAACCATTTCGGATATATTCTTTATTACTGGTTTGAACTGTCAAATACTTTCGCAGCTCCTAAGTGTTATTTAGCTTTTTGATTTCTCGTGGTCATGCATAGAGAACAGAATTTCAAAGTCATTACGTAGCGACTCGCTTTTAAAAGATTTGAGGCAGTATTTTTAACACTTAAATAATTTCAGTCTAATTATATAATATATAATTCAATAACAGCTCGCCTTAAAGCAATATGTGTATGTAATAATTTGTAAAATGTATGTAACAGTCATTGTATATGTTGATATTATTGTATACATGTGTAATAATGTTATGTGAATGTATTACGTAATTTAATAATGTAGGAGCTGTGAGAAATACGTCAAAAGCTGCTAACAATGAGGTAACCTTGAGGCAATAATGAATTAGAATGTTTAATAATGATACATGTAATTCTTGGAGCAGCAATAATGTAATTTTTGTGACAGTTTATAATATAGCAATCAGAGACTTGAAATACAGCAATTTACAAATTTAGGCGGTAGAAATCAATTCAGTTGCTTGTAGACAGCGCTCATAACTGGACGCGTTGGTTGTAGACAGTGTTCCTAACCGGACGCGAGATGTGTCCTCGAGAAGTTTAATACGTATTCCTGTGAGGCGAAAATAGTTTTACGTTTTAAAAAGTGCAAGTAATTAATAAAACAAAATCTCACAGCTCTCTATATCAGTGAAGTGTTATTTAAATCGTGTCAAGCATTAATAAAAGGAGTGAAGTAAAATTATAATCTGCGCAAGCCTACATTCTTCAGCCGCACCACACTCTATTAAGAAATTCATGTCTAACAATAATACTGACGCAGCCAAGGCAAACGCAAATATGTAATATTTAAAGAAACAGTAAAAATACAGAGTTAATATTTTTAAAAATTGGGGCGAAGGCCACCGGGTACCGTACGTGCGGTTGTAACTATTTCAGATTTGACTATCGCTTAAGCCTACTGTATTCCCCTTGTACCTACAATGTAATGTGAATAAAACCATTTTTGGAAATGTTTATCTCAAACAAGATGAAGCAGATAGAAGAAGCCTTTGTATGGAAGTGCGCAGAAGTGTGGGTAGAGAAAGTTATGTGGATATTTTGCACCAAAAAAAATCATTTTTGAATTCGGAGGACTTCAAAATGTGTATTACCAGCGGATTTTCGATATCAAAGTTTCGCATGGATTGTAATACTTCTACTTAGGTGTCGGAGAACGTAAAATATGAAGGAAAACAATTATATCTGTATAGAATTTATGTGAAGAAGCATCGTCATTATCTTGAGGAGGAAGTTTTTCATAAAGAACGCCGGAACGCAGTCAATGCAACATTCACCCTAATAGGAACACTTGATCTCTGTTATTGACATGCCCGTCATTGCGACATTGAACCTTGATTCACTCCATTACACGCTGACACTTTCGTAAAAACAACAGGAAATATTAGTTTCCAATCCAAGGCGGTGGAACACCTCTCAGGAAGTGACAAATCTCCTGACATCCGAACAAATTGCACCCTCACAGTTTATAGTCTGATACAAATAGTGCAGCCATGAACAGCCGCAAATCGACCGAGGAGCCTTCTGAAAGAAGCCAAACTAGCCTCAGAGCCGTGTTATTTCATGCCCTTTGTTTCAAAGTCAAAGTTCTTGGCATACATTTGACCTGTAATTTGTAAAGAACTAAATAAACACAAGTCCACCTATGCAGAAGCCTACTATTTTTACTTTCTTTACCCCGTACATAATAAGAAGGTACTACATTCCACTCAAACATTCGATACGTACGTTTCACCGGAAATACAGTCTTTAAGTGCCCCTGAATAAAAAAAAATAGGAAAATGTCCATGTGGGGAGGCTGTGAACAGCATAACTTAAAAAGGAAAGGTTGAATAAATACCAAGCTTGGTATTTAGGTTGAGTACCTTCCAAAGATAAGACACAAAGCTTTTCAAGAAAATAACCCACTCCAAACTACACTTTTACATGGACTTTTTCGAATGTTTTTTTATTTTCTAAAAAAAACTTCTAATGATTTTAATTAAACTACCATATATTAAAGGCATTTACGTGACAAATAAAATGTATTTTCTGGGAATAGCCTGTAAAGTCCACTTCATCAGAAAGGAATTTTTTTATAATCTTGTATAAGTAGTAAATGTTAAGCCATAGACGAAGACATACTACACAAAAAAATCTAGGTTTCTGTAAAAAAAACACAATTTATTTCAGATAACTTTTTTGTGGCATCAGCCATTTCCGAAATATCCCTTATTAATGTTAGAATTGTTAAATACTTAGCCATTCTTTCCAAGTCCTGTCGATTTTCAGTTGTTTCGCGCGATGTCATGGAAAGAGTATAAAATTTTAAGGCCAGTATATAGCGTCCAGTTCTTAAATATTTTACTATTGCTATTCCCTTTGTATCTACGTATAACGTAAAGTGTAATGCCGGTTCATCTCGATTAAAATGAAGTACATAGGAAAATAAACTTTCATAGGAATAATTTGTATACCCACTAATAAGCGAGAGTATAGAAAGTCATGTGAATGTAATACGTATTTCTAGCAATACATTACGTGATCCTCGTGCAATGCAAACATTTCAAAGACTTGACATTTGCGGCACTGCAACTTCAGTGTTCTGTTTCAAATCCTGATTGCGCCCATACCTGAAGGAAATGTGTATCTTGAAGAATACGATATGTTACAGTGATAGAAACAGGATATTCATATAACATTCTTTCTTTCTCTACCACGTACCTAATAGGCATAGGAAGCATTGAGTTCCACCGACAAATCCGAAATTATGATTTTAATGGAAATAAATACTTTGGCTCCCCCCTTGAATCCTAATAGAAGAGCATGTTTAGAGTGCTCACCGTTTGGTTACTTCTCGTGACGTCATGGAAGTAGTATGGAATTTCAGGACCAGTATATAACGACCCTCTTTTGAACATTTGGGTAATGTTGCTTTCTCATCTATCCCTTTTGTATTCCATACAACGAAATGTGTAATGAAATCATTTTTTCAGTAATTTCTGACTTGTAATTGTTGAGCATATTGAAATGCTGCGAGTTTCCATAATTTAATGAAATGAATACGGGCAAAAAAATGTAATAATATTGCCTTACTTACGTGCGTGATGTGCAGGGTGGCCCATTTAAGTTGAGACTGTATAATATCTCCAAAACTAAGTTGTATAAGGAATTGTCTTGAATAAAAGTTGCTTGATATTATGGGGGAAAATAAATGCCATTAGTCGTCTTTACTTGGAGGTCGTTATGATGGCCACTTTAGGGTCAATTTAATTTCACACTAATTGTAGGTTCCCATTTAAAAAAATTAAATTGACCCTAAAATTACTATCATATCGTCCTCCATATCAATCCATATAGAGATTGGTATGTTGGGATCTACTCGCTGACCAGAGGAACTGGCAAAACATGGGCAATTTTTTGGCTAAAGTGCGCGAAGTTAGGTCAAATTTGTTCAGTTGGACAAAGATAATTTATCTCTATTTTCCTTTTTGTTTTCTTTTCTTTTTCTGTTGTTTATTTTGTCATCCTACTTGTATCTTAAATATGCATGAACGGTCAATGACCCATGCACTAAATACTTGTGTAATAACTTCAATAATTTGAAACCAATAAAGATACGTTATCTATCTATCTATCTATCTATGTCTCTATCTATCTCTCTCTCTATCTATCTATCTATCTATCTATCTCTATCTATCTATCTATCTATCTATATCTATCTACTTTTCCCCATAATATCAAGGTAACTTTTATTCAAGACATTTCTTTCTACAACGCTTAGTTTTGGAGACATTGTACAGTCTCAACTTAAATGGTCCACTCTGTATATAAGAAATGTAGGTGATCCAGAAAACACTTTGCTAACCACCCTTTAGAGACGTTTTCATCTGATGCATGTAACTACTATTGCGGTCCGTATACATGTTGAATTTTAACGTTGAGTTAAATGTTCGCGTTGACAGACTGGCTTTTTGAACAAGTTCCCTTTAAGCTCGCCATAATTCACACTTTCCCACTTGTGCATGGTTGCCCTTGATGTTAACTACGATAGGTTCGTCCACCAATCAATTAGAGATCAAACAGACAGAGAGGCGCCTTAAAGGAGCTATACTCATGGTAACCGATACATCTTATGGTCTGTTTTCATCAACCTTAGTGACTGTTGTAATGCCTTCTTAAGTTAGTCATTTTTACTTCCTCTACTGCGTATAGTAAGTAGGGGAAGTATTGTATTCCACTCAAAAATTCGATACCGAGATTTCACCGGAAATACATGTTTTGAGGCCTCCTGAATCCAAAAAAAAAGTATTTTTGGAAACATGTCCGTGTGTGTGTCTGTGTGTCTATGTGTGTGTGTCTGTCTGTGAACAGCATAACTCAGAAACGAACAGTTGGATAAACACCAAACTTGGTATTTAGGTTCAGTATCTTCCAGGGATGCGACACGAAGGTTTTCAAGAAAATCCCTCCACCGCAGATTACCCTTTACATGGAACATTTTTCGAAAATTTTAATTTTCTCAAAAATGTCTGACGATTTTGATTAAAATATCATATATTTAGGATACTTTCATGACAAATAAAATGTATATCTCGAATTTTCTGGGAATGTCTCCAAAAGTATTCTTCATTGTGAGCGACTTTTGTATAACTGGTAAACCATAAGAGATAGACAAAAGTTTACCACACAAAAATGTAGATCGCGTTAAAATACACAATTTATGTCATATACATTTTTTTTGTTGAGTGAATCATTTTCGAGATATTGCTTGTTATTCCCTTAAATTTTCAAATGCTTATACTTTTTCTCAAATGGGAACTCGTTATTAAATTTTTTTGTCCTGGTAATGCAAAGAGAATGGAATACTCCACATAGCAACCAGGTCTTAAAATATTTGACTATCGGCTAAAGCCTACCAATTCCCCTTGAATCTACAAGAAAATTAGCAACAAGATTAACATCTCGACGTCTAGATTAATATGAAGCATATGGAGAATAAGCGTTTGTAAAAATAGTTTGTACTAGAGTAGAGAAAGTCATGTGAGTGTAACATATATTTTTATGTTTCACCAAACTTCGTTAGGCTAACGCTTTCCTAAACGCGCGTTATTAACTGAAGGACAGCCGTCCTCGTGACATTGAATTGCTTAATAATGCGTTTGGTCTGTAACCAATGTATCTCATTCATTCAAAGACTAATTATGAACATTACAAAGGTGTTGTTTAAACGCTAATGTGCTGAATTCACATAGCTTTCTCTACCCACTGTCGCACATTTTATACGCTTTTACCATTCTTAGGAAAGCTTACAACTGAAAGGCGACAGCATTTTCCGATAATGATTAAAGTGTTGAAAAATTCAAACCAATAATCAGATATATCGAAAATGAATAATGCCACAGAAAAATTTATTTAAAATAAATTGTATGTTTGAAATGGGTTTGCATTTTTTGTCCAATACGTTTTGGCCCATTTATAGTTTACCCGTTATGCAAAAGTGCATAAAATTCTCGAATGAAGAGGCTATTCCCAGAAAATTCAAGATATACACTTGTCATGTAAATACCTTGAATATAAGATATTTTAATCAAAATTGTTAGCCATTTTTTTTACTTTCTCAATTACGTATAGTAAGTAGGGTAAGTATTGTATTCCACCCAAAAATTCGATACCGAGATTTCACCGGAAATACATGTTTTTAGATCCCCTGAATCCAAAAACAGCATTTTTGGAAACATGTCCGTGTGTGTGTCTGTGTGTCTGTCTGTAAACAGCATAACTCAGAAACGAACAGTCGGATAAACACCAAACTTGGTATTTAGGTTCAGTATCTTCCAGAGATGCGACACCAAGGTTTTCAAGAAAATCCCTCCACCCCAGACTACCCTTTACATGGAAAATTTTTCGAAAATTTTAATTTTCTCAAAAATGGCTCTAACGATTTTGATTAAAATATCATATGTTTAAGACATTTTCATGACAAATAAAATGTATATCTTGAATTTTCTGGGAATGTCTACAAAAGTATTCTTCATTGTGAACGACTTTTGGTAAACTGGTAAACCATAAGAGATAGACAAAATTTTACTACACAAAAAATGTAGATCGCGTTAAAATACACAATTTGTCATGTACATTTTTTTTTTGTTGAGTGAACCATTTTCGAGATATTGCTTGTTATTCCCTTAAATTTTTCAATACTTATTTTCTAAAATGGGAATTCGTTATTCATTGTTTTGTCTGGGATATGCAAAGAGTTATAATGTGGCAAAGGGAATGGTGCTGCAACTAGCAACCAGCTATTAAGAGATATGTATGTGCTTAAAGGCTACTGTTTTTCTATATTGCCCTTGTAAATATATTTTCCCCTTACATCTACAAGAAAATTAGCAATAAGATAGAGTCTGCAAATGTTTATCTCGATTAACATGAAGTAGATGGAGAATAAGCGTTTGTAAAAATAGTTTTACAAGAGTAGAGAAAGTCATGTGAGTGTAACACATCAGATTGTTTTTGTCTTGGATATGCAAAGAGTATTAATCTGTGGAAAAGGGAATAGTGCTGCACCTAGCAACCAGCTATTAAGAGATATGTATGTGCTTAAAGGCTACTGTATTTCTATATTGCTCTTGTAAATATACATTCCCCTTACATCTACAAGAAAATTAGCAATAAGATAGAGTCTGCAAATGTTTATCTCAATTAACATGAAGTAGATGGAGAATAAGCGTTTGTAAAATAGTTTGTACAAGAGCAGAGAAAGTCATGGGAGTGTAACACATCAGATTTTTTTGTCTTGGATATGCAAAGAGTATTAATCTGTGGCAAAGGGAATGGTGCTGCACCTAGCAACCAGTTATTAAGAGACATGTATGTGCTTAAAGACTACTGTATTTCCAAATTGCCCTAGTAAATATATTTTCCTCTTTCATCTACAAGAAAATTAGCAGTAAGATAGACTCTGCAAATGTTTATCTCGATTAACATGAAGTAGATGGAGAATAAGCGTTTGTAAAAATAGTTTGTACAAGAGTAGAGAAAGTCATGTGAGTGTAACGCATCAGATTTTTAGAAAATTAAAAATGACGAAACGTTTTCTTTGTAAAGGATAGTTCGGGGTGGGAGAATTTTCTAGAAAATGTTCGATTCGCATGTTTGGAAGTAATTAACTTAAATACCAAGTTTGATATTTAGCCAACATTCCGTGTTTTATTTATGCTGTACACACACACACACTTTCTAGAAAGGCTTTTTTGGATTCAGGCACACTCAAAGCATATATTTCCTGCGAAATTGCGATATCGAATTTTTGGGTGGAATGCATTACTTCTTCTACTTACTATAGGTAAGAAGTAGAGAAAGTAAGAATTTGGTGTGGTGTATTCATATAGCTTTCTCTATCCACGTCACAAGACAATAATGTGATTTTATAGTGACCTGTTAAAGCCAAAATAAAATTTTGATTGGAGGAAACAAAGCAAGGAGGCAACAGTACTTTATTATTCTTAATTAACATATATAAATTGATTAAATCGAGAACAAAAATGCTTAATATATATGAAAAATGCACACATCTCATTGAAATGATGTATGTAGTCTCGGTATTAAATTGCCGTACTGTAATAAACGTGCCAAGTCTGAGAACTGTGGATTTTAAAAGTTTTTTCTTAATGTACAAATACATGGTGCAGAAAGGAAAATGTTGTAAGGACAGTAACGATCTCTTCGATTATTAATACACGTTTTCCTTGTAATTACAGCATAATGCTTTTTGTAAGAAAGATATCTTACTTTTAATGTTTTGGAGGCCTGTGTTCTTTACAACACAGACATGCGATATTATTTCTGTCAAACAATAAGTAAATAAAATACCTAGCAAGTTTTAATTGATATTCTATAAGCAGTTTTTCAGCAGTTTCATTCTCGCCGATAGATTTGCTAAGCGCGTGACTTTTCCAGCAACTTCCTTGTGCTTGATGAACAAAACACAAAATAACGATGCTCATTTATTTCCGCTACTTCCCTCGTTGCCTCCTTATCGGTGGAATTGCTTTCACTTTAAAAGCAGCGAACATGTTAAAGGCGTACTTACGAAAGTCTGATTTGCATTTGTTCCCTACATTCTTCTCTTTAACATACCGCACAGGTACCTAGAACCTTATAAAATCATTTGACCTATAAAAAAGGATACATTCACTTGACTTTCTCCACCCATTAATATTTATTTTGATGCATATTCCAGAAATTATTACTATAAGTTCTTTTATATCCACCACCTGTAAATGATGATAGATTTCCCTCGGAAGTAATTTATTACGTAACATCATGCTAATGTGCATTTAGTCGGCTGAGGTGACACCCAGACGATTATATTGTACCTATCCGGGAAATACCTACCGGGTACTTCACGTGTGACTTAGCTCAGGGGTAGAGTACTCGCCTGTGGATTGTGGTAGCAATGAAAAGCACAGGTAACGCTCTTGCCCATACCTTGGGCCCTTTTATTCTAGTCTACGGCCAGTCAAGTATCTCAGCTTGTTACAAACCTGGCGGCGAGGTGTTTAAGCACCAATTGTAAAAAGACTCGTCGCGAAGTGGACCCGCGGAGACGTCCCGTATCGGGTCTTGAGGTGGTCTCTCCCCGTGATCTAACTCTATCAGCTTAAATATCTTACGCTGTGAGGCGTCAGCGTTCTGTTAATCTAGCCAGATTTATTTCGTACCCTGATTTCAACGTTTCCGCGAGTGTTGCCTTAGTACGAACCTAGGGTTCGCTCCCAGCCCTGGGACGCTATAATATTCTAACCATGATATTGCCTATTCTTTGTGTGAGCTCAAGAAAAACAAAAGAACGACCACTTAATTTCAAAGATATAGCGAAAGTTTTGGAAATGATTACTGTCACTAAGGATTTTATTTGGTATAAACCACTCTCGTGTTTTCTCAGAAATAGCGCTAACGATTTTGAGTAAAATAGAAACCATATATTTAAGATATTTACTTGACTAATAAAGATACATCCGGTTTTGAAGTTGTATAGTGACCCTTAATTTTCGCCAAGTCCTATAGCCAAAGTGCACAAATTGACGAAGCAGTATCTTTTTATCTATGGGTTGAAAAGTAAAATAAGGGCAGCTTTTAAACATTTGACTACTCTATAATTCAAAATAAGGATTAGGTGGTTTTTAAAGTTGTAACGTAAATAACTTAAGATTTTTGCCAACTCCTATTGTATAATTTTGCAATATTTTGACCATATGGTTAAACAGAGCGGATTTCTACATAAGGAGTTGAAAATATAGTAAGGGTAGTTTTTTTTTAGAGTTGTAAGGTAGCATAAGCATAAGCTAAAGCATAAGCTACAGCATAAGCATACAAAGTTAAGGTTAAAATAGGGATTGAATGTAGGGGTAGCTTATTATTTCTGTCAGTTTCTAGAATAATCCGAATGTACCCAGTTTTGTCACACCAAAATTACTTGATAACACTTTACTGAAATACGAGGGTAATGTGATGATATGAATGACATAAAACCCCTCTTAACCGCCTTCCAAAATAACTCAATTGTATTTAAATATATTTTAAGTCTCTCTTTGCCTGTTTGGGTTAGAAGCCATTAAAAATCTCCATATATGCAATAAAATACCAAAATTAGCCTCTGATAACCATATTGAACTAAATGAGATTAAAATTTGGTGACAGGAACATGAAAAAGATACTCTTAACACCCCAGTTTTAAAAATCGTGTATACTTGTGACCATCTGGAAGAATAGGGCTTTTCAGGTATCAAAATTGCTTGAGTAATTTTTGAGATTACGCTACTAACACAAATAAACACACAGATTTTTTTCTTTGTAATAATTTTAATATTAGTATAGATATACATTCATTTGTTATGCAAATATCTTAAACATATAGGTATTTTAATTAAAATCTTTGGAGCCATTTTTGAGAAAATAAAAAATAACGAACATGTTTCCTTGTAAAGGGTAGTTTGGAATGCGAGATTTTCTTGAAAATTTTCATGTCGCATCTTTGAAAGATACTGAACATAAATAGCAAGTTTGGTATGTATAGGACTTTTCGTTTCCGAGAGAGAGAGAGAGAGAGAGAGAGAGAGAGAGAGAGATACAGATATTTTAAAAGAATGTTTGGGATTTCATGGGGTCTCAAAACATGTATTTCCCGGTAAAACCTCCATATCGATCTTTTGAGTGAATACCTCGTCTCTAATTCTCGTAAAATATAGAAAAGGTACAAACGATATGCCCGTTCTTTTTAAGAGGCTATAAACGAAACTTTCAACAAGCCATGTGTCATGCTGCTTCTTTGGTAAGAGGCTATAAGTGCGGACGTGTCTTTGTTGCAAAGGAAGGATCTGCAATCAAAATAACCCTCATAAATCTGCATGGTCAGGAAAGAACGGTAACTTTTATCACTTCTTTCAAACGGCATATCGTTTGCATCTTTATTAAATTTTTCAGCAGTTACTGTAAGCACGTAATAAAAGATAAACGATTAGCGACTTACCACTTGAAAAAGTATACAAAATATTCAAACCAATAACAAACATTATGTCGGAAATGGTTAACGCCACAAAAAGAGTTATTGGACATAAATTGTGTGCTTTAACGAGATCTACATGTTTTGTGCAAAAGATTTTGTTTATCGCTTACGGTTTACCAATTATACAAAATTCATCCAGAATGAAGAGGGCTTGCTATTTCCAAAAAAAATCAAGATATACTTATTTTAATCAAAATCGTAACAGGCATTTTTGAGAAAATTAAAAATAACAATACAATTTTCCTTGTAACGTTAGCTTTAGGATGGGGAATTTTCTTGAAAATCTTTTGCATCCTCGAACGACACTTAACTTAAATACCAAGTTTGGTATATAAGTTCACATACACACGTTCCTTTTTCTAAAATGCTTTATTTTTTGGAATCGGGGAGGCTTAAAACGTGTATTTCCAGTGAAATCTAGATATCAAATTTTTGGGTGGAATGCTACTTACAACTAAGTAGGAGAGAAAGCAATAAGATTTTGTAAGAATGGTTTGAAAATAACAAACTAACTAGAGAAAGCCATGTGAATGTAAGACAAATGTGAGCGTACTCCATTTCGAGCTCACTCGACAGTTTTATATCCACAAAATGCTACGGTAACTACTCCTCCAGTGGACTGCAGCATTAAATTGTTAAATCGGCAGATTCAAGGAGACGCTTCCCTTTGTGTGTTGTACTGCCACTTGTCTATTCCTTTTCTTCCTTTGTGTTGGGCACTTTCATCTCTCGCTTTAACAACCGTTTCTTTCTTAGCAACAGGTTTATATTTTTAATTGCATAATCTTCCAGTAGCCTACTTCCTCGCTTAACGAGGTAAGTTTCGTTTCCAGAGGTATCTTTTATTCACGATTTGGGCATGGGTATCCTTGCAAACTGTCTTATCCGGAGTTGCAAGGTTGCATTCTGCAAGTAAGGACAATTTTATGCTCGGACCTAAAGCATAAATGTCGAGGATTTTAAACAGATTCGTCATTTGTTTGTAAGGCGATTGAAAATCTGAATATTGATAGCATGTTTAAGTTGAACTATAATTTCCCCCCTAATCCTGTTGTGCAAGTGCTGAAATTTGTGTCCCGATTATTCGGTGTAGTTTTATGTATAAGGGTTTGAAAATAAAGAGTAAGGTTAGTTATAAAAAATTCTTATATTACTTTCACATGACTCTCTCTCTCTTTCTCTTTTTATATAGATCTACAAACTATTCTTAAAAAAAGCTTATTTTTCTATCTACATTATGTTAATCGAGAGAAACCTTTGCAGAAATAGTTTAATTGCATATTTCCTTGTAGGTACAAACAGCACCAAAGAAAATCTTCAGCGGATTTTGTATCGTTTTCTGGGATTTTTGTAGGCGTGTCCTTCACTTAACCTATCGCAGAGCGTGGTGGCTTGTTAAGGGGTAAAAGAGGGGAGGTTGATGCCTTTGCTTTTTCTGGTGTTATTGAAACCGAAACGTGTTTATTGTCTCAGAACCAGTCACGCCGTATACTATCGAAATTACTCGTGGACGTATCGTGGGTGTGTGGGAGGCTGGTCGCACTATTACAGCAATTGTAATGGCAGTGCATAAAAGTGTTTTATAGTAAATTACTGGATAAAAATATTTCAGGAAAGTGGGAAAGACGGTCTACATACTCGTCAGAAAGTGGGCACTCCCCGTAAAACATCCGCAGATGATAATATTCGTTTACTAAATGCAAATTGCACTTTTGTTAAACTTAAATATCAAGTTCGGTATTTATCCGACATTCTGTTTTTCACTTACACAGTTCACACACAGAAAAGACCTTTATTTCTAAAATTTATTTTTTCTATACAAGGGCCACATAACATCTATTTCCGAAATCTCGATGTCGAATTTTTGGGTGGAATGCTCTCTATATACTAATTATGTGGTAGAGAAAGTAAAAATCAGCGTATTTCGTGATTGAAAATGCGGGTTGAAGTAGTCTTTTGGAAGACATAGCATAAGCTGTGATTTTTGTCAGCTTCTACAGTATAACTTATGTTATGTCCAGATAATTTAAACGATATAGTCTTCTATATTAGCGGCTGAAAATACGGGAAAAAGCAGCTTTTTAGAAATCGTGAGGCAGTGTAGGCATAATTTCCGCCGCGCCCTATACCGTTAAGTGGGCAAAATACTATTCATATAGGTCACACAGTGAAAATTGTAAGGGATTGAAAGTAGGATATGGGGTATTTTTGAAACGCGTGTGTAGCCTACAATTTTCGTGGAACCTAAAGCGTAAATGCAGCTTAACATTTTCAAATGGTGCAAATTTGTACATAAAATATTAGTAGGATTAGCCTTTAGAAGTTGTAAGATAGTCTATAATTTTCGCCGAGACCTGTAGCTCAAGTACTCAAATTTATTGTTTAAGGGGGTTGCATGTAAGGGGTAGCTTTTAACGATACTTCAAAAGTGGCGCGTTTTAGTCTGATGCCCAGAGAAGCCGAGTGTTGGTCATTTTTTTGTAACCGTACCCTTTTCCCAGTAGCTGCTGTTGATTCTCCTGCCGGCTGCTACGGTGGTTTGCTACGAGATCTTTCTCTTAGAGTATGCGTGGAAAGGTAACACCAGTTTAAATTCGCTGAGAAATTTAATGTGATCTAATACTTTAGCTACTGAAGCGAGTTGCCGACCGTTTGAAGATAAAGAATGAAGGTGATTATGAAACGTAGCACTCGAAACTATAGCAATTGAATTACTATTATACCTATACTTTCTGCATTATCAATTTTATTGTTTTTGCAGTAAAAGAAACTAGAAGGGCAACTTGCCGTGAATTGCTAAAACACTTTCCGGCAAAAACCGTCGCGATGGCCGCTAAATCTTACTCACACAAACGCGTCACTGAGCGCCTAAAATAACACGAGTAATCATCAGATTAAGTCACGAATGTATGCACGAATATGTGCACGAACGAATGTGTCGCTGATAAGAATGGCACGCCCTTATTTAACTCAAGCCCCGCCTACATATTACTCCCCTACCAACATCCCTTCATATGCGCTCCGATCTCAAAACTCTTAAGAATGCGTATGTGACACTGTTACTAGTCGGTACCCCTCCGACTTTGGAATTTCTGGACTACGTGACTATTCAAACGTACTGAACTTGTAACCTAACTGCATTCCAAGAATCTTTAAGCTAATGGCTTTCTCTCCTCACGCTGTTACTAATGATTTTGCTTAACATTACTCGCTAATTACCTTCTTCTTCGGACAAATATTTCAACCCGAGCTTATTATATTATATTTGGGTTTAATATACGGAAATTATTTATTCCATTTATTTCTTTGTTTTACTTTCATTTCTTTATTTAATTATTTGTATCTTCCCGTCAATAATTACGGTATCAAAGTCTATGTGGCATTTGCCAATTTATTTGTAATTTTGTTAACTTTCTACCCTCTAAAACTGTTGCTGTAAATACCAAATCATGATTTTCGAAATTTTTATGGCGTATACGCTGAAAGTATTATTAATGTGCCTAGTATAGCCTGTATATATCGGACGTACCAACGTACAGACTAGCTGGTTTGCCCAAGTTATACGAGTGGCTTCTTAAATCTCAAATAATTATTAAATTGATTTCATTGAACTCCTCCCAAATTCTTTATTAAGTTGTTGTGAATCAAATTATTGCCTTACCTGACATTTCTGTTTAAAACGTTCTACCAGTGCAGCGTCGGGTAATGATTTCCAATGTTAACCGGATACAGTTTTCTCTCTCTTTAATCAATTATTTGGCATACCCTGATAACAAATTGATTTCAACACACAATGGAAATAAAGCAAAACTTTTGACATGGAATCGCATGCATATCGAACCGTTATAGGCTTATTCGATTCTCTGTTGTTTTGGTTGTCTTAGTCGTTAAATCTATATTTATATTGCTTGGAATGAAATATATTTTACATGAATTTTCTGTAGAGTAACAAATCTTATTTCCTACTCCATGTCCATCTCAACCATAAGTCATAGCTTCTTCTCAAATGGAATTAATTGTTCTTCCATACAAGCCATGTGTTGGACAGGGTTGGAAAAGTAAAATCAGACGACTGAAAAATCCAATGCCATAGCCGGGATTTGAACCACGGATCTCCCAGGTATGGCATTGAATTTTTCAGCCCGGATATGGCATTGAATTTTTCAGTCGTCTGATTCTACCTTTCCAACCCTGTCCAACACACGGCTTGTGTGGAAGAACAATTAATTCCATTAATTGGCCTAATAGTGGTTGAAACTATGAAGCCCGGGACTTAAAGTACTTACAAAATTGTAAGTCGCCATTGGGGTATGACATCTCTATACAATTTGAGACCTCCTTGTGATTTACCGGGAAAAATGCGAAATCAGCTGGAGAATTTAATGGTGTGCCGGTATGTTGCATTGGTAGCTAAGTGGTTAGAGCAACCGGACGGATACCGGGAGATCCATGGTTCAAATCCCGGCTATGACATTGAATTTTTTAGTCTGATTCTACCTTTCAACCTAGTATTAGTATAGTTAGGCTATCTTCTATATTCACAGTTTAAATGAGAATCATTATAAAATGATATATTTTAGACCAATAGTATTTCCTGTACACCCAGGGCCAGAAATGCTGGAATAAAGTAAACAATTGGAAGGTCCAACCCGGGAGATTAGCATATACCTGGCCGAGGTTTACAAAAGCATTCTATTTCCTGTTCGTATTGGGTACGTTGTGTGAATAAATTTTAGATGAAAACGTGATTGAACTAGCTTTTCAATCTAATTTGTAAATTATACTTTAATTTCTTCAAAATATATGCAGTTTGTAAAGTAGGTAATAAGCTTATAAAACTCTGACAAAATCATTTTCCCCAATATTACAATAAATTACTCTTGAGTTTATGTATTAAAATGAACTCTTTGGTAACAAAACTTAGTAATATCTGAAAGACTAATCCTAATATTTCGATTATACAGGGTGATTAAATAAAACCAATATTTTACAATTATGTAGCAAGCATGTATTGTATTATTTATGCAGATTAAGATATGAAACTAATACTAATAATGTACCATGTTATACGACACAGGAAAACCTAATGCGCAATGTTTTGTTATACATTGCTCAACGAGAAACCTTATTTTGCAAATAAGGTTTTGTAAGATTGGTGTGTAGAAGAGGGATAAAAATGATAGTGAGTAGAGAAAGTCATGTGAATGTAACTTATCAGACTTTGTCTTGTCAAATTGTAAGTAGAAATTGAAGGAAATTTCTGTTCAACTGAAACCGTTTCCTTGCTGAGGGAAGATTTTCCTTGCGGATAGCTACCCTGGACAGGATGATCTGATTCCCGTTATTTTTATCTCTGCTACGGCGGCGCTTTCTGGAGCTGACAAGCTAGGGCTAATCTCCTTGAAACATTTCTCCGTCTGATGTCAGCAGCTTCACCTCGCATGTGGAGATGAAACAGAAAGTACGAGGATATTCGTATCCAAGTAATTCCGGAGATCTTCCCTGAAATTTCTTGTGCTACGTGAATGCAGGAAGACGGGGAGGGAGAAGAATAAGAAGGAAATCCAGTAACAATAAAATTATCACTTTTTCTTTTCTTTTCATTTCTTTCTCCTCCTCCCCTTCTCTCTCCCCCTCATACTTTCGCTGTCTTTTACTTTCTCTACTATTTGCCTATAGTAGGTAGAGGAAAAATTCGATATAGAGATGTCACGAAAATAAACATAACATTTTGAGGTCCCCTGAGGTATGTGTGTGTGCGCGAGCAGCATAACTCAAAAACGAAATTTCCGATGCACATCAAAGTTGGTTAAGTTCAGTGTCTTCCAAGGTTGCGACACGAAGATTTTCGAAGAAGATCCCCCCTATCCCAAATTATCCTTTCCATGGACAGATTTTTGTTATTTTTTATTTTTACAAAAATACATATATTTAAAGTATTTACATGATTAATAAAATATACACAATGAATTTTCCGTGAATAGTCTGTGAAGTCCTGTTTATTCTGAAAGAATTTTGCACCTATAGCTGGTAAACATCTGATCATATGGTACACATCTACCACCGAGTCTGTAACATATATTTTACACCCTGTATTTTATATACCGAACCATCCTCAAGAAACGCTCTGTAGAACGGTGAAAGCAACTTAAGATCCGTGTGGCAATAACTGTCTTTAGTAATACGAGGGCTGATAATTTTCTGGTAATTTAATTGAGGTTAACGAAGGTGTGTTGTCATTGTAGTTATTGCCGCATTAAAGGTCGACAAATGATTATCTTATGACTGCAAACATGATTTTAAAAACGAAATTTATTGACGAATGGGGTGTGCTATTATTTTGTTTTAGCTCGGTGACATAGTTAAAATGGAAGTAAGAGTCATTTTTGCTTTGTGCTTTTATTATACGATCAGTGTCATATCTTTAATAAAACACACACAGTACTGTTAGTTTTTATTACAAGCAGAGCTTGAAGGTTATGTGGAGTTAAAGTTGTTTAAAAAATTAAATATTTGAGGCAGTGACCCCCCTCACCCCGAAAAAAGCTAGCAGCCAAATTAAGGAAGAAGAAATTCAGAAATAACTAATTATATTGAGATGTCCTACGCATTTCCAGATTTTTTCATTTTATTAATTGGTTTATAAATATATTTTTTTAAAATACAGCGATTTTTCTCACTTTTATTTGTGGCGTTTACAAAGTTATTTTATATGCAAGTAGTAGAACAAATATTTTGGTGTAATACTTGTAATTGTGGTGAAAATTGGATTTGATTTGACGGAGAAACTGTGTCAAAAGTCTTTACTGAACTTTCTCATTAATGCCTCAGTTTTCACGACTTTACATATTTATTTCTCCTTCAGTTTAAATCATATGTCGATGACATTGTCAAGTGTTACATAAAATTGACCTTATTAAAAATTTATGTAAAACTTTACACGTGATAAAGTTGGAAAAGTCTGCGCAATTTAAAAAAAAATATAAGTCTAGTATAATAAAAAATGTGAAAAAAAACGCTAGAACACACAACTGTAATATGCATTCTTTCTGGTCACTGCAAACCACCAACACAGCAAATGTATTCATAATTCGAATCTAAGTAGACGTGATTGGAACAACGAAATGAACTTAAAAGAAAATGTATGTGTAATTTGTTGATCAATCGATGGAAGTAAAGTACACGCCTATGCTTTTGGTTCAATTATGTGTCTCCAGAGCTGTCCTAATCTGTATTGAGTAAAATATTCAAACACATCTGTCATAAAATACTCAGTCTTTTCCCCCCACAACTGGTCAAGCAGATTAGAATGCTTTGTTCTTTACGATGAGCAGGAGGGTTTATGATGACGTTTTCCGATTGTCTCTCTTTGCTTTTCTATTCTTATAACTCATCTTTATTTATGAAACGCTTTGTATCGGAAACTATTTCGGTCCAGTTTTGTTTTAGAACTGAATCCGTTTACTTGGGAAGTTCATTGATATTCATAACCATGTTTCCTCATAAAAATCCAATAGAGAAACGGGGATTGTAGCTATTCCTGCAGTCGATAAGGGAAAAGCAAGACCTGTTCCAGTGATTCTGGAAAAGAACGGTGTTATCTGTGTAAACGGTTGCAACTGCATTTTTTATGTGTGTGTTTATTTTATTTGTGGTCCTCATAAAAATGTGCTTCTTTTTACAGTCCCCTATGGTGGAGCGGTTCTGCTTTGTTCTAATGTTCTATATAACATTTAACTGTCCTTTAATCTTTCTGTTTTAATAATATTAAGTAATGTTAATGATGAAACGTTTTATTAGCGTATTGTACAACTGTTTCAGTTAATTTTCAGGTGATCAGAGCTGCTGCAGTTGACGTGTCAAGGTTATTTAGAGATGCATGTTTTGTAGATTTTTAGTTCACCATAGTAAACACACCTGTCTTAGTTTATAATTAGCTTGTAGTTAGTGTTTAAAAATCACAGATTTCCTCCATTACATAGCTCAGAGAACTTAGTAACACATCATCTTCTGAAGTCATCTAACAGAGTTCTCATACTCGACGTGATCACAACTTAAACGATATCTAATTCCCATAATAAAAAAACTTAAAAAAAGCAAGATTAGTTTGGCAACCTTAAGTGGTATTTACAACTCCTACTTTAGCAATATTTTTCCCTGTAAAATGTTTGTCAGACTCTTCTAGCGCTCGCTATACCGGGTGAAAAAAAGATGAAATATGAAAAATTATAGCACCAATTTAGTCTTCTTAATCTTATTTCAGCTGAGAAAAGAATACATCTTCATTTTCTTCCTTAAGTGCCTTGCTTTACCACATTTAAGCATATTTTATAATAGTAAATTATGCTGAGGTTATCATATCGCAACAGCGGCTGGATATCTAATCCCATACACGCCTCACACGGCTGTGACACCTCTTGCCGTCGCTAAGAGGTTTCGGTATAAACTTCCTTACCAACATTGTATATCGTTTTAATTCCTGTTATTGAATTTCTCAATAAAACTTAAGATAATTTAGTTATTAGCCTCGTCTGTTAAATGTTTAAGTAATATAGAGTATTTGTTGCATTTCATTTAACTGTTCCATTGGATGCCTCAATAAACAGCTAAACTTTTTAATATCTAATTGTTATAAAGTACAATATCTACTTGTTTTTCATTAAGGATACTCGATACTAAATTTTCCACAAAATTTCCAAGAGGGTTTGTTTGGTTTTTTTTCTATTTTCTTAGGAAAATAAACTAAAAAAAGATCCAAAAGCTATTTTGCACTTACGGCAATTTAAGTTACCAAACGTGACGTTTCAATGCACGTGCGTATTTTTTCCTAATATTTTTCTTACATTTTTACGACTTTCATATGCTCCTCATGATACTATATTCGTTTACATTCTTGCAGATTTTCAATATACCTTATTTGAAGGTGGATTAAGAGAACCTTTTCTTGATATCAAACTTAGTTTTAGATTTAGAGTTTTAATAATTTTAAACTTGATTAGAAATTTAAGTGAACATATTTCAATATTTTTCCCAGGAAAAATGTTATTGTTAGACAAAATTTAATCTCTGCTTGGAAAGAACTATATTTCGGGAATAATATTGAACATTTAAAGGTTTCAACTTTTTAAAAATTTTTACATGAGGAATTTCACATACGATTCTACTTTTTTTTAAAATTATTATGTAAAGTTGGATAGTATTTCTATATTATGCGGAACAATTGTGTAGAAATCGGTAATTTCTGTAGCGAGTGCCCTTACATGGAAAATAAGTAACGTTTAAGTTAAAGTGTTTTTATTTTATTGTTTCATTCAAACTTAAACAAGTGTGTTTTGATTTTAGTTTCTTACATTAATAATTTCACTAAACATGCACGGAAGAACCTTTTAAGAATAAAACACCATTAGAAAACTAATATCGCTCCTGTAATGCGACAACTACTTCGCAGTTACCTCGGAGACAGAGCACACATTCTACTTGCGCCGGATCTGACCGTGCCTATGAAGTTTGATTCTTTATCCTCACCCTCCTGCGAGGAAAAGCAGGCCATTGCCAAACGTTTCTGTATTTCAAAACATTTTTTCTGCAAATCTATGAAATATATAAATAAAGCGTTCATAGAGTTCTTCTATGAAGTTTTCATCTATTTCTGGTTTAAAAGATGATTATAACGTTTCCGCCACCTAACAGTTTATGGCAAAGATATTTTAATACGTATTTACGCCGACTAATTAAATATTTAAAACATGGCAGAAATTGCTAGCAAAATATTAATTGCCATTGGACTGCAATGTAGTTAAAAAAAAAAAGAAGAAGAATATTTTTCGGCTTCCGTCATTTTTATAATAGTTAATTGAATTAAATATTTGGTACCTCAAAAATATAGATGTGGTCTTAAAATCAACTGATAATTGGAAAGGTAGAATCAGACGACTGAAAAATTCAATGCCATAGCTGGGATTTGAACCACGGATCTCCCGGTCTCCGTCCGGTTGCTCTAACCAGTGAGCTACCATGGCAACATGCCGGCACGCCATTAAATTCTCCAACTGATTTGCATTGCGTGGAAGAACAATTAATTCCATTAATTGACTTAATAGTGGTTGAAACTATGAAGCCTGGGACTTAAAGTACTTACAGCATTGTAAGTCGCCATTGGGGTATGTCATTTCAATACAATTTGAAATATTCTTGTGGTTTACCGGGAAAAATGCGAATCAGTTGGAGAATTTAATAGCGTGCCTGCATGTTGCCATGGTAGCTCAGTGGTTAGAGCAACTGGACGGAGAAGGGAGATCCGTGGTTCAAATCACAGCTATGGCATTGAATTTTTCAGTCGTCTGATTGTACCTTTCCAACCCTGTCCAATGCACGGCTTGTGTGGAAGAACAATTAATTCCATCAACTGATAATTGTTTATCCATTCAATTTTTTTCTGGGTTTCTGCCGAAGACTATACGAAAATTGCACCTTTGCATTTTCTCTTCTGAACTTATGTAATTGTAACCATTCAGTTACCAAATAAACTACTTGGACATTCAAGAAAAATGTTCACTGAATACGAAACAATGAAAACCGTATCGTTACAAAATGTTATATAAAGGTAATTTCTTGTGAAATATTGACCAATGGAATAATATACTTAGGTGCTAGAGAAAGTAAAATTCAGACACCATTAATTCTGTAACAAAATGTTTTTATGTTTGTTCTTACAAAAATATCTTGAATTTATTGTTTTAACCTCTGAAATAACTATGCGTTCCTATTTACAGGATTTAGTCTATTGCTGTTTCACTATACACTCGGATAAAAATTTCAAAACAAAGGAATGGTACGCAGTATCAACAACAAGCGTAGCCAAAGCTGGAATATTGCCCCCCCCTCCCGCACTCCACCGAAAGTAATTTAATCACGTATTGAGCAAGGCAAGGCTGGTACGAACAAAAATATCTACCGACCTATGATAAAGTGAGAATTCTGTTAGATCGATGGCGAACGTTTCGTGCATTTTCCCACATTCTCTGAGCTTGTATCATCACCCACACATACACACATAGTTGTAGTGACACACTGGTTGTGCACACAGGACTCTCGGACCACACACCGCTTCAAGGTTCATACATACAGCAGTCCAACGTTCTGCGATCACTGCGGCTCGCTACTCTACGGCGTTATACACCAGGGCATGAAGTGTGAAGGTAAACTGGAGCCGAACGACGGCCTGACGACTTTCCTGCCAGCCAGCAACCCTTTGTTACGTGTTTATACCACGAGTTGCGTCCGTTGTATAATTCGTGGGGTACATTAAGTTGCGTCCCAAATTTCTCTAGTGCGCTCTAAATGACGACACTCTCACACTAATATTGGCACCCACACAGACAGAGAAAATAATCTCTCTTAAACTAAGGCGTTCGTTATCTCACAATTTACATATTCAAATAGGAAATCTCTTAACTTTTGTTGAACGTGTTAACAGCTAGTTATGTATCTGTACCTTCAAATATGTAGGTAACCTGGGAAAAGTGTTAAGGTATTTCAAAAGCTTAACGTTCCTACATATTTAATATTACGTATATGTATGTATATTATTAACACTATTCATACTACACCACTAAAAATGCTCTCACTTTGTCCAAAATGGCATTTGACGGTGCTTCCTAGGGTATCATTTTCCTTTTATTATAAGGGTGAAGATTTCACATGCATAGTACAAAAAGTATCCATTCATTTTTATGGTGTGTAAATGGGTTTTAATTGAATGGGTGCTCGCAAAAGCAAGCTAACCACCATTTAAAACCAAACAAAACAAAAAGTTACATGCTACTGCAGAAACTGCTTCGGCTAACCCCGAGGAAATCTGTGTGATTAGATACAAAACTTGTAACTTTGACAGTATGTTGAAAACGCTCCATTTTGTTTTATTATAGCAAAACTAGGCTCACATGGCACTTTACACAAGACGCCGCGAGATGGCGCAACTGTGTAAGATGGCTATATTGCTATTTTATACCTTTTTACTAGAATCTTTGGGCGATTGGTTTTATTGGCATTTGCAAAGGATGAATTTTCTCTGATTTTATAAAATAATAGCCCATTTTTGCGAGCACCCATTCCATTATTTTTGTACCTAAAGTGTTAGGACCATTGCATTTCGTTTTCTTAAAAATCTATAGCTATCTTAATAAAACGTTTGGCAAAAATCAGCCAGATAGCAGTCTCAAAAATAAACAGGCAAACTTCCAATTATCAGCTATTAATTTGAAAAATTATAAATTATTTATAGAAGACTTGAAAGATTAAGCGTTGTTATTTTGAAAAAAGAATGCGTGTCTTAAAAATTCTACATGTAATGTCATACATTTGTTATAAAGAAACACCATTCTCGCACCATCCTTCTAGTAGAATATCCTGAATCTAGCAATTTCCTCAAAGAAATATACGTTCCCACGTATTGTAGCAGAACAGCATGATTTTATACGTGAAAGCATCGGCTAGGCATAGAAATATGAGAATGGGACATCCCCCAAAAGTACCACTATCATTTTGTTTAGGCTGCTATGGCATAGGAAAAGAGGTTCTGGAGAGCCCTTCTTCCTCTCAAAGCCGAACCTAACTCTCTTCATCGATCTGCTTCGCACATTTTCCCTCAACAATGGCTGTCATAGTGTTGAAATCAGGACACCAGCTTAATGTCCTGGGAATTGCTGCTGATAAAATAACAGTCCAGCTACAATTGCATGAAATATATTCCACTTATATAAAATTACAATTTCAGAAAGAAAAGGAAAAAAAGCAATTATCTAGTCATACAAGACATATCTGACTTACCACTGAATTTGGCAACAACTACATCATGTATGGCGAAGAAACGTTTCCTGTCTGCTGTGCTAATAAAAATTACATGAAGACACATGAAGGGTCAAATCAGATGCTTTTATTTTCTCTACGACATACCTGTGGTAGGTAGAAGTACTGCATTCCACCAAAATATTTGATTTCGAGATTTCACAGACTATACATGTTTTGAGATCCCCTAACTAAAAAGTATTTGGTGCGTGTCTGTTAACAACATGACTCGAAAACGAAAAGTCTGTTAAACACCAAACTTAGTATTAAGTTCAGTATCTCCCACCAACGCGACACGAAGATTTTTAAGAAAATCCGCCCCATCCCAGAATTTTTACATGGAAAATTGTTGATTATTTTTATTTATAAAAATGTTTGAACGATTTTGTTTAAAATGCCAAATGATTAAGATATTTCCATGACTAATAAAACGTATCTTTGGAATTTTCTGCATATGGCCTGTAAAGACCTCTTCATTCTGAATGAATTTTGTGTAATGTGTAAACTATAAGAGATTAACAAAAGCTTACTACACAAGAAATGTAGATCTGGTTAAAACACACAATTTACCATTCTGCACTCTTTTGTTTCTCGTGATGTAATGCAGAGAGTGCAGTTTCAAAGTCAGCATCGATTCGGCCTCGTGTACAATGAAACATTTGTGCAAACGTTTATATTGAAGTAGGTAGAAAATAGCTCTTTTAAGAAGACGATAGTGGGTAGAGGAAATTATGTGGACGCAACTAATGTACCTCAAAACTGGTACTTCGAAACGAGCATGGGACGCAACTTACCTGACACTAATGATTTCTGCTCGACTAGAAAACGTTCGTATAGCACAAGCCACTAGTTAGCGGGTCTAATTACTGCATTCAACTTCTTCACCCGTGCAGCACTTGTAGGTGAAACGTAGGGAATAACAAGAGTCTCAACTGCGTAGCTGCGAGAAGTAAACTGCATTCTGCGCATTTACCATCAAGTACCACCATAAACAAACATTGTTCTGAGCTATACGCACGATTGCGTGGCTTTGTTTTGTAGCCTACTTTTCTGTCGTAGATTCCTCTATGCTAACAGGCGCTGATTTTTGAGGAGACGGCCATCCCTCTTCATCCCTTCTCTGCTCTTCTGCTGTTTAAAACTCGCTAACCTGCGGGGAAAATCGGATGTGGGGAGCTACGTAGCCGGAACGTTTAAATAAGAATATGACCATCTTTTGCTTTGCAAAAAAGTCATCACGCATTGGTTTCGAAAAGAAAAATCGGTATTCGGTACACCACTAGCTTACATTTACGAGCAAAACATCTTGGCAAAGGAGTGCGGCAGTTCAGTTCAGAACTGTTAGGGTAGACATCAGCCGTCTGTCACACAAATAACAGATCTTTCATCACCACCGTTTCAACGTCGTGCCATTTTACTTTCTCTACTAAGTTTAGTAAGCAGGGGAAGTATTGCATTCCATTCAAATACCGAGATTTCACAGGAAATACATGTTTTGAGGTGCACTGAATGCATATAAATCATTTTTGAAAACATGTCCGTGGGTGTTTCTGTGAACAGCATAACTCAGAAACGAACAGTCGGATAAACACCAAACTTGGTATTTAGGTTCAGTATCTTCCAGAGATGCGACACGAAGGTTTTCAAGAAAATTCCCCCACCCCAGTTTACCCTTTACATGGAACATTTTTAGAAAATTTTATTTAGATTAAAATATCATATATTTAAGATGCTTTCATGACAAATAAAATATATATCTTGAATTTTCACTACACAAAAAATGTAGATCGCGTTAAAATACACAATTTATGTCATATACATTTTTGTTGTTGAGTGAACCATTTTCGAGATATTGCTTGTTATTCCTTTAAATTTTCCAATACTTACACTTTTTCTCAAATGGGAATTCGTTATTCATTTTTTTTTTTTTGTCCTGGACATGCAACGAGAATGGAATGCTCCACTTAGCAACCAGCTCTTAAAAATTTTGACTATCGCTTAAAGCCTACCAATTCCCCTTGCGCCTACAAGAAAATTAGCAATAAGATTAGCATCTCGATATCTCGATTAACATGAAGCATATGGAGAATAAGCGTTTTAAAAATAGTTTGTACAAGAGTAGGAAAGTCATGTGAGTGTAACACATCAGATTTTTTTTTTTTTTTTGCATTGGAATGAAGGAATACTTGGGAAAGGAAATTTGTGAAGGAAACGTTCCAGATCTAAGTTTAGGGTACCTTCCTGGGGTTTGCAGTTACGCGGACTAGGGAAAACGTAGGGGGGGAACTCAGAAGGACGGTCCCGTGCCTTAAGGTGAGGCAGCCACATTTGCTACCTCCAATCGCAGCAAATATGCCACATCCCTTTTTACTTCTGTGATATGAAGCGTTAATTGCCTAGTTGTGACACTTTTCGTTGAGATTAAAAGGAAGATATTCAAGCTTTTTTTCTCGTAGCCGTACACCGGTGTTATCAAACTCTGTCACTGTTAGCTTTTGCGCTTGTCATCGTGGGTTTTTGTGTGAAATGCATTGTGCTAATTTAGTAGGTCAGCTTCAATAGCATAATAGCGAAGAAATAATACAAAGTTCGGTGAAATATAAACCAAATTTTCTTTCTCAGGGCTAGAAATGAGGTCATATGTGATGGTGATATCTCCGACCAGCGGCGTCGCGAGGATTCTCCCCAAGGGGGTGACAGAATGAGTGTAATTCAAAACATGCAATGCTTACTCCCTATTTTAGGCGCGTTCGTTACTGCGGAGCAACTTATAATGTCGCTTTGTCCGTATGAAACGATCAAGAACCGCCGCATGTATGGAGTTGAGACTGATATATATATATAGGATTTTGAAGAACATATGTCAAATGTTTTTGCATACGTTGCATATACGGAGTTGGGAATTTATACATTAGAGAGTTAAAAAAATGTACACATTTAAAATTTGGTTGAACTCTATGCAAATTAAGCGTATATAATTGAGATAATTGGCTTCCTAAAATTGAACTATTTTTAGGATTGTTTCCAAAAAATGTCCATTTATTGCCAGAATGCAAAAGCAGATGTTGCAAATGCACCTAAAATGTAACGGAATGCTTTGATTTACTATCTTGTTAGTACACCTTTCACAACTTAGTCATGTAATAATATTACGCATTGCTTGCTAATTCAATTCCTTGCCGACTCGTATGCCTCAGACTAGCTGTCTTCGTTTGAGCTCTTGCCAACCCTCCATGGCAGCCAATAGTAGGAATATAATTTAACTTCTTGTAAAAGTAATAGTACAATAGGTACAAATTTTTGTTTGACTAGAAAGGGAATTCTCTTTTGTGCTATCAGCGTTTACGAGGGTTACAGAATGAACGTAACTAAGAAAAAGCTGTCAACAGCGTGTGGTTATAATTGATGAAAAACATCATCAAAAGAGATTCAAAGGTAAATCGACGGTTACCAAAAAAAAAAAAAAATAAATAAAATTTCACCAAGCACTTCCTTTGAGAATGGGATTGCAAAACTCCCCAAAACTGGTAGCAAACTATGTGCTCTAAAAATAGTTTATTTGTATTTCAATTGCATAAATTAAAAGAAAGTCTAGTTTATATTTTGTAATACCTCCACATCCGGGTTACTGCGCTGTATTCCAGTTACTGTGCTGTATTACTGCAATGCCTGACACCGGCGTAAAAGTGCTTTTTCGACGATAGCGCTTTTTTTAATTTATTTTTGTTTGGTTTTTTTTTCGCTCCCACTCATGCTATCATGCGTGGGAAGTTGAAATTCCTCCACTTCGTGAGCTTTGCGTTTTTACCGCAGAGATTAATAAAATATATTTAGTCCTCCAAACTATTGGTATATATATATATATATATATATATAATTGTTGCAGACATGCAATGTGAACATTGAATTTTACCATTTAAATCTTACCGCATTTATTTTATTTGTGAACATTTACTTACAATTTATTTTATGCAGCATTTAAATGTAACCCTTTTGGCTCAAGCAGTCATGTCACCTTCAGTCAATGCTACCAGGCGTACTAATCGATCACCAGTACGCAGAGGCTAACGTGCTCCGACCTTCATATTGCTTTTGAGCAGCTCACAGTGATTAATTTTACTTTCGCGTAAGCATTTGTATTATTCACTATCGTCGAAAAAATAGTATGCAATAATACACTTGGGTTAAGTGCTTGATTTCGCCTCGTATTTCAAACTTATTCGTCGTCCTGCAAAGATGCACTTGTATCATAATATACTATTAACATTTAGTGTAGACTCAAATTTAAACGAAGAATTGTATTTCATTCTTTGTAGGAATCTACACGAAATTAATAGAGAAACTTTTATACTATCTGAAGGCTAACTAGTGGTGGTGCTAAAGTAAAAGTATACTATACCTGTACTAAAAGCATGTAGTTCCTTAAACACAAATGTAAGATACGTATAAATACAGTTTTCAATAAATGTCTACGAGAATAAGTCAGTTTGATTCACCTTGAGCGAATACTTTTCTTGGATTCTTCCACGCAATCACAGTTTAGTAACATCTTATTGACGACAGACATAAAATATTTAATCTAATTAGCAAATCAGATGTGAAAAATACAATTAACGTTGTATAATGCTTATTTGGCTGGAAATATCTGTTCAAAAATATTTTTTCAATAAAAATTTCGTAGAACGAGAATTTATAAGCGCCTTATTCCAATATATTGAATATAAACATGTTTCTTTAGCAAAAACTAAATTTAAACGTATAGTGGAGAAATCGTTGCAAATGTTCAGAGTGACAATTCACGGTGGTAACCAAAAATAACAACTAAGCACGATCTGTTTTCCCTGAGCATGCATTTGCACAAAATGGCTGGCAGGAAACAAAACGGAGAGATTTTCTTCTCTTTGGTTTGCTGCGTGTTGACTGTTTTCTTCTCTGTTTTTCTCTCTCTCTCTCTCTCTCTCTTTCTTTCTCCCTCTCACTAGATCTCGTTACTTCTACTGCTTGTACTAAACCGTGTGCCAAATAACTTGATGGAAACGGGGAATCACAAAAACTGGAAGGTTCTCTTGTCTCAAACGTAATTTAAGCAACCGTAGTACAGTAATTGCATTGCTTTAAATAGAAAGTAAAAATGCAGGAAGATGCAATAAAATCTCATTTCAGTTGTAAAGAGAAAAGTACATTTCTAAGGAAGTTGGTGAAGGATAAATCTATTCACCAGGAAACGTTATAAACGTCGAGTGCGTAAAGTGATGCAATGTGATTAAGTTAATGTTTTCATTACATTATCGTCTTATAGACACCTCTGTGTTATGGAACCCTCATTACACTGCAACAGAACTCCCTTTAGAAACATTTTTAAAACTGAAATGATAAACATGACCAACTTCCAGTAGCTCCTAAGTCTGTTCTGCTGTTAAAAAAAAGTGATTTTCTTTCAAAATCACTAAAGCTGTAATGTCATGCATAAAGCAAGTAGGCTGATGGTTTTCTTTAAGGGTACTCGGAAGTGAACTGTATTTTCTATAAATTGCAACCAATTTAGTTTACATTTTTTTGTAATGTGAAATTAATTTTCGTGGTCCTATGTACGTAACTTAAAAAAATTTAAGATGACGTAACTTTCATTCTTTTAATGTCCCACATTCAAAAAAACTGAAAACCTTAAACCTTTAAATTCTGTATATTATTTCTTTCACATAATTCTTCATAATGAAGGATTGAAGTTTGATCTCATTAAACATTTTATGGAGGAAATTATATGACTTTTTAAAGACAATCAGGGGCGTAGCTAGGCTGGGATGTACCGCACAGAGGTAAGAAATTACATGTCAAACAAATATTTAATTAAGTTTATTCCTTATTACGAGGTGTGATCAAAAAGTTTCCGGAATGACGTCATAAATACTAACAACAGTTTGTTTTGTCTAATCTGCACTGTCACCCTCGAAGTAGTCTCCTTGGGAGCTGATACACTTGTCCCAGCACTTCAGCCAGTGCTGGAAGCACCTCTGGAAGTCCTCTTCTTTGAACATGTTCAGAGTCTTCTGCGATTCGCAATGGATGACATCAGTGTCCTCAAAACGGTGTCCTCGGAGCCGCATTTTTAAGTCGCGGGAAAAGAAAAAAGTCCACTGGTGCCAGATCTGGAGAATAGGCGGGATGGGGAACAGTATTCATCCTATTTTTATCAAAAAATTGGCGAACAGAAAGGGCTATGTGCGCGGGTGCATTGTCATAATGCAGGAACAAGTCGAAATTGTCTTTCAAAATGCTTTGAACTTCCAAAGGAGAGTCCTAATGAATCAGAAATTTTTCTGATTCTAATGCGCCTATCATTTAAGACCATTTCCCTCACCTGATTGATATTTTCATCACTATTGCTGGGACAGGGTCGCCCCAAACGATCTGCATCTTCAACTGGTGTCACACCACTTTTAAACTTCGAAAACCATTCAAATGCTTTAGTTTTGCCCATAACTTCCTCCCCACAAGCTGTTCTTAACATTTCATAGGCTTATGTTGCAGTTTTACCGAGTTTAAAGCAAAATTTGATGTTCGTTCTTTGTTCTTCGTAATCTGACATTTTTGCTACGCGGAAAAATCGCAGCACATGCCAAACAAGTGTTCACTTCAGAGCGTCCATCTCGTCACTGCATGGTCACAGGAAGTCACGTAATCTCTCATTTTTATCGAAAAGAACGCTGCATGTGCAGTCTGGATAAGAATTAAAGAAATCTCAGCGTCAGCATTGTTGTAAAGCCATTCCGGAAACTTTTTGATTACACCTCGTATTCTGCTGCAATTGCATGCAAGAGAATTATTTCTAAAAAATCAAATAATATACAGTGCGTCCACCAAGTCCTCAGTATGTTTTTGCACTTGGCAGTAAGCTGAGAGACTCGTGCGACCACAATGCGCATGTGCCGCCGCCGGCTCTAACTTCGTATTATCCCATGCTATATGCTCACAGCTTCACAATCCGTTCAAGGGCATGCAGTTATTAGCAGACTCATATACGGTATTCAAATCTTCTTTCTGGGTTCTTCTACTAGTGATCACTGGGAAAAGAAGCTGAAAAATTTGTAGAAACGTTTACGGACGACATAAAGAGTTTTGTTTAGATCACAAATATTAACAGTTAAAGCTCCTTCAGATCTAAGTTTAAAACTGACTGATCTGAAACAGCTTGCTGATCTACCGTTAAATGAATATACACTATGTGATCAAAAGTATCCGGACACACCCACAAACATATGTTTTTCATCTTAGGTGTATTGTTCTGCCACCTACTGCCTGGCACTCATTATACGCGACATCAGTAGTCATTAGACATCATGAAACAGCAGAATGGGACGATCCGTGGAACTCGCGGACTTCGAACGTGGTCAGGTGATTGGGTGCCACTTGTGTCAGAAGTCTGTACGCGAGATTTGCACACTCCTAAACATCCTAGGTCCACTGTTTCTGATGTGATAGTGAAGTGGAAACGAGAAGGGACATGTACAACACAAAAGCGTACAGGCCGACCTCGTCTTTTGACTGACAGAGACCGCCGACATTTGAAGAGGGTCGTAAAGAGTAATAGGCAGACATCTATCCAGACCATCACACAAGAATTTCAAACTGCATCAGGATCCACTCCAAGTACTATGACAGTTAGGCATGACGTGAGAAACCTTGGATTCCATGCTCGAGCGGCTGCTCATAAGCCACACATCACGCAGGAAAATGCCAAACGACGCCTTCCTTGGTGTAAGGAGCGTCAACATTACACGATTAAACAGTGGCAAAACGTTGTGTGGAGTGACAAATCACGGTACACAATTTGGCGATCCGAAGGCAGGGTGTGGGTTTAGCGAATGCCCGGTGAACGTCATCTGCCAGCGTGTGTAGTGCCAACAGTGAAATTCGGAGGTGGTGATGTTATGGTGTGGTCGTGTTTTTCCTGGAGGGAGCTTGCACCCCTTGTTGTTTTGCGTGGCACGATCCCAGTGCAGACCTACATTGATATTTTAAGCACCCTCTTGCTTCCCACTGCTGAAGAGCAATTCGGGGATTGGCGATTGCATCTTTCAACGCGATCGAGCACCTGTTCATGCTGCACGGGCTGTGGCGCAGTGGTTACACGACAGTAACATCCCTGTAGTGGACTGGCCTGCACATAGTCCTGACTTGAATCCTACAGAACACCTTTGAGATGTTTTGGAACGCCGACTTCGTGCCAGGCCTCACCGACCTACATCGATACCTCTCCTCAGTTCCGCACTCTTGAAGAATGGGCTACCATTCCCCAAGAAACCTTCCAGCACCTGATTGAAAGTATGCCTGCCAGAGTGAACGCTGTCATGAAGGCTAAGGGTGCGCGAACACCATACTGACTTCCAGCATTACCGATGGAGGGCGCCACGAACTTGTACGCCATTTTAAGCCAGGTGTCCGGATACTTTTGATCACGTAGTGTAGTTCTTTGAATTCTTCCTATCTTGATGTATATGTTTACTTAGGTGTTTATATTACAATGACCAAAGCTGAAAGATCATTTTCTAAATTAAAACTGGTCAACAAATACCCTATGACTCAAGATCGCCTAAATGTATGCTCTGTTGTCGATATCCAATAAAGAAAACAAATTCTCAAATCTGTATTTAATCATGTTTTTACTGTTGAATAAATAATTTATTTTTCTGATAGCAAAAAAAATTTGGAATTTAACCTTTGTTAAATTTTAGTCTTTGTTTTATTAATTTAAATTATCGCGTTAAAATTGTTTTACGTTTACTACAATAGTATATATTAATGATGTAGTTGGATAATATTTTCTATTTTAATTTTCTAAAAAGTTCAACTAATATATCCATGCAAGATCAAGTTGTTTTTAGTTTGAAAATAATGTGGTTATTTTAGTTTGGTAGGACCTTAAGTCCAAAATAATACCATTATGTATTATTTCATCATGTTGATCCTGTTGATCTTATTGTAATGATAAGTGCAATACATTTTAGACAAATACAAAGCTAATCAAACAATTAACACATCGTTATTTGATGCCATTATTATTCAGATTTGTAAAATCAAATGTTACGTATCAAATTGTTTATGTAGGAGTAAATCTAATTTTTATAAAGCCTATGTAAATAAGATTTAACACTCTTGCATTCACGTTTAAAGATTGAAGTTAGGGGCCCCATTTGAATCTTTTGCATCGGGACCTCCGAGAACCTAGCTACACCAGTGCAGACAATCATGTATTAAATTATTAAATTTTCCTGAATCCAAAACTACGCTTTAACACTTTCGATATATTTTTCCACCTTCAAAGAAGGTATACTGAAATTTCGAAAGAAAGCGAGAAAAAATTGCATCATGAGGAATATTTTAAAGAGGAACGAATATAACGAAACAAGTAATCAAGTTTTAATATTTTATACACTGTTTATATGGGCATGCGCACGTAAATCATCTTTGGGATTTAATTGGTCAAAGGAGCGAAATCATAAACTATTCTTATTCCACAGTGTATGCTAATTTTTTTCTATGACAATTTTTTTAATTTTTTGTATCTTTTTTCGAAATGTGTAAAATTGTGTTGTGGACTTGGACAAAAGTCAGCAGAAAAAGAATCAGACTGAAGTTATTTTGTAAGGTCATGGGCCTAGGGCAGCGAGGTGGGGCGCGTATGGAAGTGCATGGGTGATCAGCATTTGCCTACGATAAGCCGGTGCGATAGAGTTAAGCCGGGAGCTTCAGAATCATGGCGGCCTACTTCAGCTCGATCGTCACTGGAAACGAAACTTGGCATCATCCCGAGAGTACAATCTGGAAGCTATCCAGCTTCTGTTGTCGAAAAAGGGAAGAAGGTTTCATATACGGGAAAGGTAGTAGTTTTGTTGTTTGTTTTCATTACCTTGGAAGGATGAAGTAACATCTCTCCCTAGCAAGCTTTGAAGACTTAAAACTTATCATCACGTTACTTGCACGGAGGTAATGTAATGGCTCGTGTTTTGAACATTGCCCTAACAAACTAAAAATGGATGCCACAACCATCAGTATAGTGCAGATCGTATATTCTGCTTGAGTTGCAACTTGTTCCCTAATCAAGAGTTTCAGGACGATGATGGATTTCATGACTGGCAGACACATTGGCCAGGTGAGTACGACTTGATGGGTACTCTTTCGAAAAAGACCATTTCAAGCGTGGTTTTTAATGTACTTTATGAGTGTAACGTTCATTTTAGTCCTTTATTAACTATCTTTTGAGGTTGTGAATTTCATGATCTATCAGATTATAATCTTTCCCACTCCCAAATGATGCCATAGCACAAGAGGGTTCTAAAAAGGCGGTGGGAAAGTAGCTTCTGGTTCCCCAACCTCGTGCAATCGTCGAACCTTGCGATGTGATTCAAGCACATGCAAGTGGTTCTTCAACCCAGAGATGTAGAACTAGAACATAAGTGTGTTCAATTTTGAAGCCAGTTGACCTCGCAACGCTCAAGAATTATCATTCACAGAGCGGTAATTCGCCTCACAGGACGTTATAGTTTGCACATGGACTTAGGTGTTCTGCACCCTTGTTCCAGATAGTACATCCCTACGTTTCACAGAAAACACTGCTGATAGCATCCAGTGCCCCACTGGCTTGAACGTTGGCATTGCTAGCAATTAATTTGAACATATATATATATATATATATATATATGCTAGTTACTTTAATACAGATCAGTTTATATATCTATACTGTTGCAACCCACGTTTACCAACATATATAAAACTTCTGAAAGCTATTCACCAACTTTCAAAGAGTAATTCCCTGGATTAACTCAAACGTGTGCTTTCACCGGAAATGTGTTTAGAAACCTCTTAGTATTTTTTGGATCATTATATACCAAAGTGACCTTCCTGAAAGTGATAACTGGTTTCCATGCAGTTGTTTGACACATTTTTTGGTGTGAATTTTGTTGGGCGTGTGTGATTGTTGCTTGCCTCTAGATGCAGCAAGAAGATTCGCTGGTGCTGTTATTGCTGACGTCTTGGCATCGCTCGCTCTTTTGTTTTTGAGGTTTTTCTCTTCTGCCCTATCTCTGGAATGTTGTGTGCAAGCACTTACTATGAACCAAGGACAGACAACACGCATACTGTATGATGCTATGAGTGGTTGTCTATCCCTTCAGGAGGCTTACCTCACTATGCAGCGCTGCTTTACGCTTTATATAGAGCAGTAGTGGATTAGCTAATATAGCTTTCTCTTTCTCTCTTGTTGTGAATGCTGTATTTACAAAGCATTGCAGTGTTTAAAACAAACAATAATTAAATAACTTATATTGGTCGTTCAAATGTAATCAGAGATTTGTAAATAACGTAGATTTTGGTGTAGTTATGACAGTTAATAAACTTAATACCTTTCTTTCTTTATTTCCTGCACTTTCTCAATGTAAAAATTCCACTGTAATTATTTGCCCAGAAATAGTGTTGTATGTTTTAATTTTAACTGTTGTTTTCAGAGTCAGATTAGATCATTTCGGTTCCTTTAATTTACTTGTGCGTAATAATTTACATCCGCTATATTCAGCTTATTGTAGTAATGAAGTAAAAGCGGAAGGGAACTCAAAATAAAAGGAAGAAAAAGCAAAGAATGAAAAGAACTGAAAGAGTGGTTATTTGTAATAAAGAAACAGCTCAAAACATGAATTTGGTCTTCGAGAAACTTTTCTTACCAAAAATGTATATTACGCAAGGATTTTGTAGTAAATTACTGAAAATCTATGATAATTCCTAGGGGTAAATCGAGACAGTTTTAAAATGTTCCTCCATATGACAACTATATTTAAAAGTGTGATAATAACTAGATTCAACTTTACATATTCCATGAAGTAAATCTACTAAAAATGACGCAAACTTAATAACAGTTTACATGGGAGTTATATACTCCTTTTATAACGACCAATTATAAAATAGTATGCAGAAACTATATATGTATTTAGAAACAGAATGTAATGATATTGGCAATACGGAACTATCGATATCGTCTGAAAAAAAATGAGAAACAGAATATGGTCGCCATAACTACATGAACAAACTTCCCTTTTTCTAAAGTCATAGTTAATCTGTCAACGTGCTAACTTAAAATAATGGAGGCTATGAATGCGAGCAATTAAATCTAAAACAATATGAGCAAATGAATCTCACGTCGATAGAGATTTAGATTTCTTCCGGTAATTCCATGTAGTTAATCCATAGAATGTTAACATTTAAGCATTATATTAAAAATGTAAACTTAAATTTAAAAAAACATGTCAATGTCTTATTCTTAAATGCACTAAAGTAGTTGTGGCTTAGGATCCTGTTTTTCATTTTCTTCAGCACAAATTTTGGTTTTTGCAAGCCCTTGCACGAAAGTAGAAATACTTATTTAGAATATTATCTGATAAAGCATATTCCTTAACGTTGGCTGAAATGTAACACAGTTAATACACGCTTATTTTAATAATGTTTTAAAGTGCATTGATATTAATGCATGGAATTCTCAAGCACGATGTAGATTTTAAGATCAGTATAGCAAATCATAAATATCAAATCCATAAAAAAATGTGTCTATTTGTCATCAAAATTGTTGTGTTCTACATTGTGAATAGCTAAAGGAATAAGAATTATATGTAAAATATTGAATAGAATTTGCAGCGAAATTGCGTCATCCAGATGTAATAAACGTCACTACCTATAGGAAATATTTCGCCACCGAATCAGTGGAATACAGTGCCACAAGCAAAGCAGCTGATATAGGTATATTAATAAGGGAAACATAATGGTCTAAGTACTAATGTCTCAGTTTTTTATAGTTTCGAGAAATTTGCTGTTGTCTTTTTATCTTGAGATATATCACAACTTAGCTGTTACTAATCTTAATGTATAAAAAGGTAGCTATACTAGAGCTAAGCTAGTGATATCTGGTCTGATTTTAGATGAATGTAGTGAAATGACTTGAGTTGCAATGTAGTTTCTTAGGATACGAGTCCATGCGATCTTTTTTTCACACTGCACAGAGTGATAAATTTGCAAAATGTGTATCATATAACGTTTTCTCTGTGATAGTAAAGTTACATTAAATAAATATTTCAATATGGAGATATGTAAGATAACGATTTCATGACTCTCTAGTCTAGGCCATCACCATACTAACAAACTGACGTACTGCTGTACAAAACGTATTGTTGATGCTTGAAGTTGTACTTTACTCACTGTCATGGAAAAGTTGCAAAGAATATCATTCGTTGTTTTTCTATTTGCCTATATGAACTTATTACATGCCTCAAAGGTAATTCAGTTTTGGCACATGTGAGTATCCAAATATATGTAACCGAATGTCACTCCACAAAATTAAGACACCGAATTCCATTCAAACCTACACGTTTTACCTGTAAAGTTGTCTAATACTCTATACATTTTACCTCTTTAAAATGTCGGAAATCCTATAAAAATAATGACAACACCCAGTGTTTAAAAATGTTCAGGCAGATAGCTATTTTAAAAAGATTTCTTTATATCAGAGCAGTTTGAAAGAAGTTTGAGAAAGACGTCAAACTGAGGCAACAGGTAACCAGCTGTAAATAAGTAGCTTGCTGTTTATATTTGAACGACCATAGTATTCTTAGGCTTATGTAAATAGCTTGTTAATCACGCGAAGTTGAATCGATCGCCGTGTGAGGTGGGCCATACTGAAAACATTCCCCCTTTTCTTCTTGAAACTTTATTCCAGCACAGACATGTTGCCGCCCTCCCCCCTAAACCTTGTGAATGTTGTAAATGTGTGTCTGTTTTTGGTGTGCCGATTTCTGATAGGCGGCTGCCGTTGCCAAACACAAGTGGGAGACATATACGTTCTTGACCCCGACCTTCTGCGATCACTGCGGGTCCATGCTTCACGGCATCACCAACCAGGGCGTCAAATGCACAGGTTAGAGAAGCGGTCTGTCTTATCTCGCCGGCAGACTCCTGGAAACCTCTTATCGATAAATTGTCAACGTCGATTTGCGTATCGATAGGCCATTCTATGCTTAAACTGTAAAACCTAAATACCTAAGGTATCAATATTCACTAGTAAAGTCCAGAGGTGTCATTTCCAAAAGTATCCCATAATGCACATTTAAAGAGATTTACATTTACAGTAAATTAATGCAAATTTTCTGTATTAACAATTAAGTAAAATCTAAGTAATTCAGTGCATTTATCACGCTTTAAAAACTGAATAAAATTGCAAAATATACACACAATATTTGTTTTCAAAATTCTTGTACAAAATAATGTATATTTTTACGTGTTTCCTAAGAACTGATCTGAAGAAAACATTATCTTAATTTATATGTATATTTCTTAATTTAATTTATATTTCATCAATAACGTCCCTAAAGCATAGCTTTTGTCAATAAACATTATACTCTGTTCCAAATAAACTTTTATTCCATGCTTTAAAGGTGTCCTTTTACATTTAAAACTGCCTTTCAAATAGCAATAGCACTTTGTTTTATATATTAATTTGTAACCAGTGGAAATTCTGCAATGTAATTTTAGTTCGCATTATTTTAACACACGTGGCGTAACCCTAACGCCCGTAACTCTAAGTTCTAATGCCGCAAATGGCTCTGCACGCCTATTTCATCCTCTCAACCGATGTCCCCACTTGTGCTGTTGCTGCTTTAGTTTTCTTTTCCATTGACTTAAAATGGAAACAGTACGTTGAGCCATTATACAACTAATTTAAAAAGTAATTTTGATAAATGCTTATTTTAAAGCCTCCGTAAAAAGTAACAAATAAACAAAATCTGTGGGTAAAGCAACTATAATCTGCCAGAACACCATATTAACTGTCCAAATGTTTTGTTAATTATCTTTTTGTAATAGAAAGCGACTACGGCGATAAAATTATTGTCCCAAAGATGTCTTATTATCACCATAATTCCAACAAAAATGCAGCACAGTGAACTAGATATCATACATGTATCTTGAAGAGAGTTGTGTTAACGTTCCAAGTGGATACATTGAGAAAAAGGTAGACTGCCATTTATCAATTTAAAAACGTCGTCAAGTATCCTTAAATTTATATCACAAACCAAGTGTTAAAGAGCTTGCTCCAATTGTCAAAATTGCGCTATCAAAGATAAGACTAACACTTTATAAGTGCTAAATTTTGGCTAAAACAATACTAAGGTTACTCGGTACCTAAGTTGCTGAAATTTTATCGTAGATGAGTTTGACATAATTATAACATAAAATTAATATTCATGGTCCAAACTACTTCATTTTCAAAATAAAATGTGAAAATGAGTCCCAATTTAAATTCCCCACGCGTTGAAAATTTGGAAAGTTTGAACCTTTAAATGTTTGTATATTAACTACCCCTCAAATATAGGCTTTTGTAATCAAACTTTACATTTTGTGTAATTTTAATGTTTTTATTGACTAAAATATGCATCATTTTAATGTTATAAACATCAATGGTATTAAATTATGAAACCCTAAATCCAAGACTTTGATATCAAGAAAAGGCTCTTTAGAACTAGTCAACCTTTCAAAGAACATATATTGAAAACCTGAAAGAAACTGAACCAACATTGGGTCTTGGTGAGCATTTTTTAAAGTGACTAAAACTTAAGAAAATAAGAATATAAGAAAAAGTTTTAAAAATTCACGCGCTGTTTGCGTACACATCAGATAAAACGTCTCTATTGGGCATGCAGTGGCGACGTTTTGAACAAATTCTTAATTATTAATCGTATTGAAATATTTCAAACACAGGTTTTGTCATAAGTATTACGCTATAAAGTTGTCATGTAAAATTTGTCATAAAAGCTTCATAATATGTGAAATATCCTGATTTTCTGTCTTCTTGCATCATTAGAATCCTGCTTCATAAGAATGTGCTCGGCCATTCTTGAGAGAAATTTTGGCTGCAGGCTAGCTCATTGTTCACGTTAACACAGTATACTTAAAAATTAAAATTACTAGAACATTTTCGTCTATATTTCTATTATGTATAGATCTTCAAAATCCTGAATAATATTATCAAAGTTATAAGAAATCATTTTTAGGAAATTGTTAGAGTATCGATAAAGTACTCTTGGAAATGGCCTCCTCAAACTAATTTCATAGTTTTAAAAGCAAATTCTAAATTAGATTTAATCAAAACCCTACATACTTAAGTCGTAAACACTAATATTGTATTTCTAAAACTGAAGATTGTTGTTTTCACAGCCTATCGATGCACAGACCGCAGTTAGCTCATTCACTTCAACATAGGGTTGTAGTTAGTGCGTAGTTTGGTGCTGGAATGTTGTGGTGAGTGAACTAACAAGAAGAAAATTCGAGATCAAGATGCAGAAGTGTACATAATAAACCAGTGTAGCTATCCTTGCATGCTCGAGTAAACTGTAATGTAATATAAACTTCTTATGCTTTCTTATAAATCCAACATGTACATACAGTTGTGGCATACTGATCTCAATTTTCATCTAACTCACTGTCGATATTATAGCCCTTGTCTGTATACAGTGTTGCCAACTACCTGACTTGTCATGACACTATTAAAATAAAAAAAATCGCATTTTCAACGTTCGTTAACACGGAGGAAATATTTAAATAACTACTTCATTTATAGGGTGAATATATCAGGATGAGACCGTGTTTGATGCATATAGAATATAAACTTATTATAATATAGTCTTCTTTAGACTAAACCCGCGAATGGATTACAGAAATGACAGTTTGATTTGAAAATTGCATGGAGACCGAAGCAATTTTGCTTTTCGTTTAGGTATTTCACAACAAATGAATCACAAATAACCACCTGTGTACCGAATGTAAACTCAACAGCGCTAAAGAATTCAACAAGATAAAAATGGTTATTCTTGAAATATGAGAACTCAAAATCGCGTCCGTAATAGTTTAATATCGAATACCATTTTTAAAAGCAAGATGGTAGCACATGAGTACCTCCCATGAGATAAAAGGAGTTATTTCCTGAGAGGAAAGTTTCATTTTAAGCACTGGCCTCTCTTGTTTGTTGGCTCTCAAGATTATATCAGAGTAGTGGACATAACCAATTCTGAAACAAAACGCAAGAGGACCGTGGAACAAGAGCGCTCAGAACAGGTATATAGGAAGGAGGTCGTGCCTCTAAAATATTACTTTAATTTGTTTGTTTTGTTAACTTCTTGGTAACCTGGTAAGTCATATCAGACGGTGACTAAAATGCGTGGAATGATGTGCAAATGAGTCCGGGGTCCATGAAGGTTAAAGTTACCCAACATTCGCCTTCTCAGGATAAGGTAAAACCCGAAAATACCTTATCCGGGTAACTCACCCTAATCGAGATTCGAACTCGAGATACTTTAATCTTGAATTTTCTTTATAAATAAGATGTTCTTGCAAAGCTATTCATCTTGAAGAAATGTTTCAAATCGGATGAACAGTTTCCGAGGTACCTTCGAAAAAACAATTGCTAATGCATTTCTTCTTGAATGTTTTAGTAAAGCAGTTATGCGTGTCTTTTTATCTTTCTTTGTAATATTTGAAAATATCATCGAAATATTACCGAAAACTGAACGGAGAAATAAACTTGTTAAGTTGTAAATAATTGGCGTTTTTGCTGAATTTCCATGCCAATGTCTGGATTTTGACGATCTCACGAATTTATTTTTCCTCACTTTAAATGATATATCGATTCTGTTTTCAAGTATTGAACAAAAAATCCCCTCTAATAAATGTATTCAAGTAAATTTTGAAAATACTGCGTAAAAAGTTGAAGGTTTTGTGCAATTTTCCAAAAATTATAAATTCAGAATATTTAAATTCGTCAAAACATGTAATCAGTATTATTGATTGTCTTTGTACATATAAAAATGATAATTTTTCCCATAATTCGGCTGCCGAAGTTTTTAAAGTACTAATACTTTCTGTTCTGGTAACGTAATGCATAATAAGTAATGCATCCGCCAGTATCCCCCCCCCCAGAAGCAGTAATGATGCTACTCTCTTCTTGTTAAAAATTATAATAATGAATTAGGCAACAATGCTTGAAAAGAAGGGTATGAGTAGTAATTCCACAAGGGAAATACGTTGGACCTCTGTAACGTTTGTATTTCCTTATTTCGGGGTGATTTTATAAAACCAAATGTTTACAGTTGCATAGTAAAAATACATAGTATTTATATAAATTAACAAACACATAATTTAATGGAAGCCATCCGCCATTTTATACATTTCTTTTCCTGGAGATGTCCCTCAAGTGGCCTCCATTTCTGCGACAACAATCTGCCAACATACGATGCATATCATCAAAGAATTTTTGCTTTAAGGTCTACAATAGAGCAACCAAAACATTACCAGCAAGATGGTACTACAGCACACACTGGTAGAATTTCCACGTAGGATCTTTGGAAATCGGGTCATCTCAAAAAATGGATATTTTGTGTGGCTTCCCAGATTTCTCTGTGTATGGTTGCTTTCTCTGGAGGTATTTGAGAAGCAAGGTTTACTCAAATTAATACTATTCCAGTTGAAATCTTACAAACGCTTGCCAAAGTTCACGTTTTGCTTATAAAATATACGGTAGCGAAGCCTTTTTAGTACTTTACAGAAATAGAGGCTTTTTACGATTTTGTCGGCAAAATCAGTGTTACAGATTTTCGCCATGCACATGACAAAGCATTAAATGTTGCATTATATTGTAATTTAAGATTACAGACTTAATGTGCCACACTAATTGGTATACAGTGTTATGATAGTCCAGAGCTTATCTATGTGTTTAGCGTTCATTACAATCATGGTCCCTCTTCTTTGGGCTGCAATAAAATGCATAAGCTTTTGTGACAGTTTTTGCTTATACGAGGGACACTATTTATATTTTGAGCCTTGGCAACCCTGAATGTTGTAGGTGCCATCTGACGTTTCCAATGGAAAGTTTGATATTTTTTACCATAATCTACTTCAAACATTTTGTCAATAGAGCGTCATTTGTTTTGTTTACACTAACTTGAAAATTGTGTGTCAACAAAAACATGGAATTAACTCGTGAAAATGTTGGTGCAATGATTTATTACGACTTTCGACGTGGATTATTAAGACAAAGAGTGCATCGATCTCCTAACTTCCACATTTGGCGACGAAGCTCCATCCTTTGCCACTGTAAAACGTTAGTATAACGAATTTAATTGTGGCCGCCGTTCGCTCAATGATGAAGTTCGTGAAGGTCGTCCTGAATCAGTTGTTGTGCCAGAAAACATCGATGTTGTGCAAAAACTAATAATGAAAGATCGAAATGCGACATATTGTGAGATTGAGGCAACCCTAGGCATTAGTTCCAAAAGCATGTATAAAATATTACATGATTATTTAGCCGTGAAAAAAGTTTGCTCTCGTTGGATCCCACATAATTTGACGCAATCTCTAAAAGATGCTCGTGTCGATTGGTGTACAAAAATGCTCAAGAAATACAATGACGGTGCCTCAAAAGACGTATATAAGATTGTAACAGGTGACGAATCATGGATTATGCGTATGAGCCGGAATGTAAACAGCAGTCGACTGTATGGGTGTTTCAAGATGAAGCAAATCCAACAAAAGTTGTTTGCACTCGAAGCACTTCGAAGCAAATGGTCGCCTGCTTTTTCAGCAAATCTGGCCATGTGGCAGATTTAGAGGAACGTAAAACGGTCAATACCGAATGGTACACAACCATTTGTTTGCCGGAAGTCTTCGATGAAGTAATGAAAACCAACAAGAACCGTAGGATCGTTCTTCATCAAGACAATGCGAGCGCACACACATCTCGTCTAACAGCAGAGATTTGAAGGCTCAAAAATAGAATTGATGGGTCATCCGCCATACGGTCCTGAATTGGCACCCAATGACTTCTTTTTATTCCCGAACATCAAGAATAAATTGTGTGGACAGCGATTTTCGTTGGCAGAAGAGGCCGTTGATGCCTTCAAAAACCATGTTTTGGAGGTGTCTCAAGAAGACTGGAATAAATGCTTTGACAAATGGGTTCAAACGGATGCAAAAGTATATTGATCATAAAGGATAATATTTTGAAAAAACAATAAAGCAGTTTTCAATCGGAAATTACTTCGTTTTAATTATTAGGCTCAAAATATAAATAGTGCCCCTCGTAGTTCACGTTATAAAGTGTAAAATATGGACTATATATCTGTGCATAGCCTAGGAAGTAGTGTTGTTTGCTTTAATACTTGTTTATTGTACTATTAGGAAGAATTTAGCATGTGTGACAGAAACCAGTATTACCAGTTGTTCAAGGATTCTTATAAAATGGAATTTCCATTTATTTTACACATAATTTTTATGTATTTACTGCACTGATATATTACGTATTCTAAATTTAATGTAATCGCAGAACTATTACGCTTTGCTGGTCAAGGAAAAGTTTTATGGGTTTCTGTTTCAGGAAGTATATGAGTATGCTTACAAAAGTCTCTGACGATATGCATTGAAGGTTGACAAATTGTCGTTGCAGAAATAGAACCCATTTGCGGAACATAATGTTTAATGCATGAAATGCTGTCTTCTTTTGCATAAAATGGTCATAGGTAGTTAACATTAATTTGGTATTTTATTAATTTACGCAATATAATATATAAACTTACTACACAATTTAAAATGTTGGTTGTGTTGAATCAGCCTGTATGATATTAACTTGATAATCTTCTCCCTCAAGTTGTATTCACCCTACTTTTTTCTTTAAAAATAAATGTTAATCTGTAAGAATCGACAAGTCAAGTGATTGGCACCTTAAAACATGACTGGGAGCTGCCGGTTTGCACATTAGTCACAAACACTAGCAGACATGAACTACTCCCCATCCTCACGCGTACTTCTAGAAACTTAGAGCCAAGAATAATAATTACCGTGAATTCAAAACGTAGCGTTTCTCCATTGCAATAGCGAGAAAATGAGATCTTGCACCGGAAATCATATAATTTGTGTCGGATTCGACGAAGTACACCCACGGCGTTCGATAAGCTTCGGAGAAGAGCATCTTCCAGCAAGAAGAGCCTGCTACAGGTACGTGATAATTGCATGCTTTTTGAATATGTCTGTATGTATGTTTACAAATGTTCTAACATAACTGCACCCTAGTACATAGATTCTAGTGGTTAAGTATATTTATCGTGCTGAATGTGTAACAAGAATTTATCAAACTGATATTCTTGATTGGAGTCGGTGACTTTTTGGGTGGATGTATACAGGATGCAAGGGATATAGATGTCTACCTGAAATTATTGAAAGGAGCAGAGAGTCTTCATAAATGTTGGTCCATTACGAAACATTTCGCCAAAAATAAATGATTTGCAGTGCAACATAGCACCACCGATTCATATGCGCGCTGCCCGGCGTGACAGACCATCTGTCGTATGAATAAAGTAAACAACACCGGTCTCTCTCGAGGAAGAGTAGCATCTACAATAAAGTGCATGGAATTGTGCTGATATAATGCTCAGTGGTTTATATTGTTAAGGAAATACCAAATGCCTCTGCCACGCCCCGTGCCCCCTTATCTGGTTCTAGCACTCAACTTAATGTTTGTCTTACTCCCTCCTTTACCTTTGTTCCTGAGTCTGAAACCGGCCTGTGTTCATAGGTTAATGTTTGAGTCCCATACTTTTGACATTGTACCAATATGAGACGGACTAATTCAGGAGCTGGTGTGGACAGTCGTTGCGAAATATACCTTCCACACACACACAGGTGACGTTTTGTACTCCTCCCCTTCCGCCACTCACCTAGGCGTTGCCTTTGTCCATAGGCTAATGCGTGTGTGTCGGATCTGAATGAAAACCAACAAGAGATTGGCTCACCTAGGGCTGGTGTAGAACATAGATGTTAAGGAGATTCTGCCAACATGAAATAAAGAAAAACACTATAGGACACTGGAAGCATCAGTATTTTTCGGTGCATATTATTGAACGTTTTAAAATCCTCCACATAAATATTTAATCATTTGTTCCCCATTGGTATTACTTATTAATAAATTACTTATTAATAAATCCTAACCGTAGTTCAGAATCCCTAACGTTGGGATATAGCACATGTTTGTAATGTTAACTGCACATGCTTCCATCACATTAACTTGTGATATGTCTGTAAAATAGATCTTAAGTAATTTCAATTATCCAAGCTGTGTCTTACTGTTAACAGCAGAATACATTTTTCTGCATTAAGAATATTTGAGTGGTGTTTGTTAGGTATGGTCCATTGCTTTGAAAATGTTGATGGGGTACAGAGAAAAGAAACTTTACCGCAACCTCCATATGATATAATTGTCAAAAGTCACTTCAATTGAAGACTTGTATGGGAACCGTATGCCCAGACGACTGCAGCATTCGATGATAAAACTGGAACAAAAAACTGATTGCGCATTACTAAATGCATTTTTATGATAAAAGCACTATTTACAAATGTAGATTCTGGATTTCTAATCAGGGTTTGAAATAATCCGTGATCCTCATTGAATATATATCATGCTATCGAAAGAATAAACGTATTTCGTTCAACATCCTTGCCATTAACGGACTCATCTGTCAATTTAGTATTCGTGTGAGCACCCCATCAATCACGGAGCAGAATATTATTTTGGTTCCTTGAGAGGTTTTCAGAGAGAACGTTGTAGAGAAATGTTTTAAAATGACTTTTGGACATCTTGCCACTTGTAGTAGCCTCTATATATGTATTTGAAGAATAGTTTTCTTCAATCTGCGGGAGACAAACCGGCTTTGTTAGAGACATTAACGTACTTTAGTGGACAGAAGAGGTTCTAAGTGTTCTCCTTGTACAAATTTTGAATAAAAAAATTCAACCGAGACCCTTTTCTTATAAGTATTTCCGATGTACAAAAGCTTCGTTTTGGATATTTTTACGCCTTGCTGTGATCTAATTTCATTCATTCATTATCTGGTTACCCTCCTCTTATGTAGGACTTACAGGCGGGTGCCTGGGGTCAGAGGCCCGTCGAGGAGCAGATACTCATGGATCAGACAGAGCATCCAGGATGGGTGATCAGCCTGATGCCTGGTATGGGATGACGGAAGTGGATGAAGCGAAATGTTGGTGAAATGGATGAAAGGAAAGGCGATGATGGAGCAGTTAGTGGAATGAATGGCGGGGGAAACCGGAGAACCCGAAGAAAACCCGTCCAGACGCCGCTTCGTCCATCACAAATCCCACATGCAGGTCCCTGGGATTGAACCCGGTCCGCCTCGGTGGGAGGCGAGCGGTCTAACCACTGGCGCCGCCGATCTAATTTCACCTCCATGCAAAGTGCAACCGTTATCTTCTAGGAACCCAAACACAAGTAGTATAATGCAGGTCAGGTTTTGAGTCTCGCAGTACGTCAGATGTAGTACACCACGAAAATTACGATTCTGAGGCAACTACAGTGGCTAATTGTACGAAACGTATTGGTTCTTAAAAAAAATTGTAGAGGAAAAATCCATTGAGTTTCTTTTGAACTGTCCATAAGCTTATGCCTGCTTTTATATCCAAACCCATCACAGTAATACCCTAACAATATCTTATACCAACCAATTTTAAAAATTACTGCAGTACTTCAATGTAACATGTAGAATCATCGGCTAAGCTATGGACATCTATATCCATTCCACGAGCATGTGTCTCAGAGTACTGTCCTACAGTCAACTTATTTCTGGCACCAATATCACCAAATAAAGCCCTTCAAAAAGTAAATAAATAAAAAAGGCGTGCGTCTAGTTTGTCATTTATTAAATAAAATTACGACAACCATACGAGTTAGCTGTCCCCACATATTACATTAATGTAATTAATAAATGTATAGTTTGTTATTAATTATTTATTATTATAAGAGTACTACACATAACTTAAATTGTAAATTAAATCTCTCAGTGGTCTTCATGTTGCAGGAAACTTAAATTATTATCGCCACGTTCGTTACGTTAACCCCAAATATCTCGTGGGTCGTTGCCAAGACGTATCATTTATTTTCGTATCTGATTATTTTTAAAGTTAAAACAATGGGCAGAAATAATTTTATTGTACATTACGCTTACACAAGAACATACCGAAGGATTGGTGACAGTCAAATTTGTAACAGAAAGAAAAGAAAAAACTGAGGGCTACACATTGGTCGTGATACTACTCTGTGTGCATTGATTATGAATTTAAAAATAATGGTGAAAATGGCACTAAAAATGTGTTACTTAAAATACTGGAACACTGTGTCGTCCTCTGTGGACTAGTGGTACCGTGCTAGCCTCTAGTTCCCAAGGTCGCGGGTTCAAACCCGGCGGAGGGCGATGGATTTTTTCGGGCGTAAAAATTCATAGCGGGCGGCGCCGTGGCCGAGCGGTTAGACCGCTCGCCTCTCACCGAGGCGGCCCGGGTTCAATCCCAGGGACCCGCATGTGGGATTTGTGGTGGGCAAAGCGGCGTCTGGGCGGGTTTTCGCCGCCATTCATCTGCTCTATAATCACCATCATTTCGCTTCATCTACTTCCTTTCTTCCATACCAGGCATCGGGCTGATCACCCATCCTGGATATTCTGTCTGATCCATGAGTGTCTGCTCCTCGACAGGCCTCTGACTCCAGACATCCGCCTGTAAGTCCTGGGGGTGTAAGTCCTACATAAGAGGAGGATAAACAGAGAAAGAAGAAGAAGATGTAAAAATCCATAGCATGGCTTCCTTCGGAAGGGAAGTAAAGCCGGTGGTCCCGTGTCGTAGATTTACGGCACGTAAAAGAACCTCAAGCCTGATAAAGAGGTCTGAGCAAAATTACCGATCTTTCGCGCCCAATATAGAATGGGACGCCAAGAGCCATAGTAGATAAAGAGCGTCCATAAATAAAAACTCAATCTGGAACACTGTAACAAATGGCTACTGTCACAAAATTTTATATGTGACAAGCGTTGTATGCTTTAACAAGAGGGGCTTTTTTTTCTATAGTAAAGTTTTGTTTATCTCTTACGGTTTTCCAGTTATTCAAAATTGATCACAATGAAGAATATTTCACAGGCTACTTATAGAAAATTCAAGATATACCTTTGGTTACCTTTTGTTCTTCGTGCGATTATCTCACTATGCGTTAACAATCCTGGCTGACAGTGGTGGAACCGGACACGACGGGAGGGAGAAATGTTAGCTATGCTTGATTCAACTAATTCCTTTTTGACGAATGTATTTTCTAATTGACAATACAATCAAGGGAATTTCAATAATAACTAAGAAAATTGATGAATAAAAGGTTAGATACGAAAGGAAAAAAAAAACTGAGCTAGCTCTGCCAAGTGCCGTGTTTTTTTAAATAGTGGTGCATGGTGAAGGCGCACCCAATACCAAGGTAATATAGGCATTAACTATAGAAAGCTACTTCGGCTCCCCCTCCCCCTCCAATGCACTCTCCAGAATTGCTCGCCAGCTTGCTAAGACGCCATAATATTCACTTATATTGGAGGGGGAGCCCGGATATAAATAATGGTCCATTATAACGGAATATTAGCAATTTACTGTAGTATATACGGGTTGAACGGTCATGCCACCGGTTTCGCGGCGTGCGGCCTCTCGGTGAGGCTGGCTGCTGTGTCAGCGGTTGCGCAGTAAATGCAGTACGGTTTGTTGCGTAAGTTATTTCTAACATACATAACATAAACATTTAAAAAGAAAAGTAAATTACTGACGTATGTTAAGCAAGGAGATGCTGGAACTGCCCCCCTTCTTTGTTCAATCATTTCTGACACTTGCTTAGTAAATTGTTAATTACACTCTGCAGCTCCCTTTGAGAAATGGCAGCAATTTCTTGCCGAATGTTAGTTTTAAGCTCATATAAAGTGTGTGGTTTTGTTTTTTTACACTTTCTCTTGTAATGTCCACCCCAAATAAAAATCGCAGAGGCTTAAATCTGGGGCCATATTGTTGTTAGTGATAACTCTGTCTTGAAACACGTCATGAATTTCCTGTAATGAGAAGTTGGATGTATGTGCTACTTGCGCAAGATTTCAACTCTCACTGAAGCCTGGCGCAGCGGAGGGGAAATATACTCCCCGCCACGGCCGGCATCGCGGCTAGCGCTACCGGCCGGTCCCGCGGTTGCGTCAAGCATTGCTCACCCAGTACATAGTATATCAAATTAGGTATGCAAAAATATGATAAATACACTCTCCATATAAGTGAGCAATAAACTACTCATCATGAATAAAAACATGTGTGTATGATTACTAGCTCTACTCGTGAAACATTGAAGTGTCATTCTCAGCCCCCTCCCCCAATTTTTACAATGTTTGAGATCTGGATACTCAAAGCAAAATGTAATTCCTAGCGTTTCATTAACATAATCAATAAGGCATCTGGACACATTTTACTGAACGAAATTTTTAATACTGCAGAAAATAATTAATATGTACTGTCGCGAATATTATATTTGTAACTTAATTTCATAAATTAATTTCCTAGAGTAAACCTTCGGATTCTGTCAGAAAGCTATGCAGTCTACCGATAACTACCTAAGGGATGAAAACGCAATCAAAAATGGGCATGGATGTTACATCTGAGTGAGACATTTTTAAGTCAAAGTTTTATTCGCATTTTAAGTGCAAGATAAAACATTAACTCAAATAAAATTAAGAGTAAAACAAGTATAGAAAATAAATGATAGAGGAAAAAAGTTCCATGAACTAACATATATTTTTAAAATCACCAGTATAAACAAAAATGGCCCATAATTTATTTATTGTTTTACTCTGTACTTCCTGTTGTTAACCATGATAAAGGTTTTCCGCAAAGACTTCAGTACAACTTTTGTAGTGGTTATATGAAACTGCATGACATTCTCTCTACAATGGTGCTTACGTATACGCTTTGCTTGGACTGGTAAGATACACAAGAATGGACGTAACTTTTCATAAGCTAAGTTTATAACACTGAACGCTTCAGACCAACAATACATCTCGTAAACGGCTACAGCTTTAAAAAAAAAAACTATTTATGGCGTTTTAATCTTTACATTCTTTAACAGAGCTCTCTCAATCTGCGTAAACTTAGATTTTACGACTGTAAAACTGTTGCAATATTTACTGAGGATGGCACTAGACGTCACTGTCGCTCTATTACCTTTGCAAATATCAACTTACTTCACTGGATCTTCTTCTACTACTACCACCGTGTATATTTTAACTAGTTGACACCCATTTATTTTATTATACTTACAAATTCTGCCGAAACCCAATCGCGAACCATCAATCAACCTAAATTAAAAGCAAACAACTCATTATAGGATATTTCAGGTATAATTTTGCTGCTTGCGTGTCTTAAATTTCTAGCAAAACTTTAGCAGGGATTACATTAATATATATTTCTTTAAAACAATAATAAATCTCCTTTTAATTTTATAGTAAATAATTTTGATTTCTAACAAAGTTTTCTGCTGTTTTGAAGTGCCTTCATATAGTCTTTATTGTTGAAAACTAAGAGAGTCAGAATTCCGCTACAGTACGAATAACTAAACATGTGTTTCATATTGCAATTCTATGAATAATGGAAATAGAATTCTTTTATATTTAAAGTTTACTATTCACTGTCCATAAGAAGTCGTATAACGATGCTCCCTAACGATCGGTTAGTTAACTTCTGCGATCGCATGTTAAGTTCAATATAACCATTTTACATACAAAATAACTATAACAGAAATTGCACTAACGTTTAATTTTTCGTGTCAAAGTGTCAAACGTGTTTTAATAAAAATCGTTAGAGGCGATTTTGAGAAAATGAACAATAACGTAAGTTTTCCCACGTAAAGGGCGGTTTGAGGGTGGGTCTTTTAAAAAAGCTCTTGTTGAATTGTAGAAAGATGTGTTATTTAAATACGAAGTTTGTCTAAATTACGCCGTTCACAAACATACACGGAGCTTTTTCTAAAAATGCTTTTTAGGGTTATATTTGAGTTTAGAGTCATGTTTAATATGTCACTAATAGTAAGCAAATAATTTTGATTTGAAATTCCTAGTTTTCCTGGAATGTCTGTTCTCCAAACCACATTAGACATTAAAGGACTAAGTCAGGAAACTGTCTGATACGATACAGGAAGGTAGGAAGACTGTTACGTAGTAGAATGGCAGTGACGTTCAGTTTATCTCCCTGTCTAAACCCAAGCAGACTGAATAATGCATCATTTCCGCCACTGTTAATCAATGAAAGTTCTTGCTACTGGTTCCTTCTCCAGCATTCGTTCCGATTTAAAGGGAACGAAATATTTAGAAAGGGAAAGATCAAGGAACGTGTTCCTACTAACAGAAAGAAGAAAAGCTTCTCAAAGAATGTACAGTTCAGAAGTACAGAACATAAATAATAAAATGCTTGGTCTGAAATAAATGACCTTACTCAGATAGTCTCCACAGAAGCTGCAGTATGCATTTTAGCATTTTCCCGGCCAGTGTTCTAAAATAAATTTAATATGTTCCTCCTATTACTTTCTCTACTACGTATAGTAAGTAGGGGAAGTATTGTATTCCACCCAAAAATTCGATACCGAGATTTCACCGGAAATACATGTTTTGAGACCCCCTGAATCCAAAAAAAAAGCATTTTTGGAAACATGTCCGTGTGTGTGTCTGTGAACAGCATAACTCTGAAACGAACAGTCGGATAAACACCAAACTTGGTATTTAGGTTCAGTATCTTCCAGAGATGCGACACGAAGTTTTTTAAGAAAATCCCCCATCCCAGATTACCCTTTACATGGAACAAAAATGGCTCTAACGATTTTGATTAAAATATCATATGTTTAAGATACTTTCATGACAAATGAAATGTATATCTCGAATTTTCTGGGAATGTCTCCAAAAGTATTCTTCATTGTGAACGACTTTTGCATAACTGGTAAACCATAAGAGATAGACAAAATTTTACTACACAACATATGTAGATCGCGTTAAAATACACAACTTATGTCACATACATTTTTGTTGTTGAGTGAACCATTTTCGAGATATTGCTTGTTATTCCCTTAAATTCTGCAATATTTATACTTTTTCTCAAATTCGTTATTCATTTTTTTGTCCTGGTAATGCAAAGAGAATGGATTACTCCACATAGCAACCAGCTCTTAAAATATTTGACTATCGCTTAAAGCTTACCAATTCCCCTTGCATCTACAAGAAAATTAGCAATAAGATGAACATCTCAATATCTCGATTAACATGAAGCATATGGAGAATAAGCGTTTGTAAAAATAGTTTGTACAAGAGTAGAGAAAGTCATGTGAGTGTAACACATCAGAATTTTTTATTTGGTGTTCATTTAACTCCATGCAAGATTTGAGCACGTAATCCAATTTGATAAGACATGAAGTTAATGAAAATAAATTACTCTAGGGGTAAGAAAATACACCTGATGCGTTACCTGACATGACTTTTTCTATCCAAGACTTTAGCACCTCAAAAATGTGTAAACTACTTGAAAATTCAAAACAATAGCGAATATCTCACAAATAAAATTATTAGACTTAATTTGGAAAGAGAGTGGAATTTCGAAGCCAGCATATAGCGACCCGTTTGTAAATATTTGACTATCGCTTCAGTCTCCTGCATGCTCTTTTACGGTCTGCCCATAAAATGTATGGGAGCGGAAGCCCTTTTACTGCGTTACGCCTAAGGAGGCGTTTTTACGGCTTTGGGTAGATTCAAATTGTTAGATTTTCACCACGGACATGCAATTCGATTGCATTTTGACTTAAGATTACACAGTGAAGGTACCGCTCATAATTAGTATACAGTGCTATGATAGGCTAGAGCTTATCTGTATGTCTATCGTTCTTCACGATCATCCCCTTCACTGGGTTGCAACAAAACGTATGGCATTCGGATTTAAAATGTGATTGTACCACTAGTGACCTCTAGTAAACCAGTAGTAAATGGGCGCAAACTTTCAATAATGGACTACGTGAATTGTAAAGCCTCCTGTTTCAAGTAAATTATCTTATTCGTGTTCTATGGCTGCGGGATACAAGTTCCCCATGTTGGTGACAATTTTTTTTTATACAGAGTGATTTATGAAGAACTGACACATTTATTTCTTTAATTGTTTCAAAACCAGTTATGCTAGCAACAACTTATTATACCTGAAATGCAGAGGAATTTTGGGAGATTATTTACCTCTATAGCAAATGTTGAAAATGTCCTCCATCCTGCATAAGGCACAACTCTACACGTCGTTCCATGTTACTGGCCACTCGTTGGAGGACTCTGTTGTCAATAGCTTGAATATCCTGTGTAATGTTATACTTCAATCATCCAATGTCTGGGGACGTGTGGCATAAACCCTGTCTTTTAATTAATCCCATGAACGAAGTCCGGCGATGTCAAATCCGGAGATCTCGGTGGCCACAGGTTTTGGGAAATTATGCGGTCGTCAAAGAAACTTGCAATTAGTGCCATGGATTCATTTGATGTATGGCATGTAGCCCCGTCCTGCTGAAAACATCCTTGACTCAGCTCTACATCTCTAGTTGCCCAGCAAACTCCATGAAAATCCATCGGTACTCTGCAGTGTTCATTGTTTTAAAAAAAAATTGGTCCCACTATTATCTGTGTGAATATTGCTCACCAAACTGTATATTTTAAACAATGGCAGGATTTTGCACAATGAACGCCTGAAACCAACGACAATAATTCAGTCGTCTATCCTTATCTGGTTCCTGTAACTGATGGACAACCGTAATCCTATACGACTTTAGGCCTATACTTTTCACAGTTCTCTGACACATTGAGTAGCTGTACCCGTCTCCTGCGACAAACGTCTTGATGATTTTTTTGGATGACTGATCCAGTCGTGTTCTTACATCAACAACCGTGGGAAGCCTAGATGAACGAGTTTTGCCTTTTTCACTCACCACAGATCCAGTTTGTTTACAATTTGTTTATCGGTCCCGGTATTGCGTTTCTTTGGGGAGGATTCCGAACCCAAGTTCTCTCTGGTATGCCCTTTGAGTAGCTGTAATTGAATTCGTAATCCAATATTGCTTTACAAGGAAGAGTCGTTCATTTAATGTGTACTCCATTTTCACGTTGACTAGAACAAAATCTCAATAACAGTTGCCACAATAAAACTAACAATTACGTATATAACATGAACATCTGCGCATCTAGTGATAGGCAATCGAAACTCCAGAACATTCTGCTTAATTTAGTGCTAAAATTGGGGTAGTGAGTGAATTTCGAACGAATAATTAAAGAAATGGGCCAGTTCTTCATAAATCAACCTGTAGTTCATGCTTTGAAGCATAAAATATGGACTAGAAATCTGTTTATATCCTAGAAAGTGGTGTTATTTGTGGTTCCAAGAAGAATATCAGCATGTATGACCGAAAGAAGCAGTACTACCAGGTCTTAAATGATTCTTATAAAATGAAATTGCTTTATATTTTCTCGTACGTGTAATTTTTATATATTGCACTGAATATTTTACCCATCTTAAATTCCATATCATTGCAACATTTTCATGCTTGCTGAACAAGGGAAACTTTTACGGGTTTAAATTTCAGGAAGTTGGCTAGGATTCCTCTTATACCTACAACGAAATGTGCAATGAAACTATCTCTAAAAAAGTTTATCTGGATAACATGTAGTAGATAGACAAATAAGCTTTTATAAGAATAGCTTGTAGAAGAGATACAAATGTAAAGTGGGTAGAGAAAGAATTTTCTTTTGTGTTTCGGTGCTTTCGACCTTAAGTTAAGAGGGTCCCTATTGACTCAGCTAAACCAACTATAGATGGAGGTCTCGCTATTGTAAACTTGATGGATGTGTGGTGAAAACAAACTCTCATTCAGATTTTCCCCTGCCTGGTTATGATGGGATGCACTTTAATCTTGTCATACGAGAATGTTTGAAAGAGAATATATAAGATGCACAATGAACGCTTTGTTCGACCCGAGGTAACGAGTCTTAAGATTTAATGGCGAAGCTTGTCGGGTGCATATTAATTCGATGTTGTTAAGATAAATGCACGCGGTAAGTCAAGAAAGCATTCGCTTCCTGTGGGCCCTAAATTGTGCTCTTAATTAACTTTGCCCATTCCTTCTGTTTCAATCACATCTACCATTTTTAAAATTCTTCTTCTGTTTTTATGCCGGAATTGACCTGTGGAGTGGTCCAGCTCTTTTGCATTTTATCTTGTATTCATAGGAATTACTTTAAAGTCCTTTCAGATTGCTAAAAGATTTGCTCAGGTGAGCCCAGGTTCCATAGAGTCTAGTTCCCCGACAGTATTCTTTACAGAATAATGCAAACTCGCTGAAAAATCCGTATCCAGGTAACTCACCCCAGTGGAGACTCGAACTGGGACCCTCCGAATATGAAGCAGACACGCTATTTCTGGCTGCTCCCGTTTTCTCCAAGACTTGGTAATTTTTACTTTCTCTGCCAAGTTTTTTACCGGAAATTGTCGCGGTATCGTTCGTGTTATCTTATTTGCTGAGCGCCTGTTATTGTTTTACTATTTTGAATTTTGGGTTCTTTGTCCTCCGGCTAGCTATTATTACCCAGTCGAGCAAATCTCTTGAACAGGATGTGTAAACGGAAAGGAATTGTTACTAAAAGATAACACTGTTAAAAGAATTTGTTTCTACACTTTTATTGCCGTCACACTTCATTAATTTCACATATTTACTCTTGATACACGCCCGACTGAAACTGTTATATTTTCGAATGTAACTATAATCACTTATTTGCCGCACGTTATTAAATCGCGTATTTCACATTTTATAACTAGATTTACGACGCGAGAGATTCTGTAGAATTGCGTAACGTGTACTTCGTGAATGATTCTGTAGAACTGCGCGACGTGTAACCAGTGAATGATTCACTTAAACTGCGCGACGTATAAATCGTGAATGATTCTGTTGAACTGGGCGACGTGTAACGCGTGGATGATTCTGTTGAACTGCGCAATACCTATCTCTGGCTTCAGCATTTATACTCCCTCACCCCGATATGCCTAAACATTATAACAGAGCTGCTATTGGTTAATAAACGCGCCAACATTAGCATCTATTTTTTTATCCAATAAAAATTACGAACACATATGCTCTAGGGACGATATTCCCTCCATTTCTAAAGAAAAACGCCCTACTCTGACGTCATTTGCTTGTCTCTTCTAATTAATAAACAACTCACCCCCTCACTACATTGTTACCCACTCTATTGTCAGTTTCAGTGAGGCCGTGTAAACTTATTTCCTAACAATGCTTATAATTAACAAACATCTCAAATCATTGTCATACAATAATACTAATTTACACTACAATCACTCTGGCATTTACAATGTTGTGATATAAAATACTGCCTCAAAATACACATTGTAAGACCTGAATAAAAAAAATTCCAAACTACCCTTTACATGAGCACTTTTTGAAATTTTTTATTTGTTTCAAGAATGGCTCTAACGATTTTGATTAAAATTCAAATCATTCAAGATATTTACACAGTAAATGAAACGTATGTTGATTTTTATGAGAACAGGCTGAATTTTATGAGAACAGCATATGAAGTCGTCATTCAGCTGGATTTTTTTACGATTTCTGTATGACGAGTAAATCATAAGAGATAGACAAAAACATACCACATCAAAAATGTAGATCTCTTTAAAACACACACATTGTTTCACATAACGTTTTTGTGACATCAGTCATTTCCGAGATATTCGTCATTATAAGTCTGAATTTTTCAATTGTTTGTTACTTTTTAAAGCATTATCGCTATTCAGTTGTTTCTCGCGATATCATGGAAAGATCATGGAATTTCATGGCCAGTATATAACGTCCAGTTCTTAAACATTTGACTTGTCCCGTTTATACTTATAAGGAAATATGCAATGAAACTACCGATATTTTTTTTTAAAAAAAATAGAACAATAATTTCCAAATACTTTATTATCATTCATTACCTTACACTGTTTCTCCACATAGTCACCGCCGTTATTCAGGCACTTCTCGTAACAGGAAACCAGTTTTTGTATATCTTCGTCAAAGAAGGATGCTGCCTGTGATGAAATCCAAGTCTGCACTTCTCGTTTCACAGCATCATCGTCGCTGAAATGTTTTCCACCAAGGAATTTCTTCAGATGAAAATCGCTTGGAGCCAAATCCGGTGGTCGAATTGTTCCTAACGAAATGAGATGAGTTTGGCTGTATGTTGTCGGGTATTGTCACTCATTATTGTTTCCCCATGAACCTCTCACAAGTGACGATGCATGTTTGCTGGCGTAACATTTCTCGCATTCAAAATACGAAACACTAATCTGTCTTTACAGTCGGCGGTCGTTTGTTTGTTTTGAACATTTCGAAACGTTCTAACAAGAAAATACAAAGTGACGTTCGCTGACAGCTGCGTCTGACTGCCTAATGAATGGAGAAAGTGATCGCGCATGCTCAAAATCGCGACTGCAGTGTTGCAGCGGCAAAACAATAAACGGTACTTACTTTAAAAACACACCTTGGTTTATGTAAACGTTAACTTTGAATAAGATAGAAGAATAAGCTTTGGCGAGAATAGTTTGTAGTTACATTAAAATAGAAACATCTGAAATACAATTTCTCAGATGAGTAGCAGGATATACGAGGGCTGTCCCAGAATCACCCGACCTAACAAAGAAAACACAAAAATTTTGGGGAAAAACATCTTTATTTCTGTACATAGTCTCCTTTCAACTCAATACACATTTCCTAGGATGTTCAGTAGCTTCGATATCCTGTTTATAGTGAGAACCGTCGAGTTCTGCAAAATAGTCATCAACTGCAGACTCCAGCTCTCGACTGTTGGCAAATCTTTTAGCATCAAGCTATTTCTTCAACTTTAGAAATACAAAATAATCAGAGGGGGCTAAATCTGGTGAATAGGGTGCATGGGGATGCAATTCGAACTTTAACTCATTGATTTTGGCCATGGCGATAATGGATGTGTGAACTGATGTATTGTCTTGATGAAACAGAACTTTCTTTTCGCTACATGCGCCGTTTTGCTTGATTTCATCATTCAAATGCTGCAATAAGTTTGCATAATACTCGCCATTGAATTTCTTTTCCTTTTTGAAGATAATCAATGAAAATTATTCCGCACCCAATCCAAAAAAACTGACGCCTTGAGCTTGCCTGCAAATGGAACTGTTCACCTTCTTTGGAGCCGATTCTCCCTTTTAATCCACTGTTTTGACCGTTCCTTCGTCTCAGATGTGAAGTGATGGACCCATGTTTCATCCATGATTATGAATAGACACAAAAACTCGACTTTATTGCAGCAAAACATCGCCAAACACTCGACTGAAGCATCTTCACGATGCTGCTTTTGTTCCAATGTGAGTAAACGTGTCACTCATCTTGCGCATAGCTTTCTCTTGTCTAAATTTTCAGTCAGTATGCGATGTACAGCACTTTTTGAAATGCCTAGGATGTCTGCTGGCTCGCGCACTCAATCGACGGTCATCCAATGCCATTTTGTGGATTTTCTTCACAATTTATGGCGCGGTCACCTCATTTGGTCGACCACTGCGATGTTTGTCTTGGCAGCTCGCATGGTCTCGCTTAAACTCTGCCACCCAATATTTTACTGTTGTAAACGAAGGAGCAGGCTCCCCCAAAGTAGAATCTAGCTCAGCTTTAATATTAGTTGGACTAAGACCTTTCAAATTAAAGTATTGTATAACATAATGATGACCAGTTTTATCCATGTTTACAAATTTGCTGAGAACGTTCACTATTGATGGCTGCCAAAGAATTACTAAACAACGTAGCATCATCAAACTTCAGATTTAAGCTTTATAAGGTTGGTACTTTCTACCGCAGTCATTTGTTTGAAACAATAACCACTATCTATACTTCAGGTCGGGTACTTCTGGGACTGCCCTCGTAAATTGAAGGACTGCATCCCAAATGTACAAATACGCGAAGAACTAAATGTATGTAAATTAGAAGATAATATTAATAACATGAAATGGCAGTGGTTCCTAAATATAGACAGGAGGGATGACAACAGGATTACCAAACAAGTATTTCGGTATAAACCAGAAGGTCGACGTTCGATTGGAAGACCAAGGGCCATATGAAGATATCTTTTGGCGGAACGGGCTTTATAGCCTAATCTTGCGGAAGAAGATGAAGAAGAAGAAGAAGAAGAAGAAGAAGGCAAAAATAAGCGAATGTGTAGAGAAGTTCGCGTTGGTGCAACACATCAGATTTTCAGCATTGATTTGCTCCGAGAAGCTACAAGCATACTGACGTATGAGAGGCAGATCTTTAAGTGTGCTGTGAAATAAATGTAGAATGTATCTTCTGGTGGTTGTACCTGGACGGTATTGATTTGGAGCGGGCCAGACCAGCTTCTACTGGAGCATCAACCGCCTTTATCCCAGTAACAGGTGCTCTTATCGATATGCATTTGTCTTTGTCAAATTAATATGCTGCCTCCAGATTCGCATATGACGTGCTTGCGTAAAAGACACGATCGAATTTTAAGTACGTGCTGCCATCTGACGAGATTACTTTGATGTTCTATCTCGCTGTGAATGACGAATCTTGTAAAATGTAAACGGTGGTGGCTTGCCTTACAAGGAAACTGCTACTAACACACTCAGAAATACAGCAAAGCTAGCTTAATTTTTATATAGTTAATTTATTGCCGTTTCAGTATATAAATATGGACATAACATAATAATGTGTAGTTTCGAAATATTATATTCGGTACATAATTAAAGATTTTCCCAGTTGTTAGAATAAATTTATTCATATAAGGTGCTGTTAAATTAGATCCCTAATTTTCATTCTTGATACAGAGGTGGGCAGAAGTAGATATATGGTAATGTGACAAATAAATCACTGATTACCTCGTAACAGCCGTGACTTGCAAATCGCTTGTAAGTATATGTAACTCTCACAGTTTCTGTCCTTGTTTATAGTCTCCCATTGCTAGGGAGACACATTGCTTCAATGTTCCAGAATTTACCAGGATGCAGATAGCGAACTTTCTCCAAGAATAGTCGATCAAAGCCTTTTCCAGTGACTGTACCACATGGGTTTTCTTTCTCAACTCTCCCGGGCTCAAAGCCTCATAGATGTCTTGGCCGACTGTATCATGCGGGTTTGGCGATAGTAATGAAATATGAAGTATGCCATGAAACCCTAATATTTTGACGCAGTGGCTGTGGTCCAAGGTTATCGGGAGGTCGGCGCCAGGCAATCTAAACAAAGATAAGTCAGCTCCTGCCCGACGTAAACACCAGAAGCGCTATCGGCAGATAACCAGAATCTTCTGGGAGTTTCTTTCCCCCCGCATCCAGAACTTGTGTCCAGATAGTTCTAGAATGCTCTATGAAATACTCCATTGGCTATATAAGCGAGCGTTCTCGCGAAAGCAGTGAGTCAGTTGAGTCGGTCTGTGAGTGAGTAAGCGAGTTGGTGACGACTGCTGTAACGTGCAGCGAGTGCTATTGCGGAGCGAGAGATTGTAGAAGTCTTGTGTTCGGCCCCCCAGCGAAAAAATTGAGTTTTATTTTGGACGCTCTTTAACTGCCGTGGTCCTTAGCGTCCCATTCTATATTCGGCGTAAAAGACCGGAATTTTGCTCGGAGGCCTCTGTATCAAGCTTGAGGTTCTTTTACGTGCCGTAAGTCTACGACACGTGGCCACCGGTTTTACTTCCCTTCCGAAGGAAGCCATGCTAAGGACTTTTACGCCCGAAAATAATCCAGCGCCTTCCTCCGTGTTTGAACCCGCGACCTCGGAAACTAGAGGCTAGCATGGTAACCACTACACCACGGATGACGACGCTCCCCAGCGAGTGAACCGTCCAGAAGAAGAGGCTAAGTCACAAGAAAGTGAAATGACGGAGAAATCGAACTAGTTCACATTAGTGAAGTGACAGTGTGAACTAACTGAAGTTGAACCAGATCAAAATCCATGACAATCAGAACTGAGAGAAGGGACAGTTGAGAAATTCGACAAAGTTCTAGTATATTATGATACATACTTATGAAATAACACTTTAAGATTAAATCACTCTTGTGAAAATTAAACTGTTGGTCCTCAGAATTTACACTCTGCTGTATCAAGATTTGATACGCAAGTTCATGTGTTTATTTCTCCCCATTTCGTGGCATGCCTTCCTGATGAAGTAAATCATATATGGCCTTTTTGCAAAAAATTTTTTATCTGTAAGACGATCCCCAAGATAAAAGTCCAAAGGGGTAAGATATTTTCGTGTCATAAAATTGATTCTATTCGTCGTATTCACTTATTTGGAAATTCTTAGACTAAAAAGCTTTTAATTCATGATTAGTGAACATCCCTCTATATGTATTACTGCATAACAAATCTAATGTTACTAACATGACCCTCTCTATTCACTATCTTTTATTTTTTATTTAGCTTCTTCGAACTATTCTTGCCATAGCTTATTTTTCTCTACTTCAAGCTAATTGACGTAAACGTTTGCATAAATAATCTCATTTCGTTACACGTACAAAGGGGTTAGCGATACTCAAATGTTTAAAATCCAATTGCTATATATGCACTACTGGCCTTGAAATAACATACTCTTTCCGTGATATTACGAGACAGCACTTTAAAAAAAGCTAAGCACTGAAAAATCCTAACCATTAACTGATATCTCAGAAATGGCTGATTATTTGATATAATTGAGTAGAAGGACCTACGTTCTTTGTGTAGTACGGTTTTGTCTGTCTCTTATGGTTTACCCGTTATATAAAATTCTACAGAATTCCTTCCGAAAGATGAGACCTTCGTAGGCTATTCCCAGAAAATTCAAGATATACATTTTATTTGTCATGTAAATACCTTAAACATATGACATTTTAATAAAAATATTGTTAGCTATTTTTGAGCAAATAAAAAATATGAACATTTTTTTCCATACAAAGAGTAATTTTGGGATGGAGGATTGTTTTGAAAATCTTCGTGTCGCAGCTTTGTAATATACTGAACTTAAGAACTAAGTCTGGTATTTATCGAACATTTTGTTTTAGACACACACGGGCCTTTTTCTAAAAACGTTTTGGGTTTAGGGGGCCTTAAAACATGTATTTAAGGTGAAATCTCGACATCCAATTTTTGAATGGAATACAGTATTTCCTCTACTTACTGTAAGTGCGTAGCAGGCAGAGTAAAAAGCCTCGAAATTTAGGATACGTTCCTAGCTGGTTGATTGAAGTGGCACGTTTCTTTCCCTTTTCTTGTACAGCAGGAAGATGTACTAATCATGGAGCAGCCAAAGTAACGAACTCAATGCGACATGTATATGAAGCAGTAAATAAAAACTCCAACACTTCTCTTTTTGCGTGGTGCTACGCAATAGGGTCATTTTCCTCATTAATTCCAAGCGCTTGTTTGGTTTAAACGACAGGCGTCCAGACGAAGGCTCACTACATTGAGTTATCGTTCCGTAAGCCATTACGAGCTGCTGTCCATTCAGAACGTAGTAAATCAGCATCGCACTCTGGTTCGTAAAAATAAAACTGTTCTACTTATATCAAAGGCATTAAGAGTACATGTATGCAAAGTATGTAAAAAAAATCTGATGTGTTACAGTCACATGTCTTTCTCTACTCTTGTACAATCTATTTTTACAAACGCCTATTCTCCATATGCTTCATATTAATCGAGATATCGAGATGTCAATCTTATTTGTAATTTTCTTGTAGATGCAAGGGGAATATGGTAGCTTTTAAGCGATAGTCAAATATTTTATCGCTGGTTGCTATGTGGCGCATTCCATTCTCTTTGCATGTCCAGGACATAAAAAAATCTGATGTGTTACACTCACATAACTTTCTCTACTCTTGTACAATCTAATTTTACAAACGCCTATTCTCCATATGCTTCATGTTAATCGAGATATCGAGATGTCAATCTTATTGGTAATTTTCTTGTAGATGCAAGGGGAATATGGTAGCTTTTAAGCGATAGTCAAATATTTTAACGCTGGTTGCTATGTGGCGAATTCCATTCTCTTTGCATGTTCAGGACATAAAAAAATGAATAACGAATTTGAGAAAAAGTATAAGTATTGGAAAATTTAAGGAAATAACAAGCAATATCTCGAAAACGGTTCACTCAACAAAAGAAACGTATATGACATAAGTTGTGTATTTTAACGCGATCTACATTTTTTGTGTAGTAAAATTTTGTCTATCTCTTATGGTTTACCAGTTATGCAATAGTCGTTCACAGTGAAGAATATTTTTGGAGACATTCCCAGAAAATTCGAGATATACATTTTATTTGTCATGACAATATCTTAAACATATGATATTTTAATCAAAATCGTTAGAGCCGTTTTTGAGAAAATTAAAATTTTCGAAAAATGTTCCATGTAAAGGGTAGTCTGGGGTGGGGGGATTTTCTTGAAAACCTTCGTGTCGCATCTCTGGAAGATACTGAACCTAAATACCAAGTTTGGTGTTTATCCGACTGTTCGTTTTTGAGTTATGCTGTTCACAGACACACAGACACACACACAGACAGACACACAGACACACAGACACACAGACAGACACACACACGGACATGTTTCCAAAAATGCTTTTTTTGGATTCAGTGATTCTCAAAACATGTATTTCCGGTGAAATCTCGGTATCGAATTTTTGGGTGGAATGCAATACTTCCCCTACTTACTATACGTAGTAGAGAAAGTAAAAAATGAATAACGAATTTGAGAAAAAGTATAAGTATTGGAAAATTTAAGGAAATAACAAGCAATATCTCGAAAATGGTTCACTCAACAAAAAAAATGTATATGACATAGGTTGTGTATTTTAACGCGATCTACATTTTTTGTGAAGTAAAATTCTGTCTATCTCTTACGGTTTACCAGTTATGCAAAAGTCGTTCACAATAAAGAATACTTTTGGAGACATTCCCAGAAAATTCGAGATATACATTTCATTTCTCATGACATTGTCTTAAACATATGATATTTTCATCAAAATCGTTAGAGCCATTTTTGAGAAAATTAAAATTTTCGAAAAATGTTCCATGTAAAGGGTAGTCTGGGGTGGGGGGATTTTCTTGAAAACCTTCGTGTCGCATCTCTGGAAGATACTGAACCTAAATACCAAGTTTGGTGTTTATCCGACTGTTCGTTTTTGAGTTATGCTGTTCACAGACACACAGACACACACACAGACACACACACAGACACACACACACACAGACACACACACAGACACACACACGGACATGTTTCCAAAAATGCTTTTTTTGGATTCAGGAGGTCTCAAAACATGTATTTCCGGTGAAATCTCGGTATCGAATTTTTGGGTGGAATGCAATACTTCCCCTACTTACTATACGTAGTAGAGAAAGTAAAAATGAATAACGAATTTGAGAAAAAGTATAAGTATTGGAAAATTTAAGGAAATAACAAGCAATATCTCGAAAACGGTTCACTCAACAAAAAAAATGTATATAATATAAGTTGTGTATTTTAACGGGATCTACATTTTTTGTGTAGTAAAATTTTGTCTATCTCTTATGGTTTACCAGTTATGCAAAAGTCGTTCATAATGAAGAATACTTTTGGAGACATTCCCAGAAATTTCGAGATATACATTTCATTTCTCATGACATTATCTTAAACATATGATATTTTTATCAAAATCGTTAGAGCCATTTTTGAGAAAATTAAAATTTTCGAAAAATGTTCCATGTAAAGGGTAGTCTGGGGTGAGGGGATTTTCTTAAAAATCTTCGTGTCGCATCTCTGGAAGATACTGAACGTAAATACCACGTTTGGTGTTTATCCAACTGTTAGTTTTTGAGTTATGCTGTTCACAGACAAACATACACACACAGACACACACACGGACATGTTTCCAAAAATGCTTTTTTTGGATTCAGGAGGTCTCAAAACATGTATTTCCGGTGAAATCTCGGTATCGAATTTTTGGGTGGAATGCAATACTTCCCCTACTTACTATACGTAGTAGAGAAAGTAAAAATCTGATGTGCTACACTCACATGGCTTTCTCTACTCTTGTGTATTCTATTTTTACAAACGCTTATTCTCCATCTACTTCATGTTAATCGAGATATCGCGCTGTCAATCTTATTGCTAATTTTCTTGTAGATGCAAGGGAAATATGGTAGATTTTAAGCGATAGTCAAATATTTAACGCTGGTTGCTATGTGGCGCATTCCTTTCTCTTTGCATGTCCAGGACATAAAAAAATGAATAACGAATTTGAGAAAAAGTATAAGTATTGGAAAATTTAAGGAAATAACAAGCAATATCTCGAAAACGGTTCACTCAACAAAAGAAATGTATATGACATAAATTGTGTATTTTAACGCGATCTACATTTTTTGTGTAGTAAAATTTTGTCTATCTCTTATGGTTTACCAGTTATGCAAAAGTCGTTCACAATGAAGAATACTTTTGGTGACATTCCCAGAAAATTCGAGATATACATTTTATTTGTCATGACAATATCTTAAACATATGATATTTTCATCAAAATCGTTAGAGCCATTTTTGAGAAAATTAAAATTTTCGAAAAATGTTCCATGTAAAGGGTAGTCTGGGGTGGGTGGATTTTCTTGAAAACCTTCGTGTCGCATCTCTGGAAGATACTGAACCTAAATACCAAGTTTGGTGTTTGTTCGTTTTTGAGTTATGCTGTTCACAGACACACACACACAGACACACACACACACGGACATGTTTCCAAAAATGCTTTTTTTGGATTCAGGAGGTCTCAAAACATGTATTTCCGCTGAAATCTCGGTATCGAATTTTTGGGTGGAATGCAATACTTCCCCTACTTACTATACGTAGTAGAGAAAGTAAAAATATCTGATGTGCTACACTCACATGGCTTTCTCTACTCTTGTACAAACTATTTTCTTGTAGATGCAAGGGGAATTGGTAGGCTTTAAGCGATAGTCAAATATTTTAAGAGCTGGTTGCTATGTAGAGTATTCCATTCTCTTTGCATTACAGGACAAAAATTCTGATGTGTTACACTCACATGACTTTCTCTACTCTTGTACAAACTATTTTTACAAACGCTTATTCTCCATATGCTTCATGTTAATCGACATATCGAGATGTTAATCTTATTGCTAATTTTCTTGTAGATGCAAGGGGAATTGGTAGACTTTAAACGATAGTCAAATATTTTAAGAGCTGAAGTCGTTCACAATGAAGAATACTTTTGGAGACATTCCCAGAAAATTCAGGATATAAATTTAATTTGTCATGAAAGTATCTTAAATATATGATAGTTTAATCAAAATCGTCAGAGCCATTTTTGAGAAAATTAAAATTTTCGAAAAATGTTCCATGTAAAGGGTAATCTGGGGTGGGGGGATTTTCTTGAAAACCTTCGTGTCGCATCTCTGGAAGATACTGAACCTAAATACCAAGTTTGGTGTTTATCCGACTTCGTTTCTGAGTTGTGGTGTTCACAGACAGATACACAGACACACACGGACATGTTTCCAAAAATACTTTATATGCATTCAGTGCACCTCAAAAACGTGTATTTCCTGTGAAATCTCGGTATCGAATTTTTGGGTGGAATGCAATACTTCCCCTACTTACTATACGTAGTAGATAAAGTAAAAGGTAAAATTTTTACTTTCTCTGCCACCTACCTTATAGTATAAGAGGTATTTATTCCACCCAAAAACTTGTTGTCGAGATTTCAGCGAAACACATTTTTTGAGAACCCCCAAATAAAAGGCAGTGGGGTGTGTGTGTGATTGTGTGAGAGAGAAGCATGACTCAGAATGAAAGAACAAATAAATATAAAACTTGGTATTTATGTTCAGTATCTTCCAAAGATGGCGACATGAAGTTTTTCAAGACCCCCCTCCGCTGCAAACTATCCTTTACATGGAAAAATGTTCGATATTTTTGCTTTTCTCAAAATTAGAGCAAATCATTTTGATTAACTGGCTATATATTTAAGATATTTACAGGACAAACAAAATGTATATCTTGAATTTTCGGACAATAGCCTACGAAGGCCTCTTCATTCGGAAGAAATTTTGTATAAACCATAAGACATAGGCAAAGACGTACTACGCAAAAAATTAGATCTCTTTAAAACACTCGATTTATTTCAAATAACTTTTTGTGGCATCAGCTGTTTCCAACATATCCGTTAATGTTGTTATTCACTACTTCATTTTGTAAAGTGCTGTTGCTATTCGGTTGTTTCCCGCGATGTTTTTGAAGAGTGTGGAGGCCAAAACGTAGCGACATCTATCGATTCTGTGTTTTCCCCTTGTACCTGCAACGAAATATGTAACGAAACTATTTCTGCAAATGTTTATTTCGATTAACATGAAGCGGGTAGAAAAATAAGCTTTCGCAGGAATAGTGTGTATTAGCGGTATAAAAATAAATGATTGATGGATGAGAACGTCCTGTGAATGTAACGCATAAGGATGTTTTCTCAGATTTTTATTTGATAGGTTATGCATTTGGGGACGCGTTCCCAGAATATTTTGTTTATTTTCCACCTCTAACTTAATTTAAAATTTTAAATACCTTGGCGGTGCAACTGTGCCCGTTGGGCACATAAAACTGTTGGTTTTGTTTGTGTGTGTTTTATACTATTATTTATTCTATTAAATGTGTAAGTTATTTCAAATATTACAAGTTAACCCAAAATCACTGCTCAGAATACAATAATTCTTTAAAAAAAAAGTGAGCTTAGTAATAGGCTTCGAAAATTAAGGTCAGATAAGAAACAAATGTTTTTATCTGCCCCATCATCCAGGTATGCCGTACCACCGATTATTTAACCTGGGCCCACCCCACCCAAATTCATAAGCGAGATAGAGCATCCACCCAGCGAATCTAGCCACGCTCCACCAACAGCATATATCTGGCCGTAAATGCAGTGTTACGCCTTTCTTTATCGACCAAATTATTTATACAAAATTACAGAAGATATCAATTAAAATAATTGTGCAAAATTTCATTGTTTTATGACTAAATTTGGGTCTATAACAGGGAATGTCCTATATGAAGATATATGCCAACGTGAGGCAATTGCTTTTATGCAATGGTGCAAGTAAATTCAGGTATTTCTTAAGCATCTGGAACCGTTGCGCGATGCATGTCATGTTTGATCCGCTCTGCAATTGCAAAAATTCTGTTGCATTTATGTCAACATTCAGCAGAGATAGCATAATTATCGGCTAACTTAAATGACACAAGTTCTCCCTGTATAAAGTGCACATGATTCTAATGAATGGTTTGTGTAATTATTGAAATCGAAAATCGTGTTCATATCTAAAATAAAAGCCGGAAAATGAGGTATAAGCCATAAACACAGATCGCTCAGTGGACAGGCAGTACATTCCAGAGCACATACATGATCTCACAAGGAAGAAGTAATTAACTTAATTGCAGATGACGGTCACGACGAAATTAGACACCGCTCCGACTAGCATAAACGTGGTTGGCACTGAAGTGTGAATTAATCTGCCGAAGTTGAATTACTTCACTGCCTCCCCCCCAAGGTAAGAGACCACTTAATATAACTGATGGTTTTGTAAAGCGTCCGAATGTCAAATAATGTTTGCAATACCCAAAATCTGAGTGGATATTACCACTTTCTCCAACACGTACCTAGTGGGCATAGAAGGTGATATATGTTTTGAGGCCTCTTGAATTAAAAAAAAAAGCAGCATTTTTTAGAAAAAGGCCCATGTTAGTCTGAGAACAGTATAACTCAAAAATGAAAACCTGGTTAAATACCAAACTTAGTATTTAAGTTCATCATCTTCCAAGAATGCGACACGAAGATGTTCAAGAAAATCCCCCACTCAGAACTACTCTTTACATGGAAAATGTTTCGTTAGTTTTTATTTTCTTAAAAATAGTTCTAATGAGTTTGATTAAAAACTTTTAAGGAACTTGTATAACTAATAGGTAAATGTATATCTTATATTTTTCGGGAATAGCCGTGAAGTCTGCTTCCTTCTGAGTGACTTTTGTACGGAAACCGGGGCAGAGCACCGCAGGTTCCTTAGGATGGCTTCCTTCGGAAGGGAAGTAAAGCCAGTGGTCCCGTGTCGTAGATTTACGGCACATAAAAGAACCTCAAGCCTAATAAAGAGGCCTCTTGAGCAAAATTACCGGTCTTTCACGCTAAGAACCATAGTAGTTAAAGATCGTCCATAAATAATAATAATAATAATAATAATAACAATAATAATAACAATAAAAAAGCACCGCAGGCCAACCGGCCTCTAGTGCTTCTACCTGACACTCGGAAGGAAGGGAGGGAGAGAGAGAGAGAGGGGGGGCGATCAGATCCGAATGACGGCGGGCGCAAGCTTAAGTGGGGTCCCTAATATTTGGAGATTGAACGCATTCAACGCTGTCCGAGCCCACTCTATTGCGCCCTGAGGCTCCGGAGGTCCCCCGAAGGAGCTCTGGCCCTTAGTACCCAGACGGGTTCCAGCCAAGCAGTCCCTGGACGGCATTAGGAGGAAACAGACAGTTTCACACAGCCACCGCCCAGCCGCAACCCGCCGAACACCGTCCCCTGGTCCTACAACCCGAAACATATGATAAGGAAGGTGATGGGTATAGGAAATAGCAGACAGGAGAGTCGTGGTAGAAGCTGAACAACTCCAGGTTTCGCCTACCGACCCGGCAACACCAGAAAAACCTATGGGTCAGAACCCGGGACCTCCCGATTGCGGGTCACGTATGTTACGTGGCGCCACCTCGCTCGGTTTGGTAAATCCTAAGAGAGATGCAACATCTTACCACACAAAACAAGTAGATCTCGTTAAAGCACACAACTTGTCTTGTGGCGTTAACCATATCCGAGACATTATTTGTTATTGGTTTGAGTTTTCAAATACGTATACTTTCTTCAAGTGGTAAGCCGCTATTCGTTTTTTTCTGCTTGGTGATGAAAAGACATGGAATCTCAGTCATCACATAGCGATCCCCTTTTTAAAAATCTAACTATAACTTTGGCCTAGTGTGTCTTTATATACACTAGGCCAAAGTTATACTCAATAAAGATTTATCTGGCTTAACAAGAAGTGGATAGAATAATAAGGTTTTGTAAGTATAGTTTTAGTAGAGTGAGTAGGAAAAGACATGCGAAAGCAACACATCAGATTTTTTTGTATAATGGACTATGCGTACAGTATTCCAAAAAATATTCTTTTCCACTTTAAATGATTCTAGAAGTCAAATTAACGGAGAGAATTTTTAATCTACAGAAAGAACAAACCACATTACATTTTCTGTTATGAAGACTTTTCCTTTTATTATGTTAAAAGCTTTTGAAAATTGCACCTACATCATAATTATTTTACATGCGTTTAGTAGACACTTTTATGTATAATACCTGAAAATATTGCCGAGATAAGAGTTAAACCTACAGAGAAATAAATTGTTATAAATTCGAAAAAAACTGAGTTGTCAATGAGAAAGATCTGTTAAAAAGCTGACAGTTCCCTGATTTGAACAACCGTGTTCTTTCGCCACGTCAAAACTCATTTCATTCCAATTTCAGGTATTATACCAACAAATTTACTCTACCGAATCAATGTAAAATTACTTTGTAAACGCAATGCACGGATAACTTAAGACAATGGTTCAGTTAAAAAAATGAAAACCAATAAAATTAAAAGACTTACAAAACTTCCAGAACAGTGCCATAATAATTCCATGCCCCCTGGAGAGTCTGAATAGTCACTTGCCCATTACATGTTCAAAGCAATACGATTTAAAACCTAAATGTTAAAACCTCAAGTGAAAGAGTTAACACTAAGTAATTGCTTCTAAAGTCAAAGCCGCCGATATGAGCGGGAAAAAATGAATTTCTAATAAAATTCTTGGCTTTGCAATACGAGTTTCTACGGAATGACCCTCTACAGAAAATGAGTACGGTAAGCAACATCCGCTTTCCCTTACAACGAAGGGTGGAGTAGAGAACCGAACCAAACTATTGTCATCGTGTCGTGGAACGTAAACAATGAGCCCTAAACAAGTTTGAAATGTTCTATGCGGGACGTACCATCAAGGACAAAGAAGACCTTATTCAACTCTCTGTAACAGTAAAAGCTCTGATCCCTCCCCCCTCGCTAGCTTATGTACCGTATCTGGAAGAGATCATGCCTCAGCTATTCTGTCCGTCTCGTGATAGACAAGGTTTTGTTTTCGGATGAAATACCTTGATTTTCACTACATTGTACATACGTACACTGCTGGTCAAAAGTTGCCGGGAACCCTAGGCAACACGTGTTGTTCCACTGAAATTACCACTCTTCAAGTTTAGAATGCAATAATAGTTTCTAATGCGAGTATAGTAATATGCTTCGGAAACTTACACAACAGGTCTAACATCGGGTGCTTCTATCTGCCTGTTATCCAGGCATGACGTACCACCGATTATTTAACCTGGGCCCACCCCATCCAAATCCACAAATAAGATAGAACACACAGCGAGTCTAGCCACACACAGCCAACAACATATTTCCGACTGTGAAATAATGACTTGTCTTGCGTCAGAGAACAGTTGACACGGTACCAAATGGCTTTTACTTTATATATATATATATATATATATATATATATATAATATTACAGTGATATATTATCATTCGGCTCAATAAAAACGGTCAGTTGCCAGTTATGTTGGAATTAAAAGTCTGCTGCTGCTTTCAGAGAGTAAATAAACACGTAGGCTAGCATACACTAATTATGAAATTCAAAATTTTGAAGTGGAGAAATCGGGTGTTGATATAATTGTGATGAACAAAGATGCCCATTTTTGTCAAGTGTGGTGCAGTTCACCAACCCTTCTGAATGAAAAACAGCCCCATACCATTACAGATTGGATGAGGCTTGACCTTACCCGTCAAGTGCGATTTTGCCACCCACCTGCAAGGGAAAGTTCATTGTTGCCAAACGTCTTTGCATTTTAAAGCATTTTTCTACAAATCTATGAAACAGAGAAAAAATCCCCTATGAGCTGCATTCACATGACTTTCTCTACTCATTCTTCGGCAAACTATTCTTACAAAAGCTTATTCTGCTGTCTACTTCTTGTTAATCGATATAAACTTTCATTTCCATTTACATATTCTTTGTAAGTATAAGGAGGATACAATAAATTAAAGCAATATTAATATTTCTAAAAAGGGGATTACTAAGCGAAGTCTTTGAAGTTGCATGCTCCTTGCATGATCACCTAAAAAACGAATAGCGGCTTACCACTAGAAAAAAGTATGTGTTAAAAAATTCAAACCAGTAACGAAGAATATCTCGGAAATGGTTAACGCCACAAACATATTTTATTTAGTATAAATTGTGTGCTTTAATGAAATATACTTTTTTTGCACAGGAAGATTTTGTCGATCTGTTAGGGCTTACTAATCAGACGAGAATTATTCAGAATGAAGAGGACTTCACAGGTTATTCCCAGAAAATTCAAGATATAGAATTTAGTTGTCATTCAAATATCTTAAACTAGGTATTTTAATTAAACTTTTTAGGGCCATTGGAATATGAGAAAATCAGAAATAATAGAAAACGTTTCATAGGGTAGTTTGGAGTGGAGGAATTTTCATGAAACGCTTCGTGTTACATCTTTGGAAAACACTGTACTTCTTTTCGTTTTGACTTATGTGTTCACAGACATAAACGCACACACGCATGGATATTTTTCTAAAAATGTGTTTTTGTTGTTTTTTTTTTTGTCTCAAGACGTGTATTTACAGTGAAACTCGATATCTAATTTTGGGTGGAGTGCAATGCTTCTTCTACTTACTATAGGTAACTGGTAGAGAAAGCAAAAAAATGATCATAAAGTTGTTTTTTTTAATTTACACTTTGAGGCATATCTCTTAGTTAAAATAATTATATCTATACTCCCTCCACATGGTATAGTACATCCACATTACGATTCGTCAAACAAAATGCACTGACTGAAGTAAATGTGTGGTCCGTATTAGCGAACGCATCTAAAAGTTTTACAGAGCATTTCATTCCTTTATATTCCTATGAGAAAATGCAAATGAATGCATTACATGACGACACACTGAACACATTAAGTCTCCTACACGCGATTCGTTTACGGAAGCGCGCGTTATTATGCAGGGACCTGATCTTGTAGAGCCAATAATTTCCTTCACTTGTTACAAGCAGCGTGCTCTCCACTCATCACAAGTGTTTGTACAGATCTCAGCTGCCTAGAGGGGCACATTGATTAAAAACAGTGCGACCTTCTTCTTTCTCATCGCAGGTTGTCTGTCCTCTCAGCAGTTACGACCATTGCCATGGGGTCCTACAAAGTATTACTGGCTCTTCAAGATTATTTGACTCTCTCCACGTTTATATGTGCGAAAAATCATCACTACTTAATATACGTGTCCATTAATTCTGATTTTTACGTCAAAAATATATAAACTGATGGTTAAGTAATTTAAAAGTTTTACTTTGAAGAATATAGGTATAAGTATGAAAACAATAATGAAAGCTACTGATATAGTTAATTGGAAAGTATATAGCGATGCTCTACTCCAGAGCTATAATCTGATGCGACTTTCTCTAACAATGACAAATTCATATGTTTCCTTTATATATTATAATAGTCATATATAATGCTTCCTCTAAAATGAAAGAAAGTTGAGTCAAAAATATGAGAATCAAGACATTCCTAAACAGTATAAAAAGTATACAAGTTTTGAACAGTCGACATTTATTTACAATTAAAATATAGTTATTTCTAGATCGTGTAGTTGTATGCTGTTAACACATTCATAATCATTTAAATAAAGAGTCGTCCTACGTGATGTAGTGGTTACCATTCTAGCCTCTAGTTCCCTAGGTCCTTAGCATGGCTTTCTTCGGAAGGGAAGTAAAGCCGGTGGTCCCGTGTCGTAGGTTTACGGCACATAAAACAACCTCAAGCCTGATAAACAGGCCTCTGAGCAAATTTACTGGACTTTCACGCCCAATGTAGAATGGGACGCTAAGGACCACAGCAGTTAAAGAGCGTTCATAAATAAAACTCAATTTAATTTATTTAAATAAAGTATATAACATATTAAAGGTAAACATATAATGAGGGAAATGTTAAAAATGTTAATAAAATTATTCACGATGCTATTGTACAATATAAGAATCAATAGCGATGCTTAGAAATCAAGTGTATGGTATTAGCAGCACATAATTTGTTGACTTCCTGATTTTAAGTCTATATGTAAAATACTTTGTTTCTCTTCATATGTATTAATTTTAATATTGTTGTCTAATTATAGGATGATATTTTTCTGTATTCACCATAGCTATTTTATATTGATATTATTATATTTACATATTTTATTATATTATACATATATTATTGTGTTATTTAGAAAACTCAAATGCGAGTCATATTACTAAATTTAAAAAATTCCAAATTTCTTAAAAATTGGCTTACAATGCTCTTAAGTATACGAATAGATCGTTCTTTAAAACAAGAAAACATTTTTTGCAATAGGACGGTTTCCCCATAATAAGATGCAATACATCAGATGGGACTGCAAAAAGCACAATAGACAATTAACAAGACGTTAAATGGAACTAGTTATTTTAATCTTGGCAAAAAGAAATCTCTTTAAACAGTTTTTTCAAAATCGAATCAACATGTTCCTTCCATGTAAGTTTACAGTCGAAATTAAATCCTAATAATTTGGCCTCAGTAACAGACGTCAGAGAAAAGACTGTAAACAAAATTAATTTAAATTCAGGCCATTGGCACTAAATCATTTTTAAATAATCGGCAAAGTATCATCCATATCTATAAAAGCCCTCTTAACCGCTTTAAAAGCGGTATGTCGTCCGCATAACGAATTATTTAATCTTGTGTAACAATTGGTAGATCATTAACAAAAATTATAAAGAGAAAAGACGTAATAAGGAACCCTAGGGGACCCCAGTGTTAACTGTCTGAAATGAAGAACAAGTTTAGTGTATTTCAACAGTTTTTTTTGTCTATTTAAAAGATAAGATGCGATAATAGCAATAGCCTTCCCTCCTAACTTCATAACGCATTAACTTTTTAATAAAGTGTCATGCGACAGATAATAAAAGACTTTACTGAGGTCATGTAAACAAATGGCTGCACTTTTTTACTTTCTCTACTACGTATAGTAAGTAGGGGAAGTACTGTATTCCACCCAAAAATTCAATACCGAGATTTTTTTCTCCTCAAATGCATTTAGCAACCATATGACCAGACATACAACGGCTAATATAATTAGTAGATCTACCAGTTCTGAATTCAAAATGAACATTATGTAGTAAATTTTTAAATCGCCTTTTTTAAATATCGGGATTATTTTTATATCTTTATTTCCTCTGGAAAAATCATTACCTTATTCGTGATGATAAGGAATGATAAGTGCTTAGTTACATATAACCTGAGAAACAGCACTTAAATATTTAGTCGTTGCGTAAAAAGCTCTTGCGATGGAAAGAAGAAAGAAACGCAAACATTCAAGCATGTTCATCAGATGACGTTCTTGGAAAAGTGTAAACGTGCAGTATTTCGAAAACATGTATTTTACACAAATACTGTGTTTAAACCAGCTCTACATTTTTACCGTAGTAGATTTTAGTCTGTCTCTCCCATATGATTTCCCAGTTATAAAACATTATGCATATGGAGGGGAGTTCACAGCCCGTTTACAGAAAATGTAACTTATACGTTTAATTTGTCAGATTGGCTTTGGGTCATTCGCAATCGCAGTTGTAGATAGAAAAATAATTTTTATAGGAATACTATAATATATGAAGAATATATGTGCAATGAATATATATATATATATATAATAGGAAGGAAAGGGAAGTCAATGAAGTTTCAGTATAGGAGTATGGAAACTATGAGGCCTTAGGGGTAATATAATGCAACGTATATGTCCAAACTTTGGGGATAGCGAACATGGAGTGTATATTCTAATGGTGCCTATGCTGAGGAACGGAAGAATGAAGTAAAAGACTATTCAGCAAGAAATGACTCAGAAGTAATAAATTTGTAGTGATTAATAAAATGTTCATGGATCAATCACAGTTATGGCGATTAGGGGAATTCTTTTGGAATGTCAGAATGGTCAGTCGACAAAAACTAACAACGATAATTTAATTTTGTAAATAAGGTGATATTGAACGTAGAGAGAAGAGAAAAATTCTAAAAATGGAACAAGTGGCTAGGCCCAGTTCCCATAGACTACATCATGTAGTTGACTTAGCACTAAATAAATAAGTGTGCAATATGTTTACATTTATCACGAGTAACGAAAACCCTGTGACTATTCACATCAGAATTTTTCTATGTAGTTATTGGAGTAAGGGATCACCGTATACTTTCCAATTATATTCAGCAATAGCTTTTATGACTTGACGCTTTCCTAGCGGCGCAGAAATCTTTGTCCTCTGAAGATGAGAGCAACGTTAGTTCTGAAAGCTTGAACCTTTCTCCAAATTCACCTGGGTAGTAGAGGGAGAAGACTTATATTCAGTAGCTTTCGTTCTTATTTTTCAAGCTTAATATATGCTTTAAAGCAGCAAGTTTAAATTATTTTATATTGTAACGCAGCGGCTATGGCTCAAGGTCATCTGGAGGTCGGCGCCGGGCGGTCGGAGTAAACAACCATAGCAGCCGCTCGCCACTTTAAAGACCGGCGCACTATCGGCAGATAACTAGATCCTTCTGGAAGCTATTTCTCCCTCCCTTCCTCCAGAAAATGTTGGAGAACCTTATGGAAATATTCTACTGACTATATAAGCGAGCGTGCAAGTCGAGTGGAGTTTAGGGCGAGTCTAGTGTGAGTTGCATCGGCCAGCTAGTTGGCTGGTGAATGTCCCGTGCGACATCAAGAGCGATTCTCTGAGCGAGTTGGTGACGGTTGTAGTGACGTGCACCGAGTGCTACTGCGGAGAGACGGGTTATGGAGATCTTGTGTCCGACTCCCCGACAAGTGAACCTCCAGCGTGAAGAGGCTACGTCACGAAGAAAGTGAAGTGACGAAAAGATGAACTACTTCACCTGAAGTGAAGTGTGAACGAAGTGAACTCCCTGTGAAGTTGAACTAAATAAGAATTTAGTACAGTGACAGAACTGAGAGAAGTGACACTTGAAAAAAACTGTTTAAGCCACAATATTATTTTGAGATCAAAATTAGAAGTGATTTACGTTTTTTCGTCGCACATAAACGAGAAAGAGAACTAATGTTCAAGAGCCAGTGTTTGCTCACACCTACATTACACACACTTTCCCGAGATGAAATGATCAACTTCTCCAGGCTACTATTTGCACCATATCTCCGCATTCTTTGCTGCTTGTTTCATTCAATGACGGGTGCGTTACTACCTGCTCCTAATAATGTCTAATATGAGCCTGAATGATATGTAAATCACGCAGAAGTACTAATTTTATCAATAATATAATGAAATGATACATGTTTTACAAATCCCCCCCCAAAACAAGCCGTATTCCCTGAAAACCTCTTAAAATATGCATGAACAAGCACGCGCTTATTTTTAGCAGCATCAATACAAATATAGATTTGCATACGCTTCTCAACACTACTGAAATCTGCAAGAACCAGTAAGGGATGTGTGATGGCGCTATGGATGTTATAACGTAAAATATGCACACCCACGCCCAGATGGAATTCAGAAACCCCCTCCCCCACGATGGGCAGCTTAAAAACAGATTGTGTAGCATATACATACAGTACCGCAGCAAAAACACAAACAGGAGGGATGGGCCTGTATTATTTAAAAGGATAAGAGTGGAGTGGGGAAAGAAATTCATACGAATTTTGTGTTGGAATGTACACAAACTGAAAAGGGAGAGGTGATATATGGGAACAATTTGGAGTGCGCGGCGTAGCGGAAAGAATAATAAGGTAGTCTAGGATAGACAATGCATGCATGTGTTTTAGGCAAGAAATGTGGGCTTCATTCTCGAGAATTTAAGAGATGGTCAAAATTCTTGCCCTTGCTGCAACATTATAACTGAAACAACGCCATTGCCTCTATTAAATATGATAGTTGTAGTGGCAGGCATCCTTTGGCTTCATTTGAAAGTAATTAGGGGCTTTACCCGAAAATAACCATTACATGTCCTCATTTTTACTTTCTCTCCACCTACCTAGTAGGTAGGGAAGGTATTGCATTCCACCCAAAAATTTGATACCCAGGTTTCACCTGAAATACATGTTTTGAGGCACCTGAATAAAAAAGGACCATTTTTAGAAAAAGTTGTGTGTATGTCTATGAACACCGTAACTCAAAAACTAAAAGTCGGATAAATACCGAACTTGGTATTTAGGTTTAGTACCTTCCAAAGATGCGACACGAAGATTTTCAAGAAAATCCTCCCAACCCAAACAAGCCTTTACGTGGAAGATTTTTTGAAAATTTTGATTTTGTAAAAAAATGGCTCTAATGATTTTGGTTAAAATACCACATATTAAAGGTATTTACATGATAAATAAAATGTGTATCTTGCATTTTCTGGGAATAGCCTATGAAGACCTCATTCGGAAGAAATTTTATATAGTTTTATATAACTGGTAAAAGTGAAACAATAAACGAAAATGTACTACACAAAAAATGTAGGTATCTTTAAAACACCCAATTTATTTCAAATAAGCTTTTTATGGCTTAAGCCACTTTTGAGGTTTGCATTATTAAAGATTCGAATTGTTCATTTCTTGGCCATTCTATTAAAGTCCTGTCAGCACTCAGTTGTTTCTCGCGATTGCATGGAATTTTTAGACCAGCATATAGCGTCCTGTTCTAAAACATTGACTATCGCTGTTCCCTTTGTATCTATAACAATGTGTGTAATGTAACTATTTCTGTAAAGGTTTATGTGGACTGTGATTGAAAAGTGAGCTTTAGTAAGAATAGATTGTATACCCACTAATAAACGATAAAAGGTAGAGAAAGTCACCTGAATTATCAGATCAGAACTTTTTTCAAAGATATCAAAACTTTATTCCAGTTTATATTAACCAAGAGAAAAACAATTGTATCACAAAGCAGCTGAAATACGCTTTATAGGATTTGTATATATTTATGCTTACCCATTGTAAGTAGAGGAAGGTATTCCACCCAAAAACTCGATACCAAGATTTAGCTGAATTAAAAAAATACATTTTTAGGAAAAGGTGTGTGTGAACAACATAACTGAAAACGTAAAGGCTGTTAAATACCAAACTTTGTATTTAAAGTACTGCATCTTCCAAGGATGCGACACGAAGACTTTCAAGAAAACCCCCCGCCCGAAAATACCCTTTACATGGAAAATGTTTTCAAAGTTTTAATTTTCTCAAAAATTACTCTTAACGATGTTGAATAAAATACCATATGTATGTAAGATATTTTGTTGACCAATGAAATACATATCTTCAATACTCTGAAGTCCTCTTCATTCTGAATGACTTTTGCATAACTGGTGAACCTAGAAGATAGAAAAATCTTACTACACAAAGAATGTGTATCTCATTAAAGCACGCAATTTATATCAAAACTTTTGTAGCGTTAAACTTTTCCGAGATATTCCTTTTTATTGGTTTGAATTTTCAAATACTTCTACTTTTCGTAAATGGAAAGTCGTTATTCTCTCTCTCTCTCTCTCTCTCTCTCTCTCTCTCTCTCTCTGTCTCTTGGCCATGCAAAGAGCATAGAATTTCAACAGTATCACATAGCGACACACACTTTTTGTAAATGTGAATTGAAAGTTTATCTGGACTAGCAAGAAGTTTCTAGAATAATAAGCTTTGGTAAGAATAGTTTGTAGAGGAGCGAGTAGAGAAAATCGTGTGAATGTAACACATAATACACTTTTATCATACATATTCTCTCCCACCAAGTACTTTTTTACGAGATGTGTGTTATATTTAGCTGCAGAATATATTATTTTACACCTTTATATTTGGAAACGTAAAGGTTTATCAAGCATTTCGTGCAATTATCCGTCATAGTTTAATTTTAATGCAATAACTCATTTTTCGTGACCGACTAAATTGGTTTTTCACTTGCTTCGAAACATATTTCGTGTATTAAATACAGGTCACTATATTTATATGTATCATTAGCATCCTTCCATGTGCTTCCCCAGGCGATAAAACTCAATGTGCATACTAAGTAAATATAACAGGCTTTCTTCTGATGGGAGGTTTCCCCCTGCCCCTTTATCAAGAAAATATATCTTGTTTGTAATGTGCACAATTACCACAAACTCGGCCACGATTTTTCCCGACTGGAAAGCGCCTTAATGCTTTAGCAACGTACAAAAAACGCAACTAGCGGAAATAATGCCTCGTGTTGTCCGGGACTTTGGCGGTTCTGGTAAAACATCAGTTTTCAAATATTTGTTTATTTACACATTAATTAATTAAAGCAGTTGTGATATTTCCGGTGTTCAATTCTTTTAATTCCATCACCTCACCTTCATTTTGCCGAATTTCCCATTTGTACTGAAAATCGTCCAAATTGGGGCGCCCGTTCAACATTTTTCAACCCCATCCTCTATTAGAGGTGCTTTTTGGCTTTACCAACCCTAGAAGAATGATCAGAGTAACATTTATGCTTTTTATTATTGACAAAATAGGCGCATTCGTGCTGAATATCCTCAAACCTGCCCCATCGAGCATTTTCTACCTCTCCTTTGGGTTGATTTTTATCATATTACCTCTAAAAGAATGAAGAGAACATGAATAGTTTTATTTTGCAAAATTATTGAGAAAACAGGCCATTTCATGTTGAAAAACCTCAAAATTGCTTCCCACCGAACGCTTTTCCCCTCCGGTTAGGGCTAGCGTTTTGTGATATCACCCCAACAGCATTTGTACTCTCTTATCCTAAAGAATACACGAGTCAAACTTCCCATTCATACTGAAAATCCTTGAAAGTGCTTGGCATCGAACAATTTTAACCACATCTGCCATCAGGGGCGTTTGTTTTTCATTTATTGCATTACAACCTCTAAAAGAATTAAGGGAGCGACATTTGCCTTTTTATGTAGTAAAAATATTCAGAAAACAGGCTCATTCGTGGTAAGAATCCTCAAAATTGCCACCCGAAGAACATTTTCCACCCGTCTTCCGTAGACGTGTTTGTGACACCACCCCTGCAGTATTTTTAGTGTTGTCCTAAAGAAAACAAGTACCAAATTTGGTCTAAATCGAAGGGTATAGGAGCCAATAAGGAATATACACACTCGCATAAATATATCTCGTTATAATATACAATTTGCCTCAAAGAAAAAAAAAAGGATGGCATTATCCGTTTCAAAAATATTGTAGTTGGTTAAATTGCCCACCTAGTAAGCACTGGTGTTATGAGTCATCCTGTAGAACAAACGCCCTTATTTAACTTCCCAAGCTACATGACATTTTCCTTTGAGTTACGGGAACCGATGTAGGCAGGCGACTCGTGATCTAAATCTACTTACCTTGTAAATATTTACGATCTAATCAGCCGTGCCTGCAGTTGCGTTCTCTTTTAATTGCACATTATCATGTTCAAATGATAGTCAAACTACGTACTCTTGTAAACTACTTTCAAATTTATGATGCAGTTTGGAATTCGGTAGCACCTTAATTAATGCTCCATTCAAAGTCTCATAAACATTAAAAGCTTGAGAAAACTCCACTTCTACTCGGGATGTTGCCGGATTCGATTACGAGTCCACAGAAGCTAGTACACACTCGGTCTTTTCTCATTTGGATAATAACTTTAGCAAGAGCCGTTTCGACGATACATTCCGCTCCATGCGATAATTAAATGTGGGACCAAGAAGTAAAAGTGTATAAATCATTTCCTTAAGCTTGTCCCTGTACCATAGCTTTTAAAACCAACATTAATGGTCTTGCAGGGCTGAGTAAACGTGTTATGTTGGAGCTGGAAGGCAAAGCTACAAACGTGAAAATGCATTTATACCAGCAGTTGTAATTTCAAACAACATTTTATTTTGAGCGACCTCTTAAGTACATATAGACATAAATCTCTCTTTGAGATTTAAATGAATGGTGTAGTTTTCAGCTGAACTTTCATCGCAGTTGCCCTATAAAGCGTAGATACTGACCTTAGGGGTTCAGTGTTTTAGTGCGGTCGCTTCAAGGTGTGACCACAGACCGGCTATATGCGTAGCCAACACCACTTACAACAGTTAGTACATTATAGTGCATGTTACTATCACTCATGAGCAAGTAACGCGGGAGTTATGGAACAAAAAATCTGATTGTACACTCATGTGAGAGTAACAATCTATTTTTACAAACTCTTACTCTCCATCATTTCATATTAATCGAGATAAACATTTGCAGAAACGATCATTTGACATGCAAAGAGAATTACATTTTACACATAGCGACCAGTTTTAAAAATATTTGACTATCGTTTAAGGCCTGCTATGTTCCCCTTGTTTTGTATTTGTAAGGGCAATATAGAAATACAGTAGCCTTTAAGCATCGACATATCTCTTAATAGTTGGATGCTAGTTGCAGCACCATTCTCTTTGCCACAGATTACTGCTCTTTGCATATCCAAGACAAAAAAATGAATAACGAATTCCCATTTGGAAAATAAGTATTGAAAAATTTAAAGGAATAACAAGCAATATCTCGAAAATGGTTCACTCAACAACAAAAAATGTATATGACATAAATTGTGTATTTTAACGCGATCTACATTTTTTGTGTAGTAAAATTTTGTCTATCTCTTATGGTTTACCAGTTACAAAAGTCGTTCACAATAAAGAATACATTTGGAGACATTCCCAGAAAATTCAAGATATACATTTTATTTGTCATGAAAGTACCTTAAATATGATATTTTAATCAAAATCTTTAGAGTCATTTTTGAGAAAATTAAAATTTTCAAAAAATGTTCCATGTAAAGGGTAATCTCTGGAAGATATTGAACCTAAATACCAAGTTTGGTGTTTATCCGACTGTTCGTTTCTGAGTTATGCTGATCACAGACACACACACACACGCGCGGACATGCTTCCAAAAATGCTTTATTTTGTTGGATTCAGGGGGTCACAAAACATATATTTCCGGTGAAATCTTGGTATCGAATTTTTGGGTTGAATAAAATACTTCCCCTACTTACTATACGTAGTAGAGAAAGTAAAAATACAGTGAAATAGTGTGCGGAGCACGCACACACGCGAACCGTGGCCTCATCATAAAACAACCGCACTGTATTTCCCCATTAGTAAGCTGGAAGTACATTCTCTACTGCTCACCTATAGAAGGTAGTTTGTATTCCACCCAAAAATTCGACACGAGATGTCACCGGAAAGACACATTGTCAGGCTCCCTGGAAAGAATTCTTATAAAAAGGTCTGCGTGTGAACAGCATAACTCTAAAACGAAAAGTCCGACAAACGTCGAACTTGGTATTTAAGCTCGATATTATCCAAAGATACGACACGAAGATTTTCAAGAAATTATCCCCATCACAAACTACCCTTTACGTGGAAAATGCATATTACATCCTGTCTTGAATGTTCTGGGAATAGCCTGCAAAGTCTTCTACATTCGGAAGGAATTTTGTATAAGTTTGCATAGCTAGTGAATAAGAGATAGACAAAATCTTGCTACACAAAACATGTACAACTCTATAAAAAACAATTTATTTCAAATGACATATTGTGGCATCAGGCATTTCTGAGATATCTGTTATTATTGGTTAGAATTGGTCAATACTCGCCATTTTTAAAGTGCTGTTGCTATTCAATTGTTTCTCGCAATGTCATGGAAAGAGTAAGGAATTTTAAGGGCAGCACATAGCGCTCCGCTTTTAAACATCTGACTATCGATTTGGTTTCCTCTGCTTTTGTATCTACAACGAAATGCGTAACGAAACTATTTCTTCAAATATATCTCTAGATTAACACGAAGTAGTTAGAAAAATAATCTTTCGTAAAAATAGTTTGCAAAAGCTGTATAAAAATAAGCGATAGTGGGTAAAGAAAATCATGTTAATGTTACACAACAGCATTTTTTCTCCGTGTAGTAATATACGAGTATTTTAACATGTTCTGGAGAGTCAATGTAGTGGATGGCTCCAGATCAACTGTTAGGTTTACTTCCTTTGTTTCTCACTAGCGTTTGTAACATATGGCTGACATGACAATTTGCCTTTTATCAGACAAACTGTGATTAACTATTTAAAACAATTACTTGCAAATATATATATATATATATATATATATATACATACATACATGAACGTAACAGGAAGCAGATAGAAAAAAAATCTGTGTTACACACTCGTCACTTTCTCTTCTCTTGTACAAACTATTTTTATAAACGCTTACTGTCCATCTACTTCATGTTAATCGAGATGGACATTTACAGAAACTTATTGCTAATTCCCTAGGTGCAAGAGAATATGGTAGGCTTTAAGCGACAGTCAAATCTTTTAAGAGCTGGTTGCTCTGTGCAGCATTCCATTCTCTTTGCATGTCCAGGACAAAAAAGCGAATAACGAATTCCTATTTGAGAAAAAGTATTAAGTATTGGATAATTCAAACAAATAACAAGGAATATCTCGGAAATGGTTCACTGGACAAAAAAAATATATGGAACATAAATTGTGTGTTTTAACGAGATCTACATTTTTTGTGTAGAAACATTTTGTCTATCTCTTGCGGTTTACCAGTTATGAAAAAGCCATTCAGAATGAAGAGGACTTTTGGGGACATTTCCAGAAAATTCAAGATATACGTTTCATTTGTCATGAAAATATCTTAAACATATATTTTAATCAAAATCGTTAGAGCCATTTTTGAGACGATCAAAACTTTCGAAAATGTTCCATGTAAAGGGTAGTCTGGGTGAGGGGATTTTCTTGAAAATCTTCGTGTCGCATCTTTGAAAGATACTGATCCTAAATACCAAGTTTGGTATTCATCCGATTTTTCGTTTTTGAGTTATGCTGTTCACAGACACACATGCACACAGACGCACACACACGGACATTTTTTTTTAAAAATGCTTCTTTTGAATTGAGGGCGGTTCAAAATATGTATTTCGGTGAAATCTCGGTATCGAATTTTTGGGTGGAATGCAATACTTCCCCTACTTACTATGCGTAGTAGAGAAAGTAATAAAATTACAGTTTCGTATAGTCTAAAGCTAAAGAAAGTTTTGCGATTGTTACACATCAGATTTGCTTTATTAAGGGAAATAAGTCAGTTAGATAATCAAACTAAACATATTTAACATTTGCTCCTGTACAGGGTTTCGTGAACTTCACTTGTTCTGCCTCCCCCTCAAATTACGTCTATAAACATATTTTCTACCTATATTGTATAAAAGATGCCCTATTGAACGTATGTACTTGAAATGACTTTTGTATTTGCATGGTATTGAAAATATTTTTGGAGGTTATTTTACAAGGGGCTAAAGTATGTGTGAAGATCTTTCACATAATTACATTCGTGTACAAGTGACGTCATCACTTGTTTAAATAGCACCACACATTTTATTCGTGTTAAGAAACGCAGTCAAATTAAAATTTGTATGGGTTAACAATTTTCCAGATATTCGCTGTTGTAAATAGGAATTTTCCAATTTTTCTTATGCCACACATCTCTTGTGCTAAATCGCCATTCTATAGCGTATATTAATCCTGATCAAGGCTAGCATATAGCGATCTCCCTTTTAAACTTTTGACTATCGCCTCAGCCTCCTGTATGCCCTGTGTAGCAACAACAAACGTATAATGAAGTAATTTCGGTAGACGTTTTTCTTGATTAACATTATGTAGAGAGCAAAATAAGCTTTTGTAGCGTGAGTAGAATACTTCTAGATGAATACCTACTCTTTAAGAATTTGTACTGGGCAGAGAAAGTTGTGTCAGTGTACATTATATTTTTTTTAGTTCTTATGTGCCCTGAATCTAGTGATTGCTTGCCGATATCAGGGAAAGTACTGAAAATATTTAGGGTGGAGTTTTAGTACCTCTATATGTTTTTATTTCTCTAACATTTACCTATGGTAGGAGGTGGGGGGACACCTCGCACACTACGTCTATCTTGATCTGTTGTGGCTACACCCCCGGGGAGGCAGGGATGAGGCGAAGGGGCCGGAGGAGGTTCCAGGTCCGCAGACAAACAGGCCTACAGAGACGTGCAGAAGTCCCTAATATTTCCAGTGTGAACACTCGTGAAACAGTGAGCGAGGAATCCTCAAGAGGGCGACGCAGCAACCCTAAATGGCGGGACAGCTCACCCTGGCGTACACGGGGAGAAATCTTTCCAATGCGCATGCATCCACACCATCTGCCTGACACCGCCAGCACCTAAAATCACACCTGAAACGTGAAATGGAGATGAAATGAGAGGAAATGGAAGGGAAAGAGAGATCGTGGTAGAGTACACAATCCCGGCATTCCCTTGACGACCGGGGGAAAACCACGAAAAACCTCATGATTAGAGTGGGTGTTCTCCGGAAATCGAACCCTGGACCTCCCGAATGCGGGCCACTATGCCACCTGAGCCATCTCGCTTGGTTTACCTATAGTAAGGGTGGCGAAAACGACTTCCTTCTGTGAGTCACCAAATATGCAACACGCACTGCATCACTCAGCAGCATGTGAAAAAAAAAAACGGACGGTTGCTGAGAGGAACAGCGCCTGCGAGTCAAAATGACTCGCGAGTCACGTTTTCGCCACCTCTGACCTATAGTAAGTAGAGGAAGTATTATATTCCACCCAAAAATTCAATATCGAGTTTTCACCGAAAATATATGTTTCGAGGTACCCTGAATTAAAAAAAAACTATTTTTAGTAAAAGGCTCGCGTATGTCTTCGGTAACTCCATGTGCCTGTCAATCTGTTGTCTATGAAGAGCATAATTCGAAACCCAAAAATCGATTAATTATTAAACTTGGTATTTATGTTCAGCATCTTCCAAGATGCAACACAAAGAATTCCAAGAAATTCTCTCCTCCCCAAAGCACCCTTTAGGTGGAAAGGTTCTCGTTTTTTATTACTTCAAAATGGGTCTAACAATTTTGATCAAAATACCAAATGCTGAAGATATTTCCATGGCAGAATGTATATCTTGAATTTTCTAGAATAGCCTGTGAAGTCCTCTTCATTCTGAATGAATTTTTTATAGTTTTCTGTAACTTTTAAACCATACGAGGGAGAAAAAATATTTCTCACAAAAAATGCAGATATCTAAAAATACATCGTAACTATCTTTAAGTTTGTGGTTTTTTTGTGTGACATTTACCGTTTCCGAGATATTCTTTGTTATTCGTTTGAATTTTCAAGTGCTAAGTTTTTCTCTACGGCATTTTTCAATGGTGGCCATGCAAGGAGTATAGATTTTCAAGGCCAGCATGTAGCGACCCGCTTTTTAAATATTTGACTATCCCTTCACGCTCCTTGTACCTGCAACGAAATGTGTAACAAAACTATTTCAGCAAACGTTCATCTCGATTAACATAAAGTAGATAGAAGAACAAGCTATTGTAAGAATAGTTTGTGGAAGAATGGGTAGAGAAAGTCATGTGAATGTGGCACATAAGGTGTTTTATTAACGTATTATAATCAATATTAGTTGCGTACTTTAATATTACAAATGATATTTCGCAGCGTAAATGCGGAAGTTGTCAGTTTTTTATACATTTTGGAAATGGAATTTCTTGTAGTTGTTTATCCCATTGCTGTCTATGAGTGGGGTGGTTGCGAGGGAATGGCGATGCTTGTGGGCGGAGCTTTACACTGTCCTCGACTCCCAGAATGTGTTACACGGTACCGACCGACCGTCAGTTGTTTAACTTCCACTTGGAACAAAACGTGAGCCCCTCGACAGAAACATTTTATTCCACTTCGGCTTAAAGACGACGTCACGAGTCTCTTATTACCAAATTTGAGCTAAAGTCGAACATATTCCTCTTCCTTCGCACTTCCGCTCCTAGCTTTTACTACTCATCTCGACAAGGATACAGGAAGTAGTGATATTCCAACATTGATATGTATTTTGTGGCTTCTTCTAAGAGCAGTTTAGAATTAAAAAAGGGGGATAATGTGATGTGTTACATTCAGTTTACACGACTTTCTCTGCCAATTCATGAAATGTCGGTTGCTAAGTGACGGCTTAGAAATTCCGTTCTCTTTACATGACCATGACATGAAATGACCAGGAGAAAGAAAACGAATGAGAAAAATAGGAGTATTTGGGAATTCAAACCAATAACAAGAGATATCTTAGAAATAGTTAACTAAAAAAAGAAAAAATCCTAAATTGTGTGCTTCAACGAAATCTACATTTCTGTGTAGTATGATTTCTCTCTAGGCGGCGTCGTGTCCGAGTGGTTAAACCGCTAGCCTCTCGCCAAGCGTTCGACCCCAGGGAACCGTATTAGGGTTTAGTGGTAAACAAAGCGGCATCTGGGAGGGTTTACTCTGGTGTTCTCCGGTTTCCCCGCCATTCATTCCATCAAATGCTCCATCATCACTTTTCCTTTCATCCATTTCGCCGTCATTTCATATCATCCCCTTCCTCACTCCCATCCCAGGGTTGGGGCTGATTACCTATCCTGGCTGTTCTATCCGATCCAATTAGGCTGTCTGCTCCCCGACGGGCATCTGACCCTAGGCACCCGCTTGTAGGTCCTGGTGTAAGTCAGGAAGAAGTAGGTTACTGTTATGAAAAAAGTCATTCACAGGCTATTCCCAAAAAATTCAAGATAGGTACACATTTCATTTGCATTAAATACTTTAAACACGTCATTTTGACCAATACAAATTAGAGCCATTTTTTGAGAAAATCAGAATTTTCGAAAAAAATTTGAGGAGGGCAGATTTCCATGAAAATCTTCGTGTCGCATCCTTAGAAGGTGCTAAACTTAAATTCCAATTTTGATGTTCAACTTTTCGTTTTTGAATTACGCGGTTCACAGACACACACAGACCTTTTTCTAAAAGTGTTTTTATTATTTCGATTCAAAACGTGTATTTTCGGTGAAATCTCGGTATCGAATTTTTGGGTGGAATACAATACTTCTTACTATAAGTAAATGGTAAAGAAAGAAAGGGTGAAAAAAGTACATGCGTGTGTGTATCTGTGACTAGTATAGCATAGAAGTCCTATAAAGTACCAAATAAGTATTTAAGTCGGCCACCTTTTAGATGCAAAGCGCCTACCCCTTCACTTAGAAACAGTAGAAAAAAACCTGATATGTTACACTCACATGACTTTCTCTACTCTTGTACAAACTATTTTTACAAACGCTTATTCCCCATATGCTTCATGTTAATCGAGATATCGAGATGTCAATCTTATTGCTAATTTTGAATTTTCAAATGCTTATAGTTTTTACTTAGTAGAGGAAGCACTAAATTCCACCCGAAAATTACGAGGGCTGATCAATAAAGACTGAGACTGATTTTTACTTTCTCTACTACGTATAGTAAGTAGGGGAAGTATTGTATTCCACCCAAAAATTCGATATCGAGATTTCACCGGAAATATATGTTTTGAGACCCCCTGAATCCAAAAAGAGCATTTTTGGAAACATGCCCGTGTGTGTGTCTGTCTGTGTGTGTGTCTATGTGTCTGTGAACAGCATAACTCAGAAACGAACAGTCGGATAAGCACCAAACTTGGTATTTAGGTTCAGTATCTTCCAGAGATGCGACACGAAGGTTTTCAAGAAAATCCCCCCACCCCAGACTATCCTTTACATGGAACATTTTTCGAAAATTTTAATTTTCTCAAAAACGGCTCTAACGATTTTGATTAAACTATCATATGTTTAAGATATTGTCATGACAAATAAAATGTATATCTCGAATTTTCTGGCAATGTCTCCAAAGGTGTTCTTCATTATGAACGACTTTTTCATAACTGGTAAACCATAAGAGATAGACAAAAGTTTACTACACAAAAAATGTAGATCGCGTTAAAATACACAATTTATGTCATATACATTTCTTTTGTTGAGTGAACCGTTTGCGAGATATTGCTTGTTATTACCTTAAATTTTCCAATACTTATACTTTTTCTCAAATTCGTTATTCATTTTTTTATGTCTTGGACATGCAAAGAGAATGGAATGCGCCACATAGCAACCAGCTCTTAAAATATTTGACTATCGCTTAAAACTTACCATATTCCCCTTGCATCTGCAAGAAAATTATCAATAAGATTGACATCTCGATATCTCGATTAACATGAAGCATATGGAGATTAAGCGTTTGTAAATATAATTTGTACAAGAGTAGAGAAAGTCATGTGAGTGTAACACATCAGATTTTTTTTCTGTAGTTTCCTTGATAGTTTTATGTCACTACCGCGAATACTTGAAAAGAGCAGGGGTTCATGTATAATGTCCATAAGCGACAGCACTCTTGTAACGGTAGGTTGGTAGTAATGCTGTATATTGTTGACCCTACTTGAATTTCGCATACCACAAAATGGAGGTGACACGAGAGGAGCAATACAGCGCAATAAAATTTTATTTTCGTTTAAATCATACAGCTTTGAAACTTTCGAAAAGCTGAAGCAAGCATACGGTGAAGATGCACTACCTCGTGCAACGGTGTTTAGGTGGTTCAATGACTTCAAAGAAGGGCGAGTCCTCTGTGCTAAGCAAGGTTGGCCTGGTGTTTCGGAATGGAATGATTTACCAGCATGCAGTTCCCCCCCTCACACTACTGTTACAGCAGCTACTACACGTCAGTATTGGCTACACTGAGGAAGCACATTACAAGGAAACGTCCAGAACATCATCGGAATGGGTGGCGACTTCATCACGACAACGCGCGGCCTCACGTCGCAAATCAAGTCCAGGAATTTTTGGCTAAATTCAACATTACCTGTGTGCCGCATCCGCCTTAAAGCCCCGGTCTTACCCCTGTGATTTCTTTTTATTCTCATTACTAAAGGCAAAGCTTCGGGGCATTCGATTTGAGAGCATTGGTGCAGTGCTAAAGAAAAGTGAGGCGATTCTCAAAGATCTGACAAAGAATGGCCTGCACCATGTGTTCGAGGACTGGCAGAGACGTATAAAAAGTGCATTCAGTTAGGAGGGGACTACTTTGAAAAAGATCATGTCAACATTGAAATGGAGTAATAAATATCTGTGAAAAAAAAATCAGTCTCAGTCTTTATTGATCAGCCCTCGTAGATACCAAGGTTTCATCCGAAATACACGTTTTAAGGGATACCCGAATCCAAAATAAAAGCATTTTTAGAAAAAGGTGTGTGCGTGTGTTTGTATGTTTGTCGGTCTATCCGTCCGTCTGTTAAACATATACTATTATGCATGTTCTATTAAATTTGAGTTTCTTTCTCTGTTTGCCACCACTTCTATTTTTAATAGTATTTAACGGCCGTTCTTACTTCATGCGGTCACATAGACAGTGGACACTGATGATATATAGAATGAAATGATAATTGGAAAAGGAAATTTGGGAAGGAATTCCAAACCTAAGTTTAAGACAATTCACCAGCATTTGCCAGTTGTGAGGATGAGGAAAACCCGGAGAAAACCTGTCAGGGAGGATGGTCCTGGCGGGGGTTTGAACCTGGATCTCCCGTTCACGAGTCTGTACCTTAACGGCTTCGGCTACCCGTGTCGGTGTCGTCAGTTCTAATACATCCTGTATACATATAGGGTACGGTAGTAAGGGTGTTAGTGGTTGTTTAGGGTGCAGTTAACAGAAAGTATGATTTGTTTACTCTAATAAGGATTTGGAAGAATAAAACTATAATATCTGAACCTCTCAAATGGGAAAGTCTGGGTTTCCCCCCCCCTCAAGTTTTGCTAAAGGAATGTTAATGAGAATGTCATAGATTATAGCACATTTGATTAAGAACTTTCATAAAAAAATTAGTTTGCAGTTTGTCATGTAATTCTGAGTCAGATTGTGTGATTAAGGACGGGTTGAAAATTTAAGGTATAACAAAATGTGAAATGGACTTTGTAGTAGAATAGTGCCTGATGCTTTCTGCACTTCTTTCTTTTCCTCTAGCATGATTATTTCTCTTTTGAGTTGAGTTATATGCTTTTATTAGAGCTAGTAATCCACAGTTTGTCAATCTGAACACTAAACTTGCGTTCCTGTGTTACAGCGTGCGACATGAATGTACACAAGCGATGTGTCGAGACGGTGCCCAACCTGTGTGGCTGTGACCACACGGAGCGGCGGGGTCGCATGGAGCTCAAGATAGTCTGTGCAGGCAACAAACTCACCATTGAAGGTAAGTTGTACAACGAATGTTTGTGGTTTTTCAAAAGTTGCTCCAGGTTATAAAGCGTTAAAATTGTGGTAATATTCGGCTTAGGATGTAATCAAATTTCACTTTATTAATTGTTCTTATACACATTGTGTGTAGGAAGTTGGAAAGGTAGAATCAGACTGAAAAATTCAATGCTATAGTGGGGATTTGAACCACGCCTTGTGGTTTTCCGGAAAAAATGCGAGTCATTTGAGAAATTTTATGTTATACCTACATGTTGCCATGGTAGCTCGGTTGGCCAGAGCAGAGGCGCGGAAAGCCGAAGATCCTTTGTTCAAATCCCGGCTGTGGCAATGAATTTTTCAGTTTGGTTATACCTTTCAAAAGCGTCGCTTTGTTGGCCGAATAGTGAGTGAGGTTATGTCAGAGTTTCTATTTTATCTATAGAGCATTCCTTTTCTGAAATTTTAGTTTTTCTGGGAGGAAATATCCAGTTAATGTAGGATGTTGGATAATAAACCAATTTTTTTTGGAACCCATCTATTGAAGCATACGATTAGGAATGTTCCCAAAATGTCTACTAAATACCAGAATGCAAGATACAAAGTTTTGCGAACTCGCCTTAAGCGCGGCTTTAAACGTGCATTTATGATATTGTTTTACTCATAATCTACTCACAAAAAGCATATTTTCTTGGAAGGAGGGACAATCACATTAGTCCGCATTGGGCCCCTTCCAAAATATTTTCGTGGAGCCAACTTTCTTTTAAATCCCATCCAGAAGCTTGATATATTTCATCTGCCAATGCCAGATAACTTCATAAGAAAATATCAAACCCTCGTCTTTTGCTTTTTTTATATCTATTGTTGATATATAGTTATCCTTATTTTACGGTGCGGAATAGCAATGTGCAGAAAACTGTAGAGTAGAAAGGCAATAGCAGACATAGCATGTTGAGGTTAGGAGCATGGGGTCGCCGGATCGCTGCATGAACATAAGTAAAATCTGATTTTATGAAAATCTTCATTTGCCACGACAAGTGCGTACTGCCTCAACTAATGAGTACTGGTACAATGCGTACTGTACCATTCATAGGCTCCACATCAGACACATCTAGGGACTGTGACTACAATCCTGCCGGCCTTATGGGATCCTGATGTAAACAAAAACAGCGCGCCAAATAATGGTCTGCAAATTGTATTACTACGCTTGGGCGGAGCGTACGCGCTATCTGAAAACATGTGCTTCTGACCTAAAACCACCTGACCGGCATAAATACACTTGAGCGGTGTTTATTTCTGAACAATTGCATTATCCTCTTTTCATTAACACTGCTACTTCGTTTGACAACCGACTAATATTTTACATTTGTGTGCTGTAACCTATGACCAAAACACGCTTTGAAATAATTTGGTGTTGGTGCATTGGAATATTGAAGAACAACATACTTTAATTAACACGTTTCCTACAGAATGAGTATGAGTTATAAACTGTTTAAAATATTGAAATACGTAGTAATATAAACAGTATGGAGTGACAGAGCCGGAATGATAATACAATTTGAAATGTATCTTATTAGTCAAAATATGAAAGTAGTCCATTTCCTCCTCATCGTCATCATCATCACATTTCGTGCCAAGCACAGTTTTTTCGCGTCTCCTTTTCTTTGAAGGTGACAAAAGTTTTCCAACTTTGTGCTTTTTCACGCGAATGGAGTTGACACTTTTTACGGAAACGCCAGTAAATTGGACGTTAAAGTAGCCCAAAATCCGAATACTTCTCACAAAACTTTGTTACACATTGAATGCGATAATTTTTTCACCACTTTTCAAAAGTTTCCCTTTGGGATGCTTCACATAAACATGATACTCATAATTGACTATTCATAATAATTATTAAGCTTATCCACATTGTAATAAACAATTTGGAAACAAGCGAGCACCGCTAAATACAAAACTGGCAAACTGTATTTTAGTAATAGAAAATGGTGTTTACGCATATCTCCATTCATTAATTTTTTAGTAATTACATACATGTTTTAGATGCAGTGGGAACTAAAATGTAATATACTAACTATGCTTTTTAACAAAATTAATTCTTAAATAATATAAATCAAAATTAACTTGTAATCCGACGTGGAACTACGTTGCTGTAATACGCGACCGATGCACACAGGTTGTCCGTGCTTTTGTTTACATCAGGTTCACTTCTAAGGCCAGTGGGACTATAGTATTGTACAAGAGTTCGTTTTGTTTAAATCTGACACGCCACAAACTATCGAAGACACCTAACATGGCGGATTTAATGTTGACGCATGTAGCGCAGTAAAAATTGCTTTTCAGACTCCTTGTTGCTATCCTCAAACTGCTTATTGGCACTGTCTATTCTAGAATTTTCTTCACATTATTTTTCCGTACACAGTAAATTGATTGTCGTATTGTATATATACGGAACCTTTGCTCCAATTTTTGCCGAGTAATCCTGATATATGCTTATTAAATAATCACCGGTTACATTCACTCACTCACACACCAGACTGACCATACAACGAAACATTGACTGAAGAAAAATTTATATTTCAGTCGGAAATAGAATCCAGGAACCCTCACGAAGTAGGAAACTGATCTGCAAGGACAGTCAACCATTCGTGAAGATAAAAAGCAAATAGTGGACTGAGAAGTGAGCCCTGTAGCACAACTGAAATCCACTATACCAGACATTTTGCTACCGATCTCTTCTATATTTAAGGGGAAATTAAAAACCGTACCCCAACAATGTTAAATCCGCCAAATTTATGATACTACATTATCTGAGTAACTTTTCAAGATATTAGACTGAGTTTTTTTGTAGGATGTAGGAAGCATTTCTTCTAAGTTCACTGATATTTTATAGAATACATTTCTTTATTGCGGAAGATAGGAGTTTTTCTCAGTTATACCATCTTTTGATTATTTTTAACAAAACAACCAACAACCATCTTATTAACACCAAAGTAAATCTACAACAGCTCTTAAATGATATTTTTATTACTCTAATATTTACTTAGTTATATCCCATAGTTTCTGAGAAACGGGTCATTTATACCAGAAAATGGCATCCGCAGAAAAAGCTGTTCAAAGCAAAATGAGAAAACAAACATGAATAAAGAAACCACATAACTTTGGCACACGAAAGTTACCATACTTAACAGTAGTGCCAATTTAACATCCCATAGAAGATGGTCTAAAGTTTATCTTTCTACTTCAAGGAATGCACGAGTTATGTTTTTTTTAATTTTATTTATTTTTATTTTTTTAATTTCTGTCCTACGTATAGTAAGCAGGGAAAGTATTGCATTCCACTAAAAAATTCGATACCGAGATTTCACCGGAAATACATGTTTTGAGGCGTCCTGAATCAAAAAAAAATGTCCATGTGTGTGTTTGTGAACAGCATAACTCAAAAACGAACAGTCGGATAAACGCCAAACTTAATATTTAGGTTCAGTATATTCCAGAGATGCGACACGAAGGTTTTCAAGAAAATCCCCCCACCCCAGATTACCCTTTACATGGAACATTTTTCGAAAATTTTAATTTTCGCAAAAATGGCTCTAACGATTTTGATTAAAATATGTGTTGACGATATTTTCATGACAAATGAAATGTATATCTCGAATTTTCTGGGAATGCCACCAAAAATGTTCTTCATTGTGAACGACTTTTGCATAACTGGTAAACCATAAGAGATAGACAAAATTTTACTACACAAAAAATGTAGATCGCGTTAAAATACACAATTTATGTCATATACATTTTTGTTGTTGAATAAACCATTTTCGAGATATTGCTTGTTATTCCCTTAAATTTTCCAATACTTATACTTTTTCTCAAATGGGAATTCGTTATTCATTTTTTTTTTTTTGTCCTGGTAAGCAAAGAGAATGGAATGCTCCACATAGCAACCACCTCTTAAAAGATTTGACTTTCGCTTAAAGCCTACCAATTCCCCTTGCATCTACAAGAAAATTAGCAATAAGATTAACATCTCGATTAACATGAAACATATGGAGAATAAGCGTTTGTAAAAATAGTTTGTACAAGAGTAGAGAAAGTCATGTGAGTGTAACACATCAGACTTTTTTGTCCTGGATTTGCAAAGAGTATTAATCTGTGGCAAAGAGAATGGTGCTGCACATAGCAACCAGCTATTAAGAGATATGTCTAAGCTTAAAGGCTACTGTATTTCTATATTGCCCTTGCAAATATATATTTCCCTTACACCTACAAGAAAATTAGCAATAAGATAGAGTCTGCAAATGTTTATCTCGATTAACATGAAGTAGATGGAGAATAAGCGTTTGTGAAAATAGTTTGTACAAGAGTAGAGAAAGTCATGTGAATTTAACACATCAGATTTTTTTCTTTTCTTTCTTTCTTCAGTGTAGTGGTGAAGAAATCGTAGTACAAAATGTTTGAAACAGTACCATTTTATTTATAAAAATATATTTAAAATAAAAGTAGTAAGTCTCCAATGATATATCAAATTAATAAGGAAATTCCAATTAATAAGGCTGTACAAAAAATCTAAAAATGTTCCTTTATTTTTGTACATTTAGTGTTCTCATAAATAACCTATTAATATATTTTCCAAAAACAATAGCCAGAAAGGGCTTAAGGTTTAAACAATATTCTGAGGAGCGAATGAAACTGTTAGAAGTGTGCTGTAAAGTGAATAAATATGAAGAAAAATAGCAGGCACCTAATTGTTCTCTAAGAAGAAAAGGCATATTAATATTTAAGCTTAGATGTAGGTGGAAAGCGGTTACATGGGTTGTATTCACGAGAGAAGAAACAGTATGAAACATTATCATTGTGTAAGGCGCACAGTTGTGTGAATTGTTTATTACGAGAGGGAGAGATTCAGTTTTGTCTGCCAAAAGGAATAGAGTTCTTTCACAGTTAGTGGATGAGAAAACAGATCTAAGCAATGCTTATGCACTCAAAAGTAGCGGGTGGAAAGGAAGTATATTAATTTAAATCATTTACAGATCTCATTATTTGAAACATATTTTGTATCTTTCATTTATATATATGACCATTTTCTGTAGAGGTATCTTAGGTTTATCAAGAACATAAACCGCACACGTTGGCAGTGTTGTGCAGCACGCAGTAGCCGAACGGTAGCTGGGAGTGGGGATGGCTCTTTCCTTTTCAAAACCAGAAGTAGGTCAGCGCGTAAACAGGTTTCACTTTCGCTGGCGCGTGGTTCATGAGTGTAGATAAACATTTCGTGTATTCCTGCCCATACGTTCACAGTAAATCCCCAGTGAAAATGATGCTCCCTGATGCTGCGAGGGTTTTCTTCCGCCCATGTATGGATGTTATGAAAATTAAAAATGCCATCTTTTGTAAAGATAGCTCATCTGTTGCCATAATTCATTGTGGCATATCTGCACCTTGGTCTAGGAACCAATTGACGAAAGCCAGTCTAGGCGCGTAATCCTCTGCTGTGAGACACTGTACTCGTTGGATATGATACGGTCACAGTAACTGTTCTTTCAGTTCCTGAGAACAAACTAATGGGACACGCCGACCATGCGAGCTCTTCCCTGACTAGCACTGCTTAGTTGTTCATCTATAAAATTTCTTCCTCTGCAGCGACGGTGTTTTATGCTCGCCTTCCTTCGTGTGATGGCTGCACGCTCCCTGAAGTTTACGTTTGATTATCCACTAAATATACCTCGGGTTCTTTTATCACTAAACCTGTGAGTTACAATGCTTTGTACAATGTTGGTCTAACAATAGCTCCTAATGGAGCAGATATAAACGTGATTGCTTTTCAGTCAGCGACCGCGAAACGCTTATTAGACGACGAAGGGATTATTTCAATACTGTTAGTGTAGGCCAATAGCTACCAAATTGTACGTGTCATTTCGCCAAAACATAAAACCACCCTTTCGTTGGGTCTGTTTGGATTAAGGGTCGTGTGGAAAACAAAACCACTAGTTCCTACCTCCCAATTCAGGTATGTTGTTTTGGTTACATCCGGGAGCCGGTTCTCACACTGACCTACCTTGACCTAGCAACGTTGCCTATGTCTCCGACCACATTACGTCTGCAAAACGGCGTTCAGAAAATGATGAATTATTTCAAAATCCTGGGTGATGTTGCACCGTTACTACCGAAACTAGGTCAGAAATACTTACTCTACCCATCTTACAAGTAACAAGCTATTCTCTTCATACATTCTCATGGAATAAACCATTTAATTTAGAAAAACAGCTTTATTTTTTTCGAAAACGACTGATGATTGTACAACATACTATTTTGTTTACAATACCTCTATGAAGTTTATATTAGAAGGAATGTAATAAGTTACCTTCCACCTGTATTTATACAATAATTAATTATTCTTGAAGTGTGATATAGTACAGTGCGTTTCCTTCACACTGCGGCCACTGCATGGCTTCTCGCGCGCCGGCCGCTGCGGCTTGACTCCCGCCGGAACAGTTATAATGTCCCCGCAACCACCTCACGTTCTCATTTATAGTTTTATTAATGTATTTCGAATTAGCACCAAGCAGGACATATTGTAATAAGTTAATAACTAAAAATCGGATTTGTATGCAAATGCATATCTAGTTTGTACTTGAGATATGGAATTAAGTTTTGCAATATGTTTCATGTTCTTCTGTGCTTGTATATTAAATTTTATGTGTAGTTCATATAATTGCATAATTCCTATGTTGCATATTTCATCATTTTTCCATGTATCGAGCATATAATATAGGTATTTTTAAATTTTAAAATATTTAGACAAAATAATAAAGTCCTTATATGGAGACACCCATATCATTTCCTAATGAGGTTCAAAATAAACAGTGTTTCTTTAAAGTATGCAGAAAAATTAAGCGATAAATTGTCAGTGTTTTAGAGAGAAACCCTGACATTAAAGTTTGTGTTCTGTAGATAAATATCACCAAGTTGAAAACATAGCGTTTCCTGAAGAAATTTCCCTAGAGCTAGTGTCTTCTTTCAAATGATTTCCAATAACATCTGTAGACGTGGAAAGATCCTTCTTACCATACAAACTTGTGTTAACCGATACACGTCATAAACTTACACCTAAACATGCGTAGAAAATGACCATTGTACACTGAAAATCAAATTACGACGAGTGATGTCTAAGGAAGAATGTACCTTTTAAGTGTCAAAAAGTATAAACCTGAAGTAATAAATTTTAATGCATGATTAGTGGATATTTTTAATATTTTGGCAGCATACATTCATGCATATTTTAGGTATTTTAGTGCATACAAATCCATGTCATTATGCCACACATAATAAATGACAGAAATTAGTGCCAGGTCTACTAAAAATTTAAAGAAATCGAACATTTTTCTGCAATCAAAACCACACAACAAACTGACACAGACCACAAACTGTGTATTTGCTGGCGTGTATATTTATTTCTGGAGGTACATAACAGAGTGTACCTCTAGTTCCTTTTTGTGCATGCTAGAATTTCTTTGTCTGAATACAGCATAGAAAAGGTCTTTGCATGCTATACTAAGAGTAATTTTATCTAAAGCTTTTGCTTTATGTGTGTCTATATGAAGGTTATTTCATAGATCTGACCATGGCATTTTCCCCTGGCTGAAAGTTTGTTCAGCAAATGCATTGGTTCGTGGACAGTAAAATTATCGATTGTCAGTCGTTTAAAAGCAGAGCTAAAGAAAGAGAAGGCAAAGATTAACGAAAATTCGGGACAAATGCTGTCCCGAAAAATTCTGCGAGGAAAAATTTTAAAAGCCCCAAAATGCGGGATTGTCCCGCGAAATTCGGGACGGGTGCTCACCCTATCTTTGACACTATCACTTTTGGGACAGTTTTGTTTACACATTGTGACCCAAAATCGTCGCCCAGTTCTACCTAGAAGACAGCCCATTATATACAGTTTAAGCTGCTCGTAGAAAATTAAGGGCTCTGAAGTGGAAATTCGAAATTCTGAGCTATTGAACCATTTTCATTCTTCTAACTTGTGCTATGTTTTATAATAAACCAGAAGTATTTCTTATTGTGATGTTATATGATACTTAAATTTTGAGTTGGTATATGTTAATTCACATCACATAAAGGCGCTAGTTGTTACCGTAGGAGCGCTTTCGAAAGTATTTTAAGTATTGTGCTATGTTACTAGGAAGGAACAGACTGCGAGGAATTGTGAATCCACACTGACTTTGTAAATACTGTTGATAGAGTTAATAAACAATGGTGATGAATAATAACTTTCATGAACAATATTAATTAACTTTAACATTTCTTCAACCTAAAATCGTGTTTTAAATTTAAAATACGTCTTGTTCTGAGAAAAAAGAACGTATTCAATTCTGCTTTAACATCCGTTTGCCTTTCTTTAGAAGCCACCACAGCAAATATCAACTGTTTCCCAACAGAAACATTCTTAGTTATATTATTATTATTATTATTATTATTATTATTATTATTATTATTATTATTATTTATGTAGGAACTGATGCTAAATTTTGAAACAAATTCAGAGTAAGCATTCTTTTCTAAATTGTGTTTAAAATACTTACTACCTAATTAAATCAGATACACTGGTTTTAGAGGCCATTTACAATGAAACTTAACATAAGCATAACGAAAGAATAGAGTCCTGTTTCATGTTATCTTAATGCATGCATTCACATTGGCTGACATTGACATAAACATGGCCACAAACTTATAACGTAAACATAGAAACATGCAAGCTACGAACTTTCATGTTTATGTCTACGTCAAACTTAAGAAACTAGCCAATCAGAGAGCGATTCTCACCAAATGATTATTCTGCCATTTCACGTCGGATTTTCCAACGTCATGTGTTGACTAAAATCACAGCAAATTGTGATGGTAAATGGTGCTTTATAATTGTTTAACCTCCTTTAACCTGATAGATAGCTCTTGTTCATTTTGATGCATCTACATAACCTCTTTTTTCGTGTGTATTGTGCATAATGGTACTGTCGGTGGTCACTTCGCATGTCGCCATATTAGCTCAGCTGTCTTACGATTGGCTGCCGTTTGTGTTTGGGTTGTTATTGTGAATGAGAAATATCAGTTAAGTGTATGCTTAAATTTTGTGTCTTTATGTTAATGTTGAATTTTCGTTATGAATACCTCTTACTGTTACTGTGAAGTAGTATGTGGCTCCGTGGCGCGCGTGCGTATGGTCTGTCGAGCAGATGGTAGAGGTTGTGCAACCTCTCCTTGAAGAAGTGAGTGATTAGCAGCAGACCTATTGTTATTTACTGATACCATTTCAACACCTAGAATGATGCAAACGTGTTAACTTAAAACTGATTACGTTGTTCCTTTAATTTAGATGCAGTGGTGACTTCTGAGATTTATGTCACATTGTCATCTATGAAAAGGTTGTATACTTCTCGCGAAACTTGCTAAACACCTGGTTACGAGCACAGGACCCGACTTCTGGTTCGCTTCTGATTCATCTTCGTCATGGTGTTAAAGTGCTTACCTCCAAGATGACCTTTGAGTCAGGGGAAGTCGTGAAAATCACTTGGGAAAGAATCTGGTGAATATGGAGGATGCGAGAAAACTTCCCAGTTGAATCTTCTGAGCTCCGCCTGGGCCAAGATTCAACTTGGAAGTTCTCTCGTATCCTCCGTATTCACCGGAGCTTGCCCCAAGTGATTTTCACGTTTCTCCAACTCAAAGGTAAGCACTTTTAACACCGATGATGAAGTTAAATCAGTGAACAGCTGGTTGCGAGCACAGGACCCGACCTGGTACAACACTGCCTTTGAAAAACTTGTCACGTCCCCAAAAATGCTTGGAAAAACATGTTGACTATATAGAAAAGTAACGAAAGGATTGTACAATATAAATAAAATTAATTCAACATGATCAATTGTGTGTAATGTTTTTTATAAAATAGGAAACTTACTTATTGGACGACCCTCGTAGTTTCGAATTTCAACTCTAAGATCGATGCGCATTGCAATTCAGTTTGGATAAATAATAATTGAACAGCGTGCATCGTTCAAACGCATGTACATGTGCAGCAAACCCTTAAAAAAGGAAACTTGAATCCAACTTGAAAAATTGAATGCCACGATAGGGACTTGAATCACAAATCTTCTCCAGTCTGAAAGAAAAAATATCAAAATCTATAGGAAGTTCATGAAAAGTTTCATTCACAGAAGTTAAACAAAGGTTGTTGATGAACAATGTTAACGAAAACGTGCAGCGTGTATGCACTGTCAGCCTTAACGCTTCAGTGTAAAGTGAATGTGATCCTTGTTCAGGTGATACAAAGTCCCTCCATCCAATGACCGAGCGGATAGTGTAGACGAGAAAGTGTTTGTTCATCACTGTTACTCAGACGAGATGGAACAGTTCTTGTGAACAATCAAAATACAACAGGCTTTCCTTTGATTTTGCCCGTCTTATTAACTTCATACCAAAAACACTGGACGTAAATGTTCGTAGCAGTTATTTTAAACCAAGGGGGAACTTTGCATCTAAAATGATGATATTTAATAACACACTTAATTTACAACGTGAGATTTTGGCGTCTGAAATGAAGTGACCCACTTTTTCCGCATCATCGTTCTTTGAAATGACCGAAGGAACTGAGTGTCGGTGGCAGAAAAGAAGTGACTACGCTTATCTCTGTCAGAGTCCAAACCACGCAGATAAGCCTACTTTGTGCTGCAGAATTCCAGGCGCACCAACAAAACTAATGAGGCTTCCCTACAGACAGACAGACAGGTCGATATTCACACGCTTCGGGGTAATTTAAACCAGGAAATATAACACCAGCTGCGCGCTACTCTTAGAAAAACGTTACTACGTCATTACAGTGTTAATCAGCGTCGAGCAAATAGCCTTCCTTATGTTTGTGTAATTAAATCTTTGTGCCATTATAATATTACGATCAAATGGAGCGTTGGAGGCGCATTCTGATCCAAATGTATTTATAGCTACAAAATTAAAGCACTAAAAATCTGATGTGCTACATTCACATTACTTTCTATTCTTACAGAAGCGTATTCTTCCATTTCATACTAATGGAGATAAACATTTGCAGAAATGGTTTTATTATACCTATATTTCGTTGTAGGTACAAGGAGAATAAGGGAATACAGTAGGCTCAAGCGTAGTCAAATCTTTTAAAATGGCCCCCTATGGAATGGGCATTTAAATTCTGTTCTTGCATGATCACGAGAAAACAGCGATTTTGCCGTTGAAAAAGTATAAAGTATTTTACAATTCAAACCTATAATAAAGAATATCTGGGAAATGTAATGGTTTGTTTGACATAAATTGTGTGATTTAACGAGATCTTGGTCTTTTGTATGGTACGTTTTTGTCTCTCTTACAAGTTATAAAAATGCCATTCAGAATGAAGACAGCTTCACAGGCTATTCTCAGAAACTTCAAGATATACATTTTATTTGCCGGGAAAATATCTTAAACACACAGTATTTTAGTCAAAATCGTTTGAGTCACTTTTGAGAAAATAAAATATGACGAAACATTTTCCATGTAAAGGGTAGTTTGGAGTGGGAGGATTTTCTTGAAAATATTCGTGTCGCATCCTTGGAAGAGCTGAACTTTAAAGACTTAAAGGCAATCTAGTCTTTCTTGGGCCTGGGCCAGTAAATTAATATAAATCACTTGGAAGGGCCACCGTATGGCATCCGCAGCCATCGTGCATATACAGGCTGGAAGAGAACGTATAACATTCATTCCAATATTATAACCCGTAGAAGCTTTACAAGCAGAAAGTATTATACCATATTATCCCTTGGTCAGCCATTTTCGAGAAAAGAAAGTCCCTTCTTATCCCAAACTATACGTCTTATTCTATGAAAATGTATGAAGATAATACTTTATTTGTAAGATGAGTAGAGTAACCTACTTTATGCTCATTTTCGGTAGTATAGAATATAAGATATCCTGGGTAACCCTCCCGCAATGCGACCACACAGAACTGTTGTGGCTACCACCCTGCAGGAGGAATGGATGTAGCGATGGAGCAGATATGCCACAGGGACGCTCAGAAGTCCCTAACAATTCCAGCACGAAGACCCGACCCACTGTTGGAGCTACCCAGAGAGGACGACGAGCGACCCATACAACCTAGGCAGCTATCTGCTGTTAACGGGGAATACTTATACGGGGAATACGGCAACTACGCCATCTGACCAGTGACGTCGTGACAAGGTTAAACCACTCTAGCATTCACCTTCGATTAGGGAAAACCACGAAAACCCCAAGGAGGGTAGGCGGTACAACGAAATTGAAGCCTGGACCTCCCGAATGCGAGCCTCACAGGGGCCAACACACTCGGTTTTCCGTTAGTAACTATCCTACAAAAACGCCGGTTTCGATCGGAAGTAATGCGGCTGTAGAATACCGGCAACGTTGCGAGCAGATCAAGGTAGGTCAGGTATCTGAAGGGAACGTCTGAATTCCTTAACGTCCCCCCGGCAAGTCTTACAAGTTCTGGAAATGCTGCATAGCCTATAGTACCCTTTGGCGGTGGAACAGTCATTGATCGGAACGGTCGAGTAATTTTTTTAGATAATTGCAGAGGGTGAAATGTTAAACCTTTGTACTTTCTCTTTGGTCCCATGGTTGTTTAACAACACAAAAGCTATATAGTTTTCGTAATGTAATACCGAAACTGTTAACATTACAAAGAAATAGAGGTGAATTTGGAGAGTCTGCAAGCATCGAGAAACATAACCTTCTCAGTTGTTGATCCTATTTTTAAAAAAATAGGTTCTCTGATATTTAATTTTAGCCATTTTCTTTCTTAACACAACTATTTAACATACTCTGCTAACGAACTTGATTGCACCACTGGTGTTTTTATTCATCCCTAGAGGGATGGGTTACCGTGAAAAGGGATACTGCGTAGGAGCTAGGAAATTGCAAACTTTCATCGGCACATATGTTAACAATTTATTTTAAATTGATATATTCGTTAACATCTCTTTGGTCAGCTTGCTTTAACATTTTACAAACTAATACGCTCAAATACAATGTGATATACTCTTTCACTGTTCTACATTTAAAGTTGCGATATCAATTTAAGGATTTTATGGAAGAGCAACGAACACAATAAAGTTACATGAAATGCGAAATTATAAATGCTTCTCCCGTAAAAGAATTTAGAAAACGCCAAGAGTTAAAGGTTGAATTTCAAAGCTTACCAAATAAGTTTAAAGATAATTTGGAAAGGCCGAAAGAACCACTCTTGGTGAATTATGCCGAAAATCTCGCTGTCACGATCTCTAATTGTTAGCGGCTCGGTCCTGCTCGGACTGCTCGTGCCTGCCCAGGAGTTGCTGGAGACTCCACGAGCATGACGGCAGTGGCGTTAGCAAACCAGCCAATGATCACTGTACATGATGCTTTACTTGTGGAGTGATGCATTACGTCGATATGTTCTTTGAAGCTTTAGATGTTAACTTTCTCTGTCGATGAATGACGTCATCATCTCTGAAGCATTGTGACGTACTTTATGCTGGTTGCATAAGCCATGACCATGGGGGAGGCGAAAACGGCACATGATTAAACAACAAATAAAGGAAATACAGCAAAGCTTTCTTATATAAGGGTTATTAAAATGTTTGGCTTTGGTATCGCAGTATTATAAGCTAATTCAAATCTCATTTGTTTTGCCTGTTTTTAGTTGCTAAATCATGACAATCCTTAAAGGCTGAAGTGCGTCCGGAGCAATGACGGAGATCCGTATCGCATAAGACAAGACAAAGCTGGCCCCATAGCTCGTCGGAAGAGTACCTGCCTGCTGTGCTAGGAGTCCCGGGTTCGATTCCCGGCTGGGGTGGGAATTTTTCTCTAGCCAAGATTATTGCCTATCCTCCCCATGAATGAAAGTGTGAATGTGTGTGTGATCTAATGATTAAAACCCCAAAAAGTTCAAGAGAATACGAGTTAACACCATTGCCAATAAGCAATAAGTTCCAAAGAAATGGCCGCCGATAAGGCCAATGTAGTTAAAGGCGGGGTATAAATGGGACTAAAAAGACAAGAAAATCCATATAGAGCTTTGTATGAAGTATTCGTGGCATTTGTCTTATTTTACGCGCATCATCTGTGGAGTAACAGCTGTTTTCTATCCCATAGCATTCTCAAAGAGTAATCAAAGCCTTCTTCGCAATTACTTTCTTCAATAACTCCACTGTGTTGCTATTCTAGTAACATAGGCTTTGAAATATCTTTAGTCGTTTAGTAATTTATGAATTGAAATTAGAATGCATTTTATAGCCTATGACATCAGAAAGAATAGGGCTTTACAATAAAAGAATTATCACAATAGGTTGAATGGTTTTTTTAGATTATTCTACATTTACATACACTTTTTTATCTTTATAGTATTAGTATAGACATACAGAATAGGTTTGAAAATAAATGATAACGGGAAGAGAAATTAAATGTCATTGCAAGGCATCAAAGCTTTTTAATATGGCAGGCTGTTTTGTAGGAGGAAAGAGAAATGTTTTCTGCTTAACAAGAAATATTCTTAGTGCAATGATGTATGAACATGTAATACCTCTTATCTGGCACTCAGATGAAGATCATAAAGTGAACACAAACACTTCCAAACTCCCATAGCTACTTGTTGCAGAAGTACTGCAGTGTTATTTGAGCAAACACGACGCGGGCCATTAAGGAAACAAAAGCACAAATTTGTTGAACGACCATCTTCAACTGTTCAACTTCACATACTCTGGGCACAAACATCCCTCGGAGTTTGATTTTCCTGAGTTTGATGCCTGGAGGTCATCTGGAAGTTGATTTAATACGACGTGTTTGCTAGAAAGTTTTGTATCCAAAATAAGCATTATTAATGCACATTCTGCAGGTTTATTCCATTTCAGAAAGTTAGAAATACGCGGAAAACTGACACAGTAATTTATATGCATGTAATAAAAATGTCCTACACTGTTTCCATTTTTTATTAATAAAAGCCATGCTAATGCCTATAAGGGTCCATTCTGACGCCGAAAGTAGTAATTTAATGTTTTTTTAGTGTACGCTCTCTAAAACAGCTGCTTGTTGCACTGTTAACACGCCGAAAAATAGTATTTTTGCAGCCTAAGCCACTAAGTTGTCATGGAAACCTTTAGCGGCGTAATAAAATTCACATAGCAGTGAGAAGGCCTTCAGTATCTTTGGATTTCATGTAAATGTCAGTATCACATATGCGTTCACAAGAGAAACACAGCTTACCTTGAACCAGGTTTTAAATGCAATATTATATTCCTTCTCGCACTGCTGCCGTGATTATGCTGGCAGCAGCTCTTCAATGTTTCTGCCTCGAATTGAAATTTCCTCGGGACTTTCACCCATATTTTCAGTCACTAGCTTGTTGTTTAGAAATGTGATTTCAGAATAAGCACTGTCATCTACATCCGCATCTCACATTATTAAGATCAACGCTTCCGGAGGCGTTAGTACGGTTCATAGCGTAGGATTCTGGCGGCTTTGGGAATATATCAACAAATGTCTGACTATGCATTTTATATTTATACAGTACTTATATTACATTTATACTTTTATTTAATATAATTTAGAGAGCTTTTACTACTATTTTATGCATCTTGTACGTGAAAGTTTACTTACTTACAAAATCCAAAATAATTAATTCATACGCTAAAGCTTTATTTTGGTACTTAATGCATAAATGGCTATAATATGGTGTATTTATTTATATTATGTTTTCACTTAAAGGATGAACTGGTTATTATAGTAGTAGCAGTGGCATTTATTAATTACTTAGTATTACATTAATTGCATAACACAATCGTATGAGTCATAACACCGTACATGCTCTCTAGAAAAATACCTGGTCTGTAAACTTAACTTGCAGAATCGACCAGAAAAGAACTATTTTATAATTGTCACACTATATACATACATATAAAAAGAAAAATACTCTTAATCACACACACACTCACGCACACAAGCGCTCAAATACCACATATATTTAAAGAAAATTTACATAAACGCCTTATCTCTTAGTACACGTACATCCATTAAGTATGTGTCGAAGCTTGGCCAGTTTTGGCTGTTTAGAACCAAGTCCCAGCATGCTGTCCTCCGTCTGTTGGAAGCCAGAAATACTTCCGGTAATAATTTTTTCCGTCTGCTGATTATTATAAAAGTGCACTGGGTATGGAAAACAATGGAGAATTGTAGAGTAGAAAGACAGTACCAAAATAAGCACTTTGAACCAGAAGCTTTGCGCTGTGTGAATCAACATTAAATCCGTCATGTCAGTGTATCCGATCATGAAACCTGTTTGTGACGTGTCATGTGTACACAAAACACACTCTTGTGCAGTATTAGTCACTGTCACTAGGTGTGCCTGATGTGAAACCTGCTGGATGGTACGGTAATACCGCCTTGTTTCAGTACAGTACTCGGTTAGTTTCTCATTGTGTACCAGTACTAATTAGTTGAGACAGTATGTACTCACTTGCCGTGTGACTGGCAAATAAAGATGTTTCATAAAGTCAGATTTCAATTATGTTCAAGCAACGCTCTTGTTATACTGTATCTGCTACTTCATGCTCATAACCTCAAAATGCTTAGTACTGCCTTTCTGCTCTACAATTTTCTGCACGTTGTTTTCCGCACGTGTAACACCACTTATAATAACCTATATGGCATCTTAACTACTTTTTTCCGAAGGTGAGGTTTATAATAGGTTATCAAGTCAAGTACTATGAATATCAAGTTTTATGAAAAATTTTAATAAAAAAAGTTTATAAGCATAGGTATTGTCTTTAAAAAAATTTGTTATGCACAAAACTTCGTTATGGTTAATATTTTAATGGTTATGTTAATGTTTCTTTGTTACTCGGTGTCCAAACCGTGTGTTTGATTTCACTGGGGTTTTTTTTCTATTGCAGTAGGAAACACGTAGTTCCTTGTCCCCAAAAGGCATAAGGTTTTTGTCATTTCAACGGTGCGCGTCCAAGATCTAGCTCCCTTCTGAGGTTTCCATTCGGCTTTTTCGTGTCCGTAGGTTGCAGCTTAAACGCTTTGGAGCCCCGAGCTTTGGTTTAAATACTTGCCTATTTGGTTAAAAAAGCATTACACAAAGAAAAGCAAAAACCGCAAGGAAACGTAAAAAAATTGTGTTGAGTGAAGTGAAGTTTAAAGCTCTATAAATTTCCCCATTTAAAAAGACTCTTACATACGCATGCCAAATAAACTATTTTCAGTTTATCGTAATAGTTTCTTTCCATTTTAGCTTTATTGGGCATTAAAATACATATTAATCAATTAATGTTTTAATTCTACCAGTTATACAAAACAGATTGAAGAGGAATTGACAGGCTATCCACAGAAAATTCAAGATGCATTTTATTCGTCATGCAGTAACTAATTTTTTTCCATATAAAGGGTACTTTAGGGACATTTTTTTAAAATATTTAAACGTTTAGTGGTGGAGAAAGTAAGGGTAAAAAGGTATCAGAGAAGCAATGGATTACAGCTATACTATAAATCTAGTAAAAACCGATTTCGGTTTAAACATGACAGTGCTAAAGAAATGTTAAGCGTTTCCAAAGACGCAGTGTCGAGAAATGCGACGCGTCGCGACAAGTTCAGATGCTGTCAGAGAACAAACGCGGAGAGCAAGCGCAATAAATAACCAGCAAAACAGAAATTCCAGCCAGCAATATTGGTGCTGTCAAGACCGTAATTTCAAAACGTTGTTTCTTCTCTTTTTATTCAATGTTATGTCGAAATACACAGCGTGTCTCGCTGAGGCAGTTCATAATTTATTTCCGGCATCAATGCACAAAACGACTAATGCTGGGGAAATAATTTTTGTCGTGAAAAATTTCTGCAGATCATTTACAGGCGTATAGCAGACTATCCGTGACATCGAGTGCTTACCAGCAGCCGTCTGTAGTCAAAACTAATGTACAACAGTCACAAGAGATATTGAATTAGTGCTTGCAAAAACAGACTAGCCATTATTTTTTTTAAAAAAAAATAAGTTACGTGCTTCGATCTTCTGCAAAAACTGCAATACATCCTCTCTTGAGTTTGGAAACCTTAAGAAAATCTGTGTAATGAGCAGGCATTGGAATTTCTAAGTACTAAACCCAGGACGGAAGGAAAGAAGGTTGAACTGTCACTGGACTATAGGCAAGGGCGTCGCAAATAACAAACCACCCCATCCCTTGTACACTGCTTTGGCGTTTGCAGATGACACTCGCACCTGCCTGTCACTGACCCTTGGCCTCTCTTGTTTTGCATTTTTTATAGTGCAAAGATTTGAGTAGATAACTTGAAGCCAACTGCTTAAAAATTCCTATGCCTGGTGATGAGATAAACGCTTGTAATTTTATCACAGTTTATTTAAAACATGCTATTTTATCTTGTTGCAGCAAAATTAAGTTCACTTGGCACTTTACACAGGAGTTCACGTAGGAGGCTGTTTTATTCCTAAGAACGCAGAATCTATGAGTGGTTTGTTTTATTTGCAAAGGTTGACTTATCTCTGTTCTCGTGAAGAATGTCTATTTTGATTTTTGTAGCCTGCGTGGTAAGAAACTATTTGATGTGATCGCCAGTTCCATAAGGCGCCGAATGTCGACCCTTGGTAAAAAATAGAAGATGTATCTAATGCTTAGAATACCAAATATGTAATACAAATTACGAACAGAGTACGTTGATTTATGTTAGGTGATAGTTTATGGTGTTGTTTATAAATAAACTTGGACAACGTTGAGAGTAATCGGGGAATTTCGTAAAGCTTGAATGTCCTTTCTTAAAATACAATGTATGTTACTGAAATTTGGTTTACATGTATGCCTTAGTACGTATAAGAGGTAATCGCAAAAACGTCTTCGTAAACATGGTATGAAGAATATGTTCCAAGTGTAATAGTTCTCATATTACGGCTGTAAAATTGTAATCAGCCGGAAGGCGTGATATATAATCTAGTTTAGAGCTAACCAGTTGTTAGCGTGCTGTAATAACACTTATGCGGTCCCGGCTTACCGGCTGAATATAAATTTGTTACCGTCTCTCTTCTCCCATGCAGATCCGCATTGCCCTGTTTGAACTCGCCTAATCTCATGAGTAGCCTCAGAGACGCAGAGACAATATTGAAAGATAATTCACCGACTTTATCACACCATTTCAGAGTATCGTTTATCTATCGTACAAGTTAACTAAAATGTAGTCTTTATATCCATTTTGCGTTAATAAGGACCTAGGTTTGCCCAGAAATGATTTCAAATTAAATAATGCGGATTTGTGTACATGCAAGATGTGAAAACAATATTCACCGTCTGTTACTATGGAAAATGTACTATGGTTAATATGGAAAAAGAATACCAAAAATTAGGTGATACTTCGTAAAGTGTAAATGTATAACAACGAATGTTTCAAAAATGACCAATGCTACCGAAAAAGAAATGACAAATATTGTGTACTTCATTAAGCTCTGTACCATTTCTGTAGTAACTCTTTGTGTAAAATTCCGTGAGAATGAAGAGGGCTTCACAGACTATTCCAGAGAGCTCAGGAAATACGAATACATTTTATTCATCATAGCAATATTGGAGACCAGTTTAAAGGGTAATTAGTTTGGCGTGGGAGAGTTCCTTGAAAATCTTCCTTAAACGTAACAGTGTTTAATGCCCATTCTTATTGCATGTAACATTTTTTTTATTTCGTGACAATAACTGAATTATTTAGGGTATTACAGTTGTTTTATTTATTGTTTCCTTTCTGTAGACCCATTTAACTAATGGTCATATTTGACCTGAGCAACAATGATGGTGTTGTATTTTGGTGACCTCAGGCACTTTTTAAACATTGGTTTTATTAACTTTTATTATGAATCGCATTCACTCCCTCGTTCATACTTCCAGACACTGCACAGGGTAGGCAATGATCCCAGCTAAAGAAAAATTCCCCCAATCCAGTGGAATATCGAACACGAGACCTCTGACTTGAGAAGCTACACTGATGTTAAACTCATTAAAGTCAAGTGGACTGTCATCATTCAATTCTTGGAAGCTTTTATTTGACTTCATCATATAATATTTTACCTAGAGGTTTACAATTTGTCTTAATCAATCAAAATAAAAGAAGTAGACTTAACACCTCGTCTACTGTTTTTATTATCATTATTATTACCAAGCTGCGTCTCATTTTTGACACCATTCCATTGTCACAAATATTTATGATTGTTAGAGGACCAGTGATGCTTTTCAACGCCCATGTTTATAACCCAATGATCTGATTAGTTTTATGTTTGCTTTTAGTTGTTTGAATAAACTCCATAAGCGGTTTCCGGGTACACCTAGGAACATGGTTGTATTTCGGTAAAAAGAACGTATTTATTTCTTCCTGCTGAGTTGCAGTTAGCGCCTCTGCAGTACGTTACGATAGAGCTAGCAACAGGGCAAGAAGCGAGCGATATCTTTAGGAGACACTCCACATCTGAGCATACACTTTGTCTGGGTCTTGTATACCTCAAGCTGCCCATAACTTTTTTACTTTCTCTACTACGTATAGTAAGTAGGGGAAGTATTGTATTCCACCCAAAAATTCGATACCGAGATTTCACCGGAAATAAATGTTTTTGAGACCCCCTGAATCCAAAAAAAAACATTTTTGGAAACATGTCCGTGTGTGTGTGTGTGTGTGTGTGTGTGTGTGTGAACAGCATAACTCAGAAACGAACAGTCGGATAAACACCAAACTTGGTATTTAGGTTCAGTATCTTCCATAGATACAACACGAAGGTTTTCAAGAAAATCCCCACACCCCAGATTACCCTTTACATGGAACATTTTTCGAAAGTTTTAATTTTCTCAAAAATGGCTCTAACGATTTTGATTAAAATATCATATGTTTAAGATATTTTCATGATAAATAAAATGTATATCTTGAATTTTCTAGGAATGTCTCCAAAAGTATTCTTCATTGTGAACGACTTTTGCATAACTGGTAAACCATAAGAGATAGACAAAATGTTACTACACAAAAAATGTAGATCGCGTTAAAATACACAATTTATATCATATACATTTTTTGTTGTTGAGTGAACCGTTTTCGAGATATTGTTTGTTATTCCCTTAAATTTTCCAATACTTATACTTTTTCTCAAATGGGAATTCGTTATTCATTTTTTTGTCTTTGATATGCAAAGAGTATTAATCTGTGGCAAAGGGAATGGTGCTGCACCTAGCAACCAGCTATTAAGAGATATGTATGTGCTTAAAGGCTACTGTATTTCTATATTGCACTTGTAAATATATATTCCCCTTACATCTACAAGAAACTTAGTAATAAGATAGAATCTGCAAATGTTTATCTCGATTAACATGAAGTAGATGGAGAATAAGCGTTTGTAAAAATAGTTTGTACAAGAGTAGAGAAAGTCATGTGAGTGTAACACAGAATTTTTTTTGTCCTGGTAATGCAAAGAGAATGGAATACTCCACATAGCAACCAGTTCTTAAAATATTTGAGTATAGGTTAAAACCTACCAATTCCCCTTACATCTGCAAGAAAATTAGCAAAGATTAACATCTCGATATCTCGATTAACATGAAGCATATGGAGAATAAGGGTTTGTAAAAATAGTTTGTACAAGAGTAGAGAAAGTCATGTGAGTGTAACTGCGACTTTTCTGTATAGCATATGTTATTTCAAAGTCGGTTTGCTTTATTTCAAAACGTGCGATATTTTGGTAGTATAAAGTGGAGTTTCACTGCATTTCAACTGTCTCTGTCCATGCGAGGAAAACAATGCATTTCAGTTCAGATGCTCATTACTTATTACCTTTAAGAGTTTCTTTAAATGCAGTTCATGTTTAAAACACATTTTACACACGTTATTATAAAAATTAGAAACTGTAGCAAACTAATCTCAGATATCTGTGCTTTATTATATTACATTTAGAGATCGCTGTGGCTGTATTGCCTGGAAGTCAAAATCATGACCCTTAATTCGACCTTCTACTCGGTAACCTAAGTACTCAGAACTCTTTTGGTGTAATTAAATGACATCGCGAATTTGGAGAAATCGATATTTTGGAGGCGAATATCCCT